>JBAJMU010000003.1:12568507-12590749 GCA_037952995.1 Hyposoter didymator | reverse complement strand
GGGGGGGGGGGGGCATGTGACTAGGAAACTGTGACGCCACAATAATTTTTCATATTCTCTCCGTGTACAAGGATGCAACGAGAAACGAACACGTCCCTCTGTGATAATGATTGTAAATAAAAAAAACAGTTTGATATTCGTAATCGTTGAGAAGAAATATTTTCAAGAATTCACAAAAGCTCGAGATCGTGGATGACACGCTGGAGAGTTTAAAAAACTGAGCAATTAAAATTCAAACATGTTTGTCTACAAATTCCCATTAAATCCGTGAAAAAGAAACTTTTCCATTTCCGAATTTTTCGTAAACTGATTTTACGGAAATGTCTGTACAAAAAACGGAAATTTGTAATTTTTTGTTAGGTAAACGGATAATGCTAAACGAGTCATTCCATCTCGTATTTTTCGTCTTCAAACTTTTTGTAGAAAGGAATATGAGTTTTAATAAAATCGTGTCTACACACGGGTCTCCCGGACCCAAAATAGTGAAAACTAATTGCATCGATGGTTTGGACATTCGTTTAAACAGGAATTATGAAAATAGTTCAAAAAATTAAGTTTTTTTTTTCCATAAACCAGGCAAAATGCCAACCCAACGAATCCATCGAGGATTGTTCACATTTTTTCAACATTTTGTAAAAAAAAAATGAGTTTTAATAAAATCGCGTCCACACACGGGTCTGCTGGACCCAGAATAGTGAAAACAAATTGCATCAATGGTTTGGACATTCGTTTAAACAGGAATTATGAAAATAATTCAAAAAATTAAGTTTTTTTTTTCCATAAACCAGGCAAAATGCCAACCGAACGATTCCATCGAGGATTTTTCACATTTTTTCAACATTTTGTAAAAAAAAAAATGATTTTTAATAAAATCGTGCCCACACACGGGTCTGCTGGACCCAGAATAGTGAAAACAAATTGCATCAATGGTTTGGACATTCGTTTAAACAGGAATTATGAAAATAATTCAAAAAATTAAGTTTTTTTTTTCCATAAACCAGGCAAAATGCCAACCGAACGATTCCATCGAGGATTTTTCACATTTTTTCAACATTTTGTAAAAAAAAAAATGATTTTTAATAAAATCGTGCCCACACACGGGTCTGCTGGACCCAGAATAGTGAAAACTAATTGCATCAACGGTTTGGACATTTGTTTAAACAGGAATTATGAAAATAATTCAAAAAATTAAGTTTTTTTTCCATAAACCAGGCAAACTGCCAACCGAACGATTCCATCGAGGATTTTTCACATTTTTTCAACATTTTGTAAAAAAAAAAATGAGTTTTAATAAAATCGTGTCTACACACGGGTCTCCCGGGCCCAAAATAGTGTGAATTTATAGCATCACTGATTTAGTTGTTCGTTTCTGATCTAGAAAAATGAAAAATGAGTGATTGGCGTGGATCATTGGGTAAAATAATGTTGGAAAAATTACAATGGATGTTCACAGTACATATATACATATATATATATATATTGATTCATTTATTTATATTTATATGTATATATATACATTTTATGTCAAATAATATTTCTAAGCTATATTGCAACTGTCACAAAATGGCTACAAGGTGTTAAGGCTGACGAATAATGCAATGAATTTAACACCAAAATCGTAATCGGGAGTATTTCATTTTCTGAAGAAATTTTCGTCGCTTGTTTTCCATTTTTGTTTATTATTTTTCTTCCATCCTTTTTCAACAGAGATTCAATCAATAAATTCGAATTTTACTGACGAGATAACATCGACGACTCGATCGAGTTATCGACCGACAATTCACGTGCTCAACAATATCTTCGTGCCCGAGTGTCTCTGTTTTTTTTTAGTAATAATAATAATAATAATATTTACTTATTTTCATTTTTTTTGTATTTACGACCCACTGTGACCTCATCCCGAAGAAGCGAAAGCAAATTAGTTCACAATTTACCCCTTATTCTGTATATTTATAAAATGTATAGAAAATAAGTACGGTACAGAATGAACGGACTTTCATTTTTTTATAGCAGCGGGCCAAGTTATTCCGTTGCGTCAGGCTCGGTGAACAGAAAAAAAAAAAAAAAAAAANTGAACAGAAAAAAAAAAAAAACAAAAAACAAGAAAAACAAACAAACTTTTCGTCATTCCTGTTTTAGTATTTTTCTCTCTCGTTTCACACGTTACAAGCGCTTTATCCTGTCGATTAAAACTTGGTTTCGTCGGGCTTGTCACCAAAATACTGCGATTATTTTCTTTTATTCTCGTTTGTTCGTTTCAATTATTTTCGTAGGTTTTCTTTTTCGGATTATTGGCACGAACATGAGACGCCATCATGGAACTGTTGATCGTGCTGTTGGATCTTCAATGATATTGAAAATAGCAGCGTGGACGAAAATGAATTTTTATCATCGATTGGCTCGTTTGTTTTTTTTTTTTTTTTCAATTCCTCAATTTTAGTTTGTCCAATTTTTACCGAGATACAAAAAAAGTCCTGACCATTTTTGCAACTCGACTTTCAATAAAAATTGAACGCAATGAAAAACGAGGCTCATTCAAATTACACGATTCCTGATGGCAATAACACGTTCCCCTGTTAACGTTTCTGCTTCGAGCATCCAAGGGTGAAATTCAATCGCGATACACAATTGAATACTCGTTTGAATTGTTTCTTGCTGTTTATTATTATTAAAAATTATTATTATCATTAATATAACTATTATTTTGTTGTTAATTTGATATGACTTGTCGCGGATTTTCGCCCGGATATCCCTTGGTGCAAACTGATCTAACATTTTAATGCCTGATAATATTACAATTTCATCCTACGCTTCAATCTCTTTTCGTAAATCGACCAGTCATTTCGTTAAACTCATTTCATTTTATCAATAATATACAAATATCCCTGCTAATAGACAACTCAAATTTCGTTAATCCATTATTTTTATTCTTTTCCCTCTGTACCAACGTACGCGAGCCGCTGTGTCAGTTATTGCACATTTCGTTCGATTATTATTTTTTTGTTATATTTCTCCAATTTTATCCCTTAAAAATGCACGCGATTCCCAATCGACGACAATTCTCCTCTCGCTGTTTCCATGCATCCAAGACACGGTTATTCATGTGTTCGTAACTTTTATGAAAAATTGAGTCCTCCTGATTTACTGATTGAATAATTGCCAAAAATTGTGACATTTTTTCGGGCGACGTGTAAGTTTTAAGAAAAAAAAAAAACAGTCTTACAATGAATATTTCGAAAAATTGTCCAGAAATTGATCCTCGCGCTGATTTGTTTGAAAAAAAAAATTCCAACAGAATTTTTTTTTTTTTTTTTTTTTNCCGTATTTTTTTTTTTTTTTTTTTTACTTCAGCAATTATTCAAGGAGTAAAATTGGTTACGAATTTAAGGAAATGTCATACCCCATTAACATAGTTTTTCTTGTCTTTTAGATTCCATCGTTCATTTTCTTTATTCGGAAAATTGAAACATCTGGCTGTTGTGTTCCGGGGGACCGAGTTCCCCTTGGCTTTTATATATACTATAAAAAAAAAGGAAAAAAAAACGAATCGTTTTATATAATTAATCTAGTAAAAAAAATGTGCAAATAAAATTCTTGTTAATGCCTTTTTCTTCTGTCCCTTCGACGCTTAATAAATGGTTCGAGTAGGTCTTAAAAATCTATTTATCCATCGTATGTCGTTTTAGTTGCTGTGTTTATCTTCGTTTTTTATCGTTTTTCCTCCATTTCAATAATCTCGTTCGACTAACTAATTGTTTTCGCTCGCTCTCTCCCTCAGTTACCTTCATTCTTTTCTCTCTAATCCTTTATATTTTCTTCCGCATAATAAAATATGTATTTTGTTTGTTTGTTTGTGTCTACCGTTTATAATAAACATTATTCATTATATTTTATTATTATATTAGTCTTCTCAGTAGCAAAGTCACCGCAACACGCGAGTCCACAGCTTTGACTGTATGTGCTCTCTAGTAAACACTATAACTTTTTTTTTCTCTCTCTCTCTCTCTCTCTTTCTTTCTGTTTGTTCGTCGTGTTATTCCTTCGGATAACTAAATGAGCGCCGTAGGCAATTTAATCCATTAGCGCAGTTTGTTTTTAGACATTACTTTTTTCCTGACCCACCCTGAAAAAGAAATAAAATACAAATATTATTCATGAAATTTTGGTCGATCATCTCGATTGAAATTCCTCTACGTTTTTGCACCATAATCCCAACGTTGAGTAAAGTGAGCAAACAATTGTACATCAAGGTTCGAAGCATCGTGTATGCGCCACAAAATCTTTACGGGAAAACAATACGATACGATGATTGCTAAATAATACACAAATCTACTGGCGACGGATAAAAATAAACAAAAGAACGAAATGTTCAGTGATCGACGAGTGATGAGCAGAGGGTCGAAATAAAAATCAATCAGATTCGATTCAACCAATCTTTGACGTAAATCAGACTGAATAATCGTCAGACTTCGTCCTGATAAAAAAAAAGTCTACGAGCTCGATTTTTTTTTCGACCCTCCCAATTTACAGTCTAGTATTTTTTACTGTTCAAGCGATAAAATAAAAAACAACAACAATCATAAACTAACGGGTGAAAAAAGGTTCGAATGAATTGGAAATAAAAGACGTGAAACACAGTACAATAATTAGCGAGTGAAGTAAAAGGTGGATATGAATTTTCTATGAGGAATGAAATCTACGTTTTTGAATTTCGCCTAACTGCCAATAAATAGTAATTTTTCATAACGTGGAAAAGCTCATAATTAACAAAAAGCATTGAAAATCATTGCTCGAACAATTGGCAACAAAAATTCTGTAAAATTTGCTACTTTTGTTAATTGTTAGTAGGTTCAGCGAATCATTAGTTCATCTAGTACAGCCCTCAACTCGGAAAATGTTCAACACAATTGCGTTATCACTGTTTTTCGAGGTTTTGTTAGGAAAAATGAACGATTTTCTCGTGTTTTTTAAACTTGAGACCGGATTTACTTAACGAAGCTCGGAACGATTCGAACGCCGTGTGTCAACCCTTTACCCCAGTGTTTGCACTCCTCGCATATTCCGATATTAATCTACCATGTCCAGTCACCTATAATCTACTTTTAAATCCAACTTTTTATTTACCTTTTCTAAGAACGACCATCGCTATCGGTTACAGCTGTATGTACAAATTTCTGAGGGTAGTAAATCTAGTAAATTTGCACGTGAATTTAAAAATTAGGAGAAATCATGATTCGTCGATGAAACGATATTTACAAATTTTTAACGACTCGTTCCTAATTCGTCGAACGGAAATTTCTACGTAAACTCAATGAACGTGAATCAATCATTTATTTTTCTTTATTAAATGACCAATGCGCGATTTTGACACAAAAAAATGAAATCTTTGCATGGCGACGCAGATTGATGGATGAAAAAATCGAATTATCACCGTTTTCGAAAGCAACGAATCTACGACCCGCAAATGATATAACACCTCAAGCGAATATGATTTAAAATTTCCTTCCAAAAGCCACTCTCGCTCTTTTTCCTTCTCTTTCTGCCTATGGCTCGCTCGCCTCCTTTCTCTTCCTCTCTCCTTCGGTTTTCACACAATGTGATTGCAACAAGCACAACAGACATTTTAAAAACACAATAAGACTTTTTCCTTTTTTTTTCTTTAGTCAAATGAAAGAACGTAAAATAAAAATATCGACAGACCAGTTGGAACAACAGACAAGATGCGAAACACATTCAGTATGCACTATGTCCATTGAAGAGATTTGTAAAGACGAAAGAAATAAGATAATTCACTATTAAGTCTAAACACTAATGAACTAAAGGTGCGTATGTGGCGAGTAAATTTGTACGTTGAACAAAAATAATAATAAATGTAATTTAAATCGATGGCCGTTGTTGAATTTTGAGAGTGGCTTAGCCATAAACCAAATCCCGATAAAGCGTTTTTTAAAATAGACAACCAAAGTGTAATTTGATTAAATTAAATGTAAAAATAAAATATACAGCGGAAAAATAATCTATATGAATGAAAATTTGAACAATGATGCGGTGTGAATAAAAAATAATAATTTCTACCAACGGCTCGTTACAGCCTTTTTACGTAAAATTCATTTATACACTTCGATAAATATGACAAAGAATTTACGATTCAGAGTAAACTTCTGATTTGTTTAGCGTACCTGAAAATCTGCGCCACTTTTTCGCAGGTTTCACAGTGGACTGTCGGAACAACGAAAATCACAATTGATAATTATTTACTTTTTTTCGCTTATTTTTTTTGTTTGGTTTTGTTTTTTTTTTACGACGAGACTAAACTTTTTAATATTTCTAGACCTTTAACAACCCCAAGAAAAAATAGTACGCGTGTCCTAAGTTTTCTTCCCTACCGGTTCGAATCCACAGTACGCGTCTCGCCCGTACCAGCGAGAATCAATATGTGCAGGACAAACACTGGGACAGAGGGACGGCATTCGGAATTTCTTAATTTATCGAGGTGACTTTGAGAATTTTTTCCAATCAAACGATAGAGATTCATTTTTCGAACCTCGTCAACCTTCAAGGGCGAACAAAAAGGTTGGAGGCATTTTTCTTGACGTTGAAATTTTCGCTTTACGGAATCCAACGAAATGAATTTTTCTTAGTGTTGTTTTTAGAAATTGAGCGATCGATCGAACCACGAAAAAATGTTACGATCGTGAAAAGAACGAAAATGAGGAATTTTTTTTTTTTTTCGTCAGATTCCGAAGGGAAATTTCAATCCGATTTTCCTAGAAGCAAAATACATACCGAACAACTTAAAATTACAGGAAAATAATGCGACGCAATAAACATTATGAATATAGAACCAAAAGTTTCTGTCCCGAGCAACAATCTTCATGCCAATCGATTGTCATCTCTACCACCATAGATTGAAAGTTTTTTACCAAAGATCTGAGCTAGCGACCAATAAAGTAGCAACATATTTTTTCAATTTTTGTGAAATTTAATCTACAGCGATAATGTATCGTTCTCGGAGCAACCAACTACGAAATTAATATTGCCGACGGTACTTTTATGCAGCTTGGTTTTCACGCAAGGAAACGGAACACAATCAACAGGTTCTACGCTATCCCAGAGCCACGTTTTCGTCACGACAAATTTGCTAACAAACGAGTACGACTTTTTTATCTCAAGGGATACAAGTTTCTTGTGTCTTTGCATTATCGATGCTCAGAGTGTCAACTCGATACTTTTGCCGCAGCGAATAATGCTTGTGGAAACAAATGATCCAATAATTTCTCCATTTTCCTCTCTTTCTCATTTTTCTGCTTTCTTCCGTTAAAATTTCTTTATTTTTTTAAACAACGACTAATACGATGCATTGAGAATTCCTTTGGTGACGTTGATTCAATGAAACTTCTGGGAGATTTGTCTTTTAAATGTATTGGTGTAAAATGTAGTTTTGCGACAAGCTCTTGTGTGCCTCTAAATATGTGAAAAATGAAGAAAAAAAAAAAAAAATTCAACAAAAATCGCTGTTTTTTGACATTTAACTAATCGCTCGGAGAATTTCGAATATAAATCGAGTCTTGCAATGTACACAGTTCTGACTACTGACACATAAATTCCCATTGAATCATATTTTTCGGGTGCCAAGCGTTTCTAAAATAGGCGTATTGAAAGAATCATGTTTGGAGAGTATAAATGAAGGATCGTCAAGTTGAAATTTCGAAAGTTATTAATCGAAAATATTAGAAATTTGCAAAAAATAATTTTATTCTCGGAATTTCAGTGAAGATTTCGGTTTTGATGGAATTCAAAAAAATGCTGTTATCTTTTGAACAGCTGAGAATTGACAATGAATTTATTCTTCACACTTGTTTCCACGTTCGTCCGAAATTGACCGAAAATTTTACCTGGAGACGATTTTCATTTTCTTCGGAATTTGAGTCAAAATTTCGGTTATTATGGAGTTAAAAAACAAAAAAATTGTAATATTTGGACTGGAGAGGTGAGAATTGACAATGAATGTAATTTTTACACTTGTCTCCACGTTCCAAAACATCGCGATGATTTTTAGGACCCAGATTCTTTCCATGCACGTTTGATTTTCACAATACAAATAGAATTTTGCGATACGCGTGACAGAGACGAGAGAGTAATAGTCCGAGAGTCGTTCAAATACTGTGCAACAAGGTCGTAGAGGAATAAAGTATCGATTTAGCAAAACGTTCTGACGATTCTTTGCTTTTTATTGTTTTCGATATGACAATGGGTTTACCTTCCTCTTTTTCTTGTGCTTTTTCTGATGCTGGCCGTTCAAGGGGTTCCGACTAGCCTGTGTCTCGTTTTCTGCCGCGTGACAGTATTTTGAATTTATTTCTGAGGTAAAGGAGCTGTCGTCGTTTTCTTGCTGTGACTGTTCGAAACTCGCGCTCTTGTTGCTTACCGAACTCTTTTCGTTATCTGCATTCTTTAGCAGAGTTTTTTCTAACGTAGCTATCAGAGTCTCTGTCGCTCTCGTTGGCTGCATATATACATATACATTTAATCGTGTCATTGTGTGCATGTGTGTGTATGGCTGAGTGTGGGATTAACGTTTCGATGGATTATTGGGTATTTAACGAAAGATCTGCGGTCTCGAAGCATGGCAAATTTCTCGGAATATGCTCACAGCACATTGAATCGCAACGAAAATAAGAAAAAAATCAAAAAAAAGTTGTTTGGTGTTGAAAAATCGAGAAAGTTGCTGCTTGTGGGCCGGAAAAACTTTTCGTTTTCACCTCCGGATGAAAAATGCTCCGGGCTCTATTTTTTTGAAACTATCGATGGTACGAGGGCCATATGGACGAAAATGTTATTGAGATAAATGTCGAGAATTAACTAAACATTCGTTTATGGCCACAATATCGTTTCAAGGGCTTGGCATTCAACGATCGATTTAAATCCCAAGGAATTTCGTAATCTTCGGGATTTATCGGACGGCGACTTTCGAGTAGAAAAACGAAAATTATCAACTAATTTTTTCAAATGACGAAAAAACCGGAAATTGTTTATCATGGGCTCATGGGGAAAAAATTCTCGAGAAGTCGCCGAAACGTTGTTGGCCGAGTAATTTTGTGATGTAAACGAACGAGTAGAATATTCTCCATTGAATTTTATGAACAAAATGAATGACACGTGCCTATACCTCGAAAAAAAAAAAACAAAAAAAAACACAATCTTTGGCATTACCGATCGCAGCAACTTGGACGAACCAAACCGTGTATCGCTTTCGGGGCATATTTCAAGCAGAAACGTTATGGCAGCATATTAGAAGCTTTATGTTTGTTTTTTTTTCTTCTGATAAATAGGCTTGTCAAAAATGGAAGATTAATACAATGCTGGTTATACAAAAATCGCGTTATGTCAATAATATATTTTTTAAGATTGGTTATTCGTGTTTGTCATTTTTTAAATATTTTTCTTGGTTCTTTTACGTTTCGCGTCCCTCATGCCGTTACGCAATCTTTCAGGAATTATAATGTTACGAAATAATGCGATGCAACGCTCTCAACTAACCTCGGATTTTGAAGAATCGGAAGTAGCTGGGCCGTTGATGATGGTCTGATCCGAGTTACCGCTTCCTGCTCGGATCTCAGCCTGAAAAAAATGCGTTTCCATTTTTTTTATCAACGAAATGAATTTGCGCTGAAATAAATGGAAATTGACATTTTTCCTCAGAGACTCAAACTTTCTTGTTGCCATCGATAACCAACAACAAAAAAGCACATACCTCGCGCAGTTTTTCATGACTCGAAGAAGCCGCGTGGACTGAGCTTTTGTTCGCTTGTTTGAGCGCCAATATTTCGGCCTTTGATTCTGCCCGAAGATTCTCCTCCTCCGCCAAACGAGTTTCGAGTTCCGTTATTTTTTGTTGCAACTGCACAATACGAGAATAAAATGGTAACGCGATCGATAAAGTGAATTGTGAGCGAGGGCCGAGGGCGAGCAAAGTTAGGGGAAACAAAAAGCTGTAAACGGATAACAAAACCGCGTGACGTTCGGAATTCATATCGTTAAAAAACAACCACGATTTTTTTTCTCGTATTTTCCAAAATTTGTTCGACTTTTCCCGAGATTTCGAGTCTGAAACGAAATTCCGCACAATTATTGGCTATTTTTTGGGGAAACTCGTTTTTTCTTTGGATTTCAACGATAAAAACTCGAAGGTCGCAGAAAAATGAGCGGCAGTTAGTAAGCGTCTTCTAGCTTTGTTACTCCGTACCTGTCGTGTGATCGTAGGCAGTGATTTCTCGATACAGCTAAATGCAAACTCAACTCCGTCACTGTCATACACGAGGGAGTCGACAGTTGCGTGAGATTCAGGGCTCGCCAACTGCCACAACCATAGTATACCATATATGTGCGTTATTCTATGCGATCAAGGGGAGATACGACTCTCGGAAATGCGTACACGAATAACTCGTTCAAATATTATTTTATCGACCGGTTGCTTATTAGTCGTGCTTTCTTAACGATAAGCCTTTTCCTTTTTCTACTAGTTTGTTAGTTTCAACTTTTCAACTGCACGGAAAGAATAATTCACTCAATTTTACGCTGAAATTCAAAGTCAAAGTCGTCGTGATTCATGGCAACATGGAGTCACGTGTGTATGTGTGTGTGAGGAATCAAAATTGTCTTGAACTCACGATTACGGAGCTTGAATTTGAAATTTCATGAAAAATGTGAAAAAAAAACGACAATTTCGTAAAAAAAACGTTTTTTTATGAAATAATTTCGAGGACATGAAAAATGTACGCCATGACATTTTAATCGCACGACGTTCCATTGTCGCAAGAAAACAAAATGGAACTGTTTTAATATTTTCGGATTGTATGAAAATTTTCGTGGAAAAAACGTTTTTTTGGGATAATTTCAAGTCGCGTCTCATTTTTCAAGTGAATTGCATGGGATTGTTGGAATATTATTCTTTCCGTGCACAAGCAGCGAGCCACCTGTATGCTTGGTCAGTCGCGACTAAAATGCTCACCTCCTCGTTCACCACCAAATTGTTCTGAAGCTCTCGCAATTCTATCCTAAGACTCGACACCTCGTTCTCTTTCTGCAGCAATTGAGATTGCCATCTCGATTCTGCCGCCTCCATGTGACTCTGGAGCTTCGTCAGCATACTCTCCTAAAAAATCGTAAAATCATAAAAGAATGTCGAAGCTATTTTGAGGATTTTAGTCGGTGGAAGAAAACGAACCGTTTCGTCGATTATTTGTCTGTATTGCGAAACCATGCCCCGCAGATTCTCGTTGCGTTTCTCAAGCTCGACCGTCCGATCCGAATCTCGACGATTTCTCAACTCCGTCAATACACCATCGACCTGGCTCTCGAAAACTTCGAGCCAACGCTCACTCGACTTCTCTGTCACTTCTATCTCAGGGAATATCCTTTGTAACAGAGATTTGGTCCATTCCTGTTGTTCGCTTTTTAATTTTTCTACACTCTCCTGAAAGATTGAAAATCTCGATGAAACTCGCACACTTACAATCGCGTTTCAATTTCCTTGCATACTATTTTTTCCCTCATTTCATTTTCCTCGACAATACAAAATGGGGTGGATATTAGTTAATATTTTATATTTAAGGAGATCGACTTACGTCAATGCTTTTTCCGCTATTGTTTTTAGCGCGCGATTCCGCAGCCGAAAGCGCTTCCATCACTTTCCAGTTCTTAGTTCGCAACTCCTGCCATCAATTCGTAAGTAAACAATCGCAATTTTATATTTTAACAAACTTAATCGATTAAAGAGATTTTATGAGTCTTTACGATTAGCGGCGATTTTGGAAAAGTGATGGAAACTTTGTTAGTCACAGTTTTTCATGATTTTTTAGTTTCTCTGGTTAGTGGGAATTTCAAGAACTTGAAACCTTCGGCCAACCCAACATTTCAAAAATTTACTTTTTTCATTAATGGAGAGAAAATGATATAAAAAATCACTGTGACATTGTTCCCTAGCGTCTTTTCGAGAAATTTTATCAAATTCATCGTCATTTTTCATCTGAAATTGGGCCAAAAATTTCAACATTTGGCAAAATTTGGAAAAAAATGTCACACTTTTTGCTATTTTCGGTAGAATTTGAATGAAAAATTGCTACGTCTTCGCTAAAGTAATTTTTATATTATTTTCTCTGCGCGTATCAAGTTTTTTTGAATTTTTCATGGAACGCGAAATTTCGATACAAAAAAATAAAGTTTTTGGCCAAACTGTTCGCTTGATTTTAGTTGATCATGAGTAACTTAGGATCGACGTGAAAATGGGTGAATTTTTTTTCTCAATAACCAACTTTATCGGAGTTGGAAATTTTTGCGAGCAAATTGGATTTTTGTTGTTGAAAAATCTGCGGAAAAGAGAAAAGGAATGAAGCGATCGATGTGTGAAAAAAATTGGCTTACGTTGTTTTTGGACCGCTGCGCTTCTAGATCATCTTCCAGAGTTTTGGCCGCACTGTTTTGTTTCTTCACTTCAGTCTCGAGGTTTTCAACCAGTGCTCGTACTTTGAGGAGCTCCGATTCCTTGCTGGCCAATTCACCGGTCAAGGCTACGAGTTGGCTCTCCTTTTGCTCCAATCTGCTCAACCAAAGTTTAGAATGAAAAGTCGATGGTTCGGGAAGAGAATAACGAATAAAAAAATTACCGTTACAGAACAGAAACGATTTTTTTCTGTGCAGAATTGTGATTTTTCTTTTTTTTTTTATAGAAAAAGTTTGACGTTATTTTCATGAGAATTCTGATGAGGAAAAATTGGCTAATGGTCAAGGTCACGTTTCTATTCTGTGACTATAATTTTTAACCCTCAACCCGTGAACCAGTGTCGCTTTCGTCCGGCGTTTTTCGCACATTGCTTGATATTTGATGAAAAAAAAATTCTATTCTCGCTTCAAAAGTACGTTCTGAAGATTTTTTCATTTATAATTGCGAGTGTGATAGCGCGAAGAGCCCGGTTCGGGGGATTCAGATGTTTAAAAAACGTTTTAATTCTCCCAGTGTAGATAATGAAGAAAAATTCAACTTACAGATTCGTGTGTTCGAGTAATTTGTCCTCGACACCGTTTTCGCGACCCTCCGCCGCTGGACGTTCGGTACTGGCTGCCAATTGCGAGGCAAGCGACTCGTTTTCCTCGCGCAACTGTCTCGTTTCTTTCTGCAGTTCTGCAAACTTGCCGAGCTATGAAAAACAAAAAAAATATTGAGTTTCGAATCGATTGATAAAAATTTATCAACCGCACATGGAAAATTGAGTTTTTCTTGGGTTGGCATTCGATAAAATGTGGAAGAAGGACAACAAACCTGGGCTGACATTCTGTCGTTTTCTTCCTGCAGCCTCGTGATTTGTAGCTGGACATCGGAGATTTTTCCATCGCCGTTTTGCAAAGCTTCTTTCTCGCTCTTTGCGCGTTGGTTCTCATTCGCGCTGGATAATTCATGCTCAAGTTTCGTAACTTTGTTCGTAGCTTTGGTCAGTTGTTGGTCAAGATTCTCGACCTCGCTTCTCTGTTTTCTCAGATCTTCCTGAGCCGCAGCGAGCTCCGTTCTTATGCGAGAAACTTCACTTCTCTCCTCACGAAGCCCATTCGCCAATTTCGTACTTTCCGATTGATAGTATTTGAGCTGCTCGTCTTTTTCGTTGATAGCAGCTCGCAGCGTTGTGATTTCCGCTGCTTCCGATTTCGCCTCGTTCCTTGACGACGACAAGTCACTCCGGATTTTCATCAGTTCCGCTTGTGCTTTGTTCAACTCGTTCTTCAATCCTGAACTCTCGCTCGCCTCGGCCTTTGCCATTTTCAGCTCAGCCTGCAGCGAGTGCACTTGCTTTTGGATCTCTTGCTCGTGGCGGAGCGCAGCCTTTAGTCTGTGGTCGGATTCGGCATGGGCGCGGTGAGATTCCTGTCGATTCATAATTTCGTTATTTAACCAGAAAACAAACACATTTTTCGTCTGTGAATTGCGAATCAGCTTTTTGGCTAATAATCATGAAAAAAAGCGAAAAAATGGGGTTTTTTCGTGTAAATAAATTCCTCTCGAAATTATTTTTGTGCCACGAAGACAAATTATCGAAAAAATGTTTTAAAAAAACGTGGAAAATACGAAGAAATTTTTTTTTTTTGTGTAAATTATGTCCGTCGGCCATTGTTTTTTTGCTGCCAACATAAATAATGAAAAAAAATCGGGAAAAAGGTGGAAAAGAAGAAAAAAAGGTTGGATGAACGAACCTCGAGTTGCCTAGCGATGTCCTGGAACTGTGCCTCGGAGTGTACAAGTTGATCGTCCATCATGCCGAGCTGTTGCCTCAAAAGTTCGATTTCAGCGTTGCTACTTTCGCAAGTGGCTTGTAATTCTTGGGTCACGGTGACATTAACATTCTGAAGTTCCTGAATTTCTATATGTTTCTGGGCCAATTGTCCTTTGAGAGCATTTTCGTTTTCTCGCATTTGTCCGAATTGAACTTCGAGTTGTTTTCTCTGAGCGATGAGTTCTTGCTGCATTTGGCCTTGAGTCTGTCCCTGTTCTTCTTGCATTTTGTGGATGATGGCGGCATCTTCGTTGACTTTAGCCTGGAGCTGTTCGATTTGTCGAGCGAATCCTTGTTTCTCGGCGGCGTGAGATTCGAGGATGTGTTGCATGCGAGTGTGGAGGGTTTGGGCTTCGGTTATTTTGGCGTTTAGAGCTTCTTCGAGCTGTTTTACTTGGCCAGTGGATCGGGATCTTTCCGCGTTCAATTCGGCGCGAAGTTCTTTCAATTTGTTTTGGAAAGTGGCGCTCGCTTCGTGTTCCTCGCTCAGGGCTTTTTCTTTCTCTGCCAATTGCTTCTTCAGCTTGATTACCGGGTCTGTACGACCCTCTGTCCACTCGGAATGCTCCGAAGGATTGTCCTGCTGCTTGTTTAGCAATTGGTCGATCAAGATCTGGATTTCTGAACGGCTGAGCTCTGCTTTTTGCACAAGCGGCATCAGCAACGAAACGTTAATGCCGTCGCGATCTCCACCGATCTGTGCCAAAATGTCGTTCTTCTTCTTTCCCTTCTTCGTCTCTTTGATCGTTGCCTGAGAGACTTCCTTCGTTTCCTTGCTCACAGCAGGAGCAACGGTGCTGGCCGGAACCGACGCCGGACTGCCCGAAATCGCCACCGTTTCTCTCACAATTTCCTTCGGTTCTTTCGCAACTTCCTTTACGATTTGCTGCTGCTGCTGTTGAGGCGCGCTGGCACTCGCGACAACAACTTCTTTCTTCTCATCCTTCGCCTCCTCCTTCTTCCGAGCAGGCTCCTTGACATTCTTCTTTGTCTTCGATGGAGTTTCCTTCGGTGACTTGTTTATTATCGGCTCTGATTGGACAGCCTGCTGCAGACTCGCTGTCTCCCTCTGTCGAAATAACTCTCAGTTTTATCGCCGGTTTTTAAACCTTTACAATTTTCTACACAACGAAATAAATTAATCCCCAAGCGCCAGGCTCGCAGACCCATAAGAAAACACCATTTTTTTCTATGATAATTAATAACTGCTCTCTGATTTCTTCAGAACTCGATAAAAACCGATGATAACGAAATTCCATCTTCCAAAATTTAGAAGGTCAAGTAAATTTGAACCTTTGAACCTGCGGAAGAAGCTCCGAGCAGATTAAAGGGAAAGAAATCAGAAAAAACTGTGATATCGTTGGTTGCTTTTCTACTCTTCGAATCGTCAGAAATATTCACGACAAAAATGAATCTTCAACGAATTATTTCGTTGAAGCTGTCGTTTGGATTTTGGGTCGAAAAAAATCGATTTTTCTTTTCCCTGCTAGTGGCAAACTCCTTGGTACGCATTTATGGGAAAATAAATTGCATAGAGCACGAGGTCGGCTGTCAAAGGAAAGTAGAGAAAACTGTACCAAGTTGAAAAAATTAAATGAAATGTTTAGTAAGCGAACGATGCCCTGTTAGTCAAGCTCCATAGAAAACGCCCAAGTCCCCACGAAAAAAAATATTTAAAAATCGAAAGTGAATGAAAATTCTTGTCCACTCTGTAAAAAATTCCATTTCTGAAAAGAATAAATAAAAACAGCACCAAAAAACACAAAATTCCCATGATAATGACTCACGCTATGACTGCGGATTAATTCGAGGCTGTCCTTTGGTTGGATACGATCAAAGTGATTGACCTCGTTAACCAGATTTTCGGGCTCGGTAGATTCGGGCGTCAGGACGACCGAGGAGTCATCCTTGTTTACAAGAATTGGCTTAACCCTCTCGATCTTGTTCTTCTTTTTGGCGCCTTTGCCAACTTCCTGAATATCATTAATTCGAGCAAACAGACGAAAAGCATGATTCCCCGATTGGTGTATATATTGTGCAGGCCAGTTTTACGACGTGCATGATTAAAGTGCGAGTGCGATAAGATTTTTTGGGCGTTGGATCGCAAAGGCAAATACAATTATAATAATTTCACAAGATTTCCACCTCTCGTCGTTCTCGCGAGCTATTAATCACGTTTACTCTGATAAATTCGCGAGTTCGGTAAGATCATCGGTTTTGAAAACATCGCACAAGGCCCCTGAGTGTCGATACAAATTTGTACAAACTAAAGAGGAAAATTAACGTTTATGGATAATATAAATGTTCACTCGTCACCTTAGAGGCGTCTCTACTTTGAGTTCTTGACAAACAAGCATACCTGGAAGGAGTAAATCCGCATTTTTCATTTCATCTTTTTATTTGAGCTTCGATAAGCTCTGAATAACAAACTTTTCAAATTTCTTTGCGTTCTCTCGCTCTTTTTCTTTCCAATCTGCGACGATTATTCGAAAATCCCAAACAAGACTCTCGACTGGGATGTTGACAACAGAGTTATAAATAGAAAATAAATATCAAAGGAAACGAAAAATAAAAAACGCGTTGCATATTAAATCCAACGATTTTTAATCGATGTTCGTCACTGCCTTAAAAAAAAACCATCTTCGTCACAGCTGCGAGCTTGTGCTCAATTCGTCTACCATAATTATGCAAACAGACTGGAGAGAGAGAGCGAGAGAGAGAAAATGCGAAATAAAAAGAGCGACAGAAAAAACGATTACACAAAAGTCTTTGATAAAAATGGTGATTCGTCCATTATGAAACAGGATGCAGGCTTTTTCAATGGCTCTTTCTTTCAATAACATTGCCTCAAGAAACGACAAACTTGAATGAGCGAAAAACAAAATATACACGAGCTCCTAATATTCCAAAACTGATAACGAATTCCTCTCACAACTGGCAACTCACCAGGGCATCGCAGAGCCTTG
Source organism: Hyposoter didymator (assembly GCA_037952995.1). Classification (NCBI taxonomy): domain Eukaryota; kingdom Metazoa; phylum Arthropoda; class Insecta; order Hymenoptera; family Ichneumonidae; genus Hyposoter; species Hyposoter didymator. The sequence continues at coordinate 12,573,462 of JBAJMU010000003.1, read as the reverse complement.
AGAACCCACGTCGCAAAACAAAACTAACGAAAATTTGGCTCAAAATAAAAAGTTAATTTAGTGCTTCATACAATTTTTGACATTGCAGAGTTCCAGCTAAAGGAAAAAAACAATCGACCATCGCTCAATGGNTGGCTCTTTCTCTTTGAACAACATTGCCTCAAGAAACGACAAACTTGAATGAGCGAAAAACAAAATATACACGAGCTCCTAATATTCAAAAACTGATAACGAATTCCTCTCACAACTGGCAACTCACCAGGGCATCGCAGAGCCTTGAGAACCCACGTCGCAAAACAAAACTAACGAAAATTTGGCTCAAAATAAAAAGTTAATTTAGTGCTTCATACAATTTTTGACATTGCAGAGTTCCAGCTAAAGGAAAAAAACAATCGACCATCGCTCAATGGAAAGGACGAACGCGTTTCCGCTTGATTCTGTCACGAGAACACGAAACTCTCAGATTTACGTTACAGCGAATTTCACTCGAGCGTAAACGATGGATTTTCACGACAAGGTCGAGGCTTTCTTGTGCAAAATGCAATCAGACATTCCTAAAGTATTATCAGCTCTCTCAGCCTTTTGTAAACGCAGAACTTCATCTCTTTGCCGGCTTTGGAGAGAATTACGCGCGGAAAATATCATTTGGAATCCTACACTTCGTAGACACCAAGTTTAACGTAAAGACTCACGTTCGTCTAATTTTTCATGTAGAAAAATCTTCGTACGCGTATAAATATATGTGGCAATTGTGAAAATACATCTTGTGAGCATATCCGACAATTCCGCGGATGACCCGCATGCGAAACATTTGATACGCGAGCCGGTGTACCATATTTCATGCGTAAAACAAGCAGCAACGAGACTCGTTTGCGTCAGTGCGATATAAGCGGTATTTCAGTAACCTCGCCCAATGCTCGAGGACACGAGAACAAACGTGCCAATGAGAATCGACAGATTTCTCTATTCTTCTTTCTTAACAATGAGAGATTTTCTGTACCGAAATGTTTACGTGAGGACAATGAGAAAAAAAAAAACAAAAACTGTTTTTCTGCTTTAACGAGACGATGTTAAATTTTCGTTATAATTTCACAAGTTCCTTGGGAATCTTGTCCAACTGCTACGACCTATTTTTCCGAACATAAAAAACTGGGAAAAGCTCCGGGATCAAATTTTTTTTGGATTTTCATTCGAGAATCGAATTTTATTTAATGCGTAAGAAAAAAAATAGGTCAAAGGGAGCAGGATTAACATTTTTTTGCCGTTAATATTCCATTGAGCTCTGTGGGAAACTCGGGCAAGTGAAAATCTTTGTCGAAACTTTTTTTTATGCGAAATTGCACCATTGAGTGCATACTGGGTCTTTTTGACCCCAAAAATATTCCGTCACCGATTGTTTTGGCATTCAACTTTCGTTTTCGTCGAAAAATAAATTCAGGGTCTTAAAAAATCGATGATTTACTGGGAATAACGTCTCTACGAAAAAAAAACAACAGAAAATGCATGTTTAGCGGAATACAACGTTCCGTAAAACGCCTGGGGTCAGATTGACCCAATATGCACCTTAAAAGTAGTTGCATCCAATGAGATTTGTTATTGTGTGATAAGTACCGAAGCAATGATTTTTCTGATGATTCAGCAGAGCCGAATATTGAAATAAATGGATGAACGTTGGTTTGCGGTGCGAGGGAAATGATAATCGTTTCCTTGCGCCATGAAAAAGTAAATAAAAATCGTACCGTGACGTTCGGTTCGGGTGGTAAAACAATCGGATTCTCGTCAAAGTGAACAGCGGCCGGATGTTCCATTTTTTCTTCTTTCTCTTCCTTCTCTTCTTTCTTCTCCTTGGCTTTCTTACCAGTCTTATTTTTATGCTTCTTCTCTTTGCCCTTTTCCTTTTTACCTGTAAATTATAATTTCGCATTGGCAACAAAATTCTTGGTTGGAGCAGCGCACATTTTTCTTTTTCCAAGCCACAGCTTTTTATTTTTCTGCTTTTCAGAGCTGGGAGGGCAATTTTAATGAGGCTTTGCAAAACTTTTTCGGCAAAACAAACGGCAAACAAAAATTTGCATCAAAGAAGCTTCAACACTGAAACCGAGTCAGCGGCAATTTAAAAATCATTTAAACTCAAAATTCTGTATCCCATTGCCACGCGCGTTGTACTCACCCATTAGAAGATGATCGTCCGGGAGTTTGCGCTGCTCGGCTATGGCTTCTTCGTAAGATTTCTCCTTGATTCCGAACATAGAGACTACGAAAATAACGCCGGCTGACACTACGACAACCGCGACGTAAACTAAACCGGTGTGGAGATCCATGGCGCTCCGATAATGTCTTTGTATAGCAAAAATTAATTGATTATCAACACGAGTTTGCAATAATTCAGAAAGAAGACACAAAAAATACTGTATCTCTGAACGCGGTGGGACGCAGTTTGGTTTCTTAATCCGGAGACGGCGTCTCCAGAAATTTAGATTTTCAAAATTCAAATTTTGCGCGTCCAATTTTCGTGAAAACCGATTATCGAAAAATGTTTTTTTTTTTCAACACGCATTTCTTTTTATCGTTTAGCACTGTTTGTGCACTTTTTTGAAATTTTCTGGAGAAAAATAATTCTGTCAACGAGCGTGTCGAAAATGACGCCTCCTCAGGATTTAAAAAGCCATTGAATTTTTTTTTTTTCATTAAAATTGTGATTCAACAAGTAACAAATATTTAACGGGTAATGATAGAACATGCCAATCGGCTTTTGAAAATAATATATGGTGTTGTGACAAAAATAACGTTGTTTAGTTTGATTTTAAGGAAATGGACTTTTGTTTTTTTATTTTGTTTTCAAACGAATATAAAGATTTCCAATTAATTTCAAATTTTCGTGACGATCCGGAAAATATTGAATTTTGGTAAAACGGAGTAAAAATTTCGAGACAGAAATATTGTAAGTCATGTTTTGCTATGACTCGAACTGTAAGCGAAAAAACTTGATAATACGATACCAGGGCGCGGGTGACCTCGAAAAATTGACGATGATCGACGAGACTCAATAAACGTAAATATTTAAAGCACATACAAACGACGCGGAGTTATAACGATTGAAATATGTGGACGGTATACATGAGAATTGAGAGTGTAAGAGAGACGAAAGGGAAAAAGAAAGTCGAGGATATTTGGGAAAATTGGAATTGTCGATGTTGGGATGAGCAGGAATGGAGAGATTGAGACGAGGATGAAAAAAAGGAGTTGGTTCGCGAGAATTGCGCCGGTAAGACAGTGAACCGCGGAGAGTTAAAAGATTTTCAGATTTTTTTCCGGAAAGGAAGGTGTTACGTTGGAGCGATGAAAAGCTCCACGAAAGGGAAAGAGAACCGGTGAGAAAAAGAAAGAATTTTGGTATCGATGGCACGAAACCGCCGACTGTGTATCAATTACCAAAGGAAGGAAGAAAAAAAAGGGATGAGAAAAGTGTGTGCGAGAGTATCTCTAGCCGCGAGAATACAGACGTGAAAATATCTAAAATAGTATAATAAAGCTCGTTTAATTGAGCAAGTGTACCTCTCCTCAGCAAACTCGTCGAGTAGAAGAAGGTATTTTTCCGTACCGTTAACGAATTTAAGCACAAGCGGGAGTATCGAAACTTTTCACACGCTCGGGAGGAATAACTTTTTCACGAGAAATTATGGCTGCCCGGCCACCCTAAGCAACCCAGAGAGCACAAGTGTAAGAGAGGCATGTATAAGCCACGCCTATTGAAATCACGCGTTCAACGATTGGTCCGACGATTCTGCCACGTACGCAGCCACTTGCAGATCTCAGCAATGCAAAAATTCCTTCACTCTCTCTCTCTCTCTTTCTCTTTTTCTTTAATCCCCCACTCTCGCCTTACGGCTCTCTTATAATTTCTCCCAACTTGTCGTTGTTCGACATTCGTCAATCTTACGATTGTTCCTTTGATATTTATTGCTAAACAAACTCGGCTCAATGTTTCAATGCTTAATCAATCCGACATTTTCGAGAAGATTCATTCAAGACTTTACTACGAACGTATCTCCCTCCACCTTCCGCCACTTTCCGCGCCACTTGTGCTTGCGCGCTGTAGTCGTTCCACGTGTACCAACATCGCCAACATTACCATTTTACATATATACATTCTTCCTCCTCATAGCGCATATACTTTGTAGTTATTATTTACTTCTACTTTTTCGAGCATAAACCCGGAACGAGCATGCCGTAGGATATTTTCACAATAAAGCTCTGTTCGCCGATTGAAGGGAGCAAGAAATTGAAACGTGTTGAGAAAGCACTAAAATCAAGTTCGATGCACAATTCGCGTTTCAAACGCGAGCATGTGCCGTAGTCGCACCGGCTCATTCGAGACCTCCGTGAAGTTAGCCCCTCTAAGTAATTATTTTTAAATTTAATTAATAAATGTCGTTTGAGAATCGTTTGAGAAGATTTGAGAGGAAAGAAAAATCGTTTCAGAGTTATTAGTTTTTCCGAAAAATTGATTTTAATTTCGGGTGTGAAGCTGGCCCCCAAATTTACTATCTCCTCGAAAAATTGACTTAGACGTTTATTTTTTTTTTTTTTTAATTGTTTGAGAATCGTTTCAGAGCATATGGGAGTTTTAAAAAACGGTTGGAAAGTTAATGTTTTAATTGATATTAATTACGAGGATTCACGAGGACGAGCAGGGCGACTCCCTGCATCGCCTCGAATCACCAGAAAGGTTGGAATTTTTCATTTTTTTCCCCGAAAGTCGTGGATAAACCGCTTCGAAAAAAAAAAAAAATTCTGAGGGAAAAAATAAAAGGTCCCATTTCCTTTGCAAACCCCAGTATAAAAAAAAAAAAAATAAAAATAAAAATAAAAGGTCCCATTTCATTTGCAAACCCCGGTATAAAAAAAAAATAAAAAAAAAAAAAAAAAGGCCCCATTTCATTTGCAAACCCCAG
>JBAJMU010000003.1:12404919-12556522 GCA_037952995.1 Hyposoter didymator | reverse complement strand
TTTCATTTGCAAACCCCAGTATAAAAATACGATTTGACCCTCCGAACACCAATCAGAAATTTGTCTTGGTGACCCAGCACCAGGGGGTCGAAATTTTCCAAATCATTTTTTTCGAAAATAGCGAATAAAAAATCATCCAGCGACGCTNAATAGCGAATAAAAAATCATCCAGCGACGCTATCGACGAAAACTCTTCACGAGGAGGCGCAGGGCGACTCCCTATAATTAGGGAGTCGCCTCCCCTAAATAATTAAAAATATTTACTTAGGGGGGCTAACTTCACGGAGGTTCATTCGAGGCCGGACGTAACACACGCATTGCCCAAACTGTTTCTCGCCTTTTTTCCATGAATAGCAAAATATATATTTTGTGAGTGTACGAGGAATAAATGTTGGCTATTTTTAATCTAATGATGAAACCGTCACGTGAAATCCATTGTTAGAAGTCAAAGTTCTTTTTTGATTATTTATTTTCGCGTCAGTACGATGATCGTCAAAACATTGTTCAGACGCAAGTCGATCTTTGAGCGGATCCGCCACATTTATCGAATAGAAAATGCTTCGTTCTCTCTCGACACGATCGAGACTCGTCACGATTCTCCTACTGATGATTGGAAAACAGAATTAACCGCAACTATGAAAGTTATACCGGATTTTATAACCCCTCAAGAGGAGGATTCCATGCTGCAGGAGGTCGAACCGTACATGAAACGTTTGCGGTACGAGTTTTCTCATTGGGACGGCGTTAGTAAATTTTATTCCGGGTTTCAAACTTTCAATCATTGTATTCGAGACTCCAATAACCAATAACTGGTTAAATTCTATTTTTCGCGCTCCGAAGCCTCATTTTTGTCTCTAAAAACGATCGGAAAATGTCCGTTCAATTTCTTTCCATGAAATGTTCACTAGCACGATCGATATTTGCATAAATAATTGACATTTACAAATTTCAATATTTCCTCCGTTTACCTCTTCCCTATATTTCATTTTTGTCTCTAAAAACCATCGGAAAATGTCAGTTTTATTTATTTCCATAAAATTTTCCCTAGCACGATCGATTTTTGCATAAATAATTGACATTTACAAATTTCAACATTTCCTCCATTTACCTCGTCCCTATATTTCATTTTTGTCTCTAAAAACCATCAGAAAATTCCAATTCAATTTCTTTTCATAAAGATTTCATTAGCACGATCGATATTTGCATAAATAATTGACATTTACAAATTTCAATATTTCCTCTGTTCACCTCTTCCTTATATTTCATTTTTCAACAACAATTCAATCATCCAAAACGAAATTCGCTCATCACAGAAAGCTGGACATGAACACAGAGTGTATTATTGGCAATCGATTCAAATTACAGGCGATCCATGGTTATCGAGAGACCGAAAGAGGCAAATGGAACGAAAATAACAGTAAAATAATAGAAAGAATAAGAGCCCGAGCTTTTCCACCAGGAACTCCGCAATTGGGTCTAGTTCATGTTTTAGATTTGGCTGAGGACGGCGTAATAAAGCCTCATGTCGATAGCGTCAGAGTAAGAAAAGTTTGCTGCTCTTGATAATAAACCAAAAAATCTTCATATAAGTCTCCACGAGAAAAAAGAACACTGTACTTTCCAGTTTTGCGGTGACGTGATTGCGGGGATAAGTTTGCTGACCGACTGCGTCATGCGACTCACTCTGGTCGGGAAGGAGAAGGAAATTGCCCAAGACTTCCTCCTGCCAAGGAGATCTCTGTACATCATGAGGTTCGATTCAAAATCGTAAAATCATTCTGACGAATTCGAAATCAAATTGTTCGTAATCCGACGTATAAGTACACGAATCTTTTTGTTTTTTCATACCAAAGAGAATGCCGAAGAGCAAATTACATTCCATCCCAGTTTAGTTGGTGAAAAATCGATTTGAATACCTAAAAGTGTTGAAAAATGAACTTGGGAACATAATTCGAAGCTCGTCCAGGGTAGATATCTCCCCCGGTTTGTAGTTCTAGGGTTAATCCGATTATTGAGTCGCAGACAATTTGACAAGACGAAAAATAAGAGCTACGAGATATAAAACTCTTTTCGAAGCGTTTTGAATGATGTCAATTTTGCTGCAGCACAAACAAACAAACAAAACACAAGAAAGAGCGTTGTGAAATAATTCAAAGAGCCCGCACCATACATTTAACATGTACGTCGAGGAAAAACTAATCTCCAGAACGATTTAAACAAATATTATAGATATATGTACATGTGCTCGAATACAACGCGAACTATCAGTAAATTTGTATAACACATAACGCTTGTCTATTTTCCTAAGATTTCCGCTTGTGTGCGTATTGAAAACACTATTTGAAAAAAAAAGACGATAAAGACAGTTATTTATTGACGGTTTTGTTTCATCACTTTTTCCATTTAATTGCATCGAATTTTGTTCATGCCAAAGAGAATGGTGAAGAGCAGATTAAACTTCGTCAAGGTTTAGTTGGTAAAAAATCGATTCAAGTTCCTAGAAGTGCTGAAAAATTAACTCAGCAACGCAATTCAAAGCTCGTCTGGACTAGATATCTATCCCGATTTGTAGTTATAGAGTTAAGAGTGAAAAAGAAAAAAACAATGTCAAGATAGCGCGGCTGAATTGGAATAAATAATTTTTACAGCGGCGCGGCGCGCCAAAAATACAATCACGAGATACTGGGCAATGAAAATTCAATCTACGATGGGAAAAAAGTGATCAAAGGACGTCGAATTTCCGTGATTTGCAGAAGCGAACCCGAGCCACCAACCGAATAAAGCTACAAACAGACTGGCTCAGGGTGACGAGTGAACGGGATGAAAAAAATCGTATTAATGTCCAGAGGAATGTCAACAAACATTAGTGTAAATAGCACGAAGGAAAATAATTAATAAAACACACAAAATAAGAAGAAAAAAGGTAGTTGAGAATTTTTCTGCCACGCATCGATTTATTCACATCGCATATGGCGAATAAAACATATTGTACACGCGACTTGGCTGGTAAATATCGTCGCAAATGATTCACGTTTCGTGACGGCAAGAAGAAAATCTTCCTCTCACTCTCTAAGTTGAAATTCATATTTTTGGGGTAACAAAATGAGTTTTTCGCGATTATTCGTCGAGAAGTTGGATCTTTTAAAAAAAAATACAAGTCTCGGGGGATTTTTATTTTCAAACTTGCTTTAAAATGTACAAATTTCCTCGTGGCACAATCGTCGAGATAAAAACTTGAAAAACAGTCGATATACAAGCTCGAAGAAAAAATCTATGAGTCTTTCGTTTTTGTCTCTGAATATTGAGGCTTCGGCAGACGAGAGCGAGAGAAAAATCTCCGTTCCACGATTGTTTTCGCTCTTTCGAACTTACGATTGCCCGCGTGGCTCGAAATTCACCAACAACATTCGTTTCTCGGCTTCGTCCGACCCGTGGACGTTTTTTCAGAGAAAACGTTAACTGAGACTTCCGGAGCAAGCAAAAAAAAAAGTTTTTCCCTCGATTTCGCTTGGGAGAATCGACGAATTACGGTTTTTGGATAATCCGGATCGGTTGACACGATTTCGCACCAAATTTTCGAAAATTAATAATGCAGCGGGATACACGATCGATCGGGAGTTTTGGAAAATTTTTAAAATAATGGTACGATGCGAATTTTCACAACTTTGAGATGCGAAAGGAGAAATAACTTGGAAATCCTTAATTTTTTTCTCTCAGATTCATAGAGGCGTGTTTCTTAAAATATTTACAAGTTTTCGATGAGCAAACTCAGTGAAAATTCGTGACAACGTTCCCGAGGGAATCGATTTTTCAAACTTTTCCACAAGAATCTTTGGTCAATGTTTATGCAAATGGAGGAAAATTGTTTGGTGAGTTTCGTTTCGGTTTTTGTAAAACGATATTCAAGGAAAACACGTGTTTTTGTCTCGTCGAAAGTCTCACTTTGCTCTTTATCGTTTTTTTCTGCAAACCGATAGAAAAATCGGTATTTTTATTCTATTTTTGTTGTTTTTATGATTGAAAATAAATTGAGGAGAAAATATAGGCAAGACTATTGCTCAACAGAACTTCCATCGATTGCCGCACTCGTTACAAAGCACGAAGGTCGTCATCGGCTCGTCAGCCGATCGCGTTTGGATTTGATTGTAAGTACAATTTCGCTTTTTGCACTTTCCACACTTGAGCAAATCGGTCTTGGTGCCTTGGACAGTCGCAAGCTGGGCGTCGTTTATCGCCTCCTTCTCGAATCTATCACGCAACTGTTTTATCTCGTCACTCGCCATTTCTTCCGCGGTCATCACTGCCAACCTCGAGGGCGTTATCGCACCAACGATGAAATTCGTTCGCAATGTTGGATTTTTCGCGTCTCGAAGGTTTGCCACTCGACTACGAACCTGCGTCGAAAATAATAACATTTTTCAATCATCACATTTGCTACGAACAAATCGGAGCATTTTTTTTTCGTTCTTTCGGAATTTAACCCTCCGCGGATCGTGTGATTTTTTTATGACATTCGGGATCATCCTTTTCGTCCTGCTACTCGCATCTCTCGTGTTTAGCGACTAAAAAATTTGACAAAATTCTGGAGTATCCTCCGTTTATTCTAATTTACGGTTTCGAGAGCATACTGGGTCATTTTGACCCCAAAAATTTTCTGTTACCGATTTTTTGACATTTAGTTTTCGGTTTCGTCAAAAAATATATTCAGGGACACATAATATCGATTATTTCCTACAAAAAACGTCTCTGCAAAAAAATTACAAATATGAAAATCCATATTTATCGGAATTCAACGATTTGGAAAATTACTTGGGTCAGATTGACCCGGGATGTACTTGGAGATGTTATGGTGAATTAATTTGTTTTCTTTTCAAGTGAAACCTTTTGAAAACAATATTTTCGAAAAAAATTTGTCACTTGACTCAAAAAAGACCCTTATGACCGGCAGGCGGTCAAAATTGCCCGGATTTTAATTAGATAATCAAATTTTTTTAGATTTTCCATTCCCTGCCCAAGGAACCCATTGAAAATTTTCTATATTTGAATTCCTCAATGAAGTCAATTGATTATTATCAATTCCGCTGCAAAAATCGGAAAAAAAATAGAAAAAACGACGTTGTAGAAAAGTCGCTGTGAACTAACCCGATTTTTGTATCTGTTGTCTGTATTTTTGAATTCTGCAAATATCGCTTCCTCCAGTTCCTCCGCCAACTCTTCAGGGCTGGCGCATCCCTCGATCGTCGTGCCGTCGACTCCCAGAGCAGAGGCCAGAAGCTCACGGCACTTGAGCCTGACCGCGTCAGTCGTTGTGGCGGCTGGGAAAGTCGATTGTTTCTTTTGGCCATCTTTTCCTCCCTTTTCGTCCTTCATTTTGACGTCTTGTCCGTCCGTCGAATCTTTGTCTTTCTTGGAATCGCCGTCATCCTTATTCCTGTCATTTCTGTCTTCTTTCTTTTTGGAACTGCTTGCCGAACCTGAGTCTTTGCCGTCTTTGTTGGAACCTGCGGATTCAACGTTTTTCGCTATTATCGCGTCTCAAAATTTACACCACGTTTTTAGAGAGTGAGAAAAAAGGCGCAATGATATTTCCCGAGTTTTCGTGACACACGAATATCGTTGCGAGCCTCGTGACTCGATAGGAAAAACTTACCGGAAAGAAATTTTTTCCAATTTTTAATCAAGCTCTTGGCGAGCGAAATGACTTCCTCGTCTGTTGTAGTTTTGCGGAAAGCATTGACAGTCGCTCCTATTCTGGTTTTGGTGAGAAGTTCCAGATCGACGGGCAATTTTTGTAGCACTTTGAGCAATTCCAAAGCTTGTTCCTGGCCCTGAGCAAGATCGAAGATGAATTTCACAGAAACGTAGATTTTTCGTGTTGTTTTTTGATGGAATTAATGGATTACGAGGATTTGCTCGGGGGAAACGATGGAAGAATGCAGTTTTCGTAGTTTTTCAAAATTCATAATGATGATAATAATAAAAATGACGGTCGATCGCCGAACTAAATAAACAAGTTGCATTGAAAACAAATGTCCGCGCCGGCGACGACCGCGAGTACGTCGTTTTTTTTGTATGCCTCTATGTGCGGTATTTTCGGATTATTAATACGATGATATTTCGGAAATGAATAAAAAAAGAGATACGAATGAATTTATGAATTACCACATGTCGCTAGGTCCTCGCGAATACGTCGTCAAAACATTGGAGTTTGCTGAATTTAGAATTTCCGGCGCGACATGCGATCTCCCGTTTGTATTATTATGTGTGCGTGCGGCTTTTTCGTTCTCGCGGGTTCGGCGTCGCGCGGGGTGATTACACCGAATGTTGCACTCGTTTCGCTATTCGCTTTACTGAACTGCGCTGCTCTCTTAATTTTACTCACTCACTCACCGTCCCGTCGCCGCTCGACATTTTACTCAGCTTCTTCTGGATTCTCATTATTTCTTCTTCGGCAGTCATCGCGATGTTTTCTTACTCAGTCAATTTTTCACACAAATTTAACACGAAAATGCTACTCTCTCCCTCGCTCGAATCATTGACCGATCCAACAAAATCCACCAAAAACCTTTTGCTTTTCCTCGCTATCGGCGCCTACCTCTTTTTGACTGTAGCGCCACTGTGGCAGCCCGCCAAAATAACGCCCTCAGGTGTACCACATTCACAGCACAGCCGCTGAGGCGGGAGCGTCGCAAGGAGTCTTCTGGCGTTTCGTTTATTTTTAAAAGACAAAAACAAATTTATTATTTTCCGCAATTTTTACAAATCAATAAAAATCCTAAAAAAGTCATTGACCTTTGACAATCTTCCATTTTACCAGGGAACAACGCAGAAACAATTTTACGCTCGAACGCGAGCAATTTAAAAAAAGTTGATTTTATTGCAGTCCCCAAAGTTATGCGCCCCGGACACCCTTGATCGAAAATGCGAGGGTTACATTGAGGGTATGAATTACCCCAATCCACCCCAAATTTTCGTGAACAAAATTTATCGGCATGAAGAATAATTCCGGACAAACTGACACCACTAACAAAAAATAGTGCCGTTTTTTCAAAATTCTGTCAAGATAAAAATCGATGATTGCAAAAAATTGATTTTATTGACAAAAAATACTAATCAAAAAATAGAGAATACGTAGCGAGGGCGTTTCGCCGGAAGAGGGAAGGGGAGGCTCGCGGAAGTTCGTAAAATATCCGCAAGAGTCCTGAGCAAAAATTTCAAGAAGCTTCTGTTCAACTCGTGACATAGGAATAAGATTTTTAATGCCACAAATAAATGAGTTTTACGTACAAACATAGAAATCACTTTGTATTTAATCGAATTCGGAATCGTAAGATTTTAGTATAGTGTGCAAAGTATATTTCAAAGACTCGTATTCATTTTCTCCAGTACATAATAAAAAAAGGAAAAAAAAAACAGACATGCATCCTGTATCCTATAAGAACATGCGTTTGTATATATTCAACCGTACGATTTGTGTGATAAATATTTCGTCACTAAGAAAAATATGATGAAACTTGAAGCTGTAACGAGCTTTTCAAATTTCTTATCCTTTCTTTTTCGTGTTAAATACATTTTTAGCCAGCATGAGAGTGCATTTTTGTCATTTAATTTCATCGTTAAAAAATTATCATTACGATCTGATGATTGAGGACGAATTGGCACCAGAATATAATCAAAAAGCAGACAAAATTCGATGCAATTAAATAGAAAAAAAATGATAAAAAAAATCAAAACGCTCAATAAATAGCTGTCTTTATCGTCTTTTTTTTCAAATAGTGTTTTCAATACGCACACATGCACTCACGCACACACACACACACACACACACACACACATACACACACACGCGCGGAAATCTTAGGAAAATAGACAAGCGTTATGTGTTATACAAATTTACTGATAATTCGCGTTGTATTCGAGCACATATACATATATCTATAATATTTGTTTAAATCGTTCTGAAGATTAGTTTTTCTTCGCCGTACATGGTAAATGCATGGTGTGGGCTCTTTGAATTATTTCACAACGCTCTTTTTTGTGTTTTGTTTGTTTGTTTGTGCTACAGCAAAATTGACATTATTCAAAACGCTTCGAAAATAGTTTTATATCTCGTAGCGCTTATTTTTCGTCTTGTCAAATTGTCTGCGACTCAATAATCGGATTAACCCTAGAACTACAAACCGAGGGAGATATTCACCCCGGACGAGCTTCGAATTATGTTGCCAAGTTCATTTTTCAGCACTTTTAGGTATTTAAATCGATTTTTCACCAACTAAACTGGGATGAAATTTAATTTGCTCTTCACCATTCTCTTTGGCATGAAAAAACAAAAAGATTCGTGTACTTGTAAGCCAGATTAGTGCTTTCGGAACGATTTTACGAACAAGAAACCCGTGGGGTCAATATTCAACCCGGTTTGTAGTTTGAAGGTGAAAAATGGGTTTGCTGTTCGAGGGTTCAACGAGTCATGGGTAAAACGTGCTAAAAATTGATATTAAAATAAAGAACGAGTGAGAAATAAATCGGCACGAATTGTACGAAAATCAAAAGCAGATTCATAGTGACTAGAATATTTCACAATTCACTCATTCACTGTTGAATCACGTTGTAAAGTAGTTCTTAGTTCGCTTTAAAATATTCTTATTATAGTAAAATAAATGAAATGAAAAAAATGTAGAGAAAAAAAAAGAAAGAAGAATAAATGCGATGAGTACGTAACTTTGGTTTGTAGCGTTGTAAATGCTCTTGACGATGTACTCAACACACGTGTGAAATATACATAGCAATTCCTTCTTTCTTATTACGTTTTTTCATCGTTTTTCGTTTCTTTTCGTTTGATTATCTGCAAATTCTCGATATATTAGGACCTTCGTTACTTTTTCAATCGTTTTTCCTTTTGCTTTTTCATCTTGTCGTATAAATTCGATGTTTCGTGACTGAATTACTTATCATAGCTCTCGAAAACGCTTTTTTCTTCCTCGTACTAAGGAAAGGACAGATCGTTCGTTCGATCTGACTGTTGAGGCCTGCAAATAACGTCGTTTTGTTCAAACAAATGTTCTACTTAAAATCTACAAACGTCAGATACACGTACATGCCTCCGAGTTGTCGTGTTTGTGTAAATAATGAGACTTAATCGTAATTAATCGATCCACAGTAATCGCCAAATGTTTCATTACCAAAGAACCACGATTTGGTGGCATTAGTTTCGTCGTATCAATGAAAATCCCTTCGATTCTTCATCTAGGAAGTCTACACATTACTCGAGATTCTAAACGACAAATAACCAAGTTTTTTTTGTTAGCATTTTGTGCACTTTTCAAGTTTCGAAATGAGCACCGAATTCCGTTCGTAATGGACGAAGCTTTGGACCATCGGATGTCGAAAAAAACAAAAAAAAAGGCAACGAAACGATGACAAATTTGGAAACAAATGTCAAATGAGAAAATGGATCAACTACGATTTTAGTAGAGAGCAGTTTTAACAATATTGTCATTCGTAATAACGCGTCAATCTGTCGAGCTTATCCTTGAGATCAAATGATAAATATCATAGAAACAAAAAAAGTGAAAAAAAAACGGTTTCTAAGTTAAAAATTAAAACGGCGGACCAAGATCAGATTCGTTATAACGTGGAGCCTGGTGTACATTTTTTTCTATGCTACAGTATGTACATTTAGCAAGCATCGGCGTGCCTTGTTAAATTGTCCTCTCCTATTACAGTAGTTTTCTAAGAATAACAAAAAATCCACATTACGTTATTGTTGTTGAAACTTTTCGCACTCCTTTCAAACAAAAATTCATTAATCAAAAAACTGAACAAAGACAAGAAGCATTTGACCCACGTTTTCCTATCGCTAGTCTAACTTTTCTTCGGATATAAAAAAATAGCTGTGAGTACGAGAATATCGAGTTTGCTATCGGTTGAAATTCCCACTTGATGCTTCGTCTTTACTTTTTCTCTTTTCAAGCTTTATCCGTCCCTTTACTCAATTACTATTTCTTTTTAATAGAAAAACACTCGGAAATGATCGATTTGTGGGCGGAGAGAATAAAGATCGAAAAATTAAAGTTGCGCCATAGAATCAGGAGAGAGATTCGCATGTCGAGCATGTCGGGAAGAGAAATTTCGAGTATAAACTGAAAATTTGATTTCTTCTTCAAAAAAATTCTCCGCAGTAAAAAAATACTCAAAATTCAAGACCCGATTCTTTTCGGTAACGATGATTTTTCGATTTTCATTATTTCCCCGTGAATTTTATCTTCTCGGCCTAATATAGACCAATGTGTCTGATTCAGTGAAAATCGTTGAACGTTCGCGCCACATCGGACATAGTTTCGTCATAAAAAGCCGAAACGAAAAAATGGCGATAAACGAAATTCGGTTGAGCTTTTCTTCCATAGTTTTCGGTACAAAAAAGAGGAAAAAAACGTATTATTCAAGCATGAAAAGCGTTCTTAATCGTATCATTAATCGAATAATGCAAAATGCACTCTCTCATTAGTCTCGTCCATTGGATACATATATATATGTATTTTAACATATATATGCGTGGCCTGCACTACACATGTTTAAAATTTCCCTTAAATATCATTTCCCGAATGCAATTTCTTCGTCTCCCATTTCCGGCCAGTCTGGCGCGCGAGCGTATCTCTTAATTTCATTTTTTTTCTCGTTTCTGCTACGTTTTTTGCTCGCGTACTAAAAAAATGCGTTTGTCTGGAATTTTTGTCTGGAATTAATTGGATAATGAGCGAATAGCAATTACGTCCGGAATTTTGGTTCTTGGAAATCTTTCGAAGGATCATTAACATTTACGTCGAGTCTTTTTTCATGGGAAATTGTTTTTTTCGATGAATTCAACGCTCCGAATTGAGCTGGAAATGATTGATGGCGCGGTTATAATTGACGACCTGGATCTAGAGCGGAATAACGTTTTTTCCTTTCAATCACGAGGACGTATTCATCCTGATCGTGAATATTTAAGTTTCTACGTGTTGTACCATGTGGCAATGCGTTTCTTCGATTCTAGACAATTAAACAGTTGGCGGTTTTGTTTTGTTTCAACCTTTCGTCGTATTGGTTCGATAATTTACACGTTAATCGTATGGCAGTTTATCCTTCGCGTCCGTAAACGCAGTCTTTGTCGTGAAAACTTATTCGAGTTTGAATTTCAAAGAAATTCGTAGAAATTACAGATTCCGAAAGAGGAAGATCGACTAAAACGTGTAAATTTTTGTTTTCGCTCGGTTCTTTATCGAGATTTCGAAACCTTTTCATACTCGGGCATCAGTCTCGGTTCCTGGGTATAAAAAAATTCAAATTTCCCTGCAGAAGATTAAATAATCCTGCAAAATTCGTTCGAAACAGAATTTTTCCCCCCAATCTGGCGTATCAACTTCAAAATTGAAAAAAAATCGTTTTCATGTAGAAAATTCGTAAAAAACTCGCAAAAAATGTAAGAAAATCGAAAAAATCATATTAACGGAAAGGAAAACGAAAAAATCGCTTCGATTTTCTATTCTCAGTCGAAATCCTTCGATATTTTTGTTCAAAATATTTTTTCCAAATTCTGCGCTCCAATAAAAATTGCCAAAAGTTTGAAAATCTCGATAAGAAGCGCTGAAAAAATGAGATTTTATAATCCGAACGTTTTCCCTCATTAACAAAAATCGATCGGTATGGCACATTTTGCCGACAATGAGAGCGATCTGATCGCTGTCGTGATTGACAAAGTTGGTTGAATGCACAGAATGCATCGTGTGTATGGCAAAAATATCAACGAGGTAAAAGTATGAGATTTACGAAATTCGTCGTTATTGTTAAGTGTAAAAAAGTCTCGACTGCTGCGTAAAAAAGTAAGAAAACGACGCGAGGAAAATGAAGATTAATTGCGTAGTACGTGGGAGTCGAGTTGTCTAAATGATGGGAGAAGAGAAAGTGAAAAATAGAGTTGTCGGTTGGTGAAAATTGATGAGATTGCCCGAGCTCAGCGATTTATAAACCTAAAACTTTCATAACCGGGTTAGTTGTGCACCAAGTCCGGCAATTACGAATTGTACTTTAGCTGAGACAAGGCAAAGATTCATAGCAGCTGCCAAATAGAAAAACCGACATTGACCTTCGCATCGAATGCACGTGTGAAATTACAAAAATTATAAATGTATAAAAAGAAAGAGAGAGAGAGAGAGAGAATGGAGAATGTAAAAAAATGAAAATGGTTACGATAATCGTTGACTCGAGCTGCGTTATGGCCAAGGAAGTCAAAGGCTAGTAACTTCGCTTGAGATTAGTTATTTCTTTTCCTAGAATCTCGCTTTAGGTGAGTGGATATTTTCTTTTTTCTCTTTGTTTTTTTTTCCCTGAGGCTTTCTTACAAGACGCTGCACCTTCGCTGCCGACGTTTTTGTGGCTCTGGTCGGAGAACCGCGCGAACCGCCTCGTCGAAAACTTGCTTGAGCCCACGTTGCGTCAGTGCCGAACATTCCATATATTTGACGGCCCGTACCTGTTGAAAAAATCAAAGTTACGAGACCGACAACAAAATTCAAGTTCTGAACCAAAGGAAATTGTGACTTATGCAGAAATTTCTGTTTTTTTCAATATTTTTTCATCTACAGACCTTGTTCGCTAATTTTTGTCCCTGCTCGCGCTTTATGGCGCTCAATCCTTGCTCAGCCAAGAGAGTCAGAGTCTCTCTGTCATCCCGCAAATCGATTTTTGTTCCCACAAGGATCATCGGTGCGTCCGGGCAATGATGTTTTATCTCCGGATACCATTTGCTGGTTACATTTTCAAAGGAAGATGGACTCGTGACCGAAAAACAAATGAGGAATACGTCTGTTTGCGGATACGACAAGGGACGCAGTCTGTCGTAGTCTTCCTGACCTGCCGTATCCCATAAACCCAAACTCACTGGTATTCCATCGACTACCATGGGCGCAGAATAATTGTCAAATCTAAAGAAACATTCCACATTTCACAATCAAGAAAACTCCATTTTCCTCATAATCTCATAATTATATTTCGACTTCGCCGTTGTTAATAATTGCCGAAGGTCGCAAAATCAAGAAATAAAAAAAATATCAAAAATCTCAAATTTACATCAAACCGCTCATTTATTTAAATAAAAAATCGCATCACAGTTTGCATCTTCGAACGGCAACGGTGTTCGATTTAAAATTAAAATTAAATGAANTTGTTCCCACAAGGATCATCGGTGCGTCCGGGCAATGATGTTTTATCTCCGGATACCATTTGCTGGTTACATTTTCAAAGGAAGATGGACTCGTGACCGAAAAACAAATGAGGAATACGTCTGTTTGCGGATACGACAAGGGACGCAGTCTGTCGTAGTCTTCCTGACCTGCCGTATCCCATAAACCCAAACTCACTGGTATTCCATCGACTACCATAGGCGCAGAATAATTGTCAAATCTAAAGAAACATTCCACATTTCACAATCGAGAAAACTCCATTTTCCTCATAATCTCATATTTATATTTCGACTTCGCCGTTGTTAATAATTACTGAAGGACGCAAAATCAAGAAATAAAAAAGTTATCAAAAATCTCAAATTTACAACAAACCGCTCATTTATTTAAATAAAAAATCGCATCACAGTTTGCATCTCCGAACGGCAACGGTGTTCGATTTAAAATTGAAATTAAATGAAACCAATTAATGAATAATTTAATTTTTTATATGAATAAATTTAGAAAAATTGAATATAACAAAAAAATTGAAAATAAAAAAAAATAGTTGATTTTTCTTTTTTTTTTAATTCATCTCAATTTTCTAATTTTTGGAGAATATTCTAGCATGGAAGAGAATCGAGAATTTTTGTTGTTGACAGTGTTCTAAAAAATAATTCATGCAAAGCTCATCCAGGCAAGAGCCTTTTTAAATGCAAATGCAAAAAAAAATTTTTGGAAAAAATGTTCCAAAATTCGAATTACTTTAAAATAAAATTTACTGAGATTCAGAGAAATTTGTCTTGGTCATATTTTTCGATAGTTTTACTAGATGATTTTATTTTGAAAATAAATGGAAAATGAGCGCATGAAATAATTGAATTTGCACAGAAAATTGCAAGTTTATGAAAGCAGAAAGGCTGCACAGTATGTCTTGGTTAAATACTGTTCAATGAAGTGAAGGAAAAAAAAGAGGCTTGGAACGAATCACTTCCTGTGCAAGGAAAGATGCTCTTAGTTTCTTGGAGGCTATAATTAGAAAGCTTTGGTGAGGGGGTGCACAAAACAGGAAGAATTATGGGACAAGACAAAAAAAGACCTTATAGACTCGATTTATAAATAAATATCGATACTAAATCACGAGGCGTGAGTTTCTATCGTTATTGAGTAAATAAAATCCAATTTTTTCCCGCATAATGGCAAATATTTTTATCGCCTCAATCAACAATGTGTTTTTTGGGTCCGTTACAATTTTGGAAAACGTTAGCACCACGTAAATTTTCATTTAGAACAAATTAAAATGTCTGATGCGGAATCGGCAACAATTTGTAACAAAAAATACAAAATTTCCTTGAAAAGTTGACGAGAGACAAAAAATTAAAGAAAAACAAAAATTTTCCGAGCTTTCTGGTCCAAGTTAGAAATTGGAACAATGTACTTACACCGTGGGGACATATTCGCCGGGAAAACTGTCTGTCGTGTAGGATATCAACATGCAAGTCTTTCCAACGGTACCGTCGCCGACAACGACGCATTTGATTGGCCTGCCCGAGCTCATGATGTTGAATCTAACAAAAAAAGAAACAAATTTATTGGGGAATTCGTGAAATCGTCGATCACTCTTCGAAATTCTGAAGAAAAAAAACAAGTTAATTGGAAAATTCGGAAAATCGTCGATCACACTTCGAAATTATGACTCGAATTTGCGTCGTGTCACTTTTGGGCTCTTGTATTTGTTATAGAGCCGAGGAAATACTGGAAAAACAATTATTAGGATGTTCACTGGGGGGCAAAAGTCGAAAGAAAGGGAAAATGTTGCGAGAAATGGTCGAATTTTCACTTGCAGGTTAATCTAGGGAGTATGCGAAAATTGTGTATATATAGATAGAGAATTTGTGTAGTTGAATAGTACGACGAACCCGCAGTAACGTTACATTCAATATATCCGTATCGATGTATGTATATACATAGACACATTGTCACGAAATCGAACTGTAAACAAATGCACTAATTGACAAGGAAAAAAAGAAAAGTGGAGGAAAACTCACCGCGGTCCGAACGAGTACTTGAACGTTTAACTACGAGAAAAACGACTTTTTTTCCCCCGAGAGTTAATCACAACAGTATGGGTGTAATAAATTTCTTCTTCAGCGAATCATGCGAAAAGGTTTGATCGCCATGACACGGTGTTGCGATTTTCGGTGAGATTGAAACGGACGTAGCCCTCCACGGCGCTTGGTGACAGATGTTCGACAATTGCCTTTCTCTCGCCGTCTCTCTCTCACTCGCCCTTCCCCTAACTCTCTCGTGTATACGCGTGTGCGTCTCTTTTGCGTGTGCACACGCTTATGCTTCTTTTCCGATTAAAAGAAAAAGAAAAAAAAACAAGCAGTCCCAAGTGCTTTATTGTTTCGGTACAATGAGTTCTTATTTTTTATTCACTTGACGCTACAAAAGCTCCAACGTATATTTTTGCCCGACCTTTTTTTTTTTATACTTATGGACATCGGTATATATCGGATTTTGATTGATCGAATAAAAGGCTTTACGTTTTTTTTATTCATTCATCAAAGCACAACGCCTTTTGCCATGGGCGAGCGAAAGTCATAAATTATCCAATGACGTATAGTTTTTGGGAAGGTGAGCCGATATATAATTATATACACCCTGCCGATAATTGTCCACGACCACGCGAACGCAGCCATACATCATGTGGGTGAACTTTTACCAATGCCCATTTAGGATAAGGTCAAACAGGTCAAACTCCTGTTTGCCCCCGCGTCCCCACTGCGTCATCTTTAAGCATTTAATGTCCACAAGAAACACATTGATTTTTATAACGAAACAAAAACCCTATTCAGAAACTACAATTTAGAGATGTTCTCCCGAACATTTTGCCTCGAAATTTCTGTATCATCGAAAAAATGATAAAGGTTTTGGTCATGCTATCATCGGTCGATCAATTAAAAATTCAGTCTGACCGACTCACGATAATGCAGTTTTTTCCCATTAAAAAACGTGCAGGGCGATGCGATTTATGGCTGCATTTTTATGAAATTCAAATAATTGTCGTCCGTTATTTAAGTAAAAATTGAAATCATCAATTTTCACTCCAATTTTTCGACAAGAAAAATAAACTTCCAAACGAGCAAGACTCGACTCTTTAAAAATTTATATATCGCTCGCGATCGGAAATATATTTTAACGTACGATCACAAAAGTTCGATATCGCCCAACTGCAAATTTGGACACATCGTTTATCACGAAGATGAAGATTTTTGGAGCCTGGTGGGTTTAACAAAAATACAGTGCACCACACGATACACGACTCGAAACCAAAAGTTAGTCCGGTCAGTTCCTCCCTCTCTGTTCCCGAGTGCAATACGTCCCATTCTTCCGCAACACACATTCCAAACAGCTGGAGAAAAATTACGGTAAAAATAGTTTCGTCTTTCCATCAATTTTTATTCGAAAATTGGATTTTTTTTCGTTTAAAATTCAGCGAAGTTTTAAATGATTTTTTTTTCTACACAGCGATTATTTTTGCGTATTTCGTGTGACGAAAAAATCGAATTTAACGGTGTATAACCTTAAAATATGTAACAACCGGTATCGATTGTTATTCGCACAATTTGACAGAATTTTCGAACGTTGTTCATTATCAACTGTATTCATCGTGACTTTTATCATCCCGAGAAAAAACAACGAGCATTCTCTGCTCATTCTTGAGTTTTCAGGGGCAATGTGATGGCCTAATGCGTCTATAGTGTCAAAAAGCTCTGAAATTTCAAAGATGTGTCTTCCTCCACGTGTGGGTCAGTTCGTCGTCTCGTAAGAATGTGCCATTTCAGCTCGAAATGAAAAAATTGTGAAGACAGAAAATTGCAAGTTCAACGAAAAATAAAATCCATAAATTTCAACGCATTTCGACGTTCAATTTTTCGTAAATCCCAAATTTCGAAAATTCGAATGTCGAATTTTCGTAAAAATCGAAAATGAGTAAAAAAAATTTCACAAAATTTAGAAATTCGATTTTCCCCGAGGCCATAAATTATCCTCATGGTGTTTCCCATAAAATCGACGAATTTCTGACTTTTATCAGAAATTTTAATATTCTCGATGAAAATTTCGATCAAATCAAAAATACGAAATTGACTTTTTCAACAAAAGTTAAAAAAAGCAAGAAAATTTGTGTTTTTTTCAATTTTTACTGTTCTTTCTTGCACAGGGTATCATGACCAACTTGACAGCGGAGGAAAAATTTAGCCTAATAACGAGAAACCTTGCCGAGTGGCTCGGCGAGGACAGACTAAAGGCAGTTCTCCAAGAGAGAGACTTGAAGATTTACTGGGGCACGGCAACAACAGGCAAACCGCACATTGCCTATTTCGTGCCTGTCAGCAAAATAGCAGACTTTCTTCAAGCAGGTTCCAACGTGACGATCCTTTTTGCTGACCTCCACGCCTATTTGGACAACATGAAAGCTCCTTGGGATCTCTTGTCCTTGAGAGTTCAATATTATGAAGCAGTTATCAAATCTATGCTCAAATCGATCGGAGTTCCACTCGACAAACTCAAGTTCGTCAAGGGAACTGATTACCAGCTGTCCAAGTGAGTTTGATCCCAAAAACGATGTTATTCTTATTTTCAAAAATTTTGTCAATCTTTCAAATTTTTTAGACACGAAATTTTTTAGATTTCAATTTTTTCCACGAGGTAGTTTTTTTTTCGCTGTTTTTAAGTTTCTGCAAGGCAAAAACTTTTCCCACTTTTTTTATTTCTCAAATCGATCGATTCCTTGGACAAACTCGGGTTTGTCAAGGGATCATCGTTTTAAAAAATTTGTATCTTTCGTCCAATGAGGTTTTTGAGTTTTCAGACATTCAGTTTCAATTATTCTGCCCGTTAGATTTTTTTTTGTCGTTTGAAAATTTCTCCAGGGCGAAAAATTGAATTTTTAAAATTTTACATTCCGAATGGACGAACGAACAGACTAAAGGACTGAAAATCTTGCAGGGAATACACACTAGACGTGTATCGCTTGAGTTCCACGGTAACGGAGCACGACGCGAAAAAAGCGGGTGCCGAAGTGGTGAAGCAAGTAGCGAGTCCCTTGTTGTCGGGACTTTTATATCCAGGATTGCAGGCTCTTGACGAGCAGTACCTTGGAGTAGATGCTCAATTCGGGGGTGTCGACCAGCGGAAAATATTCACTTTCGCAGAAAAATACCTGCCGATTCTCGGCTACGAGAAACGTGTGCATCTCATGAATCCGATGAGTAAGTCGATTCGATTTCACAGAATTAGAAAAAAATTCTGTTTCGTTCGGCGGAATTGAAATTCACGTTTTTTTTTCATCTTCAACGTAGGAGGATATTATTTTTACAGAAATCTTGCTCCACACAAGCTGCAACGGTTATTTGATTCAATCTGGAAGTTGAGAAACTGAAAGAGATTGAAATAATTATTTAATTAATTACAGAATTAATTCTTTCATTATTATCGAGTTTTTAATCCTTCGAGTTTGATTTAATTCAATTTGTAATTTTTTAAATCAATAACCAAATTCGAAATATTGTAATTTTTTAATTAATCGAAAAATTACAATTCTTTAATTATTATCGTTCGCTTTTAATGAAATTTCGTTAATCTTTCGAGTTTGATTTAATTCAATTTGTAATTTTTTAAATCAATAACCAAATTAACGAAATATTGTAATTTTTTAATTAATCGAAAAATTACAATTCTTTAATTATTATCGTTCGCCTTCAATGAAATTTCGTTAATCCTTCGAGTTTGATTTAATTCAATTTGTAATTTTTTAAATCAATAACCGAATTAACGAAATATTGTAATTTTTCAATTAATCGAAAAATTACAATTCTTTAATTATTATCGTTCGCTTTTAATGAAATTTCGTTAATCCTTCGAGTTTGATTTAATTCAATTTGTAATTTTTTAAATCAATAACCAAATTAACGAAATATTGTAATTTTTTAATTAATCGAAAAATTACAATTCTTTAATTATTATCGTTCGCTTTCAATGAAATTTCGTTAATCCTTCGAGTTTGATTTAATTCAATTTGTAATTTTTTAAATTAATAACAAAATTAATCAAATTTTGTAATTACTTAAAATTCATCGATTAATTTTAATAAATTGAAAGAATTCCAAACTTAATTAGAGAATGAAATTATTGGAGTAATTGTTATTGGAAATTAGTTCAGTTTACATATTTTTGGTTGTAGTTCCTGGATTAACGGGAGCGAAAATGTCCTCGTCCGAGGAAGAATCGAAAATCGATCTTCTGGACGACGCAGCAGCAGTTAAGAAAAAGCTGAAGAAGGCGTTTTGCGAACCGGGCAATATCGTTGACAATGGAATCCTCGCGTTTTCGAAACACGTTATATTTCCTCTGATGAAGGAAGGAGAGTCGTACAGGGTTCCGAGAAGCGCTGATTTCGGTGAGGAGGGTTTTTTTTTTTAAATTTTTTTTTGAAATTTTGAACGCGGAAGGAGAAAAAATTAAGGATCAATGAATTTTTGTGTGTTTTTACAGGAGGAGATGTTTCTTATGAAAACTACGAACAGCTCGAAGCGGCTTTCGCGAAGGAAGAAATCCATCCCGGAGATTTGAAAGCTGCTGTAGAATTTTACGTCAACAGATTGTTGGATCCGATACGCAAAGAGTTTTCGTCCGACCAGAAGCTCAAAAGTTTGAGCGCCAAAGCGTATCCAGCTCCTTCGAAAAGTATGTAATCGCGCTGAGCGTTCTTTCGCTCTTTTTTCTCGATCCGAAGTACATCGGGTTCGTTTCTTTGATCCAACCAGACAAACAACCAGCCCCAGCGAACGCGGAGGTCGATCCATCGAGGCTCGACATTCGCGTGGGAAAAATCGTTGAGGTTTCCAAACATCCCGATGCCGACAGTTTGTACGTGGAGAAAATCGATCTCGGAGAAGAAAATGGACCTCGTACCATCGTCAGTGGTCTCGTTAACTTTGTTCCCATCGAGCAGATGCAAGATCGAATGGTTGTCGTCTTGGCCAATTTGAAACCAGCGAATCTGCGGGGTGTCGCTTCTCACGGGATGGTTCTTTGCGCCTCTGTGTAAGAACTCACCAAAAACACTTTGCCCTTTTTTTCGACTTTAAATTCCAAAAAAAATTTCCATCATTTAGATTTTCAACAGAAAAAAGTGGAGAAAAATAAAAATTGAATGAAAATTAACGAAAAAATGAAAAAAAAAGAATTTCAATTGAAAAATGGAAAAAAATTGTAAAAAGTGCAAAATTTGGTTATTTTTTCTATTTTATTTGAAAAAGACGAAGCTCTGGGTTTACTCAGACTATCGCGATTAATTTCAATTATTTTCCCGACAGTGACGAACCGGAAAGGCGAGTGGAGCCTCTGAGACCTCCGGCAGACAGTGTCCCAGGAGAACGCGTTTTGGTCGAAGGCTACGAGACCGGAACTCCGGATGCCGTTCTGAACCCAAAAAAGAAAGTGTGGGAAAAGTTAGCAGTGGATTTCCTTGTGGATGCGAAAGGCTTGGCAGCCTGGAGCGGCAATGTGCTCGTGACTAAATCTGGTGGAAATTTGACTGCTGATTCTCTGAAGAACGTTCCCATCAAATAATGGCTGCATTTTATAAATTAATACTCTCACTTGGAAAATAAAAACTCCATTTATTTAACTCGTACTTTCCTTCAAGGACACACTGATGAGGAATAAATATAAAAATAAGGATACGGAGAGCAATGTACATTCGTCAATTCTGAAGTTTCCGTCGTCAAACGGGCAGAATTTTTTTTCCATCCGACAAAAATCCCTTGTTCGCAAACTGTCGAATTTTTGCTGCTTTTATGACGTTAACTTTTTATGAGCTTATTTATTCAGGGGCTAGAAATTGTGAGCTTAATGGTCGATGATAATTAGTTCGTCTATCCCCCAATCTTCGTAACTGTTGTCCGGCAAGTATCGTCGAATGACGATAGGAATTTTGCGCTGTTTGAGCTCTTTCATGGCGATTTGTAAAGGATCGGTTTCTCCTTCGAGTTCCACCATTACTGGAGCACACATCGCTATTTGGAGAGCCCGAGTACCCAAAACTCGCGCTCTCTCGTACCTGGAATCGAAAGCAGGGAAATATTGATGGCGCTTGATTTTTTGGATCGTTGAAAAAGGGCGAGTTTCGTCTCGACTTTTTATCGGATTTTTTTCGTTTTTATTATCGTGATAACTCACTTGGTCATGTATCTCGTTGTGATGCGTTTCGATTTTTGAACCCCTCCGGAAACTTCCCCTGGTGCCAGGAGTTCGATATTTTCAGCATCTTCCTCGTGCCCGTCCAACTCGATGTTATCATCGTCATCCGCGTCGTCGAACTCGTCAGCAACTCTGAACGATTTTTCTTTTAACCTCTGATTCTGTTTACGCGATTTTGAGGTTAGGATGTTTACTTACTCGTCTCCGTCGAATTCGTCGTCAGCCATTGTTCACAATTGATTTTTTCGTGAGTGTATTGAAGGTCGCTGTCGTTGGAATTGTTAATTATTCTGTTTCTTGATGCTTCGGTATTGATTAACAGTCGATATGCACAAACTTATGAGAAGGTCGCTGCTTATGTTTATAAAACCAGAGAACAGAGATTTACATGGAACAACAGGCCTTATGGGCGCATTTGGCACGGTTTCTGTGGGGTCCGAATAGTGCTGACCCCAGCCACCGCGGCGCTGTTTTGTGTCCGTGTAAACCAATACATTGACGCTGGGGTCATAGCGCGCGCTCTCTCGCACCCATGCGATTTTCCGTTAGTGCGTTCTCGCTTGCTCTCACACGTTTTCTCATGCTTAGGGTGCTTGGGGTCCGATGCGTCCTATACATTTTTGCATTCGTCGTTTTTAATGTATAAAGCTCCCGCAGCATTGAAGAACCATGTGAGAATGATAATATAAAACTATTTGTTTTCTTATTCAATAACTGTATAATAAATAAATAATATAGTCTCTAATTATTTTCTCAAATGATCGGAACGGACATGAATTACTTCTAAGACAATGCTGATGAACATTCAAAAAATGTTTACTATCCCGGCATTCAAGATTCGAATCACTTAGTATCATCAGCATGATTTTGATGAACTTTTGTTTAATTTGATATAAAAGTAATCGGTCAACACCGTTATTAACGAAGGAAAAGTTTGACCGATGTATTTACCCTCTTATAGTGACAATAATCATTTTTAATCACAGCAGAAGTTCCGGTCATCGATTAAATGTATGGATATATTATTATACCAATTAAAAAATATTGATAGTAAAAAAAAAATTTGTCTGAGATCAGTATTCGAACCTCGAACATCTACGTGTTATCCCCTCCCGAGCTTCAAGCATGCGTTCTCTAAAGAGCGAGCGAGAGAGAGTTATCGCCGTTCGCACATTAGTGTAAGCGAGACAACACGAGAGGAGGGGTGAGGCAACAACTTGAATGTGTGTGGCACACCGACGTATCGCCGCGCGCTCTGCAGCCGAGAAATGGAACTACCTTTTCTGTGCCAAAACTTAGCATGGGCCCTGTTGTTCCATGTAAATCTCTGTTCTCTGATAAAACTGATAAAATCGACCGGCACGTGAATCTTGTTCCGAGAGATGGTTTGAGCGTGAGGGTTTCTAACGATATGGCTATGACACCGGACAAACACAACCAACTAGTCGTCACGTCCGTAGAAATAATTTCAGGCTGGAAATAATTTATTTATCGACTCGAGAATAATTTTCCATTAATTTCAACAAGCCATTTTTTTTTTTCAATTTTCCTCATAAAACAGCTCCTTCGCGACTATGTATATTATCAAATTCTGCAGTCCTTGGAACCAGGGAACGCTAAGTTAGTTGTAAAATGCCAAAACCTCTAAAATTCCGGTAAACAGAGGTGCATATTTTAGAAAAAGAGTTGCGAAAGCTCATTTTTGCCACAATTACGTGGGTTCCTTGAAAATATTGAGCGAATTGATAACGCTGTTGAAAAGTAATAAGAAATTCCGCTTTCTGAAAGTTATCGACATGGTTTGGAGGCGGTAGTTCGTTGCGAGAGAGCATACAAAAATTGGCAACCCTGGCAACGTCGTGGACAAAACGCGTCTGCCGCCGTGTGACGAAAAGAGAGATCGCCATTTTCTATGCGAGTGTTGTGTTGGTTCGTACGTGTTACGTGTGTGTTGATTCACTTTGGCATGTGTGGTTCGTGCTAGCACGGAACTTGCGTAAAAGGCGTTTTGCTCAGATCTATCGACGAGTTTTTTTTTCTTTACAAGGCCGCGTGAACGGAGCGATATTTACTGGCTTCTTCGGGATCCGTTCTGTTATAAATCATTGACGATGAATCAATCGAGAAATTTTACGTCTTTGTTGAATCCGAGCTATTTGCAAAATGCACAAAACGCGGTTAGCGCAAATGCTGCAGCGGCCGCTGCGGCAGCCGCAGCTGCTGCCGTGTCTGCTGCTATCGCGAATGGTACACCTCTCAATTCCGTATCACCATCGACTCCCCCAGGCCGAAAGCGCGATTCCGATGGTGAGTTTTTTCAATTTTCAACCACATTCTCTTCCCATTATCTATTCCCATTTTCACACAATTCCAACCTTTCATTTCCATTTGTTGCAATTTTCGATCGATCAACGCAAACGCCGACTTACTCTTCCCTCTACGCGCTATATATTTAGGCATCACATGTTCAAAGTCGAGTCTCCTAATGCGATCGAACTCGCAATATTATTATCCCAACTTTTTCCCCGAGTCATTTTTATTCAATCAATTTTCTTCATTCGTTTCGATACGCAATTTTTCGATGCATCGCAAATTTATAATTTCACGACGTTAATTTCGTAATCGCATAACTTTTCAACCGATCAATAAATATTAACGATACTAGGAAAACAATCATTTAGAGCCTCTCGTGAACGCCTCGGACATCATGTATCAACAAAGAGACTCGCCGCAGCTTTGTCACACTCTTGAATCCAAACTTTTGAATTTTTTCCAAATTTTTCGCGTTTTATGATGTAATTTTTTGTTTCAAAGGACTTTCAGATGGGAAGCAGGATAAAGAATCGAAAGAGGAGCGAAGGAAGAGAAGGAAGACAAGATGGGGCGGAAACGAGCACGACAAAACGTTCATTCCGGGAATGCCGACGGTGTTGCCGACGAACCTGACGCCGGATCAGGAAAGGGCGTATCTTTGTAAGTACAAATAGTTGGATGGTAATCCAAAAAATGTGCGAAATGTATATAAACATAATGAAGATGAACAATGAACACTGGTGTAGAAAAATAAACGATAAATATTAAGCAAAGTCGATATGTGTGGCCAGGAAAATGTCTCAATAGTTTTGTCTGTTTTTGTTTCGGCGTGTGAATTGGTTGAAAAACAATTCGTAGAGTAGATGCCTAAATGATGGAGAGTAAGTATGAAAAGGAGAAAGAAAAAGAGAAAAATCAAACGAAACACGAGAAACAAAAACGAGTAGAAAGAAACGAGAATGCTGAGATAAATAGATTAAATAATTGATGAAACTTTGACAATTCTGTGAGGTAGGAGATGGTGTTTCCTCGATGCGTGCGAAAATGCTGAATTATTTGTCAACCGGTTAATGGAACGTGACGATTTTCGTTGAAAAATTCATAAATAAATGAAATAAATGAAGAACCAGTTTCGAATAATTCTGCATCCACTTTGCAAATTTGTCCGAATCAATGAGACGAATGAAAATGGAACAAAAACCAAAATGAAGAAAAACAAACAAACAAAAAACGAAATATAAATAACCATTTTATCCCTCCTTGTGTTTTTAATAAGAAAAAGGAAACCGCAAATGCATACATAACGACAAATGAATAAATCCACTGTAGAGGTGTTAAAAAAATCGAAAATGTCTAACTGTTGGGGTTTCCGCCCCCTCTAACCCGTTGGTTTACAGTTCAGCTGCAGATTGAGGAAATCAGCAGGAAACTACGCACGGGAGATCTTGGGATTCCGCTTAACCCTGAGGAAAGGTTTGAGAGAAAACATTACGTATCACAAAACATGAACGTATCCGTAAACTACAAATAGATCTACGTGCTGGAACGATTCTGGCTGGTCTACGTGGCTGCTCCGGGGCATTAAAAAACAAACAAACAAAACCCAATTGAAATAATTGCCACGATAAAACGCTCGCAATTACTGCTGCCCAATCACGGTGGAGAATGCACTCTCTTCCAAAATCGAATTTAATACCGCAACAAACAATCGAGCCTGACACACGTCGCGGAAGATGAATATTTCATGATCTTGGTTTGCCCTAATCAATCTCTCTCTTTTATCTCAATCTTTTTATCATTATTTTCCTCTTAGACTCTCATTTTTCTTTTCTCTTTGAACAAATACATTTGTTCACCTTTTTTTCCCCCATAGCCCTCGTTGTTGTCTAGCAAAAAAAATTGCAACCAATTGCCAGGACAATATTCACGAAAATACAATAAAAATTTGGAATTAGCTAAGCGATGAGAAAATTTGATTGAAAAATCGTCAGATAGGGAATTTTTCTAGATAAAGCAGAATTCATCGGACATTTAAAAAATCCGTTAGACAGATATTGTCCCGAGGAAAGGAAAAAGTGTGACTGTTGATTGTGGAATGTGTGGGATAAGTTAAGGAGAGAAATCTACAAGTCCCGAGCTGCTGTGATTTGCTCGGCATTTCGATATGAAAAGATATGCCCCGTGCCAGTGATAACGATCGTTAACACTGTTAGCCAATGTGTCGTTATGTTTGATAATTAAACGAGTCACGAGAAAGACAAAGGCATAAAAATACGAGAGAAAGAAGAAAATACTTGATTCGCTGACTAATCCATTTATAACGAGTAAATTGCAGGAAATATAATGACAAATAAAAATAAAATAAAAGAAAATTGACGTTTCAGGTACAACTCGAACAAACGAATCTAATTACAATTAATACCGTTTTATTCTTTCGTTATCTTAATGAATTCATTTATTCCAATAGGTTTTTCCAAACGATTAATGACTTTTACAATTTTGTTTTTAGTCTTCGGAACCTGTTGATACGTATCCTGTTATTTTCGAATAAATATTGTTTTATTAATCGTATTACCGAGCCAATTACCGAATAATTACTAATTAAACGAAAACTATTACTTCCTAATAATCACAGGATTTATCTTAGCAGCTGACATCGTACCAATGTATCTGCCGTTACACGAAACCGTGCTACGATGATTCTTTCCCTTTTTAACTCACATGTACCTTAATAGTTTATCTTTTACGATCGTTCAGTTGTACACAGCATTCTTTCACAGCAGCCCGACTTTTTCGTCATTAACTTTTTTTTCTCTCTCCTTTCTCTCTGTCTTTATCTCGTTTTTTTATTCTTTTTTTATTTACATTCTCCTCCACGAGGAAAAACGAATTTTTTGGCAATTTTTTGTGATGCTAAAAATTCGAGACAATTAATTCCCCGAGTTACGGTTAGCAGTTTTCGTTATTATTATTTTACCGTTTTTTCAATGTTTCATCGTTATATATACACCAGTTGAACAGGCACAGAACAAAATACCCAAATATCTCTAAGGATCAGATCGCTTGTACGCTATAACACTCCAACATCTTCCTCCAAGCGAAGCTCTCGTCAGATTCCTCTTATTTTTGTTTGTTCAGATCACCCTCGCCCGAGCCGATTTACAGTAGCGATGGCAAAAGATTGAACACTCGCGAATATCGCACCAGACGTAAACTCGAGGAAGAACGTCACAATCTCATTCAGAAGATCATGAAAATTAATCCTGAATTCAAACCACCTCCGGATTACAAGTAAGTTTCGTTTGATCCAGAAAAAACTCTTGTTAATGGTCTTCCCAAAATGTTCGGCTTTGGAATAAAAAAATGTCAAAAAAAATCAAGGAACTGCGTTTTTGTGAACGTTTGGCAAGTGGAAAATTCATGTATTCCAATAATGCGATAAATCTCCAATGACAAAGTTTTGCCAAAATTTTCTTTTGGTTTAGAAAATTGTTTTTTATTCTAGTTTTGTTTTCTTGCGATATTTTCAGGCCACCGATCATTCGTGTACACGATAAAGTCATGATTCCACAAGAAGAGCATCCCGACATCAATTTCGTGGGGTTACTCATAGGACCTCGTGGCAATACGTTGAAATGTGAGTCTCTTCGAAATCAAATAATTTTTAAAAACGTTGATGTACTGCGTGGAATAACGATTTTGTCAATTTTCCGTAGCAATGGAAAAAGAGACTGGAGCAAAAATCATAATTCGTGGTAAAGGCTCCGTCAAGGAAGGCAAAGTTGGTCGCAAAGATGGACAACCTTTGCCTGGCGAGGATGAACCTCTGCATGCATATATCACGGCAAATAATTTGGAGGCTGTCAAGAAAGCGGTCGAGAGGGTACGTCGGAAAAAAAAAAACGATTCGTCGAGTTGGAATATTTCTTAAAAATACACGATTCAAAGTTTTTTAATTTTTACTCTAACGATTGACGCTGTGTGGTTATCGAATTTTTTAAATTTTATATCCAAAAATGTTTATTGTCAAAAATCGTTTTTTTTTACACGGAAAATTGATAATTGAAAAATTGAAAAAATAATTATAATTGGTTTCACAGATTCATGAAATAATTCGCCAAGGTGTTGAGGTTCCGGAGGGTCAAAATGATTTGAGACGCAATCAATTGCGAGAACTAGCCCTGCTGAATGGAACGTTGCGCGAAAACGATGGTCCTCGGTGCACCAATTGTGGAGCTTCGGATCACAAGTCTTGGCTGGTAAGAATTTCAGTCGCAAGAAGCGAAAATATTTATTTTTTGAAGGGCAACAAAAATTGGAAAAAATCTAAAAATCGAATCTGGGAATTTATGAGGCTCCGCAAAGTTTTTACTAATATTCTCGACCCCGCCAGAAAATCTGCTCTGGAAAAAAAAACTCCATCGTCCCATACCCGAAAGAAATTAATAATTTTTTTTTTTTGCTGTCGTGATTTATAGTGTCCGGACAAACCGAACGTGACGAACAATATTGTGTGCTCGAGTTGTGGCGGAGCTGGACACATAGCTAGAGATTGTAGGTCAAAACGTCCAGGCCAGGGTGGACCAGCGGCTGCTGGAGGGGCTGGGGCTGGCCCGGGAGGCGATAAAGCGAAAATAGACGAGGAATACATGTCGCTGATGGCTGAGTTAGGCGAAGGACCTCCTCCGGATCGATCCAAGAGCGGCCAATCGAGACACAACTCAAACACCAATTATCCTGGTCTATTCGATCGGTAAGTAGAAGAAGAAAAAAAGTAATAAACAAAATTTATTTCAAAAGAAAATTCTCACGACACTTTTTGCAAAATCTACTTGAAATTTGGCTCGAAACATTTCGACTTGGATTCGCGATTTTTCGTCAAAATTCCAATGCTTCAAAATTGCCGAGATTTGTGAAATTTATAAAAATCTTGACACAAGGAAATTTCGTGAAAGAATGACGACGAGTACGAAAATTGATTTGTTTTGTTTGTTTTCGGGGTTATTTTTACAGACAACAGACTCCTCGTGCCTTGATGGCAGCTCCGGCGCATCCACCACCACAAATGATGCAGGGGGGCCCGATGATGCCTCCGCCAGGTATGGCTCCGCCCCCATGGAGTCAGGGTGAAGTAAATAACATGAACGGCATGAACATGCAATGGCAACAGCAGCCAGTGAGCATGCCACCACCACCAGGTGTGATGCAGCCACCTCCACCGCCGCCAGGATCGACCTCGCAGCCAAATATTCCGCCCTTGATGCCATGGATGACGGGAAACAATCAGCCACCTCCACCCGGTCAAATTCCACCGCCTGGACAAATGCCACCGACGCAAATCCCTCCCCCGGGCATGGGGATTCCTCCTTGGCAACAAGGCCAACAAACGCCTATGAGACCACCGCCTCCGGGAACTGCACCACCTCCGGGTTACCCTGGATGGCAACCGCAACATATGGGCGGCTGGCCAGCAGCGCCAGTTCCGCCTCCTCCTCAGCAGCAGCAAGCTCCCGCACCCCCTGGCATCGATCTCAACAGTCTCCCTACACTTTTGGCTCAACCTCCGCCCCCACCGCCTCCAACGAGTTAATAAGTCCACATCACACTAAATATTACTAAACTCGAGCGTTAGCCTCGCCGACGAAACGTCAAACGAGATGTTACAAAAGTGCACATTGAGCAAGCAATAATCTTATCAATCACGACCGAAATTTTCATCGCATCCATAGTTCCGAACACTCGCCATTATTCGCCTTTCCGGACAAGCAAAATATTCCAACGCTGGACTAAGAATGATCGACGAGTCTGCGCCGCTTCTGTAACCCACAAAAGTCTGTCAATTTTCCCTGGTTCTTCAAAAAAACGCGAACCAACTAAGGAATCGACTAAAAAACACAAAATCCATCCAATTCAATTGATTAGAGTGTCAACTTCGTGTCAGCAAAGTCCAGACGAATTTTTCACCTCCGGGAATCAAGCGGGAGACAAAAAATTTACGAGAATACGCACATCTCTGCCTCGGAACATTTCCACTTGAAGAAAGTTCACAATTTTTCATCCAAGTTCTCATGGAATGTCATTTTCCTTCCCTCGCTCACTTTTGTACACGCCTCGGCGAACTCTACGAGATTCTTGATACTGTAGCCGGCAAGATTGCGTTATTTGTGCACATCATGTTTCTTTTCCTTGATTCGTTTTTTTTTTTTTTTTCATTACGATATTTGTCCATCGAGTAGCTTCGGTTTAGAAAACGATGTTTCCGTCTATTATTTTCAGTCTAAATATTTTACTTTGCCATCCTTGTGTTCGTGTTTCTTCGGAGTTTCAATTTTTGGATTTATCATACCATGCACCGTTTGTTATTATCGATTTGTACTCCGATATGTAACACGTCGAGATTCAACTAGAAATTAAAAACCTTCTGAAAATATTGCGATACCGAATTTTTCTCTCTCTTTTCGGTAAAAATTTTCTGATTCCGTAGATAAAATATAAAGCATCGAAACTATCGGAGCTGCGCCCTCCGACAAGCCTCGTAACAATTCAGATCTTGATGTGACGAACCAACACCCTTTCTTTCTAATTATGTTGTGTCAAGTACCCTTAGACTCTTCATTTAAGTGAAATATTACCCGATTATACTTTCAAATGAAACGGACGTTAGAGGACACGGCTACCTTATGCAACGTGTGTCATTACACAATAAATGAATTGAGACAAAACATTTCTGTGTGCATTTTTTTCTTGCGTGTTTACAGGTCCTAAAAAAACTGGAAATCTAGTTTTTTAAATCACAAAATGTCGATTTCTAGGTTTTAAAATTACGAAACTTTCGCCAAGTCGTAAAAAATGATTCAGCGGGAATGAAAAATTGGTGGAAAGTTTTACGTAAAACGTTCCATTGCGTTGTCATTTTTTCCTCACGTTGAGATTTATTTTCCGAAATTTATTAAAAGTTCCCGGGAAAGACTCGCGTTTCCCGTGAATCGATATAATTGAAAGGGAATCGAATTTCTGATTTGTAAATTTCGATTGATTATTATTTGTAAAAAGTGGAAAATTTTGGAGTGAAACGTAATTTTCTGTATCTTTATTTAGCTTCACGTTTAAATTGCCGTTGAGCAATCCAGTCATGTACATTCATAATCAACATTTTTCATTACAATATATTCACTTCCTCAGACAGTCTATCTCGCAAAATCTCATTTATACATCCCTTAAAATTAATTTCCATCAATCGTTTTCTAGGCTTAAAAAATCCTAAAACCTAGCGTTCACTTTTTTTTTTCTTTAGTTTGTGTTTTTAGGTTTATACAAATATGATTTCCAATATGCTTTTCAAGCATACATGTCTTCTCGATCGGCACCGACTCCGTCTGCGTCCTCGAGACTTGAGAAATTTAAGAAATGTGCTGGTCGATGTACCTCGTGATAAAATTCTTTTGGATTTGCCAGTTGCAGCTCGTATTTCATCGTTGGGTCGTGTCTCACGCCTGAAATTCAAAAAATTCACCATAAACATCAATTACCAATGACAATTTTTTGGGATTTTCAATCTTATTGCACAGAAATTCCCTAAAAATGTAAGGAAATTGTTTACGTTGACAAAAATGTAAAGAAACGATTTTTTCACTGACCCATGAAGTTGTAATTCCAGGATCCTTGACTCGGAACCATGAAGAACCCGAGGAAACGATCGGACAAAAGCATTTGCACTTTTTCGTAGTGACTCGGTAGGTAGCCCTTCGGATTGTTTCCTTTATCGGTATTTTGTTTGCCCCACTCGAAACCGCTGTGAAAAATGAAAGTGAGAAACTTGTTCGCTAGGGTCGAATTTTCGGGTTTGGTGATAAGGAAAATTTAGCTACTGACCTGGGCGTGAGTTTGTAGGCCGTCAACGAGCACGAACCGGGAGTGAAACTGCAAGTGATTACGATCGTCTTCTCGCCGTCCCACACAGGATTTTCCGCCATCACTCTCGCGTGCGTGGAAATGTCCTGAAAAAAACAATTGAATAAATAAAATTTGCAACCGGTGAGCATAAAGTTTCCTTAGAAGATCAAGACTCTTGCTTACCTGAGGCGACAACTGCGGCAATTCGTTCGGCTGCGTGTGAATCCAACCGAGCGGCTCCATTTCCTTGAGATATTGATGATTCGGCAAAGATGCAGGGAGATGGACCGTTTGATGTGTTCCCCACTGAGGAGCCATCACGATACACCGGATTTCTTTAACTTGAGGATTATCCGGTGGACTGATACCGTAGAGATAGCCGGCGATCTAGAAAAACGTAAATATTCGTCAGGAGAATTGAATTTTGAGCTGTACGTGCTCACGGAATGAAAACATCGTTCGGAAAAGAGATTTTGTGAAAATTGAAGGCTTCACGACTT
This sequence comes from Hyposoter didymator, assembly GCA_037952995.1. Lineage (NCBI taxonomy): Eukaryota > Metazoa > Arthropoda > Insecta > Hymenoptera > Ichneumonidae > Hyposoter > Hyposoter didymator. Next base: position 12,524,352 of record JBAJMU010000003.1, on the reverse strand, counting down.
TTTCGTGAGCTGTTTCCTACCTGAGCTCGAAGATCCGATATCGTGACGAATTTCTTGAGTATATTTTTGGGCAAAATATAGGTGTATCCAGTTTCTTTGATATCGTCGGACGAAACATAAATGTGATTGGTTCGAAGATGAAGATTAGTGGCTGAGATGGCTCGGACTCGCCATTCGGTTTTGGAGCTGAAGGTTTGAGTCTCGTAGTTGGAGGTTGTGGCGGTTATTATTTCGTCGCCGTGTTTGTTGACGGTTCTCGTAGTAGTGGCTGTGAGTTGTGATTGCTCTTTGGTTTGTTTTTCGATTTCGGCGATCTGTTGACGTTGAGCTGACGGTGCGCTGATTTCCATGCCCAAAATAATATCACGAATTTCTGATTGTGTGAGAGAAGCGACGTTGACGTTGTTTTTCTTGCCGTAATCGGCGAGGATCAAATCTTTCAGTTGGACTTCGACTTTGATCCATTCGTCGTCGGTCAAAGTTGGCCAAATGTGATGAGGCTCGGTGATGGTTGTTCTGTCTGGCTTCAAAACGACTTTCGTACGCTCGGTATTGACGTGGAGAGCTCTCAGAATCAAGATCAGACGCGAGAACGCGGTGTACGAAGAAATAGTCTTGAGCCAATCGTCGTAAAGATTGAAAAGAACCATTTGAGGTTCCGTGGCTTTGAGAATGAGATCTCCGAACTTCTCGACTTTGAGACAAGCCTGGAAAGGCAATTGTAGCTCGGAACCTTTGATTACGATGTTGGGGAAATCGAGAAGATGCACTTCGAGAGGATCCAACATTCCTTTCCTCGTGACGATTATTTGTTTGGGTTGTTCCTCCACCGGAAGCGATCTGATCAAAGCTGCGACTTCCTCGGCGGTTTTCCATTTGGCCAATTGTCCCAAACGTTTCTGTCCGGCCCATACGGAGGTATGAATGATTTTCAAGAAGAGTTGTCCAGTGCGAGGATTGAAGATGAAAATAGCTCCGTTAATCGGCTTGGTCGTCAAGTTTCCTTCGAAAGTTTTGTGGATAGTGACGCGATAGACGTTCGTGTCATCCACGAACCAAATGATCTGGTTAGAAAATAGTTCTCCGTAGTTCTGAGACGAGAGGTAAGGCTCGGTGGGCTCGGAAGAATATAATTGCAAAGCTTTTCGAATGCGTTCTCGCAGGACGTAAAGAGCAGGATTGGCTTTCATGATCTTAGCCATTGCTTGTTGAATGAGGGGCTTACAGCCGGGGAACCAATTGCCATAAGCGCTGTGCAGATTGTAAGCGAGATCAATGGCGATCAAAAGTCCGGTCGGCGATGGGTAAATCGACATGTTGTCGGTGGTGTAATCCAAAAACTTGGCTCTTGCGTAACGCTCGATATCGTGGGAATCGTAATCGCCCCATCGCAACTGCACGTCGATCCAATATTTTTGAGTCGTCGTATTGTCCATGAGATCTTTGGAATCTGCGAGCAACGATGGTCTCGAGACGTTCCACTTGTACGCGGAGAACAACAAAATATCAGCGCACGAGGAATTCATTTTGTACGATTTCCTCGGATGGATCGTTTCTTTCTGGACGGTTTCGATCTCCAGAGCGTCGAGTTCTTGATCGAAAACTTGGCAGAGATCCATGACAATAGACTCGTGAACTTTTTGCCACAAGTGAGCCCTGAATATTTGAATGAGCGAAATTTTCAATGTTGGAATTTTTCCGTGCATGAAAATTCCAGTCAAATCGAGTTGGACTTGGAAACCGACGTACACGTTGGCACGATTGATCGTCGGTGACCACCAGAGCGTGAATCGACGATTGGGAATTTGATTCAAACCCGATCTTTGGGCGTTGGTAAGTTTTTTGTACTTCATCGATTCCTCGAAGCCGGAAGCTTTTTCCCAGAAGAGACCTTCCCACGTTGGGAAATAAGTTCCTTTGAAGAGCGTGTGCTCGAGAATGCCTTCGACGCCTCCAAGTGCTTGAATCATATCGGTACGATAATTATTAAGATTCCAGAGTTTGCCATCGTGGCGTTGATGCGTCCACCAGAACGGATTTTGTTTGAGGACTTGGTATTGCTTGAACTCGGTTCTTATGCGCCATCCTTTGTCGTAGGCGAGGGTGTGACGATCTTTTTGGAAAAGCGTGTTAATTCGAGGGATTCCGCGGTCCCAACTGTCCTCAAGATCCTCGAGAGTCAATCGACGGTTTTGTGCGTTTGCTTCTTGTCTCTTGAGCGCGTACTCTGCCCAGACACGTTGAGAGTCGATAAACTCTGATTCCCAGGGTTGAATGTAACGATACAGATTCGGAATGAGTTGATCTTCGTCGTGGCTCATACCCGATCGGAAATGAGTTATTCCGACGTCCGTTTGTTTGGACCAGCGTAAGTCCGATTGTGGAATGAGGACGTGGCCCATGGACAACATTCCCAAGCCTCCCAACTCCTTAGGAGTGTAAAAAACAACGGGAGGGAATCTCGAAGGCATTTTCGAATTGAGACCAATTTTGATACGAGTTTGAATTTTGTTTTCGCACTTGACGAGAAGATCCAAAAGTTCTTGAGTGTTGACGACAGCTTCGCGGAAATAAGTCATGAGCCCGATGAGCGCTGTGTTCCATTTATTAACAATTTTGGTGAAGGTCGTCGAGCCCGAGGCCATGAGAATTTGGCGGACACGATTGTGGAAGCGCTGGAGACTCTCGTCGTCGACCCTGAGGAAACATTGGGCGGTCCTTTCTTTGGTGACTTCATTTTGCAAGTTCCAAACGCCATCGCGATGCGTAAACTCCTCGTGAGTCGTGCGGCATTTCGGTAGAATTCGGCACTCGAAGCCGCTCATGTTGAAGAGCAGATTCGGATTATCTTTGCTGTAGACACTGACGAAACTATTTTCCCATTGGATAGTCGTCGCGGATCGCGGCAGACGATTTTTTATGTCCCAGAAGACCGCGCGACCGAGATTTACGTCGTGCTTCATCAGCCGCATCCGGGCGTCGCGCGGCCAACATTTTTTGTTGTTGTACCCGACGATGTTTTCGTTGTTAGGATCGGGATGTTCGGTCAGATAGCGTTGGATCAAATCGCGAGCTTCTTCAGCGGTGAACCGAAGGAAAAGATGAATTCTGTCGACGTAACGACAGTAGAGACGAATCGGATGCGCGGTCTCGGAGGCGACATCCTGGAAGGTCAAGAAGTCGTTCGGCATTTGTGGAGGTCCAGCCATTTCGCTGGCTCTTTGTAAACCGAGAACAAGAAGATCCAAGACGAGCCCGTAATACTGAGCGATGAACGAAGCGAACTGAAGTCCACGAATAATTCCGTAGCTGTTGGTGTGATTCATGTCCTTGTAGTTGATGACGACGTTGTTCTTTGCTGTCATGTAATCGGCGATGTTATGATCGACGATCAGTCGCAACAGACGATTGAGAATAGTGAGATCGATTTTTTCGTAAAGTTTCTCGAACTTGGACTCGAGCAGAACGTCGCATTCGCCTTCGCTGACGTCCCAAACGTCCTGAAGATTGTTGACGCCTTGACACCATTTGTAAACGAGGAGAGGAGGCGGCTCCGTGTCCGAGGGTTTGACCCACGCAGGGAAAAGCCTTCGCTTGTCCGCCTCGTACCAGAGATATTGATCGAGATAAGCGTCGGTTATTTTTTCCAGGGGCTCGACGTCGTAGACTGGGATGAGGTGACTGTAGAGGTCCATGAACTCGATGCCAACTTCTTTGAAAGCGCGCTGTGTCAGTAAATGACGTTTTATGCGAGAAAGTGCTTCGTGAGGATTGTCGTAAGCTTGTTCTATCAAGCCCAGTTCCTCGCGTTGGCTCTGATTCAAACGAGATTTCACGCTGTAAGCTTCTTTGAGTCTCTCGAGCGCGAGGATCAACAATTTCGTGTCGTGTTTGTAGGAAAGCGGGGGGAATGGAATGGGAGCGAATCTTCTTGACTCGAGCCAATGAACGGTAGTCGTGTAAATGGCGACAGCTTCCTCGGGCGAAATGTAAGGTCCGTCCTTGAGATAATTGTGTTGTCGTTCTTGTTCAGCCTTGAGATACAACCGCGTCAATCGGCCGAGATTCTTTTTGCATACGGTTTTGTCGACGGTCGCTCCACGGCGGATTCTCTCGCGATTATAATGCGCGGTGTTGGTCCACCAATCGGATTTCATTTTGACGTAACGCAAAATCATGTTTTCGATGGGAATGGGGAGTCCCGGGACTTTCCAAGGAATGTTGGCCTTCCAGCAGCGCCAGGCTTCGCTCAAATGTTGCAAAATCGTTCGAGCCTTGTTCTGCTTTATGCCTTCGGGCATCATGTCGACAATATCGTGCATAACGGATGCTCTGAGCTCAAGATCGAAGTGCGATTCGACGCGCTGCTTCGTCACAGTTTTAGCGACGCCTTTCGAGTGACGACCTTCGAACTGTCTCGACAATAAGTTACCGAGCCATCTCTCCAGCAGCGGAGTTATTCCGCGCATGAAGAAAAGCCACACTCGCCAACCCGGCGCCCAAAAACCACATCCGGGACCTTTGCCAACGTGTCCGGTATTGAAACGATAATAAATCAAATGTTTCAAGTCTTTGCACATTCTGATCTGTCTCATGAGCTTGTATTTGTAACGATACATTCCCGTGAGCTGGCCGACGTGAGCAAATATGTATTGGAGCCCGTCAGCAAGCTGGAAAGCGTCGACGTTGTTCAGACGATACTGCACGTGAGAATCTATGATCAATTTAGTTAGTCGCAAGATTTCACGACACAGATGGAAGGCGTTACCGAAACGTGACTTTTTACGCTCTTTCGTCGTCAAAGTTTTCACTGGTTTCAGGTTGAAATTGTAGTCCAGATGAAGGTAATTCAAGTTTTTACGATGAATCAAAAGATTCAACATGTTGTAACCCTGACGACAAACCTGCAGACCCGCCTCGACCCAATCGATCGTTGTTGTTTGGAAGAACTTGGTCGACTTGAACGAACGGAAGAGATAACGTTTTTTCTGGGGCTTTGGTTTCCGGTGCTTCAGGGCGTTCAGCACGTAATATTTCAGCAGCTTTTGATAACTGACGCGAACTTTCACCGGCTGACCTGGTGGACAATGCTCTCGGTACCATGACTTTACCAACGGAATATCGATCGCTCGCCTCGTTCGACCTGACCGCGTGTTGTACGGACGCGGCGCCCATAACAGCGATATTCCGTTCGCTGTGTTGTCGGTGTACAACGGAGTTTCTTGCAGGAAAGGCTGCACTTCCTCCGGCAAAACGAAATCCTCGTCTTCCTCCATCGGAGGTTCCATTGTCTGAACAAAATTGTGGGTTTTCTTTGTAACTGGCATCGCGTTAAGTTTCTCGGTTAACATTTCAACCGACGGTTCGTGTCTATTCGGAATAAATGAAAGAAAAAAAAAAAAAATTGGATTCTCTGGTTTTTGCTCAATCGTGAGGCAAACGTTAAATGTTCTCGATAAATACTATTTCCGGGTAGACACGAACATCGAACCGATCATTACTCTCAATTTTCCGTGAAACTATCAAGTACCTTTTATTTTATTTTTTCTAGCGATATTTACCTTGAGGGAATTTCTGTGCGATATTGGATTTATCAGGGGATCGAAGTAAAAGGCCGGCAAATCGGGGTCCTCGGTTTTTATGTACACGACGTTCGGGGCGTGGTACCTGAAAAAGTACGTACGTGATTTTTTTTCTTCAAATGTTGAGAGAAATATTTTTCGATCATTTTAATTATAAATTCCGTTCTGTTTTATATTTTTCTTATAAAAACGAATGTTGTACGTTAACGAAGAAACAAAAAGAAATTCAAGTTTTGCAAAAATTGACTGAAATGCAGAGTGAAGATTTTTTTTTTTTTGTAAAATTGAGAGAAATATTTTTCAATTTCAATTTACACGCTAACGAAAATAAAAAAGAAATTGAATTCATGGGAAAATTTCACTGAAATGCTGAATCAAGACTGAGAAATAATCCAGAAAAGTATGAAAAATAATAATTGAGTAAAATTTAGTCGAGTCCGGAAATTTTTGTTTGTTAGGAATTTGATCAACTCACCAGGAGAGATGAACGAAATGTGGCATATTGTTGTAAAGATATGGAAAAGCGATTCTGTATTCCGTTCTGATCGGTTGTCGAATGATGATTTTATTAATGTCGTTGAATTCGTTCCAGTCCTCGTCAGCCGCGTTGGAATCTTTAACAAGAGGTTCGAACTTGGGGCCTCCCGGAATGGCCATGTTGAGTGCTTTCGCAGTGAAGAACGACTTGGGATCGAAGAGATAGAAGAAGTTTTGATCGACGAGATCGGTGATTAGTTGGTTGGCAAGACGATACAGCGTCGCCATTTGCGGAAGCGTCAAATTCCAGCGTCGATACGTTGATCCATTGACGTGCCTGAAATCCATGGGAAATTATTTCATTAATTTCGTCGTTTTTGAGCAAATCATGACGGATGGCTGGGCTTTTTCGTTCGCGTCAGATTAGCGTTTGATCCAACCGAAACATGCCCACAGCCTTGTCCAGGACAAGCCGAAGGTCACACTCCAGCTGCCAACTCACATGTGCAGTTGATTTCAGGACCCCTACGCTTCTCATCATAAAATTAACCCTCGACGAATCAATGTTTCATTTATAAAAACTGAGATTATTGAAAATTGTGTCTTTTACCTTGAAACATGGAAATACTGCGCAGAATGTAAATTTTTTATCAAAACATTATTTTATTTGAGTTTTTGGAAGAAATTTGATTTTATTTTCATGGGAATTTACGTTCGGCTTAATAATAATTAACTAATGTTCACGATCATCCCCTGTTTCTGTTCTCTAACGGTAATTTTCAAGTTTTAACGCTCCGCGGATTTTTCATGGGTCTTTTTCGAGCCGATCGTCGACTTTTTGTCGAAAAACTTGTTTTTCAAAACGTTTTATTTAAAAATAGAACAAATGCGATTTCAACAGTTTCGAAACCTTGAAGTAGCATCAATGGAGAGTATTCCAGAATTTTTTCAGGTTTTTTTCTCTCCAAATACGTGAGATACGAGTGGCAGGACGAAAAGGATCCTTATGATCCGGGCCGCCATGAAAAATGATGATTCTTGGAAGAGTAACAGTTAAAAAAAAAAAAATTGAAATTTGCTAGAAAATTTTACGTACTTCGTTCCAACGAGAGGTTTGTGTTCGTAAAACCAGGACGCGACCGACGAGTCCTCTTCGACATCGAAGTCGATTTGGATGGCCTCGAGGGGTTCGACATCGAGAACGTTGTCGGCGTAGTCGAGAGGTGGTTCCTCGTCGTCAAAAGGAGGAAATCTCATTCTTTTGAAATGACGTCGATCACGTTTCTCACGCCTCATCATAATCCACATCGTTCCCCATTGGGCTATGTAGAGCGGCTCGATCACCCAGGGAATCTCGTTAACGAATGTAATCGCGCCAGTTATGTGATACAGAACTTTCACATCCCGTATTTGTTCCCAGGGCATCGGCATATTCTCTAAAAGTTTCATGACCGCGTGCGGCATGTACTTCAAAGCCCTGGAATAAAAAATAAAAAAAATATTGTTTATAAACACATTTTCAAGTGAATTACGAATGAAATCTTGACTTTCACAGTCATGATTCGAAAGCCAACGGAAATGGCACGTTTTTATTGAATTTTTTCCAAATCAATATAAAAATTTGGGTTGCAGGATAAAAAATTTAATTTTTTTATTGTAGCTTCTTGTGTAGATTCAGTTTAGCGTTTGATCCGACCAGAATACGCCGTCAGCCTTGTCAGTGACAAGCCGGCGGTCGCACCGCGGCCGTCAACTCACATGTGCAGTTGATTTCAGGACCCCTACGCTTTTCATCATCAAAAACAGTTGAAAAAGAATTTCTGATCCCAAAATATTGAGCATTTTAAAAATAATTCAAGAATGGACGGTTTTTTTTTTTCTGCGCTTTTATCGAAATTCAAGGGGCACACTCACCCGAGATAAACGCGTTTGTCGTGTCGGTATTTCCGGCTGCTCATGTCACCGTGATCGCGGATGATTTTCCGCAGATGCTCCGGCGGCATGTCCTCTTTTTGAGCGTCGACAAAACCGAATTTTCTCTTTTCGGCAAAACGTTTGTTTTGCAGTTGTTGCCATTGTTGAGCTGGAATCGAGATTAAAAAAAAAACTCAAATTTATTCAAGGAATTTTGGCGAATATTCGGCAGTTTTTCCTGCTAAACTGTGAATTATTTTCTTATGGAAATTGCGAGATAATTTTGCGAGAGAATTTCAATTTTTATCACCTTTTTCTTGCAACTGCGTCTCCGTGAGCTCCTCCGGTTGTCTGGGCATTTGGGGCAAGGGTGGACCAGCCATCGCATGCATATGAGCATGATGAGCGGCCTGAGCGTGCGCAGCTGCCTGGGCATGAGCCTGAGCAGCTGCTAATTGTGCATGAGCCTGTTGTTGGGCCATCATGGTCGCCCAAGGGTTGGGGCCCAACAGGTATGGCGGAATCGACATTTTGGTCGAAGTGGTTTACCTACAAAGAGTAACACAAAATAATAGAATACTAGAAAATAAGATCGTGTGGAAAAATTATTCGTTTTTTTTTCACATTTTGACAAAAAAACGATGCAGAACTTTATATTTGTATTTTCGGAGACTTTTTTATTACGAGAATTACTCAATTTTCAGAACGGACATTTCTATGGACCTTTAAAGTTCAAAGTTCGAGTCTTGGGATGATTAATAATGTAAATTGTTGATGCAAAAAAGTTGAAAGAGCACAAGGCAAACTAATAATAATTTAATTAGTTGATTGCTGCTCTGTGTAAACAAAAATACGAAAAAATCGATTGAATAAAAATCCATGAACCTTTGTAGTCGCCGGATTATTCTTGCTGCGTAACAAAATATTCGCAGATGCGAAAACATTATTTTTTACCGTGCGTACGCGAGAACCGAATTTTTGGAGGAAATAATTGATGAACGACGAAATTCGCGGACAGGCGATGCTAACCTCAAAAATATGGGGAGTAGCGGGAGTTTTCTGAAGCTGCCGGGGAAAAGCCGCATCGCGAATGGAGGCCATTAGCAAATGTAGGAGAGTTATTGGAACATTAGCAAAAAAAAGCTGCATCCACTGTTTCCCGTAACGCGAAAAGTCAAAATTCCGTATTGCCGAGTTTGGGCGCAAAGTAATCAAAATCTTTACTTACATTCGATGCAAATTAATCGGTGTTCTTCATCACCGGCGTGCTGCTTGCTGCGTGCGTATTTGGTGAATACTTTTCCAAATGGATTCCGAAAAAGTTGGTCCACACGCCACACGGCGTCCACGGGTTATTCAGTGTTGCCAACCTTCAACGTTGTCAATTACAATTCGCTCAGTGATTGGTTCCTACAAAGCGGCGCTTTTTCGTGGCGGTCAACTGGTGAAGCTGCTTGTTTGCTGTTGTTTTTTTTGCTCGATCGTGCTTGCAGAGTCCATTTCGGTTGGCAGAGAGCAGGCCTATGCGCAACGTCTATTTCGCAACGAGCAGTACGAGCACAGCGTGGTCAATTCTTGTCTTGTTGTTGATGAGTTCGTTCCGTTAATTACAACATATATATGCATGAAACGTGTGAAAAGTCGATTCATTTTCGTTTTATCGTACTTCGCAGTCGCTCCCAATGATTGTAATGACAGACACGACTTTTTGTTTAGTAGACGTTTACTGGAGCAATGTTGGAAAGTAGCACATGCACAATTTCTACGTGTGTTGACCTGCTAGGTGTATTTTTATCGAAAATACGTCTGATTACATAAATAACGAACGGTTTTCTATCCGGCCGGTTTCGGATTATCCAACATTGCAATGCTATTTATACAATAATCGGCGCTTTCTGTTTCAACGATAGTGCATTTGTCATATCTGTTATGTTCGTCAGAGAGCTCAGTAGAGCTGAAAGGACATTGAATTGCGAAACATCTGCATAGCTTGCGGCGTAAGTTTTACTTTTTATCTGATTGTAGTGTTGACATTTGCGATGCTAGATATATACATATTTATATTGCTCACATGACACAAATAAACGTAGCCAAGAAAATCCATTTATCGTCGTCTCTCGTGTGTGTGTGTGTGATATTTCGATCGATGAATGGTGAAATTTTCGAAAGGCACTTTTCTTTCTAACCTCTTTTTAAACGTTTATTCGGTCTCGCGGTTTTCAAAGTAGCATAAAAACATGAAATAGTGAAATTTTATCTGTAATTCGATTATTTCTCTACAGAAACTCAAGAGCACTTTACCAGAGTATTTGAACAAATACTTATCTTCGCTATGGCTCATTTTGTCGCGATTATCTGCGTGATATACACCTTGCTGAATATTCAGAGGGTAGAATCGTCTTCGAAATATCCCAAACTTCTCGTCGTGTCTTACGATGGATTCAGGTACATATTTTTTGTCCATTCATGCAACTTTTCACGCTGCATGCTTATTTGCATTTCTATCAATTCATTTTTCAGATACGACTACTTCAACAGAAATGTCACAACGTTTATGAATAATCTGAAAAACAACGGGACTCATGCGGATCACATGATCAATGCTTTTGTCACAAAAACATATCCGAATCATCATACCATAGCGACTGGATTTTTCACCGAAACTCATGGAGTTTTGGACACCGTTGTTTATGATGCTAATAAAACGATAGCAGATTCACCGGAGCTCTTTCAATACGATAAAAACATACTTCCTATTTGGGTAAAATGTTTATGCTGGTTCCTTCACTCTTATAATTGCATATTGGGTCAATCTGACCCAAGGCGTTTTTCAAATTATTAAATCACTAAATTTATTTTTTTGTTAAAGTGAAAATTAAATCCCAAATCATTGGTTGCCATTTGATGACAAAGAAAAGACAGAAAATTGTTAATTGTGTAAATTCTGTTTTGTTCAGATGAAAAAAAAAACAAATTTATGACTCAGAAAGAAGCAAATTGCAAATTGATGAATTTTATAACATTTTTTTCATACAGACTCCAACGAATAGTTGTCTCCACAAAGAAAATCGTGAAAAATGAAAATTCTTGAAATTTCGATCTTTCACTTTTCACAAAGCAAACTCATTTTTTTGTTAAAATTTTCCGACGAACTTTTTTATTGATTTTTGAGCCCGAAATATTTGACAAACATTTCGTTCGAATCGCTAGAGAAAAACAATGTGAAAAAAATATCCTGCAGGTTGATTTTATTTTCTGTAGACAATCAACGAACGAGCGGGAAAAGGGAGACACTCGGGAACGGTAATGTGGCCTGGTGCTCAGTACAAGTACAACGGGACATCGCCCGCATTCGTGGAAACATTCAACATGTCTGTGGCATGGAAAGCAAGAGTCGACAGCATGATCTCATGGTTTTCGGACCCTGAGACGCCCATAAATTTCGGGGTTTTGTACATAGAAGAGCCAGATTTTCACGGTCATGCCTTCGGCGTTAATGCACCGATTATAGACGAGATGCTCAAAAAACTCGATCTTATTACCAAGTACCTTCACGATAAGCTGCAAGAGAATAAACTGGATGACGTGAACGTTGTTCATCTCAGTGATCACGGAATGACCAGTGTGACGCTCGATAAAATCGTCAATGTCTCGAGTTACATCAGCGACATTGGCTACCGTTCGATCTCTAAAAACAGCATCATAATGATCACTCCGGATCCAGGTAAAAAAAAACAACAACAACAAACAAAATGTAAAAAAAATGAAGGATTTGGTCCCATGAATTTAACATTTTTCGAGTCTCTTTATTTTTCGTTTTAAATATTCAGGAAACGAAGACATTATTTACAAGAAACTCAAAGCTGCGTCTATAGAAACATCCAAGTTTGACGTTTACAAACGCAGTGAAGTTCCGAAGAGATATCACTTTGATAATAATCCAAGGGTCGGGAATATCGTCGTGAGTGCTAGGAGTGGCTATGCGTTTGAGGATTTAAACGCTACGTTGGAATACTACGTGAAAACGTTCAACATAACTGGTATTCTTTATGTCTTTTTTTTTCAATTTCATTAAGTGAAAAAAAAACGAAACAAAAGAATTTGTGGCAGTTGGGAGATAATTTTGGGCTCTTTTGTATTCAGTGAATAACGAGACGGAATTTGGAGTGCACGGTTACGACAACGAGGATCCAAACATGCACCCTATTTTCTTTGCCAAAGGACCAGCGTTCATGAGCAATTGCAAACTCGAGCCGTTCCATAACGTCGATCTGTTTCCTCTATTTTGCAAAATCCTTGAATTGGATTGCCCACCGGTGAATGGGACTTCGGAATCGTTTACCAAATGCTTAAACTCGCATGTGAATCCCGAGGAAAACGACAGTAAAGCGCTGGGTGAGTAAGCAAATGGCTAAGACGAAAAAATAATAATAATAACAAAATAAATAATTCTTTTTATTTTGCGCCACTTCAACGTCAATGTGACGCTTTTGTTTTTTCAGCCATTGCGATCCCATGTTTACTCGTTATCGTCGCCATTAATCTTCTTGTGATATTCCTCGTTCGAAAACGTCGTAAATTAATGAGGACTCAGGGCAGGTGCGTAATCTCAAGATTTTTTCCACAAGTTTTGCTGAAAAGTTGTAAATGGATTTAGTAACTAAATGGCGTTTATTCATTCCAGGAGACCCTACGAAGAAATTGGATAATTTCACTTACGACGAAAATTTCGACGCCATTGATTTTCACACAGATTTTATGATATTTTTGATTTTTATACGTCAAAACCCACAGGATTTTTATAGTATTATCCAGACGTAAACTATATATTTCGTTAACGTAGATCTGACCAATTGTACGTAATTATATTTAGATAACTTTACAATACCGCTCGAAGTGACTCGTCGTTATAATCAAATAATTTATCATGAATTTTTCAAGCCAAGTCTCATGCAACCGTGTGAACGCCATTTTCCAATCACTTTGACGAATTTGATGAATTTATTGAATGAAAAAGAAAAGCAAATTCATTGACTGTATTATTTCAATTATTTCAATTTTGTGATGAAAAATTTGGAATTTGTTTAGTAAATTATCGAAATTCCATTTAAATTCACATTTTTCGGATCAAATGAAATATTCGATGATTTTAATTCGATTTTACCCACTTCTTCGATTTGGAAATGTTCGAAATTTCTTGATTTCTAGCAAAGCCAATAACTTCTCAATAGAGAAAGAAAAATTTTCACGTGGAAAGTTATTTCATACTCTAAGAATATTGATCTTCGCTTCGGAGCGGTAACGTGTTGCTTTGACTTATGAAAATACACTTAATCAATGACGTATCCGACGAAATATGGGAGAGAATAACTAGTTTGTAATTCATGATCCTCGAGTGAAAAATCAAAACGTTAAACAATTCATTTTTTGTTCTTTGACTTGAACAGCTTAAACAGTTTAAAAAAAAAAATGAAATTTATGATTGCCCATTATTTTTGTTGGATTCGTTCGTCGAGATCTAAGAAATTTTATGGCTTGAGCAAAATTCATCGCCGGCATGGGCCTCCCAGACCCAGTGTGTTCTTCGGGCGTCAAAGTACGAGTATTTACGCATTGTGCTCAACTATCCAAGACTTTTGTTTTCACGATCAAGTTCATTTTCATGAAATATCGCAGAACTGTTCGCACGCTTATTAAAAAATTCACTTTTTAAGCTCCTGCCCATAAATTCTAACGAGCGATGGCTGTTTTAGACTCAATTATCTTTTTTTTATTCTGAAGCGAAAGTTCAGAGATTTACCAGTGAATAAGTGGCTGCAATTTATTCCTATAGCGTACAATATTGCGAGAGAAGAAATTTTTGAATTGTTGACTAAATAATGCACTATTTTCATAAAAATCGGCCGTCTGATGGTTCGTAGCCTAAAAATTCTGACACTCAATTCGCAGAGGAAAGCTTGTAATAAATTCAATCGATTTGTTAAGTTGTAGTTTTGTTTTAATTCGCAATAACAAATCAATCGAATTCTCTATTTTGATAATTTTAGACTTTCGTAGACTTTGTTGCATCTGAGCTGAGAGCACAATTCTGTCATGAAATTAGCTACAGGGGTTTCTTTGTCTCGCTGTTTAGCACTCTCAAACGCAGTAACTAAGGTCATCCTCGGATCAATGTTGTACATGGCATAAATGGTCGAATCTTTGATGCTTTTCGTCTGTACTAATCTGTCCATGTTCTGAAGCTCGGTGTGTCGTTCCTTGATATAGTTCTGTATATTGTCCCAATGTATTGTTGGCTTTTGCAAAAACACCTGTAAGACATTTCCCGTAAGATATTATTGGAAGTGTTACTTTTTTTTTCATGTGTAATAAAATCGTCGAGTACTTTTCTACAAAAAACATAAAATATCATTTTTTTTGCGATCGAGTTGAAAAAAATAAACTTACGCTTGGACAACCGACGACTATTACAAAATTTTCAGAAACGTGAGCCTCGCGCTCGGGATGTTTGTAACCTGGACCAAACTTCTCTGCACCTTTGGTATCGAAAACGATCAGAATGGCCAAAAGATCCCATTTTCTTTGAAAACTTTGGATCCTGAATTTGGAGATTGAAAAAATTATTCGCTAAAAATGTTGACATTCGAACTATCGTGAAGCTCAACTGCTATTCTTATTCTTTCATTCATCGGGACGTCTGTACAACCCACTTGTGATAGTAATCGACGTTCTGTTTGCTCATGACGTTTCTCATCTCTCCAGGACTCGCCTGTTGACTCAGAGTCGTGTGAAAATATAAAGAGCATTTGTCCAGCACTGAACTACGCAATTTGAGGAGCCACTGATACAAAGCTGGCTGTTGATTAGTCTTGAGGAATGTTGCACCGAAGCCACGTTTCCAAGACTAAAAAAAACATTTTTCCTCAACATGTCCATCGGGAACAAAAAAGATTTCTTAGCAGCATAAAAAACAATTTTCCGAATGTTTTTACTTCCTTGCTCTGCAAAGTTCTCTCCCATGCAGACATCCGCGCCTGAGCTCCGTAAAGTGCCATCAATGTTGGAAGAAATCTCCAATTTTGTACTTCGACCTGAGCTTTTATCAGCTGCACCAAAATTTCGCACTCTAATCTGCCGAGTACATGAATTTTGTTATACATTCGTATAAATTGAGATGATCGAAAAATCCATCAAAAAAACCGAAGGGGAAATTTGGAGGATCTATAGAAAATTGGTCATCTCCATTTTTTGTAATTGAGGCGAAATAGTTGTACGTCAAGTTTTATAACAAAACAAAGAACTAACGTTAATGCAGCTTTGATGGCAATAAGAGCCAGATGAGGAAAAGACAGAGAATGATTTTCCACTATATTTTCAATGGTTTGTGATAATTCCTGATGGCGGATGACCTTGCTGCTGATACTCATGTTGTACATTTTTTCGTAACTACGATTGAGGAAAAATACATAAACATTTATTCATCGAGTAGATCAAATGCTTGAAAATAAGTGAATTAGCAAATTACTGACAATTCAATTAATTGTATTCTTGCGGTAATAAATTGACATAGCTGATTCGATACTTCAGCTACAGTTGCACCGATCGAGTCTGTCCCGCGTGTCATTTCCTCCACTCTTCTCAAATCTGCTTTTAAAGACTCGTACATCGTTTTCAAGGAATTCTATAATAATCATCGTTAGCTGCTGGTATCGTTTAACGGCAATCAGAATTTTTGGATTTGTTGGGTAAACACGGCAAAAATATATAGACAACGGGAGCTTTCATGAATGTTTGGGTTATTTTTTGAGTACTCGGCACTACAGATTGAATGTTCCATTTCTAGGGACCAAATTGATAGGAAATTCGAAGAAAAATGAGAATTTCAAATTCCTATTGACAAATCACTGGCCAAGATTCCAAATGAATGAATTCAATAAATTTTCTATGCTTTTTATTCATTTATTCACTTTGATGAATTTGTTTGTGGCAAGCCTTACATCTTTCCTGAGAAAACCCTTGTTTTTTGTATGGAGAAAGCCCAAATCGGTGTAAGAACGTTCCGCTACGGCAAATTGAGGTAAATGCATAAGTAGCATTCCCCATGGCCCCATTTGTGTCACCTTTTTTTCCACATGATCAGTTTTTTGTTCGCGTTCTTTTTCCTAAAAAAAAGTGACTTTTGTTCTAAGGATTAGAAATTCATTTGACGTCTGCTGTGCTTTTTAACCTTCAAATATTTCGGAAATGAATTTTATTTTTGGGAAACAAGATTCAAGACCCGAATTTAGCAGAACATTGATTAGAACATTCTCTTAAACTTACCAACAGTTCTTTCGCTTTTTCGAAACATAATTGAGATATTAGAGTAAAAAACGTGTTTAAAAATTCGTCCTCGTGATCCATCTTTGAAATTCACATTTTGTCAATACCTCCGTGAAGTTAGCCCCCCAAAGTCGTTATCTCGAAATTTAATTAATGCAATTCGTTTGAGAATCGTTTGAGAGGATTTGAGAGTTGGAAAAAACTGTTAGAGGGTTAACTGGTTTACTATGGTGTTCTTTTTGTGTTTCCGTTGTTATTGTTCTATAAAGATGACAATTGCATGTACAAAAAATGTTGAAAAAATCCCTTATCTTCCGAGCGCATGCAGCACGATCCACATATAGTAATTCTTGGGCAGGTGTAAGAATAACAATAATTATATAAACAAAATAATAATAACTGATTGTAATGACGAATTTCTTCTATTTTTTCTCCCATCGGACTCAGTCTGGATGAAAAGGAATAAATGTATGAGCCATATGATTTCCGATTCTAATGAAAATTCAAGAAGGGAGTGTTATCAAAAGACGCGCGGCAGTGGCTCGACGCCAAGTTGGGAAATACACATTTAATTGATAACCGAGTTTATCTTCATTTGAGAAAAAACAATTTTCGAAGGAATAATAAAAAAAATGTGATGTTGATAGCAGAAATATCGTTGGGAGACAAATGTTTGTGTATTAAGAACGAGTAGTGATTAAGATACATGAGGCAATAGATTGAGCCTGCAACGTAAAATCCCATGACGCTCGCCGGCACACAGTCGGAAAGCGCGCGCTGAGCGATTGATCTTTGACGGAAAAAACTTTCATTTTGAATGTGTGTGTCGTTGGGTTAAAAGTGTTGCCAAATTTTCGCAATGGGGTTCATATTCAGCCTCCGAGTTGTTGCTGCGATTCTCGTGATCGCAGAGAACATAGATTTATATGGAACATCACAACCGTGGACGAAAAATAGATCCATAGAACAAAGCGTGAGTCACTCAGTCACCATATGTTGGCCACTTGAAACAACTCCGAAAATACAATAGCAGTAAAAAATTGCGTGAAATAAAACTTGCATGTGACAAACGGGGGCTACCATATGACGTTAGTTTTCTGTTACTAGTCCCGTTAATTTGCAGCTCAATTTAGAAGCAAAGTATGCATTGTTCATGTCATGCTAAGCTGATTCGTGTCTTCACGTTGCCGCTATTATTATGTTTTTACTTTTTCACAGTATTTTTATCTGGGAAAGTTTCAAAACAACATTACTTGTGACAGTGAAGGAAAATGGTCGCAAGCCCCTGAGCTTTTGTAAGATACTTTTTATAAACATATTTTTGAACGAAATTATTTGAAATTGTTTATCGAAGAATTACGGATATGGAAGCAAAATAATATGGAAAAGGCATGAAAATGATCTTGTGACAAAATCTGATAACGAATAATTCAACAATAATCAGTGGGATAGACCTACGGCTCAAAGATGAAACATCGTCAAGTTCCTGTCCACCACCGAGTGAAAAATATAATGGTATTTCTTGGCAATATTGGAACGAAAAAACGCAGAAATTCTCAGACGTTTCGCCCTTGATTGTGTCCTGGATTTACGGAGCTAGACTTCGAGGAATATGCGCTGACGGTTCGCTCGCGTATTTTCCTGGCTCACCTGATTTTAGCGTTCCCGTCGACACTGCCTGGATGTCCACTCCTGTATGCGAAATTCGTAAGATCCTAATGGTCCTTCTACCTCCCGAGAGAATTCGATAAAACAGATCATCGAATTACAAATATCATAATGATATGATTGCATGAAAATTTGAATGATATCATAGTGAATCAGAGAAAACTCAGTTTTCAGCAGGACTTCATCAACATATTGACTGGTATAGCAATTTCAATTTTGATTCTTTATCACGATTATTAGAAGAATTGCAAATTAGACACAATTGTGAATGCATATCTAAATCGTGTTTTCTCGATAATCAAATATCAATGGTTCAGGAAGCGGTCGTGAAATCGAAATGGTCGAAAGAATGATACGAGAGCAGCCACCACGATGTAAAATTCCCTCACGACCGGAAAATGGTCTTTATCGTTTGGAAAAAATGCATTGCCAAAGCGGTCAACACTGTGACTTCCCTAACCACCTCACTCTACTTCCTGCCGGCACTCAGCTTATATTCAGTTGCAACGTCGGATACAAAGTCAATGGCAGCACGGAAGTATTTTGTACTTCTAACGGGACATGGTCGAAGAATCCCGAGTGCATTGGTAAGAACACGCGACCGTTTTTTTCCCAATCTCAAAGAAAATGAATAAAATCGTTCATTGATAAAGTACAAATATATTCATATAATTCCGTCATGTTTGATACAATGGAAATCTTGACCGACGATTATTAATGATGGGTTATTTTTATTTAAAAAAATCATTCCAATAATTTTATTATTTTACACAACAGCAACACATTGCGAAGCTTTGAGTCTTGAATCGGCGAGGGTCAAATGTCATTACAACCACAAATTGATATCGTGTAACTCACCGATGCCTCTCGGCACGACTGCATATATAACTTGTCAGAAAGGCGGTAAAGGTATTACCGTCGTAGCAGGTCCACCTAGGACGAGGATATTCAAGAGACGTCTCCAGATAGTGAAATGCAATGAAAACGGCAGGTGGCATCAGGAGCCAATGAGGTGTTCTCCAGGTCCGATAATAATCAACACATATCTTAGTCTCTTTTTATTCATTTTCTAATTGGATGCATTTCAGTCGGCTTTCGCGGTGTTATTTTTGAAATTACGATGCTACCGTGCATATTAAACGTGGAAAAATAGTCGTTTGGTGTTTGTCATTTCAGAGTGTCGCAACGTACATTTGGGCACTCAAAATTCGATTGATAATGGAGGTGGCGCCAGAATTATTACCGAGTATCCTTGGCATGCATCACTATACCGATCCGCTCAAAATGGACGTTACCAAATTATATGCGGTGCAACGATAATTCAGAGAGATCTTTTGATAACCGCAGCTCATTGTGTCATTGATGAATTCATCAATAGAGTTGTAGATTCTGCCATTAGAGAAGCGACTACAAATCAATTTGTCGTCGCTACCGGCAATGTATGCCGGGATTTGAACTCCTCATTGAACGAGCGGTGTTTTGTCCAAACGGCAAATGTTAGTGAACTATGCAATCGAGAGCAAGAAATTTGTCAACTTCTGCAAAAATAAAACCGTCTTACAGATGTCGAATTTTTTCAGGTGGTACAAATTGCTTCAAGCCAAAACTATTTGGATTACAGAGCGAATTATGATAACGACATTGCGATTCTGCGAATCGAGAAACCTTTCATATTTTCAGCAATCACCATGCCTGCTTTACTCGATTTATCACCCGGTAGTGATCGCTTCGATCTCGAGGCTGGAAGCTTCGGCAAATTTGCTGGATTCGGCAGTGGGGCAACGGGCCAACTGAGTGAAGTTATACGAATGCTCTGCACTGTACCAGTCGTTTCACTCAACGACTGCAGAGAGGCCAGCAACTATCCTGAGAATGATAATTTCATGACTACTGATAAGTTTTGTGCCGGGTACAGAAACGGTACGTATTTTCAGTATTCGCACTTGAACTCTAGCGACCCGTTAAATTATTCGATAGAACCTGTCAATTCGATAAAAGAAATCCCATCGTCACATAGCTTCCTCTATGAGGAAGCAAAAATTAGGCCGTGACATATCATATTAAGGTATAACTATCGCAGAATGGGTTGATTTAGGATTTTCTTGAAATTTAGTGTAAATATTCTTGACATTAAAACGAACAACTTTCCTATGAGACGAAACATTTTCTGCCGTCTAGAATTTGAGATATTTCATTTCCAATTTTATATTTTTCCCATCTAAACGCATGTAAATTGAAGTCGCGTTTCTTTTGTTTTTTCTTGCAACTTTTTTAACGCATCGTCACTTCAATTTACATGCGTTTAGATGGGAAAAATAGAAAATTGGAAATGAAATATCTCAAATTCTAGACGGCAGAAAATGTTTCGTCTCATAGGAAAGTTGTTCGTTTTAATGTCAAGAATATTTACACTAAATTTCAAGAAAATCCTAAATCAACCCATTCTGCGATAGTTATACTTTAAAAGAATTCTCTTGCAGGCTCATCAGCTTGTGACATTGACAGTGGGAGTGGACTTGTCTTCAAATCCCGTACTGGTCTCTGGTATCTACGCGGGATACTAAGTGCTGCAATTGGTACGCCCCATCCCGGTGTTGAATCCGGTTGCAAAAAGGGAAGCTATACCCTTTTCACCAGAATAAATAAACACACTGACTTTATACAGGGAGTTGTAGACGCGTTTAGAAGCAGGGCTTCAACTCCGTCCCACAGCTCATGAATACCCAAAAATTGTAATCCCAGAATGGTTCCATTTGATAAAACGGAAAAAAATACAGATTTCATGATTCAATTCGATATTACAGCAAGTTCTTCTGTTCAATTTTATTGTTATTGGCATATGAAAAATTTTGAAAAACTCGTTTCGGCGGAGTCTCGGGACAAGTAAAGCGCGGGGTGCCGGGGGAATTTGTCGGTAAACAGCGTCAAAGTCCGTCTTTGACCGTAATTGACCGGATGCGGTCATATTCTCGGTTATTTAACCAGCAGCTAAACCTCGGGGTCTTCGAACTTTATGCTCGCGAGCAAATGAAGTCTTAACCTCAAAATTGTTGCAGGAAAGATTGTCACTTGAATCAAACAAATACGATTCGAGTAATTCCGATTAATACGATGACGAATATCAATTTTCCCTTCTCGCGACTCGTGCCACTGCAAAATTATTCCCTTAACAGAAATACACAGTAAATCGTTTTTGGCTCTATGATACGATTACTTTGACAGTTCGATAGTTTCTATTCTTTACAGCTGCTTTTGTATATCTATAGGTCACTTCTGTTTACATTCGAATCGTAATAAACAGATGTATAGGGATTCATCATACCCGAGTAGGTAAAAACATGAGGTGATAAAAAATACGCTTTTTCAATTTATTTACGTAAAGGAATTGAATACATAAAAATGGGAATAGAGGTAAACTCATCATTATTTATTTTCGATTTTTTTGTTGCTTTGTTCTTGGAACTACAACTGATTCCTTCAAACGCTTGGTTCCCAGTGATCCTGCTCCCTGATAAAAATAAAAAAAACTTTCAACGTTTGAAATGCTAATTCGTACAGTGGAAAAAGCTTGACGTACGTAATTCATGGCAGTCACACGTTTTAGCATCTCTTGCAACCTCTCAAACGTTTTTTGCACATTTCCTTCGGCACTTTTGCTCTGCAAGTCAATCGAGATTTCTTCATTTTCCTTGTAGGACTTTTTCACCAGCATAGAGTTATAATCCGTTGATTTATTTTTTATGGCTAAATTTGAAAACGTCATCTTCGAGGTAGCTGGAATTTCTGTGGTTCCTGGTCCTAAAGTTATTCCTTTCGAAAGTTACGAGCAATAAAGAATTATCTTTTTGATTGAATTTTCGTTGTTGATGCTCATGTTTTGTTAGGAATAATTGCACCAACCATTTTCCTCTAAAGCTCCAACTTTTGAGTTGCCAATATCTTCGTCGCCATTTATTACCGAACGAAGATCTTTCGAATGTGAATTTTTGCGGCCCTTTGGAAGTCGAAATAAAAGTGAATTTTTCAAGGGCATATAAATGTTGGAAAATGAGAATAATTATTGACTGACTTTCGCTGAATCGTGACTACTCGTTTTGGATGGTACTCGAGCAGCATTTTTCAACGAGTTTTCACATTTCTCCAAATCTTTTCGAGCGTCTTCTCTCTCGGCTGTGATTCTGAGAGAATCGAAAAATGTGCAATTAGTTTTGAAGAATTTATAACTCAAACAGTCGGTTGGAAATGTGCGCCTCACTTCGTATAGAAATCTTTGATGATTTTCGTGAGGACTTGGGTTTGCGCGAGACTAATGAGTTCGATGTCGGATATCGAGCCGTTCAAAAAATCGATAAAATCATTGCGAATCTGATGTGCTCTTTGGGCAGAAACGTTCATAGAGGATTCTTGGTGGAAGAACATTTCGTTCATATACAATTCTCGCTTCAATCGCTCGATCTCTTCTTGCAGTTTCTCTACGAACATTGTGTTCTGAGGTCTAACATCGTATGCTACTTTCGGGATTGAAATTTTAGCTATTTTCCCAACAAAACGGAGAGTCGACAATGAGACATCGAGATCATCGATAGTGACTTTAATGTGGGCGATGAATCTGAAAAAAACGTCAATATTTTTCACACCAAAATGTTCAATTTCGCAAATTTGATATTTTCATTTTTCCGGCAATGATCGATTGACACCGACACGAACTCACCGTATTATTGATTTCAACTTCAATGCATTGCCCAAGTATCTCAAGAAATAACTGGACCGTGCGTTCAAGTGGGACGTTGTGTCACCGCTTCCGAAATTAATAAAAAACTGTTCGAGTTCGAGTTTCATCGAATTAGCTGAAATAACGTCATGTGCTGACTTGGAACAGTTGGAGTTTCTGGTGTTACCAATGCCGGCCATCTCCACGATGTGAATCTGTACGGTAACGTAATTTTCATGGGTTTTACATACATCCAGGAGCTTTACTTGAGCCCCTTCATGAATGGCATGAGATTTGAGAACTTGGTAGTACCACGGACGTGAAATCAACAGCCCACGATGTAATCAAGCTCGTACTGTGAATGTGAAATGTAATTACTGAGGTGCCCAAGTTACAAACAGGATACTGGGACGTCCGAGCAAGAGCTCTTCGTCCTTCTGCTTGAAAAATATGCTGCAAAGCAACTTTTTCGTTCTTGATGTTAACTTTGGTAATATCCTGCGCAAAAAAAATATTAAAAATGAGTTAAATCAATAAAAGCGTAAAATTAAAAAAACTAAACGAAATAATAATGATAAATTATTCGATTTCTAGTTACCTGAAATACATCGTGGCTATTGCTGTTGAAAGGGCTCACGAAATTTGGATTCAAGAGGTCCTTGAATTTTTTACCACAAAATTCTACGTAACTGAGACTATACTGAATTTTGTTTGTACGTTTTTTTACTTCCTTCTCGATCATCAAATCCGTAAGGAGCCTCGGCACGAGTCCTCGGTGCTGAATTTTTTTTTAAACCAAAATTTGAGCGTTTATTTTGTTTTTTTTTTTGACGAAACAGAGACGAGGCTCCTGATCGCGAAAAATTGAATTCACCTCCCAATTATTCCGGAATCCTCCAGCAGTGAAGCTCTTGCCGGTTCCCGTTTGTCCGCAGCATACGAGCACGAAATTCCCGCCATCTAAAACACTTGAAGGACTCTTTTTCTTAACTGTGAGATCGTATCAATATGATCGCAAGGACATTTGATTATTCACTTATTAATAATATCTTTGGTGGTCTGGCGATAGATAAAATCTTGAGAGGAATAGTAGAAAATTCCATCGGTCAAAAAGCTCCAATAGCGAGGATCCTTGGAGGATAAATGTTTGTCCTGTTTCATGTCTTGCAAGCATCTCAGAAAAATAGTCTTGAAAATGACGCATGAAAAAATAATGAAAACAACAGCGTTAAATAAATGTAAATGGAAAACTGCTTCGAAAATAAAATTCTTGAATGAAACCTTTTTGTCCTGACTGATTTTGGCACAGTTTTCACAACGTTTAAGAAGCGGCAAGATCCTGACGTATACTTTGACACTTTTCGAAGCGCCAGTAGGTTCCTCGTTCTTCTGCATCACCAAGAGAATCCTCAAGTTCCAAAAACTTTTGATGTTGGTTAAATCGACGAAGAATCCTTTCACTCTCCTTCTTGAATGTCTTTTTTTGTGTGGATTCTCGCGAATGAGGTAGCCATGTCTTTTGAATCGATGACCAACTGTCAGTTGGATCGAGACGTAGGTAAACGCATGTACCGAAACAATGTATAATCGAAGATATTCATAGATGTTGAATAAATACTTATGCATTTATTTGAAATAATGTATATATATATATATATACAGACAGTGAGTGTGTTTTGTTTTCTCTCATTTCACATTCAGGACCGTAATAAATTTGACAAGATTTTATTTCCACTCGAAATATGGGAGCGATGTTTATGCGCGAAGAGTGTAAAAAGAAAGCTCGTCAAAGTTTTTAATGTGATGGTTAACCGACGAGGGATAAAGTGATAAGTTTACAAGATTGTTTTTTCTTTCGGATTTATCGATCGAAGAATTTTCAGACAAGGGCGATGGAGGTTTTTCCCTTTTCAAGACGCTCCATCAGTCGCGTGGTATTTCGAAAAAAAGTTAAAATTGAGAAAACTTTCATTTTTCTTTGAATTCCAAGTTTTGTGGGGAAAAAAAACGTGCAGCATGATTTTTAGTGGCTCAACGACTGATGGATCATCTTAATCGTTGCGTCTATAATGGATTCGTCATTCCGAATGGTACACGTGATCCAAGACCAGAGTCTTTTTCGTCGCTCTTATTATTTGTGTATATACAACATTTTGTAAGTAACAATAATTTGATTATCTAATTAACATTAATAATTAGGCGTACGTTGAAAAGCTCAGAGGAACAGCGCAACGACAAAAGACGATTTGCGAATGAAAAAACAATGATTGAAAAATATTGATTTATTTACAAAATTCCAATTATTTTAGTAACTGAATAAACGAGAATAATCGCCAATTTATCAATTATGGTCGCAGCGCGGATCAGAACTTTATAACGTGGAAGTGTGTGTTTTGTTTTCTTCTTCTTTTCCCTTCTCCTGAAATCTATACGCACATTCTTTCCCATTTTCTCTCTTTATCTCGCTTCTTCTTCTTCTTTTTTTACTCCATGAGCCTTTTTTTCTCTCGCTATATATTTCGTCGTTAACAATAGTAATTGAATAAATTGTGCGTGACGAACGCTCTCTAATCGCATGTAAGGATTGGCACCGAAACGAGCGAGGTCCTGTCATTTTTCTCCTCTCCCTATGGCTACTCTCAAAGTGGGCGAAAAACACTTAGTACATAACATTTTAAACTCTGACAAAAATATGACACAATATCGTAACAATATTTATAAAAATTGTACACACTCGTTTGAAAGCATCAAAATATCACTCTGTTTTTTCATTATAAACAAGACGTATGAGTTTTTTAACTTTCGGTATTCCTTTCACGAAATATTTCACGAATTACGTAAAATAGCGATCAATTTATTTTTCTATTTTCGAGATCGAGTCTCGTTCATGAAAGATCATAACTCACAGGCGCGAAAGTTGAAACCTTCGCGACAGGAATACCTCAAGGAGCCTGAAGGGCGAGCCAGCTGTCAATGGCAGTCTGGCGGCAATCATAATCGAAGAGTGTCATTACAAAAGTTTCAAAAATCGCATCGTACCTCGAGGCTCTCTATCGGTGGCGTGAGTGAACGAGAAAAGCTGAAAAGCGAATTCCCATTCCTTTTGGGCCGCTGAAAACTGTGGGAGGAACAAAGAGAACGTGAAATTTTAGTGTTTTTTAAAATTCCAGCGTGTCTGAGAAAAATTAACAGTTGCATTTCCACCGACACGATAGATCGCCTCAAGGAAAAATTCTGTTGTCGTATGAAACAGCTTTTCTCGCTGTTCTTGTGATTTGACACCCCGCCATTATGATTATCGATAATCGATTAGAAGAATCGAAGAAAATGAACGTGTTAAAAATAAAGAAAAAAAAAAAAAAACTCGTAACACTCGCCGAAACACACGAAAACTAGAAAAATCTTTATAAAACTGTTATCGATGGATTTAACGAAGTTGTATAATAGATTTATATATCTGCCTTTTCTAACGCTGGATGCGTCCAATGAAATTTACTTTCCAAACTTGTACTTGGAGTAATTTCTAATAAAGTGGATTCTGCAAGTGCAGGATTGTGCGATGCTCTTCAGGCTGGGTCTAACATAGACTACTCGCACTACAGTACCATCGAGCTTACAGTTGACAGTTTTGTTGTTTCACGTTAAGTAGCAAGGCGCGATATACACGTGTTTTTTTTTGTTTTTTTTTTGTTTTCATAAAAAATTTAACGACAAACGATTTCTCGTATGGTGCAAAAAACGCGAGAATGCGTGATACATATATATATTTTTTCTCCTAGGAAGAAGAACTTTTTCTTACAAGCTGTAGTAGGACATCGCATGACAAAAAAAAACGAACTCTCAATAATTTTGCAATAATTTGCAAAAGTCGAATCAATCCATGTTTTTCGAGCTTTTTTCTTCGGCGGTCGAAATTTTACGGTGAAAGGCTTGAGAGAAAAAAATTGTATTTTTTGGTAAGATAATGAAAAATTTTTGTCAGACGTTGGGCGATTCTCGTGTTCTCATTGTTGCCACAATTAGTTGTGAAATTTCTGGTAACACGTGCGTTTGGTAATCGTTGAAAAATCATTGAGAAATTCGTTAGTATTTTTTTTTGTCATGGGAGATTATTTACGATGATAAATTCGTAAACGTCGAAGAGTGTTCGTGATTAAGATTTATGTGATGGATATAGCCGTTTTTCTTTTCATAGTATAGCGTAGTATTTTCAAAAATGTAAAAAGAAGGAATAAAATGATCCAAGACGAAGTAACAATGAGCCGCTCAACGGACTCTATAGATCGCGTGGCGGACGGATGAATATGTTATGAGATATTTTGTACGAAGCGACATTACAATTTATCACGCAGTGTTTTTTTTTTCCCCCTTTAGGAAAGAGTATTTTTAATTTACGTTTTCGATTTACCGCGTGTCACTGTTATACTTTGATGAAAATCATTTAAAAAAAAGGAGAAGAATTACTGATGCTTAATGCTGCTGAAAAAATCACACGTCAAGAAAATTCTATCGAACGTGAAAGCAAAAGTGACACACGCCGTTACGTATTATTCGAAAAATCATTAATGGAAGAAACTCGTGTAGTATAGAGAGTAAATATAGAGATATCGTAGTTTTAATAACAGCAGTGAGTGGTAGCATTCGGCTCGAGTTTAGAATCCAGAAAAGTTATTTCTCAACTGTTTGCAAATCGATTCCTAGTGGTAAAGAATTTTCAAGATATATCGATTAAAGTTTGTGATAGAAATGAAAAATCATTCAAATTTATCCATCAACAGCGTCGAGATTCGATTATCGAGGATGAAATATTTTTCCACGCAATATTTACTGCTCGAAAATATACCCGAAAATTTTCTTAGTCCAGAAAAAAATGGAATAACTGATAAATATTCAGGCCAATGCTTCCAAGAGTGATGGATTCAGTTTTTTTGAAAATCAAGTAAAAAGTGACAAAGGGATTAATATTAATATTTCAATTAGACGGTCAACCTCTATTTTGTTTTTCAACGAGCATCGCGATTTCGGATGTGATCGTAACTGAGATAACGAAGATATTTCATCGTCGATAATTCCCAGTCGATTAAATAGTATTAAGTACATTGATAACATTTTTTAAGTTTTTTGTCTTTCTGTATTTTCGATAAACGAATTAAAATGATAAATTGAACCCTCATTGCCCCGTACACAGGTATACCATGATTTAGTAATGTTGAATTAATTCGGAACACTGGTCGAAGGTCGATGTGTAACGTTAGATTGGACCATGGAAACATTACAAGTTTTTTTAAAACTTGTGTTTCAAATATTGTTCCAATTTAAATGCTGCATTAAAAGTCTAAAAAAGCGTACGAGACAGTACAACATTTTGGGACAACAAAACATATCTGTACGAACGAAACACGATTTAATGGCGAGAACCATGAATTTTAAACATTTTTTCTTACTCCCTGGAGGACTAAATAATAATTTGAAAAAAAAAAACCTTTTTCCAAGAGTCGGAATAAAACTCGAAAACGAATGCCAATTATCAAAACGACAAGAAAACTGACGTGGACGTCAAAAAAACAGCAAGGAATATTTTTTATTCGATCTCACGTAAAATTCAAAACTATGGATACATATGACGAGGTTACGTGATGTAAATAGTTGCGGTGGTCGACTAGAGTGTGCGTGCATGGCATATCAATATTGATAAATGTGAATGACGTTGAATTTTGAATAATTTTCAACATTTTTTTAAATTACCATTTGTTGGGCACCTTCGAGCTAAGATAATCGGTTTAAAGTTTCATTGTGTATGTGCGTCTGTCGTTCAGGAGTTCGTGTAGTAAATTAATAATAAAAAAAACGTTGTCAGTTAATAAAACTAGAAAAATTGATAATAAATGAGAATATTCGTTGCATTTCAACGATGTAAACTTCAATACCAAAATGTAGCCCCGTTTTGCGCGATAATTCCATAACCTCCTGTTCGACGATTCTCTATAATGTTTTTTTTTTCATTCTTCATTTTTTTTCTTTTCGTTGCGAGCCTTGAGCGAGCCAATCTTTTAGGACTGGCTTTAAAGTGTTGGCCCGATATTAAAGGAAATTCGTATGGGACCTTCGACCGTACTCGCTATCATAACATTATAATATTCCTATCGAAAATTTTTAGGGACTAACTGTAGAGTGTGAGGATTAATCGTTCGAAGAGCTTTTGATGCGATTCAGCATTTACTCAGTCACTTCGTAAAGCAATGAATTCTCAAAATGTACACAATTTTTTCAAAGTTAATCATTTTTCTTGAGTTTTCGTTCGTTGCGTAACATTCGACAAGGAAATTATGTTTTGATGAAATAATTGGTAAGTTTTCGAGTGACTGAGTAAATGGAAATTAATCTCGTGCCCAATTATCATTCCAATTATATTGTTATCGAGTTATAATAATAATATTATCGATTTTTTGGTCAAAATGTGATGATGACTGTGTCGGAGTTGGGCGAATCCTTTGCGACCTCTATCGAGCACGTTAGATTCGACGAAAATTGTTGTTTTTTTTTGTTTTTCTCTTTTTGTCGTTATCGCAATCGGTAATATTAATTATTTTCTCACTATCATAAAACTTGTTTGTTTGTTTGTTTGTTCGATGTATATCATATACTTTCGACGAGTCGTAATTATTTCATTCGTTATTCTAGAGCAATGAAATTTTCAATTTTCAGTACTATAAATTTTGTTTTCTTTGAGATTTGGGTCGCTTCTCGTATATCGATAATATTTTATTGTTGTTACGTTTTCTCCTTTGTTCTGTTTAGTGTGTCGGTATTTTAAAATTGTTTTCTTATATTCTTTTTTGTTCGCCTATAAATTGGTGTGGATTCACGTGTGAGCAGTGGTTTTACGACTAGGACTTGGACTTGGACTGGGACTAGGCGATGAGCTCGGTGACCTTGAGGAGCTGCTACTTGAGCTCGATCTCATCCTTTCGCGTCGCTTTTGCTCAATCAAATTTTTTTGCTTCCATAATGGACCGCGGATTATTTTAAGGGTTGTTTCAAGTTCGTAGGCCTGTTCCTTGAGGGTGTTGTAGTGATTTAGATCCAGACCCATCTTTTTCGCTCTCTTGTGGAGTACTACGAGATACCGCCTGTTGAGCACGTCTGGTAACATGTATTCCTGCAATACGTGAGTTATGAATTAAATATTTAATCAGAATTTTCCGGAGCACGTTGCACCTAAAGTCTGGCAACCGTTTACATTCGTTTTTTCTCCTTCATTTCATTTTTTCTCGTATAAACGAGCTTCTTCAAAAATTGGCTACATTTTTCATTGTCGGGGAGATTTTTTGCGGACGCAGAATGAAAATCCAGAGCAAATACGCGATTTTTCAAAATTTTTGCAAAGACAGAACTGCTGAATTAAAAATTCACGAGCTGTCGAGAATTGAATAAAATTTATCATCATCAGTTTGAAACTTGTGTCTACTCCGAGCGGAATAGCACTTTTCAATTACTCACCTGCCTCGTGAGGATGAAGTAGATATAGCAAATCATGCCGGTTCCATAAGTAACGAAATACGTGACGGGTTCCATGATGTCCCACGAGTATTCCCACCAGGTTAATCTCGCCAAGATTCCGAATTGCACAGCCATTGCAACCAAGCCGAGCCAGGGTTGAATATTTGCTCTTCTCTCTGCGGAAGCCTCGAGCTCTTGGCGTTTCTATATCGTAAATTTTCGTCACTTTAAATTTCCAACTCATTTTGTGCAATTTTTACAAACACGAGAATCATTTGTTTATATTTTTTTCTTCACACGTTTTTTCGAGGCTTCGCGAAAATTTATTGTTTTTTTTTTACAAATATATTTCGTACGATTTTCGAAAAAGTTTTTTAGGCTCGACTTTTGTGAAAATTTGAGTTTTCTTTTCTTTTTAATGTTGTCATTGTTAAGCAAATATTTACCAATTCGAGTGGCTCCAATTCTAGCATCACTTGTTCCAGCTGAGCCACGACTTCTCGTTCCAGCACAGAATTGTGTTCATGGCAGTTTAGTGACTGATATAGTTGTCCTACAACGGTTTTAACATCCGCGAGTTGATCCACGCTTTCCTGTAATGCAAGCAAACGAACGAATTTTATTTGCATAAAACAACAAGGATCTGTTGGTTCGCATATTTTTATATTCAAAATATTCAAGTCAGAAGCTTTTTTTTTATTATTCAATAAAACTGGATGGATTTTTTGTTGATGCGAAAAAAATAAATGGAAAAAAGTGTCACAAGCTTGGAAAAAAAAAACAAAAATTAATTGATTGAAAAATGTATTTATTCATTTTTTTTTGTATTCTCACCGCGGAGAAAAATTCTTGATTCGGTGGAGAAACATCGTAAGACACGTCGTTGATTACCAATTTGAAATCAGCTTCGAGAAGCGATTCTATCGAATTTCCACAGGCTATTCTAGTTCCGTCTGTAAATCGTTCAAGTTGCTTAGCGTTAAGAACGTTCATAGTTCGATCGAATAATCACAGAAAATTGAAATCTGCATTCTTTTTCGAGAATATTAAATACTGACCTATCGTCGTAATCACAGCCCTGTCGATTCCACGGTCTTCGAGCTTCAGCATGTCAATGAAATCGGCAATAGTGTTCGTAATAGGTTTTAGGGTGAATATGCATTTTTCTTTTCTCGAGGGCAATGGTACAGTGATCCTTGGCAGTCCTCGATGATACTCAACGATAACATCTGAAAGCGATAAAAAAAAAATGGTAAAATTAAAAAAAAATAAAAATAAATGCACAGCGTGGCGTCGCTTTCTCAGGATAATAGAAAAAAATATTGGAGCTGCATGCACACCTTGGCTGAAAATATTAGGAAATGAAAAATTTTGTAAAAATTTGAAAACTTCTAGAAACTGATTGCGAGATAATTTTCAACCACCCGCACGAATCGCGGGTCCGTTTTAATCGAGTTTTAATTTCTGATTACGTCCACAATGTCAACGATCAATCATTTCATGTGGAAGTATGTATAAAAAAAAAAATGGAAAAAATGAACATGCACCGTTTCCGCGAGCGTTTCGCGTGATAATCTTGCGCGTTCGTCTCGAGAGTTCAGGCCGTATAACCTCGTTAGAAGCCGTTGATATGGGAAAGGTATCAGAGTGTGGAGAACGGAATCCGACGGCTCTGCGGACTCGCGGTGAATCTTCTTTACGTGATAAGCAGAACGGAACCGCGAGAATACGCGTCGTCGATAAATAGATCTGCATATAGATATAAACTCATAACGAGTCTCTCATCCAGACATTCGTATACATTATTTTTCGTTATTATTTCACTAACATAAGGGAAATTAATAAAAGTGTTTTTGTTTACATAAATAAATAGGAAAAAATTATTATAAAAAAAATTGAAGAATAATTGATAAAATGGCGACCTCAAAAATGCCTGGTCCATTGAAATTCATAGTTAATACGATGCTCTTGACGAAGTTGGAGCGACATAAAAATAAACGAAAAAGTAACTTTGAATATTTATTCGCACGGAAATGCTCGAATTTTGTTAAATTTTCTGAATGAAAATTTCACTCGTCGCTCGTTCGGAACTCTTGGTGAAAAAAATGTGAATATTGTTCCGGATTCTGAGGAAAAAAAAACGGACGTATGCGACGTCAGAGGAGGAAAAATTCGAGGGTATTTTGTATGGAAATTATTTGGAGTGAGAATGAATTAATAAAATAATATGCGAAATGTTAGCAATAGCCGGGAGAAATGGTACTTCGGTCTGGAACGAGCCTGGTAATTAGGACTCTTGCTCGGCGGTGCTCGAGTTATGAGTCCGTAGGCATATGGATGTGGAAGTGGCAAGAAAGTACATAGTGGAAGAAGTGTAATCGTTGCATCCCTCCTTTCCCATCTTTTGCGTAAACTCTCGTGTTGCTTTGGCAAGCTCGAACTGCCAGTTGATCGTGAGATCGTGAACAATTAATAAGTTGCATAGTCCACCGTGCGAAATTCAACGCAGGACGAAATTTCAATTCCCATTAAATCGCAAAAAAAAAATCCTTCAGGGCGAACGATAAAAAAAAAAACGAAAAACTTTTTAAATAGAATTTGTTGGTTGAACAGTCGATAGTACGATTGGAACAACAATGTGTGTACTCAATCGGTGTGCCAAAGAAAACGTGACAAATTCATAGTGGAGGAAAAAACTTTACGCCATGTAGAGACCAATGGATTGTTTGACGTGACGAGAGAAATATTTTCGAAGCGCAGTATCGCAGATAATTGAGGTAAAGTTTTCTTTTTTCAATCAATCGCTGGGACGATTCAAATTTTACGAAATCTTTCACAACTTGTAGTTCAGAAATAATGAAAAATCGATGAACTCTCAACTTTAATTGGCGACATTCTTGATTAGCAGTTCGAAGGAACAGTTTCATAAAAAAAACGAAATTTTAGTTTCGTCTGACGAGCGAGAAAATTTTTTCAAAATTTTTCGACTCTCCATTTCGAGATTTAATTTTGGGGTTTAATTGTTGGGTCGAAACCTGGTGGTTAAGACCCTTTCCGGAAAAACTTAACGTAGGAACAACTCTGTTCACAAATCATAATGGAAAAATGGAGCGACGAGGCTTTATAAGTTCCTCGGGCATTCTCCAGTGACGAGAAGCCAAAGCGTTGGAAGCCCTCTATCGGGCAATTGGGAAACTACGAGAGACCTCGAGCAGTTGGTGTGGGTTTGCACATGCATTCGCACTGACATACACATGCAAAAGTGTTACACACGCGATAGGAGGATGCATGGTTTTATGGCTATAAACGATCGCGATGTTAAGTGCACTCGACTCGTGTGTGGCACGGATCCAAAAAATTTCTCCGGAGCCATGTTTTTTAATATACAAATAGAACATGCGTTTGTCATATGCATTGCTGCGTGCACCAACGGAATGTGTTCGGAAATACCCTCGGGCAATATTGTCCATTGGAAAATAAATAAATTAAAAAAACTCCATCGTTCCTCGGTAATTTCCGATGCAATTAATTGTTAGTTTTAATGAATAGAGTGTCATTTTTATCGAAATAGTTATTGACGACGGGAAAACGCGAATTGTCGTGTAAAAACCTTGTTTCGCATATTGCGAATGTTTATATTAGCAGGACGTAATAACGTATTTGTGTAATTGAGAAGAGGAAGTAATTGCGATTATTTTGAAGGCTTTTTGGAGGCTACGAGACTGCTGGGGCTGGTCAACAATGGGAGGAGTTCAAAGCAGTGCTCATAATCTGGGTGATGCACTTTGGATGCACGAGAGGCAACGTCAGCGAGGTCAAAGGTGAGTTTTTTCGTTATCGAGTGAATCGTTGAACTCTCATGGGAAAAATCGATTGATGCGAAGGATAAAAAATGTTTGCTTTGAAATTAGAACTTGATGTAGGTGATTGGCTGGAAGAAAAAAACAGAAAAAAAAACGAACAGACGATTTGAAATCACGATGTACGCGCGTTGTTGAGGGGAAAGCGATGGGTCGACGTGTTTGGGCAACGAAACAGCGTGAATTCTCATTTCGTTGGGAAATTCGTTCTCGCGTATCTCCATTCGAATCATACAGATGCTTTGAGAAAACTGTGGAGAATTAATCTCTGTGGCTGGTACGAAACCCTCTCGAGAGTTAACCACCCTCTCGTCGAATACAGAGAGCCTCCCATTTGTTCGACTGCAACGCTCGAGAGTGAATCGGGGAATAGACTCTTGACTCTCTCTTTCTTCCGTTCTCTCATTCTCTTTGTTTTTGTGCCTCTCGCTACACTGAGTCTTTCTCTATTTAACCAACGCATCCCTCTTCACTGTTAGCCTTGGGAAACAAACTCCGAAATTCAGCGAGTTTCATAGCTCGAGTGGTGCGAAATATATATCTCCATCTACGTTGATGCGCACATACGCGGAGAGTTTCCAGTTTGCACAGTTCCGTCGGCGTTATTCCAAGTTGTCGAAAACCGAGACGAGAACCGTACGCATCTCAAAGTTCTCGACTTTTCCTCTCATTTCACCCCCCGATGCACACAGTTTCGTAAAACCAAAAAAGGAAATTTCAGCGAATATCTCGTAATTTTTTGCAGTGACGCGAATTTCAAACTCTTTTTTTTTTTATCGATTTGTTTTTACGGTGCACTTTAGATAACGAATCTGCTTTAATTACCTCGCGATTTCTATACAGCAACGTCGGGTTGTCTCTAAATATGGCAGGGAAAGGCTTGCAGGGTAAAAAACCATGAATTCAATTTCAATTTCGATGCAGTGAACTTTGCAAGAATCGTTGTTGCTCTCGAAATATTAGAAAAATGAATATTTCGTTGTGAACGTCAATTTTTTAATCTCGCGCTGTTTGCTCGCAGTCATCTGCGTTGCATTTTTTCCTCGGGAACACGTTCCGCTGTTATTTCGACACAAAAACGAGGAATTATCAACAAAAGAGCGTGTTTAATTTTCCAGACAAATAAACGAAATCCGTCCGTTTTCTCGATAAATAATTAACGCGCTTACTCAGGCTTTAATTTCCGATACTCTCGTCCGCTTCTGAAAAAGCTCGAGCAATTTTCCGGGCTTAGTTTAAAATTTAATCCGAGACCGGACGAGTACATATGAATGCGCAAATATTTGCGGTTCCTATCGAAGCTTTTCCTGGTTAAACGACGGCTCTCTCAAAGCCGGCTAATGGAGATTCCGTGCATTACCTCTGGCCGAATGTAACATGAAAATTGAAAACACTGAAAAAAAAGAAAAAAAAAATCACGCGATTTTCTTAAAATATTTTGAAACATCGTGTTCCATTCGAACTTTGAGATTTTTCAAGACACGAAAAGTAAAAAGATTGTTTATTTCAACGATCCAAACAACTCGGAAATCGAAAAGTTGTCGAATTCGCTTACCAGGATCGTTCTCAGTTTAGGAATAGTCGGACATTGAATTTTCTTCCAATCGTCCCGAATACTTTTTGTGAAAATCTTGGAGAAGAGAGTTTCGCGCGAGGATATAATCTCATGACGTCGCGTATAGTTATATCTTCTTAATTTTTCAACATCTCGTTTTGCGCGTTATAATGAACGAGATCGCTAATTGGCAAACTGTTGCAACGGTCAAGCAACGCTTATTAGTACGTGGACGTGATCTAGTTGTTCAACTTACGTGAAGACGTGTTTCTATGTGTATCTCGTGTACACATACACCAACGATACGTAAATGTAAAAATTATAAAAGGTTTTTATTGCACACGCACTGTCTTGGCGTTCGAGTGTTTATCAATATCGCACTGTACGCCAAATATGTAAAAGCAGGCACACGTATGTACACGAGTACGAACCGAACGTGTGCGAACAATCGTATAGACACTTTTTTACATTTTTTATCCGCAGATGAAAGTTTCGCCTACGTAATTAGGAATCGAGCATCAATTCGATGATTGCTGAGAGATTTCACATTCACCGATATGCTTATTGTTATAGAAATGCAGTCGTGCGAATGTTTCCTTGCGAACAAGTTTAGAAACAATATTCAGAACATCACGCTCATAAATGTGCTCGCTAAATTAGAGCAAAACTGTAACAACACGTAGTTAGGGAGCCTGGTGGACCTTCCACCATCGAAACTGACGTATGAGCGGCGTTACATTACACAATGAATATATCCATTAGTAAACAGGCATTTACGCGTATGTGGTACATGCAACGCTCGATCACCTTCGTCGTTTTTGGCATAACGATCGACTAAGCAACTGCAGCTGATTCCTAATTAATATGCAAAACGTTGTGAGAAACCTCGTCCATCGTCATCATCGAATATATACAATGCAGGCTGAATACATGCATTCAAATATTTAGCCG
The DNA here is from genome assembly GCA_037952995.1 of Hyposoter didymator. NCBI lineage: Eukaryota > Metazoa > Arthropoda > Insecta > Hymenoptera > Ichneumonidae > Hyposoter > Hyposoter didymator. The sequence goes on along the minus strand of JBAJMU010000003.1, from coordinate 12,487,812 downwards.
AAGTCTCTTGATTAATCGTCTTAATCGAGACATTGGCGTCGGGACAGTATTTTCGTTTAAATCAGAAAAATGTTGCTTTTTTTTTTGTCATCGAGCAGAATTGTAAATTTCAACGAGTTACGAATAATTTTCAAATGTCGTGCCGCAATTTTTGCAGAACACGCTTTTCCACTCTTACTTCGGTGCAGCTGTTCGGCATATTCGCGAATTCGTAAGGGGACGTTACATTAGCTTACAATATTGTCGCACAAATTATGGTAAACTCTCGTGATTTACACAAATACATTTATATCAGTAACGTGAGCTCGCTTCAAGTACAAAGTCGGTAGAGCAGCAATTATCGACCGTCACGATGCTGTTTAATTCGATGAAAATGATTCACACGAGAATATGCGGAATTCCAGTGGGAGGCACTAATATTCGTGAAATTATGCGAACGAAGGAAGCGAAGGGTAATAGGGGACAGGGCGAACAGCCCTCCGGGCGGTTACACATCTGCCAGGGAGTTTGAACACATTTCAACATAATCTGATAATGTAACACAAAATAATCTTGATAATTGGAATGATATGCAGAGATAAACAAACGGAATAAAAATCAGAGACATTTATTTAAAAAAATATTCTTTTCAACAAAAATTCTAATTAGTCCGAAAAGCGTAATTGTTATGGTTTATGAAATAATTAATAAATTAACGAACCAAATGATAGCGAGTCGTTAATTCAATGGTTTAACGAATAAATAAAATTTATCAAATGTAACACAAAATAATCTTGATAATTGGAATAATATGCAGAGATAAACAAACGGAATATAGAAAAAAAAATATTCTTTTCAACAAAAATTGTAATTAGTCCGAAAAGCGTAATTTTCATGGTTTATGAAATAATTAATAAATTAACGAACCAAATGATAGCGAGTCGTTAATTTAATGGTTTAACGAATAAATAAAAATTTTCGATTGATTGAATATTCAGTCGAATGAATTATTAACCCTGACAAATTAGTTTTCCATGAAAAATAAAAATCTCATATTATTTTATTATCGTTGTTCATGGGTTGACGAACTATAGCGAATAGCAAATTTCGAATCAAACGTACGTTCACGTGCATTTTTTTCGTGACATTGGTTCGTTGACGTTGTCGATAAGGATATATCGTCAATGGATGAAGATTCGATTGAAAATAAAAAGGAACTCGGTGAGTCAGAGTGTAATTTCCAAATGGAATTGTTTGCCGGAGTGGGGTGTTTGAAAAGTTTCTGAAGCTAGTATATACATCGAGTTGTCAGGAGCAACGGAGCTATGTGTATAGGAAGTGGTGAGAGAAGCAGGTGACACGAGGTACAAGGATGAGAGAATGACCGGGGTAGCGGAACACCGGACATCCGTGTTGTACGCGTTTTACTGCTGTATAAACTGTAGAGTGTCGCTCATGCGGTTTCATGCTGAGTTCGAAGCACATCGAGCTCTGGGCTAACGTCAAATTTAACTGGTTTTGGTGAACATGTTCCATTTGCTAGCGCATACGTCCATTTACAGATCTCTCGATATTTAGATCAATAACTACGTGTGCATGAGACGCTAACTTCCCCAACCAATTCCTGTACATTCAGCCCTCGTTCAAGGACATTAGTTAACTACCAAAACACGAGTCCTACCTAAACTGTTAATTGAAACACTTGATAGAGTTTCGTTAACCTGCTTTCCTCGTTGACGTTTACGAGGACGCGATATAACAATCCTTTCGATCAATCGAACTAAAATTTCCTGTTTAAGGAGGTTGGATCACGACGACACAATGTTGCCATGTTAAAAACTGAAAACATTTCAGAAAGATAAGAATTCAATAAAATTTTGTTATTATATTTTTTAATAATGTAAATGACGATACAATTTTTTTTAGATTTTTCCACCACGTAGTACTCGAGCAATTGAACCCTAAAGTTCACGTGTATAAGAATAGAATTTACATACATACAACTCGTGCATCAGAACTTCGATCTAACTGTCAATTATTCGATAACCATGTGGTCAAAAATTTGGAAAAAAATTGTGTCTCTATACTTGATGCCAAAGAACGTTATCACCAAATTTTATCAAATTCTATTTTGATTTCGTGGTCCAACCACCTTAAATGTTCTCGTGCATAAAAAGTTTGATTTAACTCTCAATTATTCGATAACCATGTGGTCAAAAATTTGGAAAAAATTTGTGTCTCTATCCTTGATGCCAAAGAACGTTATCACCAAATTTTATCAAATTCTGTTTTGATTTCGTGATCCAACCTCCTTAAATGTTATTCACGTCCATAAAAATCAGTTGTCAGCGTTCTAGTTTTGTAAAATGTCCAGTGACGTCAAGAACTGTACGCGGATATGGAAAAAGGAAGATTAATTTTTAATATATAATAACATTCGCGGTGTGTTGTGTGCTTACGATACACAATGCGCTAAGAGCAATATGTATCAAGTATAAATATTGATACAGTAATATCTCATGATGAATAAATTATTCCACAGTTGCCTTACTTTCCACTGCGCTAGTTTGTGAAAGCAAACTGACGCACATGGAAATATTGTATTTTTTAATAAAACGAACAACGTTTTATATGGAAAAGTAACAGTTGCAGTTGAAATATCGTGAGTCGTTGAAAAACGCACGAAAAAATGTGTGCCAAACGTTGGGAACAAGGGAAAGCTCTCGTGCTTGCAGGATGTTGACATCAAGAGTAACATTTGTTCGGTCGCAGTGCATCCGAGATGTCGGGAAGGTGCACAAAGGGCATTTTTAATTGGAGGCTAGACAGGACAACGACTTTTTCTGTAAAATTGAGACACCGAGCTACTGGTTGCGTTTACAATTGCATGATTTTCGGTTGCTGTCTTCGTGTTCAAATAATGTTCGTAATATTTGGTACACGTGACAACGTTAATTAGGAGTAAATGAAATGGCATTTTTTGTTGAAATGAACACTGAATTATTTTTCCAAGAGGAGCCAGTTCTGCTCGTCTTTGCAGTTGATGAGAAAAGAGGGAGGGGGTCAGAGGCTAAAAACAAGAGAAAAAGGAACGCGTGGAATTTACCTGTCCGGATATAAATTCAACGACGACACGGGAAACAATACCCGCGTTCGCGTTAATGTTCACGAACCATGGTGGTGCGTGAGCACAATGTTTTTTTTCTTTCCTTTTTTTTCACGATTACATCGTTCACCATCCGCAGTTACAGTATCTACTTTGACTGGTCAGTAGTAAAGGAAACGTCACTGTGGTTGGGTGGTAAATAAAATAAAAAGGCGCAATTTTTCAATACAAACGAAAAAAAAAAGTAAAAAATTTCGATTTCTGCGAGTTCGAAAAGTCATAAAATGTTTTCAGTGAAAATAGTTTATTGCCAAGTGACGATGGAATTCGTGAATATAGAAAAGGCACAGAATTCACGCGATGGGTGAGAAATATGTATTTTTTATCTTACGCGTGTTTCTTATCAAGACGCTAGTCACGTTCTACAGCAAATCTCATTTATAATATGTTATCACTTCAATTTTTCATAATTAAATCTAGCACGTCTGCGGCAATGCTTCATTTGTCATGAAGAACTGACATTTTCTCGCAGTCTTTTCAACATTTAACTGCAAACGTCCTACACTATTTTTTATCCCCTCGAATTATTCTCACAACAAAAAAAAATTAATATTATTTGAAAAAAATTGAAAAAATGTGAGACTGCAAAATTCACCATTTTATCTCCATTCGAAAGAGCGTAGAATAAAAATAACGAAAAAAAATCTCAGCAAGAATGTTTTTTTTCTCGATTTTCGTGCTGATCGTATCGTGCAGAAAAATAATAGTTAGATCAATGACCGCTCAAACAGACACGTTGTTAATAATCGTTTCGCGCATAGAATATAATATTAAATGTCCTGGGCCATTGATTATTATTGATACTCGAAAGGCAAAGATTGCGATCTAACTGGTTGTGGCGTTATACCGGAAACGAGCTGACCAGTCGAGGAAGACGTGCACGAAAGGCTTTGGGGGAAAACCGGAAGAATATACATCACTGACATAAAGAAAAAAAAAATTGTTTGAAAATTTAACGAGCCACTTTTGAAAATGAATATCGCTGCCAAATACGATGGACGTAATTGAAACTGCGGAGTTGCATATTCCATAAATTCACGAATTATGGTTTAGACTGTGAAAATATTTAGAGGCTCAATTTCTTTATGGACTCTGCCGAGACCATTTCACCAATAATGAGCGCAGTCTGTACAGCTTAACGTCCCATAATACGGCTTTATGAACATTAGAATCGTGGAAAGTGAGTCTTGTAGCGTTCTACGCGCCAGTCTACGTAACTTCCTTTTGCCATCTCCTTCATCCCTGTAAGCCTCGTTTTGCTGTATACAAAATGCTTTGATGAATTAATACCAGAAAAAAAAACCAACATCGACAACAAAAGATCGCGTGTTGCGAATGCCATAATTCAGCACTATGTAATTATGATTATACGTGCTCGTCTTTGCGGATAGGAAGCTTTGGGAAAAGATCGCAAGCACTGTCTGCAAAAGGGAGCAAATATTCGTACAAATTTTTTTTAATTCCATTTTCGAATATTTTTCCCGATCAACGAGAAGAATGTGGCGATCATCGTAGTGTGGAGAGAAAATTTTTAAATGAATTTCGATTCAAGTCGAAAAAGTCACGTCGATCGGAAAATGAAGAAAGTTTAACGCTCACAAAAACACTTGACTTTTCGTTGGGCACGATGCAAGTAGGAGGGGGGCGAGCAGGATTGGACTGCCGGGCTACGATATTTTGCCGTTGACGAATGAATCATGTTGGGGACTCACCTGGTTGGTCCCCACACGATGGTCAACAGGGCGAAGTATACACACCGAGTGGCAGGTGTCACAGGAGAACCCAGCACAGTTGATGGTCGACCGTCGAGTTCGTATATGCACTTTCGAGAGTCGGGGCAACGCGATAGATTGTGCGTGTATAAAATAATCGTGGGAGTTACGTACGAGCACCTTTCGGTTCGCACGGGAAAAAAATACATACATATCGGTGCACAAATACGTGCAAAAGATCCGGCAAGCTCGGTCGTAAATTGTAATAAAAATTTTCGCGTAACGCATGGATTCACACAAACACAGACAAACGTTCATGTACAAAATATACGAAGACTGTGTGTATGGAGGGACATATTCGCAAGGGGTTTTTACGATCGAGGCCTCAGTTCCAAGGGGTTCAAGGACTTGACATAAACCCGCGGTCGAGGCTGAAAAAATAAAATACAATCGAATAAAAAACGTCGCGTCATATCCGATTTCGTGACGAAACTTACAAGTTGCACTTTCGTGTGCTTTTTCGCGTGCAAACTGGAAGCCAATGAGCTGTGTACAGTTTTTTCTTCACGTTTTCCTAATCAGCGTTCGCGCAACCGCGTGATCGATCTACTCAGTGTTGTGACAAGAAATTTTGAAGGAAACCAAAAAGTTACTGGGACCAGAGGAAAAGCTATTAATTTGCAGAACCGAAATTATTTCGTTTCTTTGCGAAAACACGAGGATAACGTCGCGTAGGTAATTGCAATTTTTCTTACAATTTTATTAATCGATGTTTCGTGGTCCGAAAATTCTTGATCAACTTTCAACGACCGTATTTTTCGTACAATTATCCGAATGTAGAATTTTTTCCACGTCCAACAGCTCAGAAAATGGTTTTACGTTAAGGGAGAGAAGTGAGAAAAATGCAGGCTATCGGCTCCGATTACATCTTGATCGTTAATCTCATAAAAACATGGCCGAGTAATTGAAGCAGAAATAGCGATTATTATCGCAATGAATAATAATAATTGAAGGATTCTTATCACGTTGATGTTTCGATCCTTCGAAAGCAATAAATATTAATCCAGCCGGTTGTCCCGTGTCATAATGAATTGTTGAAAGAATTATGATTTTTTTTTCGCATGCTTTTAGTTCACAAAAAGTCACATTTAATTATGCGGGGATTATCGTGTTATTCACAGATCGACGCAATCATTACGTGGTTATTGATTAGCCAACAAGTCAGAAAAAAACCCCCGCACCGGAGTACAAAAGAAAAAAGCGCCGAGAAAGTGAAATCTCGCTTTCACAGAAAGCTCACTTACCATTGAGCGTTTCGCGCTTCTTTCGTTCATCGCGCTTCGCTTTTCTTGCCACTGCAAAATAAAAAACAAAACAAGCGCGTGAAGCAATTATTGCATGAGCAAATTTTGCGAAAATGATATAAAAATAATATCGAATAAAATCGGAAAAGCCTGCGATGAAGTGGAGCGTTAACTGAAAACAAACAAAGTCTTAAAATTTAATTCACACGAATCACGATTTTTCTCTTTTCCTTGGGATTTTAAACTCGATCATAAAAATTGGCTAATTAGGTTGGAGAATATGAGTAAATGAAATTTGTGGGTCACACAGACCCATTTACGTTCGATTTTTGAGGATTTTTCAAAACTTTAAAGCCAGCGTCAGAGAAATGAGATCCTTTCGCTCGTCCAACGTTTAAACTTTCGTTGTCGCCGCGGCGGGGAAAGATATTCAACAAAACTCATTAAAAATCAAAGTTTTCATGGATCCGAGCTTCCCCAATTTCGTAAATTGAAGGTTGTCGTGACGGCCATGATTAAGGAATAACACATTTTCCTTTAACGAAGCGAAAGGCAGGTCTGGTGTCGTGTGCGAGTCCGAGATGTGCTGAGCGTCACCAAAGAGCTCGTGATGAGCCATTTAGCGTTAATTATTACACACGCGGCTCGAGAGTAACGAGTTGGTAACGCGATATAGTGATTTCGTGTTGTTTTCCGAACAAGTTACAAACGTCCACGTGCATGGTGAATCCAGAGAGGTAAACGAGTGTGCGATGGTCAGCACGACGAGAGCATCGCACCGAGACCATTTTCACCGTCGCAGTTGAGGGAAGAAAAAAAATCATCACCTGATAATCGTTGCAATTTTCACTTGAAAACGGGGAGACAAAATAACGCCGCGAGGCAAGTTGAAGGAAAAAAAAACGAAATCAAATTGGTCTGCATTCATTAAAAACAAAACGAAACACGCAAAAAGTGCATTCGCCTTCGACCACCTTGTTCGAGCAGCTTTTTTTTCCACTCATATTCCAAAAGTTGATACGCGAGTCAACAAAGAAATCGAAAGTGATCAAAGGTCAGAGAATCTTGATTGAAACTTGGCGTGATCAAAAGATCAAGAGTTCATTGACCAACATAGAGTCGCAACCAATCCCGATATGGAGGCAGTGCATCCTTCACTATTAAATTTATGGGCTCGTACAGATTAATGTCCATTTCAACCTTTCGAACCATAAATTTTACCCGATGCGCAGTGGACTTTAAATTCAGTGCTTCAGAGTTTTTGCCTTCTTGCTGACGAATCTCGATTCGATTTTAAAAAAATCAACGTCAATTTTTTATTCATTTTTCACAAAAATAAAAAGACTGTACGAAATTTTTCCGGAAAATTCTAAAGTTCGTAGTGAATGAGTAAAAAAAATCGAGAGTGGCTGCGCACAACAATGTTGCCATGTTAATAGGATAGGAAAATTCGAAATGATTATAGAATTTAATGAAATTTGTTGAGTATATTCTTTATTATTAAATATGAATATACAAATTTTTTAAGATTTTTCTACTACATAGTTTTCGAGTAATCGAACACAAGAGTTTACATGCATAAGCATAGGAATCAGATATATATATGTATATCTTTCACAAATTGAAAACTCTAATAATTCGACAACTATGTAGACGAAAAATTTGAAAAAAATTGTTTCATCGTATTTGATGCTAAAGAATGTTATCACCAAATTTTATTAAATTCTTATCATATTTTCGTATGTAGCGAACCTCCTTAACAAAAAAGTACCAAATTCGATGGTTCATTTATTGATGATATTCGTGCAATGAACAAATAATAACTGCTCAGAGACGAAGATATAATGAGCGATTTGCCTGCTGGTGAAATTTTGTCGTAAAATGTAAAAGCTGAAAATCTCGAATGGTTTTCACTTTCTGCTAAGAATTGATTGACATAGAATACGATTGACACGGTGTTCGGTGCGAGAGGAAAGAATGATGCTAAAAAACCCAACAACAACAACAACAAAAAGCAACTACACGTTGTAAACGCGTTGCTGGTTGTCGCGAGTAATGGGATCCAGCGAGGTCATTCGTGAACCGTGGTCACTTTCTTCTTCAGGGTGTTCTCGAATTACGCATATGTGTACCGCACGCGGTCGCGATTAATACGAGCACGAGACCATGACTTTGATCACTCGGAGGAGAGAAAATAAGAAAGAACGTGTATCACGAGGTGAACCAATTGGTACACAACTTTCTCGAGGAAATTTAAGACACACAATGAAAGAACGAGAAGTGAACGAGAAATAAAGGGGAAAAAATGAGGAGCGAGTGTATGGGATGCAGATCACTTTCGATCTATTGGTGAGGGATCAGAAGAGTCGGTCGAGTCCGCGCCATTTGACCGCGGGGAGATCCAAGATCAATTACGCGATTGAGTGCTTGTTTGACGTTGACATTAGGGCGTGCCTGTGCGACTCTCTGACACTTATTTTTCTGTAGATTTATGTGTTTGTAGGAGCATGACGTAAATGTTTGACTGCCTAATCAATTATTTTTCAAGTCACCAACTTTAGCGACCTGGCTTGTCGCTCAAAGTTCCATACAGAGCTACCGATACCCACATTTTTATACATTCATACGCATATGAATATACAGATATATAAATCGATCGAATTACGTTAGTTGACCGAACGATTAGCAGGCTTTTATTTGCTCTGCTGGACCTTCCCTCCAAACCTGCAAGTTGCAAAAAAAAAATATGTGCGACGAGAACAGAGTTAATTTTTTGTAAAATCATCTTCAAATACCAGACTACGTTCGATCCGCATGGCACACAGTCCCATGGGCACTGAAACAATTATGACAAGACCACGCGGAAGGTCAGAGAGGCGGAGCTCGAAGAAAATCTGTGCTCCGTATTCGACTTTTATCCTAAATATACCGCCCATCAACGTGTGAAGTTGTAAAAACATTCCGCTGGGAAAGAATCATAATGGAAAAATTTTCTAGAATTTTCGAAATCCGTGCAAAAAATTCAAATACACACGAATTCGAATTAAGATTCATATCATTTTTTTCGAGAGCCATCGAACGAGTCCATCGATCGCTATTCGATTGTCGAAGGATTTTTCTATCCACGAAAATAATAAATTATGAAAAAATGGAAATTAAGAAAGTTTCTTAAAATTTTCGAAACCCATGGAAAAAATTCTTATACACACGAATTCGAATTAAGATTCATCATTTTTTTTCGAGAGCCATCATGGAACGAGTGAATCGATCGGTCGCGCTAGTCCATTGTCAAACGAATTTTCTACTCACGAAAATAATAAATGAGGAAGAAATGAGATACAAAGGATTGCGACACACGTGGACATGGAGAACGGAGTAGACACAAAAACTCGTGCTACGCTATAAAGATCATACAAATTGTGCTACTTGGAGCGTTATGCTCGAGAGATCACGACCTTGACACACTGCACGAATTTCCAATATAAACCTCGGTAAAAAGTACAAAGAATAACTTCCTCAAAAATCTTAGCGCGTAAATGTTGCATTACCGCAACATTTTTCGAACAATTCGTCATCCCGACGAAAATCTTTCAAATATCGTACTAATTAATTGTCAGTGAGTAAAAAACTCGATCGATTGATCATATTAATTAATTGATCGATCGCTCTTCGTCGAGGCGTGCACAAAATGATGGACGAGCAAGACGACGTTGATTTTTTTTTTTCGTTACAAATATTGAATTTTAGAAAAATGCATAAATTTTTCGTGCAGAATCCAATGGCAGATTTCTTTGAATCCTTTCCTTTGCTCTATCCGACCAAGATTTTTTCTGTAAATGTAATTTAACAAAAAAAATACAGAGCTGCTTGAGCAATCGCTTACGAAACAGTCTCAAAGTTAAACGTGTTTGTAGGAGTTTCAAGAAAATAAGTGTTGAAGCGAACTGACCGGATATTCGGTATTCTGGATATACTTATCCTCCACCGCCACAGATACCTATTCCCAAGCTCATACGCGACAAGCATATGCTTGTTACATGTAGTTCGTGTTTATTTCACGTGAGGATGGGTCAGAAGGTGAAAGCATGAGGAGGTAGGAGCTCGTTATAGATTTTCGTGATGACCTTCGACAACTATACGTCTGGATCGCGAGTCCGTGACGAGAGGCTGGCGAGCCACTTTTCTGGTGTCAAAAATATAAAAGTTGATAGCGAATTGTTAATCGATCGCGCAGCCCCAAATTGAGGTTCGACTTTTATTTGAAATTTTCGTAGCAAGCCAATGTACCAAATCCGTTGCTTAATTATTTTGTCGTTATTTTTTAATGTGACAATCATTTAAATCGACAGGATTTTTTTGGAGAATTAAAAAAAAAAAAAACAAAAAAAACGAAACAAGAAATTTACGAATTTCCGTTGGATTTCAAAGGAAAGAGAAGAAAAATTGAAGATCGAGAAAATTATGATCGAGTAGGGAGAGTTTGCGTTGAATTATTACAAATGTCATGAGTGGTCTCGTGCTTCTCGCCAGTGACGTCATCGACGTTAAGTTACAAGAGTCTGTAGGACGTTTATCGGATTCTCCCACTTCGTGTTTCTTTCCGCACGGATTCTAAGAGTCTCGGTTACGGGGTATAGAAACTCGTGGACAAGTAAGAAATCTGGCCAAAGTGTGGTCGAGCTTCGTTACGATCGTACACACGGAACAACTTCACAGATTCAATGAATTATTTCGTTTTTCATTAAGTTTCAAGATCCCCAGTGCTGTTGTGTTAATTGTGACGTTTTATCGATGGCAATCGAAAACTTGTAGCGAAAGGGTCCATTGCCAATGAAAATAGTTCCAAATCGAATTTTTCAATGCTCGATCGAACATCGTCACATTGATCGAATGAACGTTGGTAAAAAAAAGTACAAACGCGTAATGAGGATCCAGAGAGAAAGAAGAAATGAGCGAGGATTCGATAAGAAATAAAGTTTCTCTTTTGGGATAACGAGCGATAAGAAAATTTCATAGGAAACTTTTTAGGGTGAGTGTGACCGATGCGAACATTTTTTTTCTCTACTCCGGATCATTTTCCGATATTTCTTTATCTCTATCACTTTTCTCAATTCGTTCCAATTTATCGGGTGAAAAATCGAGATATCCCTCAGAAAGAAAGTCCCTTTTTTATTTTTCCATCCTTCGTGCTCTTTTTCTATTATCCGGCAGGAGAATGTTTTTTTTTCTACATTTTTTTTTCTCTCATTTATTGGAAGTGGGACATTTGAGATGCTCGACATGGTTCAGTTCAATTTTAACTATAATTGTGCACGGAATAACAACGTGGATGCAATTATAGAAAAAAAAAGCGTCGGAGTTGAGACTAAAGCCCCGTAACGTCTCGAACTGTATCGTTCATTTAAAAACCGAAATAAATTCAATTGCAGTGTCAAAATTAACGTCGAGAAAATTAATTTTTTTTTTTTTCACTGAGTTACTTTTTTTTCTGGCATTTTTTTACAATCGAATTTCAAATTCATTCATCCCGAGTCACAGTTCACGAACTTTTACCTTCCCTCACGGTTATTCAGTCAAATAACAGTCCCCACGACAGAGTTGCCATAATTTCGTGTTATTTTATCTCCATCTGTTCTTAATGAGTATGCAGCTCGTGTGTACCCGCTCCGTCGAGTCTGTACTTTTTGCTTCATCCTTCAAAACAACGTGGAACGGAAAAGCAGCCGGTAGAATGTTGAATAAGAAAAAAAAGTTAGATATTAGTCACGCTGTTCGCGCATTGAACTGCTGAGAGGCCTTGCGACCTGTCTTTTTCACTGGGTCAATTATCGGTGTGATTTTTACGTACGTCACGCATGCAGCAGCCGGTTCTGTTTTCTTATTAATTTTTTTTTTTTTTCCAAGCGACCTTCGCCAGACTTTTTAAATTTGATCTCGAATCGATATTCATCAAATTTCCATTCACGATATAGCGAGCATCCAATAATCCGCAACATTCACGTCACATTTTTTTTTCCAAAATTGAGAAAAATGAGCTTTCGTTTCTCTCAGGGCCATCGGACGATCGGTGTGGAAAAGTTTCACCGTCAAAATTAGCGAATTACGAACTCGAATCAATCGGCAATTCAAACCGACTGCTGCATATTCTTAAGGGATCAAATTTCATCGAGATTTGCCCTACAACGAGGCCAATAATCGCAGTTTGTATCGAAGAATTGCGAAATGGCAAAAAGTAGTGAAATTAAACGTTAGATCGACAAAGGAGACGATTATTCAGCGCGGTTCTATTGTTAAGATATGTAGTTGCGAGGGTTCTAAGGATCGTCGCAGATGGAAATATACAAGAACGTGGAAATTTGATGCTTTTAGTACGCGTACCTTTGTGTACATTGATGAAAATAATAGCAGGCACGTATTGTCGTATTGTATAAAGAGAGAAAATGGCAAAGCTACGAATATGACAGACAACTCGGTTGTTCAGAGCTCCGGAACTTCTTCCGGTCCTCGAGAATCATAGGATATTCCTGTCTCGATGCTTTTACTACGTGTGTTGAGAAGCCCTTCCCTTTCACCTTTGTCATTGTTGTACATACGCCCATCGCGATGCACGCAGCGATGATACACCTCTGTCAACTTGTACGTGTCGTACGTACTTATGTACTCGCGTACATATATATTTCACTCGTCCCTAGTATGATCGATCCGCTGCATAAACGTCTTGGAAGAACAGAGATGGGCGTACATTATAAATAAGTTTCCAAACACATATCCATAAGCTATGAATTTTTATTGACCACATGTGACGTTTTTTTTATTAGCCGGATGTCAAACGGGACATCGACGAAACGTTGAGGATGAAAAAAGTGAAAAAAACCAATGCAACGTGCCTCGGGAGAGTTTTTTGACAATCAACTTTTTTTTTTTATCCACGCAACGTTTTTTAACCCAATTTTTTGGACACAATGTTTGATCGAAAATCAGTTCCAAGTTTAGAAAAAAAGTACAACCATTTATTTCGTTATTATTCTCATCAAAATCGACTGCTGCGACATTTCGAACTGAACATAACCGACGACAACGTAATTGGGAATTAAATATGTCCCGTGTGTCATCCCAGCATTGGGGGGATTAATTAATGGAACGTTTGCACGATTGTGACAGAATAATCGAATACAAACCGCAAATTTGTTTTCTGTGGTAGAAAATATGCCGATGAAATCGTACCTACGACAATTTTCTCCCGAGTCTGCTTGGAAAAAAAAACGAAACGATTTGTTAAACAAAAATTGTGTAAGCTCAATGTGCTTGACGCTTGGATCACTCATTGAAAAATCATTTTTATCGAAGCGCGTTAGCACGATGGGAAATGTACGATTTTGTATAATCAGGGCAGATTTTATAGCTGTTTCTAGGCAATGAAAAAAGAGTTTTTTAAGCAGTTACAATGGAGAAGTGATTTATATGCCATTAGCAGTATGGATTGCGAACCAATGTTTGCCACGTCGTTTCTGCGATTATGCTTGTTTTTGTTTTCCATTTTGTGCTACGATTAAGCTTTTTCGTACGTTACGTTGTGATGTATGGTTCATAAACGTTGTTACGCGACTGACAAATGATTTAAACGTTAAAGCTCTTTCGGAGCCATTTTCACTTTGATCCTGTTCAGTTAGCCAGAAAATTGCATTGTCAGTTTGATCAACGGAGCAACGTGAAAGAAAAAAAATAGACAAAGATTTTCTTTAGACACTGCAAGAGAAATTAATCTCGCGGAACTCGTGTATGAAATCTTTCTTCCATCGCACAATCAGTCTCGTATTGTGTCATAGTCAAGCTCCATTATCCCTTGTCAATAGAAAAGGAAATGACAAGTTTTTTTTTTCTATTTCTTTTAGCTTTTTCTCTGTGCAGTTGAGATTACCGTCTGCATCGACGCGATGCACCGTGATCCTCTTATCCTTTCGCCTTATCCTTTTCATCTTTTTTGGTAGTTTTTTTAATTCTCTGGATAGAGCACGATGAATTATCAATGAGCGTGCAGCATTTTCAAATGCACTTTTCGTTGTTGTCAAATTTTCTACTCTGGGCATGAAATTTTGTTAAAAATCGTCGATATTTTGTTGAATACGATAAACTAAATATTTCTTGACAATTTCAAAATTTTGATTATTTTTTCAGCGAAATTAACGAGTGGAACGACAAAAATTTGCTTCCAAAGAGACTTTCGAAAATATTTCTTGCTGCCATGACACAAATTTTGGGATTTATTCAAAAAAACGTTTAGTCGAACGTATCGAACAAAATATCCATCTTTTTCAACAAAATTTTGTTTTCCGTGTAGCCAGAAAATCCGAGTTGCCTTATTAAAAAATTGTAAGTGTAGATTTTATGCAAAGTCTCCCAGTTTCGTCTCGAAATATCAAAAACTGAACGAATATTTTTTTAAAGAATTTGGAAACCGAACAAGTGTTACCATCACAAAAAATTTTGATCGCTAACGAATGAATGAAATTTTCCTAATCGCGATAACCGAATGATGGAGCTAATTATTTGTTTGGGAAAAGTTAAATACACACATGTGGGCACAAGCGTGCGCGCACAACTGCACATCGTGCCGATGTGATTAAGACTCGAGAGAGCTAATATTACTTTAACGTACGGTCATTTTCAGACTCCATCACAAAAGAGGCTCTCGAGTCGTTACGATAACTCGGGTCGGCTGCTCATTGAATTATGTAACTCTCGCGTTGCTCAGGTACCCGGACGTTAGCAATGTGCGTGTGTGAGGAAAACCAGGAACGCGGTATATGAAATCGACGAAATGAACGCAAGACGCTAGTCGCTTCGGATGGAAGATTTCGACTTTGGAAATCTCAATCCACACGAATTCCAATGTCACTTTTCCCAAAGACAAGTAAAGACAAAATAAAACTCTTGAAAATATCGTTGAAAGAAATTTCCATTTAAATAAAGCCGAAATTTCATTTTAATGAAAATAAATTTTCGTTACAAACAAAAATTTATTAGAATTTACATTTTTATTGCAAAATTCTTAGAAATTTTGAAATTACATCGATTTGTTCATATCGCTTCTTCGTGCTGATTCAAGAATCGCGTCTGCAACATTGCAAAGACGAGGCTAAAAAGTATAGATAAATAGAATAACCATATATTTCATTCATTCGAAATGAAATTTTGTTAAAAATTGTCGAAACTTTGTTGAACGCGGTGAACTAAATATTTTTTGATAATTTCAAAATTTTCGTTATTTTGGCAGAATATTTGGTTCCTAATGCAATTGTCAGCAAAATTTACGATTCAAACGACAAAAGTTTGCTTCCGAAGAGACTTTCTGGAATATTTCTTGCTGCTGCGATGACACAATTTTTGGGATTATTCAAAAAAACGTTTAGTTGAACGTACCGAATAAAATATCGATATTTTCCAACAACATTTTGTTCACAGTGTTACGATAAAATAAAAAAAAAGATAATAATCATGAGAGGAAACTTCGATATTAATACCGAATTCAATTTGCAAACGTATATCCGGTTCAGTGATTTTTACCGTCGATCGGAGCGTGAGATTAGCGCTAAACGTGCGAGGCCTGGCAGAATAAAAATTTTCTAACGGCACTAAAAATCCCGAGCACGTTACCGCGGGACAAGTCAAATGATTAAGACGTCGAAGCCACTCTCGGAGAAAGAATATTCTCAAGGGAATATATTGGATTTTATAAATTTTCCTCACACACGTTCGGTGCACAGGGGAACGGGAGAGTCTTGCAGAAGAAACTGCATCAGCGTAATTTCCACGATTTCATTCGTACGAGAACGTCGCGAGCAGTTTGTGGGCAATTTTTCGTGATCCCGAGCATTCGATAAATCCCCACGTAAGCCTAAACGACGATGACACATTTAAAAATTGTGAAGACGATTACAAAATCGAATATCGTCGAGGCAGCGACGTCAAAATTATCGCCACGTAGCGAGACTGATTTCGGTTACGAAAAAAATAGTATAGCTACATAAATGCACGCGAGTTGCAAGTTTTTTGGCGATTCCTCGGCGCCAACCTTGAATCTTATATGACGTTTTGTTCGGAACTTAATTTTTCGCCAGCAACGTTCGTTGCTCACGCGAAGAATAACGAGCGAGCGTGACTCATTCATCGCCAGGGCACTTTAGTGGAGTTTCATTAGACACAGGTACACTCAACTCTTCTTAATATACCTGTCTGCGTGTAATGTTGATTATGATGATGACCGAAGACGAACATTATTAAGGCAGGAGCTTGAAATTCGTAATTGGCATACGTTGCTTTACGTCTGAGCACGTGGAGAGACTGTGCACGAAAAAATATCGAGATAAATGTGAATTTTTTGTTTCGAGCATATTCTCCGAGTGACGAAACGTCCGAAGCACCAAATTATTAAAAAATGAATGGTTTTTACTATTTTTCGAATTACGAAGATGCTGCGACTGTGAATGTTAAGCGCTTTGAAAATTGTCGACAGGGAGGCAGCGAGCAATCGATACGAATCGCAGGAGGTAGCGAATAGTGAGAGTGAAGATCGCAGAAAGTTACTGAAGCGAACTCGCAGCTTGGCCGTTATATCGGAGGATTATTCGAATAAGGAAAGGGATGCGGACTCGCGTCAATTCCATCTGGGCGAGCCGGATCTAGAGCTGCCCAGGAGGCCGCAATTGATACCACGAGCAAAGCTGATAGATCGCAATTCCCTCAAGGACAGGTAATTATTAAGATTTTCCAAATATCTTCGTCAATTCGAACGAAAGACGAATATGGATTTCGCGAAGCGTGAAAAAAATGAAGGAAAATAAAAGTGGCTGAAGAAATTCCATTTGGAAGCCAATGAACAGCTCCGGCCTCGCTTATCAAACGTTACACGAGTCCATTCTTACGCAGATTGTCCAAGAGCCAGCAGCACCTCTCGGATTCTTACGATCGTTTCAACGAGTCGAGATCCTATCATTCGCACTCTACGTGCGAGCTTTATTCCATTCCATCAGCTTTATCCTCGCTCCCCGATCCACCGTTATACGGTCGTACTAGCCGGGCTGATCCTGATCGTTTGAATATTCTCGATTGGCCGAGAACACCGAGACGATACAGGAGCCATCAGGACCTAGATACAGTCAGCGGTCTCGTAGAGATAATCGAGGACGATTGGCCCATCATCGATGACAATCCAAACGTCGATTCCATACACACTCAGGTAAACGAAACATGTATATTCACCCATTTCGCGAATCCTCGATCTCTTAGTTTTTTTATGAGCCTGAAGTTCATCGCACTGAGAACGAAATTTTGTTAAAAATCGTCGATATTTTGTTGGATACGGTTAACTCAATATTTTTTTATGTTATTTCAAAATTTTCGTTATTTCGGCAGTATATTTGGTTTTTAATGGAATTGTCCGCGAAATTTACGAATCGAACGACTAAAATTCGCTTCCGAAGCAAATGACAAATTGCTGCAATGCGACACTATTTTTGGGATTATTAAAAAAAACGATTAGTCGTACGTATCGAACAGAATAACCATTTTTTTCAACAAAATTTCGTTTTCAGTGTCCCAACGTTGGGCGCCAACGAAAAAAACATTTCCTATCAATTGTTTGTTAAATTTAATAAACCAGGCCAATTTGCGTACCGCTTTTTCCTTTAAACGCTGAAAAAATATAGTTTTATCGTCCTGGCTAAATTTTCAATGAGAATCTCGATATTTGCCCAAGAAAAAAAGGAATTTCGTTGCATTACAACGATGGAAATTATTCAACAACGTGTTTTTTTTTCGTAACCAATGATTTACCTTTCCTCCGACATAAAATGTTCCCCGTTCGTGATAACGACGTTGCGATACACACTATTTTCTTCGTTCTTCAACGACGAAAAGATTGCGATACGATTAAGTTCGATTCAGTGGAAATTTGATTACGAAAACTCTCGGAAATCGAAGTAACGAGTAATTTGGGGCTCGTCGGTTTTTGGCGTTGAAGTTATACGAATGTTCTTATCAAGATTTAGATTATGACAAAGAGCGACATGTTTAATGAATCTGCGCGGTCGCGTTACCCACGCTCGAAACGTTGGCCGAGCGACCAGAGATTTTCTCACATGTGGTCTGGTGTGTGAGTGCTTAATGAAATAAATGGGAGCCTCGAGAATAATTTCGCGATAGAATTCTCGGGCATAGAGTAGTTTTGTCTGAAACGAAAAATTCATAAAAATTCATCACTAAAAATCTAAATAAATAAATTCGACAATATAAACAAAAAAATTGAAATTTTTTTCTCTATTTTATTTCACGAAAGAATGAATTTAATGCTGTGGCCGAAAGCTCCCTTCGTACGCTCGATAAATTGGCATTAACATTCGTTAGTAAAGAACTTTCTACAGCAGCAGAGCAGCTTCGGACGTCAGCGAGGTTCGTGCTCGTCATGGAGGGGGCATTAGCCTAATTGGTCGGCCACTGAGTTGACGAAGCAAACGGTTTTTAGAGTCGCGCGGTTGGAGGTGTTTCCAACTGCGTCCAATCTTTTGGGTTTCATGAACTTTTAGCAGCGAGGAAAGTTGGTCAGCGAAATAAAAGGAGGGGCGAAAAAAATGTATTACAATGTCGAAAAGGCCGGGAAATTGCTGGTCAGGACTTCTCAACGTGAGAGCAATAATCTCGTTCCCGCGTTCTCCGGTTTCTCATCAATTTCGTCGCTTATTCTCGATCTTCGGGCCGCCAACTTTTTGCGGCTCTCGATTCACGTCAAGAATATTTTCCCAACCTCATAACTCTCTCATTCGTAGCACGTAAGGTCGTGCGCGGGGTTCGAGTGGCGAAGGACGAGAAAAATAATATGATCGCGGGGTCAAATCTGAAAGAAAATTTGGTCTGTTTTTCGCAACGGAGTTTCCGATACTGTCGATGCTTCGAAAAAGCTACGACGAAGAGTCCTTCCCATCCCACGGATTCCCATAAAAATCATTTTTCATCATTTTTTGTATTTTTTTTGTTTTCTTAACTGATTCGTTGACCATCAGGTAAAACGGAAGCGCAAGGAGCACCGGAGTCTCGACAGTATCTTGCGCGAGGATGGTAACGAGTTGGAATACTTTGACGTGCTGAATTTATTGCCACTGTCGAAAGTGCGATTGGAATATAACGAGTCGGATGCCCGGAGCACGAGCAGCCTCAACCACAACAACAATAATTCGGAGAACAACCGCGGCAGCAACTTGGGCAACGTCGGAAGTAGCAACAACGGTTCGTTGGTAGATCGAAGGCGAGATTTCATCGATCAGGGGACCCACGAAGGCGGGGAATCGAGTGAATTGGATGACGATTACGAGGACGATGAGGACGAAGAGGATGACGACGAGGAGTGTGAGGACGAGCTAACGGGTGACAGCGAATGGAGGGAGAGCCGCCGGGAGCTGGAGATTTCAAAGATAACGCGTGAAAAGATCGAATCGAGTAATTTTTGCGAGAACTATACGGACGAGGAGAAATGCAAGAGTCAACCGAACCAATCGTGTCTTGAGATCGTGGAGTTCCACGAGAGACGAGAGGAGCAAGATTCTTGGCAAAGTTTCGCGCGATACTCACCGGTGAGAGCCACAGATCGCAAAGTCATTTTACCGAGTGAAACTTTAGCCAGGAGCGAAGAAGCAGATTGGTTGGAAGAAAACGTCAATATTGGTGAAGCGAAAGAAAGCGCTTCAAAAGACGAGAGTGCTTCGAGTGCGGAAACCGAGAGTGGAACATCGAGTCTCGAGGATGTCCTTGAGGAGGGATTAATAAAGGAAGCAATTCATGAGGTTTCTTTGGGGAGGACGACACTCGGAGAAATTGCAACGAAAAACCGAGGCCAAGTGGAGGAGGCTGAGGATTACAAATCTATTTGGATATCGGACAGCGAAGAGCCTGAGGAAATGTCGCGAAGGCCACAAGTTCTCAAGGTCGTTGACAACGAGGTGACGAAAAGACGAGGAAAAGTTTCGAGCGTTGTCGAAATTGATATTGTCGCACGTGAGACTCCCATGGGCAAACATTGTCATCGCGTGCAAACTGCCAACAACTTACGAGCAGATTCTCGACAACGTACAAATGCCTCAAACGTCAGGGAAGATGGTTCCATTGTCGACCCCGAGAAAGACGTTACGGTAAGAGAAATCTTTGTACGCCATAAAAAAAGAAAAATTATCCCAAACTTCATAAAATTCTGGGCCCATTTTTCGTTTTTTTTTTCTTCCATCGTATCCGATTCCGTATTTTTTGGGGCGTCGAAATAGTGGAGAGATAAAGTTGGAGACATGAATATCGTTCAGTCACTGATAAGCGTTAAACTTTCAGCAATCGTTGATCACGGAGAAGCCGGATGTGGAGGCAGCTCGAAATTTCTTCGAGGGAAAAAGTAGCGGCAATGATCGGAACGAGGGTAGATTTGAGAGGATAGTGAAAGAGACATCGAGTATTCTTGGTAAAGCGTGTAACGCGGTGCGGGGTAGTTTGGGCTTCGAGGCAAGGTCGGAGAGTTCGGATCTGGGTTTAGGTTCCGATTGCGGTAGCGATACGAGGCGAAGATCGATAGACGACGGTGTCGATGTCGTTGACGAAGTATCGGAGCGTGGAACTAAATCACAGAAGGCATCAAAGGCTCAAATTAATCAGGAGGACGAGGAGGAGGAGGAGGAGGGGGATGAGGGCGATAGCGGAACAGTCAACACAGGTCGAAAATCCAGGAGCAATTTAACCAGATCTCGTAGCTGCGTCGATTCCATAGAGACGCAGAACGACGCAGGTCCGGAATTTGATCACGTTCGTTATAAGATCGTCAAGTCTCGGCTGTTTGGAAAAAACATGTACGGAAATGCAGTGAACAAGAGGGACGTGACGTACGACGGATTGATGGAGTATCTGCGAGAATATTCGTTCCAGGAGCTCCTGATGGACAACAACGTTGTGATTATCGAGCCTGTCCGGGCGGAGACGATCGAGAGGAAGCCATCATCGGTGGGCGGCAGAGAGAGGCCACCGATTGGAATGTCGAAAAGCATGGGAAACATAACGAAAATCGTCAACGGAAAAATGGAAAGCGAGGCACGAGGCGATAAAAATATAAGCGACAAAGAGAATTGCCTGAAAAGTCCGAAGCAGTCGTCTCTGCGAAAACATTTCTTTTACCATCCAATCAGGTACGTAACGATTCAGCAGATAACTTCGCGCCGATTCGCCCGGTATTTAAAGATTTTCAATTACCGACCATTCATCTTTTTGTTGTTCGATGAAAACAGAGTCAACAAAGAACTGATAGACGAGGAATTGCCGGATCCTGATACCGTGAGAAACGTTCGGAGAATGTTCGAAAATACTATGAGAATTAAAAGCTCCTCGAAAGACGCCAGCGGGGATGATGGCAAGGGCCGTAAAAGCGTTAGCATGAAAGATCTCAGGAGAATAGAAGAATCGCCGTTGGATGACGTATCGGAGAGAGTTTATCAGGCATCCGGCAGGTAAAGTGACTTTTAAGAAAACCCCGAAAACAAAATTTTGTTGAAAAAGATCGATATTTGGTTCGATACGTTTGACTGAACGTTTTTTTTTTAATACTCGCAAAAATTGTGTCATTGCGGCAAGAAATATTCTAGAAATTCTTTTCGTAAGCAAATTTTCGTCGTTCCAATCGTAAATTTCGCAGGCAATTCCATTAAAAACCAAATTTACTGCCGAAATAACGAAAATTTTGAAATTATCAAAAAATATTTATTTTACCGTGTTCAGCAAAATATCGACGATTTTAAAAAAAATTCCAGTTTAAATGTTTGACGTGATTTTGGGCAAAGGCTCTCGAATGAAAAGCAACGATTGGCAAATTTTTCAGGTCGCGATGCTCCAGCAGAGCGAAGGATTTGACGAAATTGTTCGAGGGTTTGGACAAGATGACTCCTAATCGATCGAATCAAACGACGAAGGTTGAGGGGGGTGAGAATTCTCCCAAGAGCGAGACAAAGACGAGGATCCTTGCACAATGTTTCGAAGCGAGAAGTGGGAATACGTCGCCGAGCGATGGTGCTGGATCGCCGGGGAACAAGATGCCGCGATATCGTCATGCGAGTCAACAGAACAATCACAGCCATCAACGTCGCCGTCAATTACAGAACTGGGACGCTGGAAGCGTGAGTTCCGGTGTCTCGAGCGACTATCCGGACACGGATCAAGGGAGTGGTACTGCGCAGTGCACATCGTCGGAGGACGAGGAAATCGAGTACGAGTCACGAGAGACCGATCGTGTTTCCGGACACTTCGTTTCGCAAGATGTGCTCCGAAAGATACGAGAATGTGGCACATCGGTGACGTATTACGGTGGCAAAGTGGTAAACACTTGTAACGGGCCGTTGGTATCACCGATGAGTTGCAAGCTCGGCAACAGGATCGAGCGTGCATTGGTGGGTCACGAGGATTACGTCAAGTTCCGTCTAGTGAAAAGTAACTCGTGCGACAGCAGACTCGAGTTAACGGGGCGCGTTATTGAGCGTCGTTCGCGTTTAGAGGGTCGAGGTGAAGCGAGAACGAGAAGCGATCGTGACAAATGTGCAGTGGATCTGAGAGAATCAACGATCGCGGAAACCCCGAGTATTGAGTTAACAACGATCGACAACAGGATCGAGATCGAGGAAAAAACGAACGAGAACGACAAAGATAAAGTTAACGACGCCAAGAGAGAACCGCCCATAGTTATAGGATTGGAACCAAAGAAAGATGACACGAAGGAAAGTAATGGTTTCAAGGTCGACTTCAAGCTCGGCAAGATCGACCACGGGAGAGCAGGTTACGTCAATCGTTTCGGCAGCGCCCTCACCAGATGGCAAGTCAACGAGTCCACGTGGAAGAAAACAAACGCAGATTTTGGAAAAATGGAGTTCGAAGAGTTCGAGGTACTCGAGGACAGTTTGAATGACAAATAACACGATAATCCTCAAACCAATTATCCTGTGCAACGAATCCACAAGTTGGACGATATGCAGTCAACGACCCATGTACCAAGTGGCACGAACATTCATGTCCATCGTAAGCGTAGATACGGCAAACGTCATTGGTAGATGATAAGTTACCTAATAATGTTTATATTCACCCTGACGAGTCAACACAATTTCTCCAACGTATCAACAACTCGCAAACGAGTGAGCAAACTTGACTTTTCAAAACTTGGTCCGACGAACGATGCTCCAAAATCGAACCAAGTAGAAAGTTTAAGAAGGTTGGCTACACACAACAACGTTGCCATGTTAAAAGCATCGTAAAATTCTCAATGATTAGAATTTAATGAAATTTTCTGAGTATATTTTTTAGTATAAATATAAATATACAAATTTTTTGAAGATTTTTCTTCTACATAGTTTTCGAGTAGCGAACACTAGAGTTTACATGCATAAGCAATGGATTCAGATATATATGGAAATAACTATTGCATATTGAAAACTCCAATTATTCGAAAACTACACGGAGAGAAATGGGGAGAAATTTATATCAAAATTTACTATGCCCCATAGTTTTCTGGTGACGGTTTTGTCCCTCTGAGAAATTTTAGCAAAAACATAATAATTTTTCATCTGAAATTGGGCGAAAAATGTCAAATTTCCGCTATTTCCGATAGAATTTTAATAAAAATTACTATGTTTTTGCTAAAATTTCTCAGAGGGACAAAACTGTCACCAGAAAACTATGGTGGCATAGTAATTTGTGATATAAATTTCCCCGCATTTCTTTCCGTGTATAAAAATTTTTAAAGATTTTTCTTCTACACAGTTTTCGAGTAATCGAACACTAGAGTTTACATGCATAAGCATAGGATTCCGATATATATGGGAATATCTTTTGCATATTGAAAACTCCAATTATTCGAAAACTATGCAGAAGAAAAATTTGAAAAAAATTGTGTCATCGTATTTGATGCTAAAGAATGTTGTGACCAAATTTTATTAAATTCTTATCATATTGTCGTATGGAATCAACCTCCTTGATACCCACGCGTTTACCGGCTACGAATAATGTCAATTGGAATATCCAATGGCGTAAAAACGATGGAATGACCTTGAAGGTTAAATTGACAACATGTTGGCAATATTCTTAAGTATAATGTTGATAATAAATACGTAATTTTCATGTAATCTTGACGAAGGAACTTGAGAGTGTTTGTTAGTTTTTATTAGCCCTCCGTTTGGTCCTGATGTCGAGAAGATCGTTGCACAAAAATTGGGGAGTTCGTGTCAACGTGAGAACATTACCAAAGTTCATTTTACCGAGTTTAACGAAACACGATTCTGTAAGCGAGCCTGAGAGAGATGGAAGGTACAAAGATGCACAACGAAGTGAGCATGTAGTGTGCGTGAGTGCTTTGCTCGTTGGAGAGCACTCGCAAAGTTATTTCTGGCTCGGGAGCTTTGATGATGCAAATGACACTGTCCGTGCTGGTAACACTGGGGACTGGCAACTCGTATGTCTGTCATTCCAGTCGTACTTGCACGATGTTTGGATGAATAAAGACTGAAGAATTCCGGTTCATTAACAAGCTATTTGGCAATGGAACAACATCAAGCTCGCAGAATTCCAATTTTAATATTTGTATCCATTTGTAATAAAAGCGATTCCCCTGAGTCCTAGAATAAAATAATTCAACGGACTGTGTGAAACGATGCGTGGAATGGTCTTTCCGGGAGTGGTTTAACGACGTTCGTGTGCATGGCGTCTGGCAGGGAGTATCGAACGACTTTAATTTTCATCAGGATGAGAGGGAGGCAACAAAATGGGTTTGTTTCATTTTGGAGGCTCATAAAAGTACAAGAGAGATGCACTGGTGGTGCATCGAACCTAAAAAGATGAAATAGAGTCGTCTCATTTGACCCAGAGTTGGCCACAGTGCCCACATGCATTGGCAGAGACGAAATAGAGCAACAGAGAGCTCGAGTTCTGGCTAGAATTTATTGCAGAAACAAAACCAACAAACGGAGCAAAAAGACACGATCGTAAACATTGATCCGCCTCAAGGGTAATACATAGGACGAGGGGTTGGAGTTTCTTGTGGATTGGAAACGTTATTTGTTCATTAGAAATTCGATTATCACTCTATAACACACAACGTGCATTTACGGTGTCAGTATGAGGAGCCATAAACCTTAATGGAGCCACAAAGCTTGACGAGGTGAGCGCGAGGTGAAATTTCAAAGACAAGAAAGCACGTCAATTTTTTTGTTGCAATTTTCAGAAGAACAAAAAGTCATAATACGTCGATTTTTTATTACTTTCGAGAAAAAAAAACGAATCGATGGCTTTTTTGTCGAACGCATTCGAAGACCGAACGTTTCGTTATCAAAATTTTTCTGGTAGAAATTTACAGCGATTTTTCTTCCATCCACGACACTGGCGAGATTTTTATTGATTCACAAAATGTTGTTTCTTTTTCCTGTCAACTAATCGACAAACATGCAAGCAGGAAATTGAGAGGGTTCTCGTTCCCATGCACTAGAGGACTTTGTCACGTTATTCAGTGGAGCAAGACTCCAAATTAGCTGACGAAATCGTGAGGTGCATCGAGTTAGGAATTGAAAAGAAATGAAAAAAGAGAGATTAGAATTTTACCAGGTACTGTCGTGCTGTCAGGTGCGACGAAGTCTTTAGGATTCTTGGCTTGCTTCGCGTCTTTGTTGTTCCTGGTATCCCTGTAATCGTGGGAATCCTTGCTTAGAATTGGACTCAGGGTTGGGGCAAATGCACCTCTCGTTGTTGATAATTCTCTGTGTGAGATGGTCCTCCTGCACCAAGTAGTTTCCTGCAACAAATAAAAGCAATGAATCTAGTGAATTCTTCTCTGAAACACACACACACACAGAGTGTGCACACAAACGTCTGTTGTCATTTGTATGGGCGCATGAATAACGGGCTGTCAATCGTAACGAGGGGCATATCTGGTTGGGTGAGATTATATGCAATTTCGCTAAACGACGTTCGGTTTGCCCAGAGCGAGTGTGGCTCAAACCGCCTCGTTACTGCATCGCATTTGCCACGGGCCAAAATAATCTGAGCAGAAAAGTTGGCTACATGCGACCATATGATAAGAATTTAATAAAATGTGGTGATAACATTCTTTAGCATCAAATACGATGACACAATTTTTTTCAAATTTTTCGTCTACATAGTTTTCGAATAATTCGAGTTTTCAATATGCAAAAGATTTACAGATATATATCTGATTCCTATGCTTGTGCCTGTAAACTCTAGTGTTCGATTACTCGAAAACTGCGTAGAAGAAAAATCTTCAAAAATTTTTATACACGGAGAGAAATGCGGGGAAATTTGTATCACGAATTACTGTGCCACCATAGTTTTCTGGTGACAGTTTCGTCCCTCTGAGAAATTTTAGCAAAAACATAGTAATTTTTATTAAAATTCTATCGGAAATAGCGGAAATTTGACATTTTTCGCCCAATTTCAGATGAAAAATTATTATGTTTTTGCTAAAATTTGTCAGAGGGGCGAGACTCACCAGAAAACTATGAGGCGTAGTAATTTTTGATATAAATTTCTCTCCATTTCTCTCCGTGTAGTTTTCGAATAATTGGAGGTTTCAATATGCAATAGTTATTCCCATATATATCTGAATCCATTGCATATGCATGTAAACTCTAGTGTTCGATTACTCGAAAACTATGTAGAAGAAAAATCTTAAAAAATTTGTATTTTCATATTTAATACTAAAGAATATACTCACCAAATTTCAGTAAATTCTAATCATTACGAATGTTCCTATGCTTTTAACATGGCAACATTGTTGTGTGTAGCCAGCCTCCTGAACTCATTGCGTTCGTGCGGAAATGCCAGCACGCTCGAGAAAGAAGACTTGAAAAATGTGGAGGATTGGGATGCGAGAGTCAGGACATGCGAGCGTGCGAGCCCTTGTCCACAAGACGAACGGATCTGGCTAGCTCGTCTTGTATAATTAAGAACGTCGCGGGCAAGGGAGCAATTAATTGAGAAGGCAGTAGTGGCAACTCCCTAGAAACTATCGAAATACGATAATCATCGAGCTACCGTAATTCCAGAGTCCGTAATCAAGCTGTAATTAATTTCAATTTGTCGAAACAGTGGAGAGTCCGATCGCGTTTGATGTGCGAGGTTTGTGTGTTTTCACGTGGCAATCTAGTTGGAGGGATGGAGGTCAAGCATGTATTTCGAATTCCGGGTTGGAAAATCGTCACTCAGTGGCGCGGCGTAATATTCGAGGAAACTTAATATCGAGTTAGGGCAATTTGATCGTTTGCTCGAGTTGGATAATATTGCGCTCGTTGGCTGCATCGTGACCGGAAATATTTGGAAAATTCGATAGACTCGCGCTGCAGCCATCACCCGATGAAAGCTTCCAACAAAGCTTTCGGTTTATCGTTGGAAAATCGAGCTTGCACAATTCTATCACGAGGCAATCGAGCTTGCAGATGCTTTTCCACGTCTTTTGCCTCTTCGACATATTGTTTCGTCCTTTGGCATCAATAGTCGCTGTCAACCCTCTTTATTCAATTTTCTCCGCTTTCAATTTGCTATCTCATGAGCTTCGATCCTCTCCTCGGCGCTGGGCTTATCCGGCGGATGAGAACTCGACATATGCGCGACATCGGGAAATATACTCTCTATCGCAATAGCCTCGCTCGTCATAGCGGATGCCCTGTTTTTTCTTTCGCTTCAATAACGTATTTTGTGAGGAAATCTCGTATGCCTTTTGGTCCATGGAGCTTGATGCTGATATATCCGAAGGCTCGTAATAATATTGGTACCGAGTGACCTTATGACGTTTCTTTATGTCGACACTGGTTTTATCATCGTACTCGATTCTTCATTCAAACACGTATTGTAGAAATTTTATTCTGAAACATTTTTTCGTTGTTCTACCGAGTAAACTAATAAAAATTGTTCACAATCATGAAAGAGCGACAAGAGACGAATTTGAAGATGAAAATGTGAGAAATTTATTATTTCCTTTCAAACAAAAACATTGCAAGTTTCCTAACTTTGGAATTATGAGTCCAGCGTACGATTCCGATATTTGTACGACCTGGAATGGATTATTGACGAATGAACTCGCGCGCATCATGACGGATGGTCAATATCGAAGTCGTAGAGGATTTTTATAGCACGCGGATTGATTGAAAGCCGTTGGGCGTGGGAATCTCTTGTACTGACGCGTATCAAACAGTCCTCCATCATTTTACAGTGAGCTCTGTCCACGGGTGTCCTTTGCTTCATTATCCTCGGGTCAGACAACTTTGCGACGATTACTGTCGCGTTGGGAACGCTTTTCGGATGAAAAACCACGTTACCATCGGTCCGCCGAAGCGATGCCAACGAAAAACGAGCAGCCGCGAGCGACCTCGTAACGAAACAAGCTGGTGCACGACATTTCACGTTTATTTCATAAAAGTTTCATTTCCCATCGTCTACTTTGTCGCTGGAGATATGTTCGGTTTTAAAATTCATGCACGACGTCGTAATTTATGGATGGCACATTCGCTCTTGACAGCCATTCAATCCAAACGAATGATAACAAAAGGCTCGGCTGTTGCGCAGGTCAGTGAATTATTTTCTAGAGGTCTCTCTTGCTCCTCGATGCAATGAGACACTTGGTCCGTCTGCGAGGAATTTTTCGTAACATTTCAGTCGATCCCACGCAAGAATTTTTTCCCCATAAGCAAAATTAAAAAAAAATATAAATTTCCGATGTTTATTCGCGATCAAAGATTCGAAACGAAAAAAATGAAAAAGAAGGAGAAATAAGGAGCATTTTTCAGTTGGACGAAAGAATTCTTCAATCTCGAAATAAACAACTTTCGAAAAACCAGAATGAGAACTGTTTTCACGCAGGGATATTTTTGCTGTTGGTAAAATTGCGTTGCGTGAGTTGCGGAGACAATCTGTCAAAAGCACAACGAGCTTCCACATGTTCGTTGTTTTCTTCTACGTGACAGAGACGAAAAGTATTTTTGAAGGGAGTTTTCATGGTCCAGGGCACCGCGCCGGAGCTCTTTCGTGAAGGCTTTTAAAAAGCTCGTACGAGTGAGGCTTCGCGAGCAGTGAATTGTCCGTGTATGGTGCGTCCGCGTTGTGGTCGATGATGGAAAAAGCCTTGGGCTTCGATACGGAGGTTCACACGAGCGAAATAACTCGTCAATGTGAGTTGTTGTGCTCGATTGAATCGTGTGTGTGTGTGTTAAATTGGAGGGACCTTGGATGCGTTTCGTCCATAAAATATATTTATAATTATTTCGATAGATAACCGGAAACGAAAAAGATGAACGAAGCGAGAAGACCCAAAGGTTTCCACGATCGCCAGAGGAATCGAAAATCGATTATTTTATTCATGAAATTCTTTCCTCTAAATCAATGATCACATGAAATTTTTTAAAAGTTTTAAACAAACTGAAATTTATCGAGGAAATTGATATCGTGAGAGTTCCTTGAGGAAAAAATTCTATTCAGCTCCAACCGAGATCGTATTTTTTTTGTGCAAAATTTTTTTCGCGACCTGATTTTGCTGACGAGGGAGTAAGGAGATCGAGGGTCAGGGCGATTGTGCAAAACTCTGTATACGTAAATGATTTTCTTTAGAAGGTGAAGTGAAATGGAAAAAGTTGAGACGTAAGGTGTGCCCCGACCCTGATAATGAAGATTGATAAGAAGAGCTGTCGATGTGCATGGTTACTGATAAGAAGAAAGAGTCTGAAATAATACGTACAGTAAAACGGAGCAACTTGGGGAAGAGAATTTAATTGCTACTGCGTGTAGTTGCAATCGCACCTTCGTGAGCAATTATTGCAGTTGCACTTGGGTTCATGAGGATAATGACAGCCATTGAACTTTCGGTGGGATGGCTAGCACGCTTTTTTCGTTTTTTTTTAAATAAAAGAAGCTTTTAATCCTCCGGGCACTCCTTGCAGCGACTGTGATCAAAATCTCGTTACGAAAGCAGCGACGAGCCTATTTTTTTACGATCCTGAGAGTCCTCAGGAATTTAATGATGCAACAAATTGCATTTCGAATCGCGATGCTAAAAATCGCATTCTCTCGAATCTCATGAAATAATGCGATGAGATTTATCGATTTCTTGTGCCTCGTCAATTCGTAAAATGCTCCGTTTCCATGGAACGCACAAAAAATGCGAACTATTTAGAATGTAAATCGGCGCACGAGGTTTGCATTTTGGAAATTCATGGATACGAGCTTATCAGTGGGTAAACGTTCGAGCTTTTTGTTTACATTTTTCAGAGTGGTCGCGTGTGTACGAACGGGACGTTACCAGAGCGGAAAGCATATCCTTGGAGCGCGACTAGAACTTATTGTTTCCGTGGTAACTTGCGCTGAACAATTTTACTTGGGGGATGCGTTAAGGTTCGTTCTGGGCTGTGGCTTGACAGCTCGAAACTGAATTAAGCGTGGTGCTGGCTCCCTTATCGTGTGGCATGGCTATCGCGTGTGCATTTTGTTCTGTTGAAAATGAAAGGAAGGGAGAAAAGCATCTCTCGTCGTCGTATATCTCTGTGTGCAGCACAAAAAAGACAAACGAAAGCAAATACGAGCTCGAAGTGAAACTCAAACATTTGAAACGTATCAAGCCTCGCCCTCGCACTGTCCCAGACACACGTGGGACACTCGCGTGTTTTCTCTTTATTCTGGCTAAACGTATACACCTTATCCAATTGAAACGACCTTCACACACGATTCCCACGTCCATTATCACTTTTTTTCTAAAACAGTATCTCGGTTTGTTCTTGGATACTTTGTACGCCTGACAAAAGATTGAAATTCATTGGCTCTATAGAATTGAGTTTTTCTCTGCTTCGCTCATTTTTGTTGATTTTTTTTCCATATTTTTCTGGTTTATTGTCAAATTTCATAGATTGTTTACATTTTCAACCGAATTTTCAAATATTTTTTATAAAAACTGGGATCATTTGATAAAAAATTGAAACAGTGGAAAAAAAAATAAATATCCTTTCGCATTTTGTATTTTTTCGTGACATTTTTTGGTCATGAAAAAAAAACTGATTTTCGTGTCAATTGTCAAAGGAAAATGAACGAGTCTCTACAAAGAAAAGTTTGATGATTTTTTTTTTTAATGAATTGGAATTTTTCTTGCTTGTTGCTCCAGCTGCCAAGTCAGTTGTTTTAATTAAGTTTTAATTAACGCAAAATATTCTTATTGTAACATCGCGTCTGATTTCGATTAAAAATCATTTCCTTTCATGCCAAGTTTCTCATGCAATCGAAAAGCACGTTTCCTCGCGAACGAGGAAATCTTTGTAAGGGAAATAATATTAAGAATGATTATTTTCAATATAACGTCTATACACGCGCTTGCAGTTCATGGCCGGAATAATCTTACTTTCCGGCAGTGAAGTTTGAGGATTTGAGGAGCGTTGCACATCCCTCGACGCAGCAGCAGCAGCAGCGGAGGGATGCATTTCATAACTATTTTTATTTGCAATTTCCTTTTCGTCATTGCTGCTTCCTTTGCTTCGCTGTCGCCTGGCCGGGATTCAAAATTCTCGGGGAGGCTCAGCGACGCGTAAATTTAAAGGATAAATTCCAGACACTCATCGCTCGTTTCATAGGTCTGCTTCTCTCTCTCCTCCTCTCTCTCTCTCTTTTAATCTGGCTACGTGCCAAAGAGTTAATGTCGACGTGGTGGGACATACGTTAATCGGGTTATTTTCGTTTGAGATGTTCCGCGGACCTGTGTACATCAATCACCGGGTGTCACAGAGCTTCTTATTTTCGTTTTCCTACAAATATATTTTAAAAAATCTCGAAAAAACATTTTTCGAAGAATTCGTATTTCGAAAATTGAAAAAAATCAATAAATTTCATTTCAGCAAACGAAATAAATAAAGAATTCTCATTTATTTTCAATCATCGAGTTTCATCGAAAATTCAAGCGCAATGTAGATTTTATCGATTTTCTAAATTCTTTACTTTTGTAATATACATTTTTTCCCGGAGTTGATTCCAACGTCACGTCATTCCCTGCATGGTCATTCGGTACGTTATTAAAAACCGAGAAAAATTTATGTGCTGGCGAATCCCTTCAGCTCTGTAAAGACGATGCTATGGCCAAAAATATCATGGGGTCGAAAATGTTTGAGGCTTGAAATCGCTATTACTGCGTTTTCTTACGACATTTTCGAAAATTTATGAGAAATATTATTTGTACGAAAGTTCTGCTTGTGTCGATTTGTACAGATATTTGCACAAGTATTTGTGTGTTGAGAAGGTCTTTGTTGCCTCTAGATAGAGTGATTTTATGAGAGAAACAGACGCGATTTACAGGCAAATATATTTTGACGTCAAAGAAGCTTGTGCGACGATTTTGTCGAGCAACTCGAATATAGGAATCAGCGAGACGGTTGTAAGTCGTGCGAAACCATCACTGACGGAAATCTGTGCGGTCCGCGAGGCAAGTTAATGCTCGAAGCCAATGTTGCTCCGTGCGCCGGGGAAATAAGTTTTGGATCCTAATAATACAAGCGACTGACTCACATCGTTTCTGCGTCAACCATCCACGCTACTCTCTATCGCAAGCGCTTTTTTTTCGCGTTCATTCGCTCGTAGCGAATTCGACTAAAAATCCATGTTTTTTCGATGAAAATTCAATGACAAGGAAAAAGCGGAATCTTCTGGGACTGCAACGATTGGCAATCGACTCAACGATACGTGAGAAAAATTGAGTCAAAATGTTCGTTGCTGACGTTGTCATAATCGATAATGTCAATTTTTTTCAAATTTCATTCGAATTTTCTATTCCGTTTGCAATTTTACTTTTTGGCATTGCTTTCCAACGGCGCAAATTTCGTTTGAAAAAAAAGGAAGTTAATCGGAGATTCCGTTTGCCTGGCAACTTGCATATTTATCGAAATATTGCATTCGATAGCCAAGTGTGGCGACTGCTGGAAGAAATAAATAGTCAAGTGGTGTTTTATCGATCGTAGAATTTTTTCTGCTATTTAAATTGTGAGGGAAGAAAGCGTCGGGGTTGGGAGTGCCCCACAGCAGGGGCAATGGGTCAGGGCCGGGTGAGATAATTTAACGCGATTTTCTTAGAGTGTATTCTTGCTCCCTTGGGATCGAGTCCTTCGACGTCGAACGGAGACATCTGCTATGAATGCCACGAGCCAAAAGATCGTTTGAATAATTAAAAGGTTTATTCGCATAATGTCAAAGAGGATCGAGACGGTCTTTGCGCTGGGAAAATGTGCCTCATCGATTGATTCACATTGATTATTCCTGCATGAGAAGAGTCTGCCATTAAAAATGCACTAACATTCTATTTTCACATAATCCAATCGTCATATTGTCTGTAACGCTGAATAATTCAAAAGAATCAGAAGTTCGCGTCTAATTCCGAAACCAAGAGTTTAAACTTTTCGCACGCGGAAATAAAATCGCTGGTCCTAAAATACACTGAAAATGAAATTTTGTTAAAAATCGTCGATATTTTGTTGAACACGGTAAACTAAATATTTTTTTGATAATTTAAAATTTTTCATTAATTCGGCAGTATATTTGGTTTCTAAAATTTTCTAGAATTTTCTACGAAATCGTTCATTTTTAGTTGAAAAGTTTTGGAATTCGTTGAGCAATATTTCTATTGCCCACTTCTAGGTTTTGCGATCTCGGAGACTGACAAAAATGTCGAATGACTCTGCACAAAGGCGTGAAACATTTGAACGTCGATAACTTATTCGTTTCATTCACCGAAAATGAAATTTTGTTAAAAATCGTCGATATTTTGTTGAACACGGTAAACTAAATATTTTTTTTGGTAATTTCAAAATTTTCGTTATTTCGGCAGTAAATTTGGTTTCTAACGGAATTGTCAGCAAAATTAACGAGTGAAACGACAAAAATTTGCTTCCGAAGAGACTTTCTAAAATATTTCTTGCTGCAATGACACAATTTTCGGGATTATTTAAAAAAAAACGTTTAGTCGAACGTATCCAACAAAATATCCGTCTTTTTCAACAAAATGTTCTATTTCAGCGTAGCACCGAACGAAACTACGAGGAACGCTGAGGAAAATGTCAAGTGTCACTCGAGCGCCTCTGTGAATTGTAAACCCAAAGAAACTCCGGACGAAAATCGAACAATCGCAATTTTTTTTACAGAAGACGAAGAAACGCGGATCAACAATAACTTTGGAAGAAAAATCAATTGAATTCCGTATAGAAGGGCGTACTCGAAGGTGCCGCTTGACGAAAGTGCAGAGCCGTTTCCCAAGTACGCTGCAACGAATGCAGTTCCGAATTATCCAGACACCTGATATTTCTCAAGCAAACGTAAAAGGAGATCCACTTTTATGGAATAATGTTTTTCCGGTATCCCTGCTGTCGCGTCTATCGGCGCGCAAACAACCGGAAATTTGGGAAACTTTTGGTTCGCGTGATTCCGAAGAAGCTACGACGGTCAGATGCTCACAATATTTTTCCTCGGGTGTATCCGATGAATCGATTCAGTTGGGCGCAAAGATAAAAATATTCCTTGTGCAGTTTCGAGAATATATTGCGCCTAAACTTTTCAAGATTTCTGTGAGCGAGCGTAGCGAATTGGTAAGAAAGATGTTGAGCTCTGAACAACCTAAACTTTGATTGAACGAATTTTCGTTCTCGATCGGAAGATTTTGGATTCTAAACGACGTCGAACACGAAAACCAAAGTTTCGACATTTTTCATGCGCCCGCGTCACAAAGTTTCATTGTTCACCGCGGAGGGCTGCGAGATTTCCTCAACGATCTCGAACGTTAATTATGGCAGATGCTAATCTAAATCTCGATAAATGGACAAGGAGAAATCAGATCGCTAGGAATAAGTGGGACAATGAGAATTGTAAGCGGAGCATGGAATAGAATGAGGCGGAAAGAAATAAAAAGAAACAGTCGCAGGCCAGGGTCCGATACTTGGAATTTATTCAAACTGCCAATCACTGCGAACGCGGTTTATCGAGAATATTTCGGCCGAGTGCATTTGGGTCAAACGAGGGAGATTGCCGTGTATAGTCGTCACGGACGATTCACGACTTTTTGTTGGCTCAAACAAAAAAAAAAAAGAGTAAAGGAGAAAGAGGGAGGAGGAGGAGGATGCACACGATGTGCGGCAAAGCACAGGAGTCTGTCGGTCGTCGAAGAGAGAGAACTAGCGGGGCAAGTGCTCGAACCACACGTTTCATCTTTTCTCGTTGTGGCGTACAAGCTTCGTATCCCGGGAACTTTCGACCTGACAACCTCGTTCGCCTTTGGCGAATTTCCTATTTTTTTTTTTCCTCCTCTTTCAGTCCCACTTTATTTTCATTTTTTTTTATTGCCTCGTTTTTTCTCGTTATCCGTTGAAGAGTGAGTTCGAGGCGAAACATTTGTGGTGCCTAAGGGGGGAGGCACGAAAAAGTCTAACCGAGCAAAAAAGATCGAGCTCAAAGAGGACGCGCGCGCGAGAATAAAAAGTTATCGAGGGATGCACGAAAGCTGCGAGCGGAAAACATTTTTTTCACCATTCACAGAGGAAATATCGTTGCGGCACTGAATTTTTTACACCGACTCATGTTGCACAGCTGGGATCGTAATAAAACGCGTTGCAATCGGTAAATGACACTCCGTGCGTAATACTCGCAGGATTTACGTTCAGAGAATTAAAAAACCAGAGCTTATACGTGGCTCACGAGTCCACGGGGCTTTCCATCTCAAATTTGGGCAATTCGTCTCTCGAAATTGTTGTAATTCTTCGAGCCTTGACGGACAATATTTAAATATTTTCGAGACTCACTTTTCAAAGATTTTCTCGATTTTTTTTCTCTTCCCTCGACACCGCATGACATTTCGAACTCAAAACTTCAAGTCACCTCGTTCGTGCCTCGCGATTCACGTGGAACAGCATATTTGTATGTCTAAATATATGCGCGCGTTTGATCAAACAGTCATCCCGAGCAATATTTGCACAATTGACGAGCTCTCGCGATAGTGAAGAAAAATCATAACGTGAATATAAAATATTCAAGAATACCAGATTCGTGTATAACCGGAAAGTTGATTAAATGAATCGCAGCGGGAATTCCGTTGAATCAAAAAACTACGGAATTCAAAGAGGATCGAGTTTTACAACGAAATCAACTTTTTTCACGCCTGATTTTTTAAATTTGCATGCACCGACACTTTGTGCACGAAATTCCTAAATTTTCTCGATACATATTGACCGTTCAGTTTTTTTTTTGCCAAAGCACGTCGTTTGAGGAAAAAAAAACAGGCTCTGCAAGTTTACCAAACAAATTTTTCATCCAGGTTTTCTCTTGACTCTACGAGACCGCGTCGAATACTTTTCAAGAACAAAAAGTCTTGGAAAAGCAATGAAATGAAAATTCGAGTCTCAATCTTTTTCAATATTCGCGGGAAGATTAATCCGCGGTTTTCTTTCAAGCCGAGAGACTTTTCCCAAGACAATTTATGGAATCCACAAAACTTGGGTGTTTTCGAGAAGAAAATTAATTAAGCTTTGCCGGAGTTGAACGAGAAGTCGTGTATGGATTCATCGTTTGCTGCGCCTCGGCGTGCTGGTCGCTGCAATTTCAGGAAAGCTTTTGAGCTTTGTGGCGTGATTCGACGCGAGCAAACTTGCGATTAAGCGTTTCGCGTGACATGAGAATCTTAAGGACACAAAACGAAGACAGAAAACGAGAAATAGGGAACGAGAGGGAGGCGGAGAGAGCGAGGTATAAAAAGCTCGAAGCCTTATACATCGAGGCAGATCATTATAGAGAATTCGAGTTTTGTGTCATATTCGGCAACATGAGAATTGTGCGAGGTGGAGGAGGAAGAATTTGGAAGAATGAAAACTTTACGTGTGTATCACAGCATTATCGTCAACAAAAGTGAAATATGAGGACGAAGTGACTCGAGATCTCGCTTCTTGTCTCTGTGAACCGAGTTCGCCCTCCGTAGTGGAAAATACTGGCATCTGTATGGCTTGGAAGTTGGTAAAAACATGTGCAAGCACCTACGAGGTATTCCAGGTTTAAAGGGAACGTTCGTAACTGCAAATTCAATGAACCCTTCTTGCCACACCTCTGTAGAATTACGTACTTGCCACCATGGGGTAGATTTGTACCCCAGTGACAAAAAATTGTTATAAAAAATGAACTACTGAATATTTCGACTTGAAAATTGTTGTAGAAAATATAGAAAGCTTTTTTAAAAAGATTGTTTACTTTGTCAAGCCAAAAATTAAATTTAAGTACATAAAAAAAAATGCTGAAACCAAGAATAGTAGAAAAATGACCATTTTCCGGCCTGGGGTGGTTTGTACCCCAAGGTCGCAAGTGAAGATTAAAGCTGACGATGCGTTTGGGATTCTTTGGGTTTATTTATTTATTGGCAAGAAAAACACCCGAACCTATATTTTCATTACTGGACGAATGGTGAATTATTTTTCCTCCGATCGGGCACGACAGACTCTCATTCTTCTCAGTTTCATTCCACAGAGACATTTCATAAAAAATATTTCACGACGAGGATAAACAAGCCTACGTCAAATGTCAAAAGTGGAAAAATTACTATTTTCCTTAATAGGCCTGGGGTAGTTTGTATCCCAAGGTAACAAGTAGCAAGCACGTCCCATTTTTTCCAATACCTGCCCCAATAATGTGTGGAAAAGCATAAAAACAAAAATAGTCTCTCTTGAGCTACCAAAACCTTTGGATATCCCGAGAAAATTTTTCTCATGTCGTGTATTCTGCTTCCTTCCCATATAATTGAGAATTAGAACGAGATTCGGTGTACACGTCAAAAAGATCGATGCTCAAACATTGGGAGGCGCCTTTTACAGGTTTTGCCGGAGAAAATCTTTCTCGTGTTTTGTGTATTCTGCTGTTTTTCGATATAATTTCATATTATGCAACGAAATTCGATGTACGTTGAAAAAATCGACGCTGCAAAAATTGCGCGTCGCCCTCTACACGATTTGAAAGAGAGAACGAAACTGCATAAGCAAATATTGTGATGCACTGCCAGGCGCTGAAGCTGAAACCCGAGAGAGATTCCTGCCTCTCGTTGGTTTTGCATTTGATTAAAAAAATTTTCGTCCAGTAGAAAAAGTGTAAAAAAAAAAACAGGATTGAGTTTTTCGTATAGGGGAATGAAAAAATGCGGTACACATGACAATTCAATTTTCTGTATCTGCATAATATTCATTTCCGTCATATCCGAGATCTCGAAAAATTTCATCAAAATGCTGGAGATTGAGGAGCAGGAAAAAATTGATTCAAAAATGTCAACGAAGCTTTTTTATCCGTCATGGAAAGTCTTGTGCATACAGTGTGTCGTACGCGGCGGCAAGACAAACAACGCAGCGAAGGGGTTGGACGTCAAGAGAAAAGTGAACTCGGGCGGTTACTTAACTCTGCGCCGCGACATTTTCTCGTGGCCCAAGTGTTCCCTGTTGTTCACTTGGTGTGTGCTGCTGCTTGACTCGCGCGCGGCAGTGACTCTTTCGTCTAAAGTACGAGCCACTCTGCATGCACATTGCAGCACAAGGAGGTATAGCCACGACGACGTTATTCCGAGCACCACGAAAAAAAAACTCCTTAGAAATATATCTTCTTGGCAAAACAATTACGATCGCCATAAGCCGCTCAAAAATGCTGATTTTTACCTCGTAACGCGATGTCATTAGAAAATACAAGCTCATGAATTTCCTATTCCACAATAAAATAATCCCCAATTACTTGAGAGCGCGAGTCGTGTCTTAAAAAACAATACAATTCTCTCCGGAGCTTCGAGAAAAAGAGAAACATTAAGAATTCCTTACACTGAAAACAAAATTTTGTTGGAAAAGATGAACATTTTGTTCGATACGTTCGACTAAACGTTTTTTTGAATAATCCCAAAAATTGTGTCATCGCAGCAAAAAATATTCTATAAAGTCTCTTCGGAAGCAATTTTTTGTCGTTCCAATCGTTAATTTTGCTGACAATTACATTAGAAACCAAATATTGTGCCAAAATAACGAAAATTTTGAAATTATCGAAAAATATTTAGTTGGCCGTATTCAAGAAAATATCTACGATTTTCAACAAAATTTCATTTCCAGTGTAATTTTTTATGTTTTTCTGTTCGTGAATCAGTAATGAGCGAGGAAAAATGAAAATGGCGAAGAAAATTTACTGCGCGTTGTTAAGACAAAAGGACGATTGCCCAAACACAATTTTCCTTTCGTTTATAGGCACTTTATATTCATTCTTTTTTAACGAGGGCACGTTCTGTTGCATAAATGATATGAATAATTTTCCGAGGGTTTTCAGACTCTCGGATTATTGTCGTTATTGAACGAGGGACGAGAAGCATTATTGTAGGGGGTTTTTAGCTTCTGCTGGAGAAGTCTAATGTGAATGTCAAACAATTACGTTATTATGGGTCTTTGAGGCTGTTGTGTCGTTGCAACGAAATAGAGAGATTCAGAAGTTTGTGATTAATCAATTAGCATACTCGGTTATGGAAATTTCTCAAGTATCTTGACATCGAGGGTCCAATCTGTGGATTTTGAATCGAAGTAGCAGGGAAAATCGACTGGAAATTGGAGAATTCCTTCTTGGAGTATTGAACAAGGTGTGTGCTAAGTTTCGAAACTCTGAGGAGACGGAATGATGGAAAGAGAAATACAGACACAATGTCCAATTGCGTTAGGGCCCAGGAAACTCATTCGTTAGTGCAAACTCAATTATCATTCATCATCAGATAATCAAATATCATGAGAATCATAATTGCTGGCTAATTTGTCTCAATAGACGTTGAACTTGCGTTGGAAATTGTGTGGATTCGTGATGACGAAATTCGATGAGATCTCATTTGATGAGAATTTAATGAAATTTGGCGATTACATTCTTTAGCATCAAATACGATGACACAATTTTTATCAAATTTTTCGTCTACGTCGTTGTCAAATAATTCGAGTTTTCAATATGCAAAAGATGTACAGATATACATCTGATTCCTATGCTTATGCAGGTGTAAACTCGGGTGTTCGATTGCTCGAAAACTGTGTAGAAGAAAAATCTTCAAAAATTTTTTTACACGGAGAGAAATGCGGGGAAATTTATATCACAAATTACTATGCCACCATAGTTTTCTGGTGACAGTTTCGTCTCTCTGAGAAATTTTAGCAAAAGCATAGTAATTTTTATTCAAACTCTATCGGAAATAGCGGAAATTTGACATTTTTCGCCCAATTTCAGATGAAAAATTATTATATTTTTGCTAAAATTTCTCAGAGGGACAAAACTGTCACCAGAAAACTATGGGGCATAGTAAATTTTGATATAAATTTCTCCCCATTTCTCTCCGTGTAGTTTTCGAATAATTGGAGTTTTCAATATGCAATAGTTATTTCCATATATATCTGAATCCATTGCTTATGCATGTAAGCTCTAGTGTTCAATTACTCGAAAACTATGTAGAAGAAAAATCTCCAAAAATTTGTATATTCATATTTAATACTAAAGAATATGCTCACGAAATTGCATTAAATTCTAATCATTTCGAATTTTCCGATGCTTTTCACATGACAACATTGTTGTGTGTAGCGAACCTCCTTAAAGAAAACACTTGAGAAATGGAAGAAAGCTTGTGAGGGTAATTCGAGGAAATCGTCAACGTTGTCTAGCGACAGAAATGTTCGGCAATATTTATTTTCTTGGAGATGAAATTTAGTGTGGCGTTTGTCCCATTGAATTTTTAAGACTGTCTTTTGGCTCGTGGCCCAAACGCTTCCAGGATAAAACTGGGGCGTCATCGAGCGATTTTTCGCCAATTCGCCAACTTTGATACATCTATATATTTACATAGAACATTAGCGAGTGGAAAAAACTGCTCATCGATATTTTAACATTGAGCCATCGACGCAGGGGCTCCGGACTCGATGCGACGCGTTGGCGTCTCGGGGTCGAGGACGAAGGCGACGAAGGAGCCAGCATAGAATTTGTCTTAAAAGGAAATAAGCGGAGCAAACGGACGAGCGTCTTGAACTTTAGTTCTTCCTCAAATATTAATTCGCCCTCAGGTCAAAACGATTCGAATGACAATCTCGAGCGCAGGTAAAAATAAACATAAAACGAAGAAATAAAAAATCGGAAAATGAACGGAATATCCTGAAGGGAACAGCAGAGAAATCATTTTGATCGAAGAGACTCACGCACGTTCGAAACTCCGAAAAGACGCGAGCGAGCGGGCGGAGCTGTTTATTTTAAAGAAAGAGCAAAGGTCGTGAGATCGAGGACTTTCGTTACGAATTTTTGGCAAGGAAATTGGTTTTCCTCCGTTTTTTTCGTTGCTGCTTCTTTTTCTCTCGTTGAGTAGGATCTCCGAGTGGCTCGAGCCGTTTTCGACAACGAAACTGGAGCAGAAACGGGCTTTCGCGTATAAGCTCTCGCAAACGAGATAGTAACGTTTTCTCCTGTGAAAAGCCAAGCGAGAGAGAAAGAGAGAGAGAGAGAGAGAGAGAGAGAGAGAGAGAGAGAGAGAGAGTGAAGCTATGTGTATATATTAAGAGAGCGTCGGGTCTGTGGTGTGTAGGAAGGAAAACGTAGAGTGGGGAAGCAGATCGATGCACGTGGCGCCGGTCGCAGCCTCCGCAGTCTGCGGAATATACCGCCTGGACAAACCAGCACCACCGCGTCCGCTTCCACCCCCATGCGATCTGAACCCTCTCTCGAACTCTCATCTCTCTCTTACTGCTCCACTCTGTGTGCTAACAATGTAAACACCATGGGAACGGTTCACTTGCCTTCGCGTTAAACTTAAGGCTTGAATAATTTTGTTGTTCGCATGCATTCATTATTTTCCAGAACGCTATCACTTTGCGATTAGCTAAGGAGCATTTTTTAAAAGAGA
The DNA here is from genome assembly GCA_037952995.1 of Hyposoter didymator. Lineage (NCBI taxonomy): Eukaryota > Metazoa > Arthropoda > Insecta > Hymenoptera > Ichneumonidae > Hyposoter > Hyposoter didymator. Next base: position 12,445,677 of record JBAJMU010000003.1, on the reverse strand, counting down.
AAACTTATCATCACAGATTATTGGCAGGCATTCGCCGCAACACACTGCAAACAAAATTTTGTTGATAAAGACGAATATTTCGTTCGATACGTTCGACTAAACGTTTTTTTTTTTTAATAATTCCAAAAATTGTGTCATTGCAGCAAGAAATATTTTAGGAAGTCTCTTCGGAAGCAAATTTTTGTCCTTCCACTCGTTAATTTCGCTGACAATTCCGTCAGAAACCAAATATACTGTCAAAATAACGAAAATTTTGAAATTATCAAAAAAATATTTAGTTTACCGTATTCAACAGAATATCGACGATTTTTAACAAAATTTCATTTTCGGTGAATTAAACGAACAATTTATCGACGTTCAAATGTTCCACGCCTTCGTGCAGAGTCATTCAACATTTTTGTCAGTCTCTAAGATCGCAAAACCCAGAAGTGGGCAATGGAAATATTGCTCAACCAATTCCAAAACTTTTCGACATGAACGAGACGATTCTGTAGAAAATTCCCCGCCGATATTCTTCGGTTCTTCGTTCGTGATTAAGTCCATAAACAACTCTGTACCAAGAGCATGGAAACTTTAGTGCAGTAAGTGCATAAGTTCCAGCAGTTTCGTGTTTCGCTAAAGTACAAATTTTCATGGAGATCGTTGGATTTTCAAGGAGGGACTTTTTTTTTTTATTATTGAGAGAAAAAAAAAAAATTTCCATCATTTTGCAGAAATTCACGAATTATTTTCATATTTTTTTTCGAGATGACGTGAGTTTTTGGGGAATCGTTTATTTGCGTTTGATGATTCGATAAAGAGACGAAAACTCAGATACAATTGCAAGGCTCCGAGACCGGAGCGTAAACTGGCATGGAAAAGTTTAATTGCCTGACAACGTCGACCAGAGGAAGAGCCAGGACGTTCTTGATATTCCGACCACATATTCGAATCGCAAAATCAACGAAGTGGCTTTACTGCGCGAGCCAACATGAAACCGCGAGTTTAAATCTCAGTTGCTCGAACTCCGAGTGGGTCTCAGCGTGAAGGGAGTTTCCGCAAGGACTTTGTTGCTGCAGCATGCGAGGGATCTAGACGACTGGGAATGAGAGCACGACGTTGCCGAGTGGATTCGAGACGTTCATTTTCCGCGCGCGACGATCCCTCGCAGCCAATTTTTTCGGGAGCAGCCACAAGATCGCGGGGGCAAAAAATAGTTCGGAAATAAAAAGAGACAAAAAATACAAGTCGAAAAATTCCAGAGCATCGTACGACATGGCTAAAAATATTTTTTGCGGTAGACTCGCAACTTTTCGCGTCCAATTCTCTCCGGTTTTTAACACATCGAATTGGAAAACAAAAATTTACTAACCCCGTTTCGAAAAAAACGAAAAAAACCATTTTTCCATTTTTACTGTCAAAATGAAAAAAAATTTCTACGATTTTACGATTTTTTTACTTCAAGTTGAATATTTATGCAATTAATTAATAACAATTGTTCGTTTTTGGTTTTTATTTAATTTTAAATATTCCCGGGACCACAAGGAACCGAAAGAGCCGCGATTTTGTTATTAAAATCCGATAATCAGGAAGCTGCAAAAAAAAAGTTAATCCAGACACCGACGAATACTCAATTTTCGAAGCTTCTGAAATAAATCTGTCAAAAACTGGAGTTCACGATCACGAGAATGCTCAAGAAAAACGTTTTTCTAAAAAAATGCACGACTCGGAATTCCTGAGCAATAAAGTTTTCGAGAATCAACTTTATTTCCGACCGCGCCCTCTGCAGTGGTCATGAATCTTTTCTCCCACTACGCGACTTTTTCACGTTAGAGCTTCACGCTTTTAATCACTATTATTACATTTTTTCATCATTCCGAGTCTCGCAGCTCGTGGAGTTCGAGGACTCAACACCGTCCGAGGATAATTAACACCTTAATGGCAAAGTCAACTGCCATGTCATTATTCCGATATCTCCTTTCGTCAATGATACGCACGGAGTATATATATATACGAGCTTGCGACTCGTTATATCGAACGATCGATAAAGCTCTTTTCCTTCGTCCGGCAGCAGCAACGCGATATACATAATTCAATCAACGCAGGAGGAGTTTGGATGCTGGAGCACAAGGAGGCGAAAACAATTTTCATTTTCCCCTTATTATTGCTAATTTTTTCCTTCCTTATTTCCAACGTAACGACGTTTCTGAAATTCATTCGTTCACAATCAACGAATTCCTGTCTCGATAAATAAATAATACGATTCTGGCATTTGTCAGGCTAATTTTTAGTTCGTGATTCAACTTCCAAATCTACTGAATAATTCCCACGTCCACGATCTCTCACCAGGTTAATATTTATCACAGTAATTATTTTTACAGCCTCCTCATTGCAATACAAAAACATATTCCTATCACGAAATAATTTATTTTTAGAGTTTTTTCAAAATTCAAAGAAATTCATTTCAAAGAAAAATTTCCTGACCTTTAGAATTTGAGATATTTCATTTTTAATTTTCTATTTTTCCCATCGAAACGAATGTGAAAATTGTACGTTTTGTTAAAAATTTGCAAAAAAAAACAGAAGAAACGCGATTTCAATTTGCACGCGTTTAGATGGAAAAATGAAAAACGGGAAATTAAGGACGTGGTGGGACAACGGTCAAATCTAAATTCTCTGTGACGTTCAATATTTTCGTCTGCGGTGGTTGAGTAAGATTTGTCTAACGCTGTTTAAGAAATTTCCAACGAATTTACAACCATATCAGGAGTTCCCGTGGTTCCGCTTCAGAACGTGCAAACAATCGCTCATTTTCGTCGCGTACTTTGCAGATGATCGCGTTTGTTATCGCGAACAGCAATTAATTTTTATTTCGCGACTAATCTCAAAAGCGTTTCGAAATATTGGGCAGATGTTGAAAAAGCGGTGAAGGAGTTTGTAGAAAACTGATACGGCTTTAGAAATAAGAGACTCATTGAAAATTAATGATCGTTCCAATTTTTATTGCTCCCGAAAAAAAAAAAAAAAATTCCAACAGAATTTTCTCCCCGAAAAAGTCGATCGATTGGAAAAAACAAAAGCGAGAGAGCGAACGTGGAAAATTGATTCAGGTTCTCAATGAAACTCGTTGCATTGAAAACAAACGATCGATCAAATTTTTCGAGCAGCAAGAAAAAAACTTCGCAGTCCCATTTTTTTTTTTTTTTTACATTTTAGAAAAGAAATAAAAAGCCAGTGGAGCCGAAGGTCGTCGCCAGTCCGTTCGGACGATGGCGCGAGAGTCCGAGATCCGAAAACTATGAATTATTACTTTTTCGTAATGGAGCATCCTCCGGACTTGGATTTCACTGGGCGAAATAATATAAGTTGCTCGCTGGGCGAAGCTGACTTGGAAACAAGCTTTTTCTGGTCAACACGCTCGCCATATGAGCCACACCTCGATAAAGTCGATCGGGTTATACGATAACCCTTAGATCTCTGTCTCTCTTTCCCCCGAGAATATGAGCAGCTCCGTTTTTTTTCTGGGTCAAGTTCAACGAGCCGTTCGGACAAGCAATTTAAAAAAAACAATCAATAATTGAGTTTTTTCGATCGTAGGATTCGGCCCGAATGTCAAAACGCATGGGAAACGAATGAATGAACAGCTGATTAGCATAGAAACCGAATAAACAGCCAAGGACTCAACTTTTCGATGAGTTTTTCGTCCGATTATAAAATTCGTTGCGACCAACGAGTCCGCGATAAGAAGTCAATTAAAAAGTGACCAACTGCGCGGATCGAGAATTGAAAATTACGAAATGAAGCAACTTCCGCGTAGGAACAAAAAAAAAATAATAATTTCGTTGAATAAATTTTCAAAGAATTTAACAAAAAATGGTCCAACCCAGTATTTTATTTTTTTCGACAATGAAATTGATAGAGAAATAATTAAATCCCCTTTGAGTAATTAATCGCGCGTTTGTTGGATAAAAATGATTTTCCTGTCAGAGTGAAAAATAATTTTGCAAGCAAACGCGTTCCGGAGAGACGTGTTTATTTTTCTTTAACGTCCGAATACAATGAGATGACTCTGTAGTTTGCAACGTTGAGATTTAACGAAAAACATTTTGTTTATTTATTATTTATTGAATTTTAAAAATCCTGACGATTTTTCGTGTCGATTGAGTTTTTCGGTCGCAAGAGAAGATCCTTTTATTATCTGGACCAAATATAATATAATAATTGTGAGTTCTGCTGAAGAAAAAAAATAATTTCGTTGCATTGCAACGATGCAAACTTCAACATCACACAATGAGCACTTATTGAGAATTAGGCATCGATCAAAATCCAGTGAAATGGAATGCTCATAAAAAACATCATAACGTGCGATAAAATGATACGCTGGAGAGGAAGAGATAAAAAAATGAAGAGAAGGAGGAAGAGCGAAGCACGAGAGTTCGCGAAAGGTCGCGACTGTTCCAATTCCAAGCGAGAATCTCATTATGATAACCTCGTTATGGCAGTGACATAACGAGGATCCAAGAACGCGTCACAACTGAGAGAGAAAATTTGCTTACTTCTCCAGCTCTTTTTCTGATCCTCTTCGAATTAAAAGTCCATTAAGAAAATTCGAGAAAATATACAAATGAAGAAAACTGAAGAATGATTATGCGAGAGTTAAGTTTGCCAACGATATTGCTAGCAGCGAGAGTTATTCATTTCCCTTCCCCATTTTCCTTTCGCGCTACGTAGCGAATTGAATTTCCAAGTTTTTTTAAAAACTTCAATAAATTCGTTTCGTAAATTTTGATCGGTTCGCCATACATTCTGCCACATCGACAAATCGCTAATTCGAACGATACACTCGATGTACTTAAGCACCATATAAAATCAGCTGACACTGCCCCCATTCGGAACTAACGGCTTAACGATCTTTCCATGAAAACCGCGCAAACACACTCTTCCCACACGTTCGAAATTGGTTCACGAAATACTGGCTCCAATTTGCAATTCAGCCTACCCTCATAGAATGAGAAACGGTTTGCATATCCCATCGTCGTTGGGCGGACTCTTACGAGCGAGAATATTTACCGAGCCTCCAAGTTTTCTTGTTTCAATGCATTGGCGGAGACAGTGAATCGGTTTTGTTAACTAAATTTTCAAATTATTTTTAAAAAACTGTCCTCGCCAAACTTTCGAGGCACGGCGTGTTTTTTCGAGTCTCGTGATTCCCAGTCTGCCGAGAAATCGTCAAGAAAATAGAGAGAAGAATGTTTTCGTGCTCTCTCGAACGAAAAATCTTTTTCTACTTTCGTACTGACTCGCTCGCAGAGAAATCGAAACAGAATCCGATTCACCGCGCGGGCGCTGCGTGAAAGTTTGATAAATGGTTTTCGGTGACTCTAAAAAAAAAAGATTAAAAAAAAAACGAAATGGAACCTGAACTTACGTTACGTTTATGTAAACGTTACCTGCTGGCACCAAAAATCGTCCCCGTGCATCAGATGTGACCTCCAAAAAGCAACAAATCCGGTTCTGGAGACGGAGGAAACTTTTTCAAATGCCAAATTGCCACGTTACATGTGAAGGAAAACCGAGGAACGGTTTTGAGTTTTCAACAGATTATTACGTGCAAACCACAACTTTTTTTATTAAGATAAAAATTCTAGAGATTTTTTTTTTTTAAATATAAAAATTCACATTCTGCACGAGAAATATTGACAACAATTCAAGGTCATCCTTTAAGGCGTTACTATCACGAAACGACTTTATTTAGGATTCTTTCAAAATTCTGCATAAACGTTCTTGGCACGAAAACGAACAATTTTCTCCTACGAAAAACAATTTTCTGACGTTTAGAATTTTGACAAATTCAGTTTCCAATTCTCTTTGTTTTTCTCATCTAAACGCGTGTAAATTGAAGTCACGTTTCGTTCAAAAGTTGCAAGAAAAAAATCAAAAGAAACGTGACTTCAATTTACACGTGTTTGGATGAGAAAAATGGGAAATTGAATATCATCCTGACGTTTCCATCGTTGCAAATAAACGAAATAGGAATTTTTTCAACAGAAAGTCAACTTTTTTATTCTACCAAAAGTTTAGCAAAACTTTTTTTTCCATCATTTTGATGCTTTTCCAAAACTTTTGATAGAAAATTTCATACTTTTTGATTCTGGAAAAATTTCCATTTCGTTTCTATGCAACGATGAAAACTTCAGCATCAGAAGGTCAGAAAAATGTTCTCTTGAGAGGAGAAAACTGTTAGTTTCGGTGCCAAGAACGTGGAATACAAAATTTTGAAAGAATCCTAAAAAGTCGTTTCGTGATGGTGATACACGATAATTCTTTTCTGTGCATGTCATTTTTCCATTTTTATTCCCCGTGTATTTATGAACGTTCGAATAAGAAAAATATTCAGTTGAATGTTTCAATGTCCAAGGAGTTTTGCGAGTGTCAGTTGGGAATTTTATGTCCGAGCGAAACGAACTCTCGTTCATCACCATAAACACACCTCCGAATGAGGCGATCGATAAGTTTCGTTGGGCAGACACGATGATTCTGTCAAGCTCCTGCATGCAAGATATTTCATCTTCCCTAATGTCTATACATTTCGTTGTCGTGCCAATCGGTGATAAACGCTGTGTGTAGCATCACGTGCTTTCGCATCAACAGAGACTTTCGGCATGACAAATCCATTTGGTAATTGTTTAAAGGTCCTCAGGCCAGAAACATTTCTCGTTGGATTCTCGTAAATCCAAGAGACTCTTTGACACTGACGAAAAATGTTTTTTTCCATTAATTGTTAAATTTCAAAAATCATGCAAATTTTCGTACAGGTTTTCGGGTTGGATCCTAAAAAAAAAAATCGTTTCGTTGTGCTCGCACCAAATATCGAATAATAAGAATCTCGAGATCCTCTAAAAAAAAAAAANTCGAAATCCTCTAAAAAAAAAAAAGCCAAAATTTCTGCATTCCAACGATGCAAACATCGTCGCGAACGCTGAGGTTCCAAAAACTTAATAAGAATTCAGTTGCACGAGGAATTTCCAACTTTTTCAAACTTCGATATTTGTGACTGCGAAGAAAATTCAAAAATTAGTAACAGCGTCAGAGTTCGGACACTGAAAACGAAATTTCGGGTTAAAAAAAATGGACATTTTGTTCGAGGAATTTCCGATTTTTTCGAACTTCGATATTTGTGACTGCGAAGAAAATTCAAAAATTAGTAACAGCGTCAGAGTTCGGACACTAAAAACGAAATTTTGCGTTAAAAAAAATGGATATTTTGTTCGATACGTTCGACTAAACGTTTTTTTCGAATAATCCCAAAAATAGTGTCACTGCAGCAAGAAATATGTTAGAAAGTCTTTTCGGCAGCAAATTTTAGTCGTTCCACTCGTAAATTTCGCTGACAATTCCGTTAGAAACCAAATATACTGCGAAAATAACGAAAATTTAGAAATTATCAAAAAATATTTATTCCACCGTATTCAACAAAATATCGACGATTTTTAACAAAATTTCATTCCCAGCGGAGCAACGAGGCGGAGACTCGGACTGACGATCCATCTGCACGATTTATCAAAAGTTTACATGGACGTTTTGATACATTGAGTTTATTACGTGTATGCATTCGAAAGATTAAGGGAGTAGGAGAAAAAACGATATTCATGCAAATTGAATTGCAAAGAAATTGAGAATAACGAGCTGATCAATCCCAGCGTGATCGAGGAACTTGTAAACCGATGTAGAGTTTCCCTGCCAGTGTGATTGGACGTGATCGATTATAAACTGAGCTTTGGGGAAAATAGATTGCTCAATGAGCGTTACATCCAAGAATGTCGTTCGGAGTTATCAATCGTTCGGGCTGCGACAGGACTCGCGAGAAGAATTTAATCAAGGAATTCCTCCAGCCGAGCGGTTTGGCGAGCTTTGATTAAAAAAAAACAAAATTGATAATTCACTGAGCAAGCACGAAGCATAGAGAGAGAATTACGACAGAAATATCAATCGGCCTATGGACTGCGGACGTTTCCGGAATTGCTTGACAAACGAAAAAAGCATGAAAAAAAATTCAATGTTTAAAATAAAAGAAATTCTTCGCGGAAAGGACTTTCTGGAGGATAAAAAATGCACAAATCGTGTGGCTCGACCTTTGAAAGCGAAATTCAATTTCAATACTCTCTCGAGAAAAAATGTAGACGTTGTTTTTAAAGATTGCAGAGGTATTACAAGGGATACACGTGATTTCGACTTTTAATATAATCCTCGGTGAAGGTCGAGATCAGCTTATCAGTTTTTTCTCTCTCTCTCTCTCTCTCTCTCTCTCTCTCTCTCTCTCTCTCTCTCTCTTTCTCTCTCTCTTCTAGTTTTAATCTGAGCAGTCTTTGTACAGGAAACAGTCTATATATAGTGAATAATCTCATGGAAGGGAACCGACGTGTTCGAAAGAGCGGCTGAGATGTTGAAAAGTGTGATGAGAGAAAAAAAAAATTAGCAATGAAAAAACGTAGAAAAACTTGGGATTCTAATGTTTGTTTCTTTTTTTTTTTTTTCGTCACCTAAAGATGTCTGGATCTTGAAAAACGAGTCCCACGAGAAAAAATTCCATGCCCTTGCCTTTTGGAGGCTAAAAAAGTTTTGACCCAGTAAATCGCTTTTCAACAAAACGGAAAAAAAAGGTTCCAAGTGACAAAAAAGACTGCGTAACTTCTGCGTCGACCGAAAGAAGCTTCGGATGAAAAATCATTTGCTTTTTTTTTGAGAAAAAACATTCGCAAACTCAGAAAACGCGGCTGGAATATTCGCGATATTAAATTTTGTCTCGCCCGAAAAAACCGGAAACGAAAGACGAACGAAAAAAAAGAAAACAATCCGTTGAAAAATCGTGTCGTTCGAACGAGAGCGAGAACTCGAATTATTCCACGAAATACGTTGACGCGGAAGGTTTCCCCGAAACCGTAAAATAATGGACGCGATCGCAGAAGTTTTTTTTTTTTTGGTCGTAAAAAAATCGATCGTGGCGGAATTAATTTTGTTCGAGACTCATAACAATTCTCGATAGCCATGAATACGAAGCACGACGAGGTCTTCGCTCGACAAGAATTTCTACCGACTGAGAGCAGGCGTAGGAATTTCTATAGGAATTCGTGTCACACATAATCCTTCAGGAATTCATTACGCTGCTGGAACCCTGCGATCTCATTTACGATATGGATCGAAAAAAAAAATGAACGTCACATGGAAAATAATTCAATTGTAAAAAATCCGAAAATCCTGATATGAATTTTTGCATGCTTCGTTGGAATCGACGGTTCCAAGTTTCGATGCCCGCTGGCGACAGGAGCAGCGTAACGGTTTTGTGTACAAACCCGACGAGCAGGTCATGTGCGTGAAGGTCAAACATCGAAATCCATTTAAAAAAAAAAAAAATCGTCGAACCCTTCGACGAGAACAATTTTTCATTGGAAACAAAAAATTTCTTCGGAATTTAGAGCTTCACGAAAAGTTGAAACGTCTTTTCCTTTTTTTTTTGCTAATTATCCAATTCCATTGATTGGAAAAAAAACCATCGAGTCCCTTGGAATCGAACAATTTTTTTATTTGAAAACAAAATTTCTTCAAAATTTGAAGCTGCACGAAAATGTGAAACGTTTTTTTCTTTTCTTGGTAATTATCCCAATCATTCATGTACGTGAAGGTTAAACATCGAATTCCATTGATTGGAAAAAAAAACCATCGAGTCCCTTGGAATCGAACAATTTTTTTATTTGAATAAAAAATTTCTTCGAAATTTGAAGCTGCACGGAAAGTTAAAACGTTTCTGTTTATCTTTTTATTGAGAAAAATTCTGCACGATGCAGAACTTGAGTGCGACACGGAGGAGCTGTCTTGGGCGATTCTCTATATGAATGAGGTACGCAACTTAGACATCGAGAGAGTACAACGACGGTCACGGCAAATTACTGTTTTGTAACAATTCTGATTCATTGAAAGCGAAGGCGACGAGGAGAGAGGTTGGTGGTTCGCGACTTCCATCAATGATTCACTCGATCAACGCGATGCACAATAAGATTTGTGCCCTCACATGTGTTCCCTAATACCAGGGGAATTCGAATGTAATTTCCATCGCATACTATACGAGCGGAGTCTATAGATAAGCTTTACGCGGTACATAAATTTAATATCAGTCTGTCTCCAGCCACGAAAGCTCGTGATATACGACCAGGATGAATTTTTTATCTCGACTTGAATAAATCTTGCAAAACAAAACTCTGTATTCACTGAATATTTCGTAGAAATTTAGCCAAATTCGTATTTTTTATGCACTGGCAATGAAATTTCGTTAAAAATTGTAGAAATTTTGTTGAAAACGGCAAACTAAATATTTTTTTGATAATTTCGAAACTTTCGTTACTTTGACATATTCTTGCCGCAATTAATCAATTTTTGGGATTATTCGAAAAAAACGTTTTTTATTCGAAAAAATAAAACTTCAGAATACATAAGAGACACTTGGCTCGTCCAAAACGAAAAAAAAAACACGTCACTGTAAAAAAATGCAAAACAATATGGAGCTTCGGAAAATAATTTAGAAATAATTTAGAAAAATTGGATGAATCTTCGACGATCGAAGATTCATCTGCATCGTTTCTCACGAGCTGTGTAAGTTGCTGAAAAACATCAGGAGTTTTCGGAACTCGATATGCTTGCGAAATGAAAAAATTCGAAGGACTGCGCTGGCATTCGGAGAATCGCGCTGTGACTTAATGTTTACACGTCCTTCGTGTTACTGCACGAGGGCGCGTGCCTGACATACGCTGCGATTCGTTCAACGCCGGTCAGAGAAAACAAAAACAAGAGAGTAAAAACTTTGCTTACTCTGGAACATGATCATTTTTGTTTTTATTATCAATGTCATTATCTTTCATCGAAATTTATAAATGCAGCGAAAAAAAAACCGGTTTAGAGTTTTGCGTGTGAATATATAGGGACGAATGATAATAATTTGGAGCTTGTAGCAATAAAAACACGCTCTGTGTTTGCTCTTTTTTGAAATAAGTCTGAAAAGAAGGCCTGCGTTTGATTCTTATCGAAATATGTCAAACGGTTTCAACTCACATTTCGATATTTCCTCGGTGTGTTGACAGACGCGACACCGAGTGCACGAGTTATTTCGAATCGGAGAACGACGAATGCACGACACGTTACACCCGCGGCGGCCATGTTTAGCCGGTTACACGCTCGACACGCACACTGAAACTGTTTTTCGCGAACAAAGATCGAGAGAGGGAGAGAAAGAAAGTGCGAGAGAGACGGAGACACGGAGAGGGAGAGAGACACCTGTCCACTGCGGTGCTCGCGCGCGTCTTTTCTCTTTCTTTCTTTCCCCCTCCACTTCGCTCTGTCCCGGCGCCACGAAACAATCCTCGTACTTCACTCTGATCCTTGTATTCGTTTTTTTTTCGGAGTTTGCCTAATTATTCCACCCGGTTTTTTTTTATTACTGGCTTTTTTACACTCGACGTAAAATTTTGTTTTTCACTCTTGGCGGCTGAAACTATAGATACACGCTCTATTTGTTCTCTCGAATAAAACGGCCCAACGGCCGCTCGCGCGCGACTACCGCAACGCAAACCCGAACCGCCAGTCCCCTGCGGTATTTACCACATTACGACTCGTCGGCTCGAGTCGTCATCCCTCCCCCCGCTACACGAGACCTTCCGAAATCAACCGAAGATGATACTTTTACTTGCGCGCGTCGACATAACAAATTACGCGCGCGCACACTTCCTCGCAACAGTTTTTTTTTCTCTCCTTTCGATTCTTCTTTTCTCTTCCATTCACCCATCCAAGATTTACTCATCAGCTGTTAAAAACCCCATTACGAACTTTCCGATATTCGCAGACTGTTCGCGATGTTCAAAAATTCCCTCACGAATGTTATTCTTTTTTCTCGTTGTTCGTGAAATGATTTTTCTCTCGAAAAAACTCACTCGCCGGCCCGAAGCGCCATTTCCGTGTCGCATATATTATTCATCAAGTGATTTTTTCAAATCGTGGAAATAAAGTTCGGTCATCGCGATCCCATCTCTCGAATGAGTGAATCCAACGCGAAGTACATATAATAAAGTTCGCCCATCAGCGAGGTTACTCGATCGTGACATGGACGCTCGCGCGCGGGAAAAGGTAAACGAGCCTCTCGTAAAAACGACACGTTTTTATTGAAATGACTGGAATTTTTTATGTTTGTTTCAAAAGACACACTAATTGAATGGACTTGAATATTGTGACCGCATTAAAAGACACTGGGTCAATTAGACCCTCGGCGTACTTCGTGCGACTGTGACCAGCGACGCTTCGGTCGGTTTTCGTTGAAAAAAATCACGAGTGTTCTTTCGACGTTTCTCGATAAACGTGCATCATTGAAAATCCAAAATTATGAAATTTAATTGTTGAAAAAAATTATCAAAAACTTTGATTTTCGCAAAATCGAAAATTGCACGAGAAAAAATCGTAAATTTTCCAATTTTGATATCATTCGATATTGAATAAGTGAAAATGTGCCCAGAAAATTTCGAAATTTTCGAAAAATTCTGAACAACCAAATTATACGTATTTTCGAAACAAAAAATATTCAATTTCGCAGCAAAAGCGGTCGCCGAAAATATACCTCGCGCGTAGGCACAATTACCGCTAATAATTGACTCTGGGTCAAAATGACCCAGTGTGTACAGGAACGGTGAAATATAAAAATTTTCTCACAAAAACCTGCCGAAAAGAATTCCAAGTTGCAACATTTTTTCTAACAAAAAAAATGCCAATTTCTCAACAAAACTCTGGGTCAAAATGACCCAGTGTGTACAGCAATGGTGAAATATAAAAATTATCTCACAAAATCTTGCCGAAAAGAATTCCAAGTTGCAACATTTTTTTCTAACAAAAAAAATTCCAATTTCTGAACAAAACTCTGGGTCAAAATGACCCAGTGTGTACAGGAATGTTGAAATATGAATATTTTCTCACAAAAACTTGCCGAAAAGAATTCCAAGTTGCAAAATTTTTTCTAACAAAAAAAATGCCAATTTCTGAACAAAACTCTGGGTCAAAATGACCCAGTGTGTACAGCAATGGTGAAATATAAAAATTATCTCACAAAAACCTGCCGAAAAGGGCAGAAAAGTTGCAACATTTTTTCTATTAAAAAAAAAATGCCGATTTCGGAACAAAACTCTGGGTCAAAATGACCCAGTGTGTACAGCAATGGTGAAATATAAAAATTATCTCACAAAAACCTGCCGAAAAGGGCAGAAAAGTTGCAAAACTTTTTCTATAAAAAAAAAATGCCGATTTCGGAACAAAACTCTGGGTCAAAATGACCCAGTGTGTCCAGGAAGGCCGAAATGTAAAAATTTTGCTGACAGAAAGTTGGCGAAAAGAATTGGAAGTTTTGCAGCATTTTTCCTGCTCCAATAAACGTCAGTCAACTGTCAAATATTCACCGAATGTCAGAGAGCAGCGAGAGCTGTCAAATAGAAAGGTGAGACGTAAAAAGTTGGTACACGCGAGAATGTCAAGTAATCGCAACATAGGGAACGATTCACCATTGAGATTTATTTGTTGCCCATTAATTTGAACGAACTCGCGAGTGACTGAGTCACACGCGTGACCTAACCGTGTCGATCGTCATGTCCCTACCACCGGATGCACAAGATTTGAACGTTGCACTCGCCAACGCATACCCGAGTTTTCGCCAATTGGAAGACCCCGCGTCGGCTAAGCAAGGAGATGATTCTTGGATAATACTCACGCGACTGCTGTTGACAATTATTTCGAGAGTCGGTTTTTTCCTCGTACAAATCGGCAGTGTACCAGTCACCAACGTCAACCTCGTTCTGCTACAGAATATCGTTGATTTTTCGTGGGTCACGATCGTTTATCTTCTCGGGGGATTCGTCATCGCTTATAATGGCGATTCTGGGGGTCTGATCGGTCAAGGCCAATGGATCGGCAATGAAAACAGCATCGACAAGGAGGAAATACTCCTCGGATGGCAAGCCACTATCGTTGCTTCTGCCATTTACACGTGCTTCCTCGTTGGACGAACTCATGTACTCGGTTATCTTTTAATCGGCTTTATCGTTTCCGGCATCGTTCAACCGTTCGCCATCCATTGGTCGTGGACCCCCAATGGCTGGATGGCCCACAATCATTTACTCGGTTACGATGTCGCTTTTTACGATTTTTCCGGTTCTGCCGTTGTCCACATCGTTGGAAGTCTCACCGGATACATCGGATGCGTTATTCTCGGCAGAAGAATTATCAGACTCAGGGATATCGATGACGCGAGCGTTCCGACTGATTCAGCCGGCACTGCGCTCGCCGGATACTTTTTCATTCTTCTCGGCCTTCAGGTATTCTTCACACCAACAGAATTTCATTTTTTTTCACATTTTCACGGAATAAAAATGAGGGATGACCTTGAATTTCACGAAACGAATTCAGGATTCTCTCAAAATTTCGTCAAAACGTTCAGTTCACCAAAACTAACAGTTTGCTCCCGTGAAGAAAAATTTTGTCATTTTTCTCGAAGAATTTCTTCCTGAGAATCCGAAATTCTGAAAAACTTGTTAAACAAATATTTTTTACAAAAAAATTTCAAAATCTCGAGAAAAACAACAAAAAGGAAATAAAGTTTAGTGTCACAATGCAAATGCAACGAAGAATGACCTTGAATTTCACGAAACGAATTCAGGCTTCTCTCAAAATTTTTTATAAACGTTCTGCTCACCAAAACTAACAGTTTGCTTCCGTGAAGAAAATTTTTGTCATTTTTCTCGAAGAATTTCTTCCTGAGAATCCGAAATTCTGAAAAACTTGTTAAACAAATATTTTTTACAAAAAAATTGAAAAATCTCGAGAAAAACAAGAAAAAGATCCGGAATTTCGGGGACACGATATTTTGCACGAAAAATGATATTTTGAATTTTTTCTTACGAGAATTTCAGAGTCTCTGCTTACCAAGCGCCACTCTGAAACATCCGAGAAGCACGAAAAAAGATGTGTCAATGATAATAGTGAATAATCTGCTTGGAGCTTCGTCCAGTAGTCTGGTGGTGGTTGCACTGCATTTTGTACTGAGCAGAGAGCCATTTAATTACTGGACGGTAATGAGATGCGTTCAAGCTTCGATCGCCGGTACGATAATCGTTTCGGCGGGTGTACATTTTTACAATCCATTATTGTGTCTCGGTCTCGGTTGTACCGGCGGAATAATTCACTACGTCGTATCGAGACGAGTTTTCCAAAGTGCCCTCGAAGATTATTGCAACGTCATTGCAACGCATCTCCTCACTTCCCTCATTGGAACTTTGCTCGCTCCTTTTGCTCGCACGACTTCAGAAAGCGTGAAAAATCCGATCATCATCCTCGTCAATTTTGCCTGGCAACTCATTTGTCTCATTGCCATCGTTGCCTTGGTTACTGTCCCAGTCGCATTGGCATTTGGCTTCCTCGAGTGTCTCGGAATCTTACGCAACAGATCGGAAATCATCAATCATTTGCGAGCTATCGTTGCTGCTGATCGTGGACCCCCGAGGTACCTATTTTCTTTTCCTCGCAACAAACTTTTGTTGCTTCGATCCAAAACCTCGATCCACTTGCTTCGACTCCTCTAGGACGTTGAGTCCCACATGGCAAATGTCGAGGAAATTCAGAACAATTCAGTATGTTTTTGTATCAAGTTTTTAAGAGATCGTGGAAAAAATTTCACGACCATTAGGAAGCTCGTTATTGAACAATTAACGTTAATAAATTAAATGTGGTCAAATTTATTTTTATAGAAACTCGAATAACTTTGGGATAAGTTTTTTTTTTGACCTCTCAATTTTTTGATATCTACAAAATACCGAAAGCAACGGAAACAAAACGAAGTTTATTGATAAATATTTTTTGTATTTATTTAAAAAATTGTTCTTAACAAAATTTTCATTTTTTATAATAACGAGCTTTCGAATCGTCGTGAAATTTTTACTCGACCTCTTGAATACTTCATACAAAAACATCCTGAATTTTGAGAATGTTCTTGGACTTGGAATTCTTAAAATTTGTTGTTTTTATATGAAGAATTCATAGGAAGTCGTGTACAAATTTCACGACGATTACGAAGCTATTTATTGAACAATTAACATTGACAAGTTTCATTGGTACTCAACATCCTTGATTATAAATTTTCATCAACATTCTCTGAAGCTGAATGAATTATTTATTTATTTGAAATTTCCTCGCTCGATAAATTATTAACGAACAAAATAAAAAATCGGATAAGAGAAAGGCGAGGAAACGTGTGAGAATATTTAAAAAAACGCTTTACCTTTCGATTGTTAATATTTTTACCGTCACTCGTAACTCAGATCACACATGCAGAGACTTTTCCTTCCGGAGGGTGAAACTCTGTATTTTCAACCCTGCACCGGCCGAATTCGGCCGCACGGTAACCAAGCAATTGCACGATCTTTGAATCCCGAAAGTCCATCGATACAAATTCACAAGGCGAATGAGGCCGCTCATGCGGTTCGAAAGAAGGAGAAATCGCAAGTTTCCTTTGCGACTTCGAGCCCGAACGTAGTTGCTCGATCGACACGAGTTAAAAAATTACGTCAAGTTCACACTCTCAGATCGCACAGTGAAATCACGATCCTCCAAGCCAAAAGCCACAAAAAAGCTATGGGAGACGATCAGAATTCCGGGGAGGATGAAAAAGTCGTTTCTCCTGACGCTGACTCGTACGATCTTGGAAAGAGATCGGGCATCGAATGCTGCGGCGATTCGTCGATGGAACTTTTGAAAATTTACGAAAATTCCCTCATCCACAAACTCAGCGATTTGCCGGCTCCGCAAACCAAGTATTTTCATTTTTTCGCCATTAATTCTCAACATTAATAAATCTTTTCACCAACGAGTCAGTTTCCCTTTTTTTTCTATGGTTTTACAGTCTAAATAATTTTTTTTTTCAAATTCGTCAATTTTTCCAACTCCAAGAGTGAGAAAAAAAAATTATAATACAACAAATTGAATTTCCATCAGGAAAAATTTGACTAGAGTCGAAAATCCTCCGACGAAAAAGTTGAAACGACCAAGAGAATCTTACAGGCTTCACAGAACGCAGAAAAGCACAAATTTGCGATTGGATGCGATAAACGAGATTGAGCCAAGTGTCAAGTTTCTCGTGCGGCCGAGTGTCGAAAGGTTTTCAAGCACAACAGACACCGACAGCGAAAACGAATCGTTGGATGAAATCCCAAAGAAATATTTGAGGAGTTCGATTCAGTCGGTGCCACTCGGATCGATGAGATAAACTCTTGAGTTCACTGAATTTTCTTCGTGAACCTACGCTTTTTCTTCATGTTTCTCATCGATTAAATGCATCGATCTCGCGAATGTCATTTTTTAAGTATTTCCTTTTATTATAACTTATCGCCTATCCGTACAGTTATTACAGTATTTTACAATACACGTGATGGTAAGTTAAACAATTTGACAGCGTCTATGAAAGTCGTATGTACTGAATAAAGGGCAGCGAAAAACAAAGTTAAAAAAAAATATAATGGACTGATTCGAGTGCCGGCGAAAATACAATCGATATTCGATTTTTCTTTGTTTTTTTCCCAAATTTATAAATTCCGTAGAATTTAATTTAAAAAAGTAAAGGAAAATAATAATTACGATAATTTTGTGGTGTCGGCTTGAATTATTGTCAGTCGACGACCGTGTGTGGACGGGTGTTGCCGTCGGCGCTGTGTGGCCGAAAAATTAAGTATCAAAATCCTGTGTGTGTGTGTTGTTTTTTTTTATTTGTATTTTTTTTTCTTCATTTATACCAAGACTAAAAAAAATGGTATTTTTTGTCCAAAAGGAGACGCTCGCGATCTCGTCATCACCCAAATGAAAATTAATCCGAGTATATTTACAAAAAAAAAAGTGACGTTAATGGCACGCTCGAGCACGAGACCGAAGCAGAAATGTTGATTTTTACTCTTTTGTTTTTCTTTTCTCTGTTTTCTTCTATTTGCTTCGTCTCGTTGTCGACAATTATTAAACTTTGTACATGATGATTCGACGATTATACACTTTTGTTTCGCACTCTCTCACTCATTCGTTCTACAATCTCTCCTGACATGATTCTCAGCACACACAATGTAAATTTGTAAATTAATGTTCAAGTAAAAATAACTGAAAAAATGTACAAACTTAAGCTCATAAGACGATGGCAATTTTTTTAGTTGTTTCCTTCTCGTGTCTACGTGCATCATGGGATCCGCGAGTTCAAAATCGGGGCAGTGGAATCGCATCTTCGTTAATCGTTCGAACGATTTTTAAAACTTTTTTCTTATTTTTTCGATTTCATTTTTTTTTACACATATGGAGCATACGCGCGTTATTAGCTCGTGGATTTTTCTGACCTGAGAAAGAACGAAAGAAAATTTTTACAATTTTCCATATTTTCAATTTTCCTCTTTCAATATTTTTGCTGCATTTCTGTACAGTTTACTGTTTTGTTGTTTTTTTCATTTTTAACAAGTTTTGGAATCTGAGAAATCGCAAGTCTGTTGACAATTCGTTGCGTGTGTCGATCCAAAACTTTCTACACGATTCAAATATTGACGTAACGATAATTTGCAGATTTTCATGATTTTTTGTGTACGATAGAAAATTTCTTTGACTCTTAATAACGCGCGTTTTACAATTAATTTACAAACGGACGCCCTGTGTCCGGCGTCAGGATCGGTAACAAGAATAGTATTGTCAAAATATACACGGAATCATGATTATTTCTTTATCATTCTCAAAATATTTATCGTCCTTTTATTTTTACTATGCCACAAAAAAATTCAGCATACTTAAATCTCGTTGAAAATAATTTAACTCACATTTTTCCTTTTCATCGTATTTTGGGTTTCAGAGTTTCCTCTTTTTCGTCTTTTCATCCGCAAGTTATATTGACACTGACCAATCACCCTTGAAATATCAAAAACTGGTACAATCTCACATTTGGAAGATTATTATCAAGCAGAATACAAATTTTTACGGAAAAAATTGAATTTCCTACATTTTACAAGAGATTTCATTTTTTTTTCTTCGAAAACAAATTTCTGCTCAATAAAAATCAGCCAAAATTCGAGGTTGTCACATTTTTATTGCTGACACGATATTTTTCCAATTCTTAGCATTTCGTCAATGTTTCTGAGATTTTTACTCATCTTATTAAATTTAGACCGTGAACACAGGGAATTTGAAACGATTTCGAACGGATGGCACGTCAACACGAATCGTGCAAACTATGGAAATTTTTTATACAAAAAAAACAATACGAAAAAAAAGTATTACGAACGTTCTTGACATAGTTTTTTGAAAGTTTCTGTGAATATGAAAAATACCAATTACAATCGTTAAATATTCTTACAACAAGGAAAACGTACACTGTTACCGAAATTGGTGGTCCTCGCGGAAGCTTTAATCCGCGAAAACCATGGACGATCCCGCGCAATTCGACGACTCGATGTTTTTTTTTTGGAAAATAAAAACGGAGTTACAACAAAGAATACCGATCTCGTCGATACGTCGAATTACCTAATACCGTGGGTTCACACTAACGCGAAGGATCCGATTCGCATTTAACGATAAATATATTTTATATTCTTGGAGAAACATTTAGGACGATTTGGACAGATGCGATCCCAACGTTTGACACTTTGTTTCTTAGTTTCTGACAATTTTACAAACTTGAATCTCTTTTTCTCTCGAATCCGAATGTTTTTTGGTCCAATAGAATTTTTCTTTCCTTGTTTATTTATACCAAGTTTTAGTTTTCTCCCATAAACTCGTAGCTAAGTGCAATTTGCCACTCGATCTCATACTTTTTCCCCTTCTTTTATTTACTTTTGTTCAATAAATATATTTCCTCTTTCCTCACGCGACGAATGCTCGAGTGACTATTTTTTTCCTCTCAGCGATTAGGCCACTCTGTCACAAATTTCCCTCGAGGTGCACAAATATTAGCGATCGATGGAGGCAATTCCTGGACGTCCTTTTTCACATTCAGTGAGGCGAAAAAAAACTCTCCTCGTTCCACTGAAACTTTCAACGTTCCAGCAGCGAAAACGTTAAACAAAACAAACAAATTTGGTTTCGACGTTTCGAAATTCGTTCCAATATTTTCTACAGATTTACATTCGCCACGTAAACGATAAGAAAAAAAAAAAATGATTTTGCGGAATGCAGCCTTTTCCGCCAGGACGTTGGACCATCGATCGCCACTCGAGCAACGATAGCAGCAAATTCATTGAGAAATACAACGATGGCACTTGCTTAAGAATACACGCAGTACAATAATAACGTTCGCTGATTCCACCTTCTCTTTCATAATCTCTTTTCGGAATAGTCAGTAACGATCCTGATAAATATTTTCTCTGAGATTTCTTTTCTCCGATAGATAAAAAAATGTTTATTTAACGAATCATCGTTCCGTTTTGCTCGAAAATGCTCGATGTAGCAGCTGTTTGCTTGCTGATAAACTTTCTCACCGTGAGAAGCTTTACCAATGACTAGTTTTTTATTGGCTGCGTGATAAACTCCGGAGTTCGTAACCGCCCCATTTATTTCGAACTCTATTTTATTTTCCAACTCATTAAACAACATTTCTGCGACTTGTTATATTCACTCAAACAATCGCAAGAATTTCTTGGCATGAATTTCTTTAGTAACAAATTTTCGAAACTTTCGAATGAAAATAAATTGTTGCGCTTTTTTTTTGTATTGGAAATTTTCCGTATGGAATTACGTATGGATTGCCATGAGTAAATAAACAAATTGAGCTCGAGGGCAATGGGTCACACTCTGGTCAACCTCAGCAGAGGCCTTAGGCCAGTTACACCAAAGTTGGTCTCTTCATAGGCCTAGGCTCGAACAAGCCTTTGCTTTCACGTTTATTTCTTCTTTTCTTCTTCATAATCATCTTCTTCTTCTTCTTCTTCGTTTATAGGAATTTACAGTCCCATTTCGGAATGTATAAAAATGTACAATTAATTACAGATCTTCCTGAGACGCGCTCGCATTTTGCGTTATCGACGTCTCGGAAGTTAAACTTTTTAATCGTAAAAACGCCAGGACGTTTCATGCGGCTGGCGTTTGCTAGGTCATTACTGTATCGGTCAAATCGTCCTTCAACCATTGAGGTATCGTTCGTGAGCCTAGTCTCTTCAGAAGCTTAACCAGTGCTGTGTTGTGTGACAAATAGTATCTCTGCAAAATAAAATTCAATACAATTTTAAAATTGGCTTCATAAAAAATCTTTTTTTTTCATTGACAGTTCGAGATTTCATTTTTAGTAAAATTACAAGAGAGATTCGCTGCTGTCGTCGATTTATTTGAAATTTATCGTGCAGTCCGACGAAGGACAATCCAGTCGAGTTTATAAATTAAAGTCAATTGTTTTACCTTGAATGCAGAAAATATAATAAAATGAATAATTAAAATAAATCGAACAATAACCAACTGGAAAATTAAAGAATTCAAAAAATTGACACTGACTTTAAGGTATTATTACGTTTACGAAACTACTTTGTTTAGGGTTCTTTCTAAATTTTGTATAAAAACGTTCTTGGCACCAGAACTGACAGTTTTCTCCTACGAAGAAATTTTTTCTGACGTTTAGAATTTGAGATTTTTTGCTTTTTCCCATCTGAACGCGTGTAAATTGAAGTCGCGATTCTTTTGATTTTTTTCTTGCAACTCTCGAAGGAAACGTGACTTCAATTTGCATGCGTTTAGATGGAAAAAAATTGGAAAATGAATATCTCAAATTCTAAACGTCAAAAAGATTTTCTTCGTAAGAGAAAACTGTTAGTTTTGGTGCCAAGAACGTTTATACGAAATTTTGAATGAACCCTAAATAAAGTCGTTTTGTGATAGTCATTCGTTAAATGAAATCGATCGCAGTGATAATCTTCAGAGTGAAAAGAGGAAACTGCTTCGATGTAATGAATTCGAGACAACAAACCTGCAGGAGTTTGTAAGATCGATCCTCCATCGGTGGATACTGTCGGCCTTTGCTTTTACCGAGACACTTGGTACGATCCTCGTTGGTGACTTGGCAGAAGAAACCTTTTTTGGGATCGTATCGCAAGTGAGTGGAATAATTGAAAGCTGGAGTAATTTTGAGAAATCGTTGCAACTCGTGTAACGTTTCAACTGGATTTTGTCTCAATTGTTCTCCGTCGATAATGTGCAATTGTTGGGGCGGATAGTACGAGAGCCATCTTTCCAAATGTTGAGCATATTTGCCGGGATTGAGACAACGGTTTCGTAAATCTCTCAACGGTTTTGGCGCCGTGTCACTCGCAGTTATCACCGAATGAAACGTGTAATTATTCGCGACTGGATCACCGTGTACTCGAGTGTGTTGATACCAAGAATAAGCTCGTCTCGCCGGTGACAAAAGTATCGTTATCAATTTCGCTCGAGGTAACAAAGCATGTGCCCGACGTGGCACCAACTCGCCGTCGAAATACGTTGCTGACTTTTCGAACAGATAACGAGAACTCTCGTTTTTTGCAGCTGGGAAAAATCCCATGTACCTGCATTCAAAAGAAACCAACAATTAGTTCAACGTTAACAAAATCAATGCCATAACGATAAAAAAGCAAATTTGAACAAATATTTAGAAATAAATTTTTTTTCATGAAAATTTGTTTGTATTTGTTTGGCAATTTCTTACAATAATGAAAAAATGTTCAATTCGACAAAATGAACGATGAGTCAGGCAAGGAACTCTTTTTCGTTGGGTTACTAAATTTTTATTCGACTTGGTGGATTTTTCAACTGATAAATGCAAAAGTCCACGATTTCTTATTTTCCTCGACATTGAAAAAAATTCTATCAGTAGTATTTGAAGCGATTTTCGTGTATTGTGAAAATAATATCCCTGTCTTACCAGTCGAGTCCTTTATAATAATTTTTTCCGTTAAAAAATTGAATCTCTTCGAAGGTATCGGGACTCGGAAGATTGCTGCTGATTGCCGGATGAATTGACAAGAATGTGTAGAGAGCCGTTGTGCCAGTTTTTTGTGGACCGATGACGAGAAACCTCGGCAATTGGTCGCACATTTTGCTCTTCGACCAAATTTTTTGATGGCGTGGATCATCGCAAGGATTCTGAAAAAAGTAACTCGTTCGTAAAATTTCTTTGGAATATTATTTCCCTGAAAATAAAAAAATTCGTCGAGCTTTTTCAATCCAAAGAGATTTGGAAATGAAATTTTCCAACAAATGGACAAATTTTTATAATTTACTGAAAATTGAGTGCATCATCAATCGGTCGAATGGAAAATTGGGAAAAATGGGCTCGAGCTTTTTCGAAATTTACAATTTCATCCTCAATCGTAAGTCACTTACGCCCCAAACAGGGTCAGCTTCTTCTGGATAAAGTTGAAAATATCTTTCGCCAAGTTGAAGCGGTGGGGCGCTCGATAGCCTCAGGTTCGTCCAGCATTGAATAAATTTGATGACCGATTCGAAGGTGTAGAGAGCCAAGCGATCGTTTCCATAATTCGACATGTGAGTCATGAAAATGTTGATCTAAAAAATTAGAAACATTAGTAAATGAGTTTTGTCGATATTTTCGTTTTTTTTTCATGTTCGTAATGAATGAAAATCTTTTAAAAATCCCGATGAAGTATTTAGTAATTAAAAAATAAGTTTTGATCGATTTAACGAAAGAGACGAGTCAGTACATATTTTTTCTTCGCGAAACTCATGGCAGATTTAAAGAGAAGCATTAATCGGTTTGCTCGTTAAAACAAGTTGGTTTTATTTTCTCACCGGATTATAAACGATAGTTTGGAACAATTCTCCTCCCTGAATAGACTCGTCGAGTTTGTCTCTTCCGCCTGGATAGCGTTCGATGAAGATAGTATGAGTGAACAGACCGCAGGTTTGTCTTGGCAGGACCTGAAAGAGCGTATAATCGTGAATAATTATTTTCCTTATCCCAACACAAAAAGCGAATGTTCTTCTTTGAATAAAAAATAATTGGGAGAAAGTTTAAATAACAAAGAGGAATAAAAGAAGAAGAAAGGGAAAAAATTTCAATTAGGCAAACATAATTGGACAGGAAAATGGAGTTTTTATGGCTATTCAAATGAACGATTAATTTAACGAGGTTCCTCGAGGCTAGCCTCCATTCTTCGCGAGGCAAACTTTGTCATATTGTTCGATGATTCAAGTGGAAAGAAAAATTGTACTTCGCCATCGGACTTACATTGGTACTTTCTTTGCCAAACGCGAAACGATTGCTTTGACCGACATTTTCATCTCCAACTTTTCTTATCGTTCAATTAAGAAAATTAAAACTTCTTTGTAAGAAATTTATCGTATTGAGAGAAAAAAAAAGCATATTACGATTAACAACTTGTCAGTGTTTTTATTTTTCAATCCATTTGTTCGCGTCGACACACTGGGTCATTTTGACCTGATTAATATTTCGGTATTAGTTATTCTCCGGGTCAAATTGACCCAGTGTCGCATCACAGTCACAAATATTCGGTGCCAATGAAGCTCGGAATGTTTACCATGATATTACGATGAATAAATCCTCGTCGTAGACGCGCTGGCCTCAGATGCGGATATTCCTCCGTACTCGTCACTTTGATGTTCCACACTTTCTTCCATGCTTCGTACAGCCCCTCGTGCACCGGATACACCCCCGAATGGTGAGGACTTACGCTGTAACCGCTTACGGTCGGAATGCCATGATCTTTCGCGAATTGTTTGTTCAACGTCATGTCCAACTGTAGATGTGTTACATTCTCGTAGATATGCGGCTGTTGATGATTCCACATGTGGGAAAACCACGTAAATCTAAAAAAAACGATAAAAAATTAAAATTTCGAAAAAATATTAAAATTTGCGTTTTTCGGGATGAAATTTTGAAAGAAAAATTCGTTCGTTTACAACGATTGTGGGAATTATCGTTTGTGATTAAATTTCAATGGAAATTAATGAAATGTGTATGCGGATTTCTTGCCTGTCGACGTTCTCGAGCAGCATGTCGTCCCCCCAATTCTCCTCCGAGGTTCCATGATGGAAATACTTCCCGGAAAACCCCAAATTGAATTTGAAACCTGGGACCAGAGCCTGTATTCTCTGCTGGGTTGCCAAAAGTGCAAGCACGTCGTCCTTTTTCAGTCTCGTTCCCTTTTCACCCACAAATATGTCGTCCACGTCCACCAGTATCATCCGGTTCAGGCTGAGGCTCAGCTGCCCGTGAGAGAGATACGACAGCGAGTCTAGCAGCAGCAGCTTGTGAAGCCAGAAACGTAGGCCACCGCCGAATAGAACCCTTTGAATTCCATCGTACCTTCCATGGTCCTTGAACCAAAATATAACGATCCGAGTGTTCAAAAACTCTTGACTAGCTACAACGTACATCGTTATCGTAATTTAAGCCAATCAATAACTAGAACTCTCTTTCGAATTTCCATTTTCAGCCACACTGACAACGAAATTTTCATAAAAATCGTCGATATTTTTTTGAATACCGTAAACTAAATATTTTTTTATAATTTGAACATTTTTCTCATTTTGGCAGTATATTTATTTTCTAACGGAATTATCAGCGAAATTTACAAGTGGAACGACAAAAATTTGCATTCGAAGAGACTTTCTAAAATATTTCTTGCTGCAATGACACGATTTTTGGGATTATTCAAGGAACCGTTTAGTCGAACGTATCGAACACAATATCGATCTTTTTCAACAAAATTTTCTTTTCAATGCAACATTGCGGGGTCACTAGATTTTTTTCCACACGCAAGAGCGACAACAAATTTCGTAAAAATTTCATCAATTATTGTCAGTGATGCAATGATTCTGCAGATCTTTCCGAACGATGCGCATTTGAGTTTTCATAAAACGAGCTCTCTTTTTTATTGAGTAAAAAAAATGCAAAGGTCGTTTTTCGATTCATCAACACCAGAAAAAAAAAAAGTCTGCTCTCGTTGCCGAAGAATTTATCGAAATGTCAAATTTCGCAGCGAAGGACGCGTTCCAAAGAGGAATTTTCTCATTACCAGGCAAAAAAGCTGCAAATAATAATCATTCGTAGAATCCGATAGGAATAGATATCGCCCCAACAAGATGCTAGAATATGTAAAAAAAAAGATACCGACAAAAAATCCAATTAAAAATTAAAATATTTGGTGGGGTCGGTGTATACGCCGGTAATTTTATTCCGAGTGTTTCGTTGCGGGGCTCGGTCGTGTCTCACGAGAGTCTGGGTGTAAATTATGATGCTGGGGATATAGATAGAACGAGATAAAGAAGAAAGAGGGGAGCGAGAGGAAAAGTGGATGGATGCGGAGGCGAGGGCGAAGAATGGGTTTCGGCGATCCGTTATAATTGCATCGGTCGCGAAACTCCCTCCGCCTTTTCCTCCGCTTTTCTCGGCCGATTCGTAAAAAGCTTCTCGACATCCCTGCAGCTTGCGAGAGCTCTTGTTCCCTCCTCGTATAGATCGTTCGGGATGCCGGCGTTAGATCTGACTATGCTCTTGCCAATTTTCCGACAGGGGCTTGGGAACGCCGCCGTCGTGGTGCACATCGCTTCGAGTGAGCTTGTTAGCAGTAAACAACAATAATAATCTCGCTGATAACCTCATTACGTGCTCATACAGGTGTGGAACGATGCGCAACTGCCGGACGAAGCTTTTCTGACTCCCTGCGCTCACTATGCCTCTGTATCCACACCAAACCCCTCCGTTCATCGTCCCGACGATTCAAGAGGTAATTAAAACAGGAGCCAATCAGCCACCAAGCTGATTGGATTAATGAGCAATGCCACCATTCTCTCTCTCTCTCTCTTTTCACGTTCCCCATTCTCTGTTCTCTTTGCCGATTCACTCGTCGTTCGTTCGTATATTAAATCTGTACACTTACAGCCTCACACACCCACGCGAATAGCTCGATCAACAATTTGTTTTTCATTCATCCTCCAATTCGCTCGTACGCAAGGTACAAACTGTATTATCGCTCGGCATGCCCTACACAGTCGGGAGAAAGAATGAATAAAACGATGCGCGGGGAAGAAAAATATATATCGCGCTGTTGCAATGCCTCCGAAACAACGCGTATATCATTCCGCTGCGATTTCCTGATCCTCTTTTTGCTCGCATCATCCCGCACCGTATGCATATATTCCTGGTACAATTTATTGCATCAACGTTATCGATCTTTTCATGCGATAAAGCTAAACCCAGTGAACAATGCAAAAGTAAACAAACCAACTAAAACGTCACGGTTCCGAGATGCACGAGTGATGGCGAACGACGCGATTATTCGTGTAAGTCTTAAAAAAGAAAATAAATAAAAATTGTCGCGGTTTATGCAGATTCATCGTCGCCCACGATTTTACATTCCAACCGATAAATTATCGTACTCGTGACGTCTATTGTTTCCCGAACACTCAACTACGCAAAATGCAGTTTAACTCAATCGACCATTAAATATTTCATCCGCGACTCGCGCATTCGTAATTTTGGTGTTTTAATAATTAATTAGTAGCATTCGAGGAATTTTGCGTTCATGAAAGAAATATTAGAGTTCATAAGCTCTATCGAAATATTTGTTCACGGAATATGAATTATTACTTATTCGACGTATACAAACGCTTTATTTAGTTATTGCAAATGCATTATCGATGCGACTAATTAGCAACATTTTGTATAAGTATGACATGAACCTATTATTGTTCGAAATTAATCATAAGGCTTAACATGCGAGTACTCGGAATTCAATGTGAATGGAATAATTGGAAATCATCGAAGGCGATGACTTCGCGATCGTGGCTTCCGCGATCTCTCTGCAGAGCCTCGGACCGAGCCAATACTCGGTTCGGTGACCGGTAGCAGCCATGCGCCGCTTCGTCGCCAACCGGTGAAGCAATTTTTATTCATTTTTGATAATGCTAATTATGGCCGAAATCGAGGGAAAAAATCGCCGTCATATCGACCGAGTTTTCCCGCAATATTTTTATAATTTAATTATAATAATTATTATTATTAATCCTGCGTACACCCTTGTCAGGGTTTTACGGCCCTATCCCACCCGAATAGTGTTAGTGTTATTGTAAATAATTTCGAAACGACTAATCAAACGTTTTTTTCGCTTTGTGCGAATTTTTTAAAAATTTTCGAAATAGAAAGAAAAATAAACGTAATTTTTTACAAAATTTTGGAAGCAAACACATGGCGTGAATAATTTGTGAACTTTCGGTTGGTAGACACTTGTTTCCATATCAACCAACCTGACAACAAGTTATTTCACAGTAATTCAAAAAAAGAAATATTATTTCACTGAACTACGTTGACGTTTCAATTTAACCCGTTTATCCCGATAACTCTTGTGGAATTGATTGATTGAAAAAAAACCTGTATACGTGCATGCGCTCTTTATTTCTGGCATCGAGAGCCCGAGTTTTTCCGTTTCAAACGCGCTCTCGGAGTCTTTATTCCGATCCACTCTCGAACAACGGTATTGCAAATTCGCTCGAATGATTGTTTGTTATTGGATAACAAAACAATAAGGCCTCTCAAAGTGAGATCAAATAACGAACAACATTGCTGAACAACCTCATTTTTGTTTCCGTCGAATTCAATACGAACGGAAAGTTTGTATGGAGAAAAAAAAAATTATGCACGTGCAGTGACAACGAAACTTGTTTATCGAGTGAAAAAATCAGAAAATTCATTCGTTCTTATGGCAAAAGTTGACGCAGTCCGAAATGGATTCGTTAATAATAAATTTGCATTCGTTTGATTTCATTCGATCGAAATGTAACGACACTGAAAATGAAATTTTGTAAAATTTTTTTGTTATTTTGGCAATAAATTTGGTTTTTAACGGAATCGTCAGCAGAATTTACGACTTAAAGGACAAAAATTAGCTTCCGAAGAGACTTTCTAGAATATTTCTTGCTGCGATGACACAATTTTTGGGATTATTCGAAAAAAAACGTTTAGTCGAACGTATCGAATAAAATATCGATTTTTTCCTACAAAATTTTCTGTTCGGTGGAAAAATCGACTCGATCGGCCTTACCACTGCGTCGTTGTTTTTTCACATTTGATAAAACCCATGAGAGCAATAGGAATATTTAAAAAATCAATAAAACGTTCACATACCTGGATGACAGTTGCTAAGGGGCTTTTGTTCGTTGGATAATCGAGACTATCCCTGTGAGCCCATGCAAGAGGCTCGTACGTGCTGTGATTCGCCTGAAAAATGGTCCAATCACCACCCGGCAAAGGTCCCCAAGCAGTTTCACCAGATCTCGTTAGCCTAAGGATCGGCGATGCGGCGTTTAGCTGGGCGTCCTAATGAGACGAAAAAGACGAATGAAAAGATATTCATCATTTGCGAGAACTAGTCATCGATGTTGACTGAGCAAGAGACTTACTTTCAGCCGAAGATTCGTGTGTATGAAAAGCGGGAATCCTTTGAGTTGTGCACCAACAAGACTCTCCTCTCCAGGAGGTGCGAATCCAACGATTCCAACGGAATATTCGCGACAGTATTTGTCCAACAATTCTCTATTCCACTTGTCCATCTGCAGATACTTGTTCAAATTTTCAAAAACCAAAACGCCATATCGTCCTTTGTCAAGATTCGTAAGTACAGGAAGACTTTTACCAGCAACTTCCACCTTGTACCTGAAAGCAATAAAAAAAACCATGTGCTTATGAAAAAAGCGAAGATCCATCACTTTTCCTTCCATCATAACAATCCGTCGTAAAGAAACTCGTGAAAAATGTCAAGCACATATCTTGTTATTCCAATCTGTCAACTGAGAATGGACCGAGGACCGTGTGATATTTTTTATGAATAGATGATTTGCTATCGCTGTATATTTTCCTTTTAACGCCATTTTCTCACAATGCCAGTCTACCCGCGTGAGAGTACCGCCAGGGCGTACGAGAGCTCATTCGTTAATGGCTCGTCCATCAAATCCTGCAAAGACACCGCGCGCGGCCACCCGTCCAAGTTAATTAAGTAATCAAGAGCGGAGTGCTCTTGCTGTATGGAATAGAGTATCCTGCCTCTCTGTTATCACGCACATCTCTCCCCACACACGCATATTCACATACAACATATATTCCGTTATCTACACATTGCGGCTGCATATCTCTGCGTTATTCTCTCCGCCCAGATTGATCGTAAGTTAGATGCATGAAGCTTCATTGACGTTTCGACCAATACAAATGCTTCTTCCTGCTGCGACGCGTTATTTCGTCTTTTCCCATAATCATTATCGTGCGTCAACCATATGCACGTATATTAACTTTTAATATATGCAGAACACGAGCTTTGCTGCATGTGATTACAACGAAGATGAAAAAGGCTGGTGGAGGAAACAAAAACTTTCCATTCATTCAGCCACGAGGGTTTTTTACGACGAGAGACTTTTGACGTGCTATATTTCACAATCTCACCTGCTCTGAATTTTTCATAATAATCCTAAGTGGACTGATGCATGGAGATTACTATTTACAAAATCCGGAAGGGTTTCATTGCGAAGAGGTGTGTATAGTTCTGGAAATTCGGAAAAATTCGTTTTAGGGATTTTACTGGTTTTTCGTAATATCGTAATATGAAGGAGAGTCAATTATTTTGATTTAAAACAAAAAAAAGTTTCATTTCATTGAAATGCGAATTTTAATTATAGCGCATAGATTTTTCAACTATAATTCGAAATATTTCGAAGCCTGGAGCTTTCGTCCGTCCTCTCACACTGCCTATCGGTATTTTCGAGTCTTTCTTTCTGCTTCTCCGTTAACCAGAGATTCTTTTTCGTTTTATCCTCATGATGATAGACACCTCTGATATAAAATGTACCGCATACGTGTACAAATACACGTAGAGAGTGACTTTTTTCTCGGTTTATTTCGTTGCTGAAACGAGCTCATGTCAAATGATATGGTCGTGGATGGAGGCCCGATACACCGGAACGTCAGTGAGACAGCGGAGCAGAAAAATCCCACGTTCTTCACCGATGCTGCTTTGCATCACTCCCCCATCCCTGGCTGGCTGGGATATCGTTGATGTATGCTGCTCGCGACGAGCACAATCTAATTTCGCGAACATTGGATTTTTCACCCGTATTTTTTTCTTCTCTCTGCTTTCCTCACTATTTCTCTCTCCTCGTTTTTTTTTCTACTAATGAAACCACAGAGACACCAGTCGTCCTCATTAATATAGCTTTGAGCTTTGCATTCCATCCACTTTATGCAATCGTATTATTCACCCTGAATATCTGACGTGCGCGTATTAATGTTGTTCGTCGTCCATCAATCCTCCGCCGGTTGACATTTTTTTCTGGTCAAATCCGCAGAAAAGCATTTTCCATGCTCAGACACTCGATAAATGTTTTTGCCGAGAGAAACTCGCATTGAAAAATTATATCGTAGGCTTATTGTTTATCGTCGTCGTGAAATATATTTTTTATGAAATGTCTCTGTGGAATGGAACTGAGAAGAATGAGAGTCTGTCGTGTCCGATCGGAGTAAAAATGATTCACCATTCGTCCAGTAATGCAAATATAGGTTCAGGTGTTTTTCTTGCTAATAAATAAATAAACCCGAAGAATCCCAACGCATCGACAGCTTTGATTTTAACTTGCGACCTTGGGGTACAATCTACCCCAGGCCTGTTAAGGAAAATGGTCATTTTTCTACGTTTGTTGGTTTTAGCATTTTTTTTAGTGTCCTTAAATTTAATTTTTGGCTTTACAAAGTAAACAATCTTTTTAAAAAAGCTTTCAATATTTCCGACACCAATTTTCAAGTCGAAATATTCAGTAGTTCATTTTTTATAACAATTTTTGTCACTGGGGTACAAATCTACCCCATGGTGGAAAGCACGTAATTCTACAGAGGTGTGGCAAGTAAGGGTTAAGTGTAAAAATCCCTAATTTATTGAGAGTATGTAACGTAAGATATGGCATGTTCCAAATACACTGTTAAATGCGATTACAGACTCGAGCGCTAATGAAACTGCAATAGGAGACTTTTCAAACTCGAATGGGATAAGAGTCGAAAGTTTTAAGGGTTTGAAACTCGGAGATGCGGTTAAGTGTAGAACTTGGAATTAACGGAACCCGAGCTATTGACGTCGATTGCCGTTGCCATTGAAGATGCAGTCGTGTGTCGTTTGTATGTGTGAAGAACACTTGGAGTAGATACTGAAAATGGCTCAGAATTTTTTTGTGCAAAAAACATGGCGAAATTCGTTTCCAAAGTTTCGTAACTTTTTTTAAAAATAATAATAATATTGAGACATTGTTCAACGTTCTCGACTATGGGGTCAAATGGTTTTTTTCATCGTTATTTCGTATCGAGACTAGAGGAAAAACGCGATCGTTCGCTAGCAGCCAGACGGCTGCGAATCCCTTGGGGGAATTTTGGTGATAGGGTGACGGGGTGTATTTTCGCGCGAGGAATGGGATCGAGGATCGTTGCTGCCCGGAATCTCCGCTTTCTGATTTTACGGAGCGACCAGCAAAATCGTGAGAGATACAGAAAGATAACGCTGCAGAGCGGGTTAAGGGGGAGTGTGAGGTGGACTCGGAGAGGAAAGTGGTAAGGCTAGAATATGGAACGTTGAGTTCCGACAGCGCAAAACATCGAATTACGCGAAATCTCTTGCAGACACCCTCGTGCTGGTCCATTCATTTATACACTCGCGCGTATATACATACATATACGTCCCGGAAAAGGTGGCGTACGAATCAGCTCAACGGCATCGTGCTCGCGAATTTCTCGTTCACTCGGAATAACACGTCTCTTGCACCGGAGATTGCGGCGCATGTTTTCCTCCTGTATAGCTCTTCGTTTCGCGTTTCTCTTCCTTCTGATGAGCGTATTTTCCGGTGTACGAGTGGAAAAGCAAGAGAGAGCCAGAGAGAGAGAAAGAGAGACAGAGCGATAATGGAACAGAGTAAGAGAAGATTTTTAGCTGCCTCGTTCCCAAACGAAGCAGGGTATCGTTTCGATTCCAGGATTTCCACCCGAAAACCGCAAATTCACGGCTTCCCTCATCTCGCTATCACAGTTTTCGCGTAAAACTAGAGCCCTGCGCGCGTACATTTCCCCCAGATGTTGAATTCGCAGTTTTACTTGGTTGCATCTCATACAATTAGAATAAACATGAGCTGCGGGGACTGAGGCCAATTAATAGTGCAGCCAGCCCAAACTTTGTTAAATATTTCCCTTATACATTGATACACGGTATACACATAGAAAGCTCGATGCGGTTTGCATTGTCAGCGATTTCTATAGCTGAAAGGAAAAGAGGAATGGCACACAGTCTTTGAATTGGTGTACCGAGTGAATCCGGCTGCTTAACCAGGTGAACGTCCTCTCGGTGCGTTGTCGTCATTTCCACCGAATTGCATCTTCTCGTTTTAATGATTTTTGCTAATTTTACAAATTCCATTACCACGAAACATTGCACGGAGCTTTAGAAATGTCTGACAGGATTGGTCAAAGTTGAGCGAATTAACCATCAGCGCAATAATTCCATTTATCGCATTCGTTGCAAATGTCTTGACAGGAAAGATGAAAAAAAAACAAAACGTGGAGTATTGCATTCCACCAGAAAAAGGAGAGTGAAGCATCGAGGCAAATTGCGTGTTGCAAGAACTTTTCGGAGCACGAATTATTATTATTGTTGCTATTGCAAAAAATGAGATCGACGGAGGGTGACATGGCTTCGAGGCCATTAGGGAGTTCGACTCTGCGGTGGCTAAGGAATTTTTTTATACAAATATATTTCATATGATGGAGGGAAAAAAGGAATGGAAAGAACGAAAAAGAAATATAGTAAAAACCAGGGCATCGAAAAAGGATAAAATCCCCAGGGAGGAAACGAGGGTGTCCTTTTGTCAAGCCTACGTATCTATAGATCCACAAATATATAACGATATATTTTTCACTTCTTTTCCCGCCCCCCCCTCTCTCGCTCTCTCTCTTGCCCTCGATGCCCATGTTCACTTTTCTTTTCCATGCAGAAGTTGGCCGTTCGTTTTTCCTCCTTTTTCCATCGCTCTTTCTATTTCGACTCTACGTGGTTCGGTGTATCTTGAGAGACGGAATAACTGATTTGAAAGCATCTTCAAGAGCCACAGCTTCCCTATGCCTCGTGCAAAGTCTCGACCCCCTGAGAATTCAGAGCCACGTAATTCCGAGAGAAATAGAAGGACAGAAACCAAGATAGAAGCAGGAAGCTGCTATCCATTTTCTCTGTCTGCAGCTCCGTCTGCAGTCTTCCCAGTATTCAGTGTCACTAAATACACGCTATGACGTTTTATCGTTTTTAATTCATAAGAACGTTCAAAAACCGCCGCATTGCCACTGCAGCTTTTCCCGCAATTATTTCTCGTAAATTGTGAGGTGGAGGACCGCTCACGTGCCTATTCGTTTCACGAAAAATTAAAAAAAACGACTGTCCCAACGAGCAGAACGTTTCAAAATGCGATTTTAATTTTTATACATTTCGTCATGAGATTAGCGAACCATGAGGCCATTTTTTGATGCATTTTTCAATAAAGTAACTAAAACGTTTTTCCCAGCATTTAGAAAATGACGTGAACGGAGCAATTCGCTATTTTAACAAAGCTAACGACGCGAATCCATCTTTCGTTAACCGTCAGAGACTTTCCCACCTTTTTTATTGCCGTTCATGCGTCTACATAGTTTTTTCATTTAAAAACCAGTCGTTGAACGAGACTCGAGGCACAAAGAAGACTTTTCCGACCAATTTTGAGTTGATCCAATTAATTCTGTGCTCCGATTCGATTACCTTGTATCTCGTCGTTGAGCCAGCAGATGAGAACGGCCAGGTCGAAGGATCTCACCCTCTTGGGATCAGTTGCCATATATAGTATACGAGGACTAATCCCACGGGTGTTCCCTACATATACATGTACCTCACGAGTTTTAGAGCCTCCGGGTATTCGTTCACTCCGAGCCGAGAGCTGCTACAAACAAATCTCGCGCGTTCCTCCTGGCATTCAAATCACGTAGAAAAAGTGCTGCTGATGTTACCCTCCATGATGTCCCAGGTCGTGCTCCAAAGACACGTGACACTTACGTCCATCGCTTTTATTCTAATACACACACACACACACACGCACGCCACATCCACGTACTGGCTTATATATGCCTTCTGAATATATAAAAATTACGATGAGACGCTGCAGGTGTGGGAATAAGGCTTCTTCCGTCTCGAAGCTCACCCTTTTTTTTATAACACTCTCCGTCCCATCGTTCATTGTATCGACGCTACAAATAACAATCGATTCCTGCTTCCCTTCCATGAATAATAATCAATGAATTTCTCTCGTGTCCCACGCATTCAACTGTTTTTAGGCCTGCATTCAAGTTTCAATTCTTTATGGATTATCTTCCTATGCGAGGGATGGAAGTCAGTGAAGAGCTTGACTTCTATTTTGAAGGTTCTATCGTTTCTCATGCGTTGCAGTAATTCCAAGTTTGTTTTAAATTCGTACGAAACTTCTCAACAATCATACTCGAAGTTATCGGAGTTATTTCTTGTAAAATATCGTTTTTTTTTCTTTTTCGTAACTTGCCATAATGTTAAAGTTGGGATTTTAAACATTGAATATCTCGATCACCACACGATGAGACTTTCTCAAATTTTTTACACATTATAATACGACGCTCCAGAAGTTGTACGCAAAATGTCAAAACGTTATGTTGGAAAAATGTTATCTGATGATTTTTTTGTTACTTCGTATGGATTTTCATGATTATGGGGATAGAAACTCTAAGGGGCATTAATAGCATTGAAATGATTGTATTAGGTGGGCTTAATCATGGCTTGGGCCAAATTGTATGGAGTGAGCACTTGCAGGAAAAGGATTACGGGCAGTAGGTTGGTGGGATATATATTGTATGGACTGTGAGAGTCCAAGGATATGAGGGAAGGAATATGTAGATTAGTAACAAATAAAGGGGCACGACCTCTATAGATAGCGAGTTAAATTGTGTTGATTTTACGCCCTTGACGATTCGAAGACTCTCGGTAAATTCTGTAGGACATGGAGCCAACGAGGGTCCACAGGATAAACGTTGTACCCACAAAATGTGCTTGAGGCAATGGTCCTCGCTTTACTCACAATGGCTCGCATATTAGGAAAGAGATATCGTGGAGGTTTTTGAAAGGGCGTAAGTTGCACGCTCCATGGACATCCCAGGGAAGGAGGGTTACGACCTTTTGCCAGTTAAGCAATCGATATACATGTTTGCGTAGCCGCGAAGTCCTCGTTAGATTTCACGGCCGGATATGCCGGTACGTTCTCAGGAAGCGACGAGCCTCGCGGAATTATTCATGAAGGATCTTGCGCACAGGCTATATACGGCAAATACTCGTCCTCCGCGAGTCCCCGCACCCTTTTCCTCCCCTATAGAGATCCGCGCCTTTTTATTTCGCTTCCTTTGTCTTTCACTCTTGCTAAAAATATCTTCTTTTGTTTTGAGGACGCAAGAAACGTTTACCCCTAAATTTAGCTAAAAAAAACCTCACAGGAAAATGGAACACAGCACAGAGTCGTCCGAACCTCCTGGGGGATGCTTCCTTGAATATATATGTCAAATTCCTATGTAAATTCACCCGAGAGTCGAGAGATCTGCATGCAATACCTGAGGATCAACTCGAAGGACACACACTCTATGGAATATCCGACTAAGAAGTTTACCCAGTAGAACGAAACGCTACATAAATACGAGGCGAACCAAAAACTCGCTATAGAAAGTACGCGAAACGATATCTCGGCATTTCATACGCTCAATCACGAGATTCTCAACTGCGCTACAGTAAATTTTTTATATCCACTAGTGCAGTCAATCACCATCCAATGGGAAATCAGGGATAGTGAATACCGACGCTCGTTTCGCAATAGAGAGTCATTCGTGTTTTGCGAAAGTCTTTCGATTGCAAAATGTGCATCATTTTCAATTGACACGTCGCAGTGACGTCATGAGCGAGAAAATCGAAAACCAGGACCATGTGGATTTTCCTAATTTTCCTCCCTCTGCCGAATGAACTAGAAAGAACCAAGGTGAAGACGAAAAAGTTCGAGAATAAAAAAAAAAAAAGGCAGAAAGGAGCCGATCGAAAAGGACGAGCAAAAATGCGGACGTCGGTATATTCTCATCGAATAATTTCACCAAGGGATCGAACCGCGGTCCCTTTCGTCCTATTGTCCTTGACGCGGCTCCGACAGATTTTCTTGCCCGACTTACCAGGCTTTTCGACCCTCTTATCCACCACTTTTCATCGATCGACTGAATTTGCTGAGCCTGATCGAGAGAAAATGTGTCGAAAGAAAGAGAAAAAAAAGGCAGAGCCAATAATATTTCCTTTGTGAAGTTCATGGGGTTACGTTCTACTTCTCGAACATGCGAATAGCAATATATCAATTTCTTTTCACCTTGCAACATCTCTTATTGTCCCATTTCATTTCTATAGACTAAAGTCGAGCGATAAGGGGAGGC
This sequence comes from Hyposoter didymator, assembly GCA_037952995.1. Lineage (NCBI taxonomy): Eukaryota > Metazoa > Arthropoda > Insecta > Hymenoptera > Ichneumonidae > Hyposoter > Hyposoter didymator. The sequence continues at coordinate 12,408,095 of JBAJMU010000003.1, read as the reverse complement.
TGCTGGTTCTCGAACTTTCTTTAATGTGTGTATTGCTTCACAAAGACTTGCTGTTCGTTCTCGCATCAGTGTCTTTTATTTTATACTCCCGTGTATGTACCTTTATCATGCAACGAAACCGCACACAGTTTCCACGTTTCGCGACTTTTCAATGTTCTCGGAAGAAAGGAGAAAAAGATGAATCCAAAACGAAACGCTTTTGCCGCGTCAGAGCACACACGACAGTGCATGTGGGTGAAGGCTGTCACACTTTATTTCCACGTGTTCTAGCGATGTCTTTCAAGATTGGATTTCTCGAGTACCGAGAGAGAAAGAGATTTCTATGCATCGCTTGTTCGAACGTTTTACTTTTCGAATTCGAGAGTTACCAATTTTTCAAATAATTAGCTGTTTTTTTCCATTAATTTGCCTCAGTTCCACGCACATTGAACGGAACCTTTGTCGAGGGAACAAAAAACTAGATCCAGACAAGTTTCTGTCAAGAAGTCTTGACGTCCTGCCGATCTTCAACTTTATCCAAGTCCAAATTATCCACCGCGACTTTTCCTCTTGGTATTTCGATCTTTTCTTCTTCTTTTCCTAATTACTTCTCAGTTAATTCTCATACGGAAACAAAACCTCTTCCCGAGGCTCACGTTTTCTCTCGATGTATCGAATCCACATCGTACACTTTGCTTTTTTTCTTCATTTGCTTCACAAGAGACTGAATAGCTCGATCAGCTTCACTGCACAGCTTGATATCGATGGAGAGACGCACGCATTGCATTTACGTTCGTATCGATATTTTTTGGAACATGAAACATATTGTGGGAAAAGACTTTTTGTCAGGATCTCTCTTGTGTATATTTGCAGCGATTTACGTTTTGTGCAACTTTCGGGGGATCCTGTCGCCTGTGTATACTCGCTTGCTGTTTACTTATTTCCTGGTGAAGCGTGTAAGATGAAACGATTCTCAATGCCGCGTGTCTAAAACCGTCGAAGTTACGGTTCTTTGTTGGATATAGTTTGACAGAGAAAGCTGGAGGAAAAGGAATTGAGGGAAAATGCATTTCCGGAACAATGTTTGAGGCAGCGCGGTTGGAGGAAAGATCTTGAGGTTTTACAGACGCACAAGTATATACACGTCGATCGATCGTCACAGTGGAAAAATCGAAAAAGTAGTTTTATGGCTGATTGAAAGACGCGGGACAGCAAGATGAGTGGCCCAGCTATTTTTTTATGGTAAGCATAGCCAGGAGAAAGGAAAGGACTGGCTCATCAAACGCTATGATCGAATTTCCGAATATATATTGCAGTCGAATGCAAAAATGTAGCCACCATCGGTATCGGTCTCGCATTAGCTCCCGACGCTTTTTAAAGGCATACGCAACTTTTTCCAAGGACAAGAAACGAATTAATAGGGAGTAGGAAAAAGATGGAGGAAAAAAATGGCAGAATGTGTTATGAATGGAGTGATTACATTGAAAAACTTCATGTATCTGCGAAAAGGGTGAGTCAGGGTTGAGCTATAAAGTACAGAAATGAAGATACGAGAGGAAGCTAACGCAAGGGTGGGAAGTCATTCGCAATTGAATGGGGACCAAAGTATATTGCGTGGTGTAGAACGAAAAGGAACGTACAAGGTGGTCGGATAGATTTTCCGACAGCTTTTCATTAAATATATATAAGTATAAGGTAATGTAGGGTTCTCGGAGAATTTGGAGCGTCTACGTGAGAGATATGATATCGCCTTACGCAGCTCTGAAAATAGATATCCTCGCGAATAAGGAGAGTCACGTTTCTTTTTTATAGTAGACCGGGCGGGGGAAGGCTCGCACTGAAAGCCTTTGGTAAAGAGCTGAACGTTTTTTTTTCAGGCATTCTTCCCCAAATTTTCGATCCCTTCGGGTCATTCGTTATCCTGCATTATGTGTACTTTATCATCATTCTCCTTTCGAACCATTTTCAGGCGTCAATTTTTTTCTCAACCGTTCGGGGTTCGCCCTTACGTACGATTACGTGTATGCGTATAAAATATGAGGATTTGGCATCGACATTTTTTGCAGATTATCTTTGGTCAGCGGTGAGGCTCCTCTAAAAGTCCTAATGATACTTGACGAATTCCACTCATACGTCAGATTTGAATCCACAGTCTGTATAGTTGGAAAATGTAAAAAAATAGAATTCGATAATCTTTTTCGGCATTTTGATCGTTAGGAAAATAAAATGGGGATTTAATAGTAAGCTGACTTGTTGGTTTGTGCATAAGCGAGAAAATTGACGTATATTTGCATGCTGGCAAGGAATCCTTGGGACAGGAGCATTCAACGGGGATGATAATTCGTGGGTTTTAGGAAGAATGAGCTGGTTGGAAAATGGCAAGGATTCGCCCCGCCGTTGTGCCCTCGAGACTTTGAGAATGCCTTGGAAATTCTGTTTTCTTCGGTGATGATAAACCGTTGGGAGAGAGGGGGCGAGAGGGTGAGACTTCAACGCTTTTCTACCGTTCTACTGTTCCGATTCAACAACCCCTTAATCTCCTTAGTGGATCATCAGCAGCCTCTCGTTGTTCGGCGAAGAATCCCCGAGGCTTTGTAAAATCTGCTTTCGTAATATCTCCCGTTCCTCAAGTACAAGCAATGAATACACACGCCCACGCATACACATACTTGCTCCATATCCTACGCTTTACATGAAATTCAATTGTATACTCGCACAAGGAAAATGCAGCAGCAGGCTCTCAATGCAATTTCGCTCCCTTTCTTTCATTTCCATGCAATTCCATCGAACAGTTTGCTAACGTCATTGAGTGTATTTCTAAAAAAAAGAGAGATCATGTTTTTTTTTTTATCGTCAATTAAAATTTTCACGATGCAATTCGGAGTCGTTTTGAGGATTTTTCGTTCCGGTATCGCCTCGATATGCATCTCGTTCACTTTAACGATTTCCTTCGCGTTCTCATCTCTGCAATCGTCCTTTCATTAATAGTTAACGAGCATCGTGTGTTTGACAATAAAATTAATTTCATCGAAAGAATCGTGAAAAAGCATCGAAACAATTCCTGCAGCACTGAGAGAAATTCACTGGGGTGAGAAATGTTTTCTATTATTCAAGCTCGTTTCGTGTTGCCAAACGTGTGCGCACACGTAACACACATAGCTCTGTGTATGCATTCTACTGTGTGTAGGGGGGGGGGG
>JBAJMU010000003.1:12353386-12404706 GCA_037952995.1 Hyposoter didymator | reverse complement strand
GATACTGAGAATTCTCTCCTGTACATGTGGTACCGCCTGTTTTTTTTTTTTTTTTTCATGTTTTGTTTATTTTCCGATTTTGTTTTCGAACCGCATTCAGCAGGAAGAATAAAAGAAAAAAGGAAAAATGAGGAGAGCTCGTGAAAAGCGTGCAAGTTTGGGATAGTTGCTCGAGCATACAGCAATCGTCCAAATACACCCCACACACGATCCGACAAGACCATTATCCGCCTATATACACTAAAATCTCGAAATTCTTCAAATTCTGTTGGTCCCCAGCAACAGCCGCGGCTCCCGCCTTTGCTCTTTTTCTCCCGACAAAAAAACGTGCTGAATAATACTCCAATCTTTTTGTTCTCGTTCAAACATCGACATTACATTCAACCGAAAGAATATTTTCCCTTCCATCTGCAAAATATTTTCTGAAAAAAGCTCCTCTCCGAATTTTATTTATTAGCTTTTGTGCATTGGGTTTCCAATAAATGAATGATTACCCGCCTTTCAACAGGTCGATCAAGTTTTTTTTTCGACCCCATGGAAACTGTCGCACTTTGTTTTCACTGCGACAGCTTTTATTTTTATTACAAAATTCCTTTTTGTGCTATTCCGATTCACATTTCCCTCGCTCCCTTTTTCCAGAAAATTGATTTGTTCCCTCTCCACAAAGCTCCATGATATTCAACGCGTGGGTACAGCGACCGAAATAATTTCGAGCTAACGTATCATCCGAATGTATAATTGGCTTTTCTTCTTGTTCAGGTTTTATCACGCTGATTTTCAGTCGCTTTCAACGTACGATTTGAGGCACCCAAGGGCCCAACATTTTTTTTGTCTGAATGGACATAAAATTGAAGGCGATTTCGCGTGACTTGTAAAATTCTACAAGAACTGAAAAAAAAACAAGGACTCGTGACATGAATATTGATGAGACTTTCGTATTTTTGTTTAAATCCTCTCGATGGTTTTGAGGTGAAATTTAACGCGGATCTTGTCTCCAATTGGTACACATGTGCAGGAAAGGTAATTGGAGCCAGAACCACGGGATACGGAAAGCCCTTAACAATGTCCAAATTTATTCAAAATATCCGATGTGCGCGCGCGAGTTCTGCTCTGTGTCAAAGTGAACCTGATCGCTCGAGGATATATCGAAATTTGATGGCTCGATTCCACAAAGTCGATATGTTCGCGCGTTTTGGCTTGTCACGTACGTCCTTACCACTCTGATGTCTCGATGTGCACTGCACATTCACGTCCATGGCAACGCAGCATTAGCGGACATCTATAGTCGCGCCCTGCTGTTGTTTCCGGTACCACGGAACGGTGTGAAGTGCGAACGTACCAGTTACGTATATATGACGAGTGTTTGCGCGTAATGATCGTGGTGGTTTCTCGTCTCGCGCGTCGACGATTGTATTTACTTCGGCATTTATACGTTCAGAATTTTCCATCAATTTACGAGCGAAACGAGATTAAAAAATTGTTGAAAATTCTTTCGTTCGTAATGACAAAAAATTACAAACGAAATGGTTAAAATAAAGCGCATCGACTTTACGAAAAAAAAAGTTCAATTCTCTAGAAAATTCGTTTTATTGTTTCGAAAAACAATAAAACCAAAAGTTGCTTGATTTTTGGTTCTTCCGTTTGGGGTTGGTTCGTGCTTGCGGTGATTATCTTAACGAACGGTGGTCGCGAACTTGGAAATAAATATATTTGATTATTTGTAGCCCCTTTATAAAACGGCCAGCCAGATATGAACCTTTTGCGATTGTCAACGCTTTTTATTTTCTTCCTGATCGTTTCTATGCATTTATTCGATGGGGTAGCGATTCCCTTGGATATCGTTAAGCGGCAAAGTCTAAAGTCGATTTGTTCATGGTCTCAGTGATTTTATTCTTCCCTGAGTTCGTGCCCACGCAATATAAACTCGGAAATTTCAATAATCTCCTTCTCATCTCTCGCGAGTAGTCTCGACTTTTATATTCTCGGTCCTTTTCGATTTCAACATGGAAGGAACATTTTTAACATTCCAACATAGTTTCATCGGATTAATTACGCAATGAAAAAAAAAAATGGAAATATTAATTCTTCCTCTGATGCACGCAACATTTTAATAATTGTTAGTTTTTTTTTTATTATGGCAGCAGCAATCGAAATATCATGAATTTGCATGACAATGGAATTTTTACAGTCGCATTTGTTTTGGCTGGAATACATTTCGCATGGAAATCCGGAGAGGTACTGAGAGTATTTCGTATATTAGTAGCATTCCTCGATATATAGAAAAATTGAGAACCACGAGCACCGGAAATGCATATATCTATACATAACGTGATCATGTCGCACAGACAACCCCCGGAGGGGTGTTTCTCACCCCCCAGTGTAGCACATGCGAATTCATGTAAATCTCTCGAATCGTACTACACTTTTCTCTTCTTTACATATACTGCACATACGCAACGCTGTACGAATATCGGAAGATAAAAAAGAGAGTGAACATCGGAATTGATAAGCTCGAGCTGCTGGAAATTTTTCAGGTATTCTTCGGCGAGCGCAGAAAACGAACGCAACATTTCTTCATTGTTCACGTAGCCAAAAAAATATCTTTGGTATTTTATTTATAATTTTTCAATACTTCGTCCGTACAAATGGATAAATTTGTTATCAAACCAGAAAGGACTTTCTGGTTCGAAATGATTTCCACATATGCGTGAGACGATGAAGTTTTCAATTATCTCGCGATTCTCCCAATAAAAAAAGATCAAACATTGTTCATGGCTTTCGTAAAAATGTTTACGTGTTGGTCCGTGGACGTAAAATCGCAACAAATCGCGGTACTGAACGATAAAATGGACATCTCGTGTAAGCGGTCACTGCACAGCTTCGTAACAACAATGAAAAATCGTTCATTGGTTCAACGAATAATTAAGCAATCAATTTTCCCCAATCAATCGCATTCATATTCGCAGAAATGGTTTCGATTGCGAAGAAGTTCACCGCGGACACAGAAATGACTCCATTATGGCGAGTATTATTCTAAAGGGGTTTCCAATTTGGAAGTTCCATCATAACGAACCAATGATCCATCTCGCCCAAGTATTTCACTAATTACTCGCATGAATAGTGATTAACAACGAACTATACTCTCGTATGCATTATACGAATTTATAAATATTCGTAACGAAATGAGTGAAGAAAAAATTATCAGCTTATTTGCCATGCAAACAAGTTCGTGTTGACTGAAAAAAAATTACTTCCCGAAATTGATTGTTCGAGTGAGAACGGTATAAAAAAAAAAGAAAAAAAAACGATAATTCAGTAGCAATATAACCAGGCTCGAGAATATAGATAATACGCGAGACGAGATTCTCGGTGCTCGGTTCGATATATTGGTCGAGCGATTATACGCGCGATAATCCAATGGGCTTTAGCCCGCGTATATACGCGTACATACTCACATATTGGCTTATGCACATTTCTCTCTCCTACGTTTCCTGCCTCTGGACATCTCTGTGGTTTTATTCTCTCACAGACGAGCTACATTCCATGTTTGCATTTTCCGATATGCCTGATCATTGTAGCGAAGTGTTGCAACCAGTGATATAATGGTCCAGGATGGGAGGCGACGAACGGGGAAGGAGAGAAAGGGGTGAAACGGAATAATTAGCGCTCACTGAATGTACTCGATGCAATTCAAACTAATTTTATACTCAATGACATTTTTTCATCTCTCTTGCTCTCTTGCTACGTGCATCTAAAAATCAGCTTTGCACATATTCGAATTTCGAATATTGACTCTGTATTAATGCTGCTGAAATATTTGAATATGACAGACTGCAGGCCTGCGATAAATTGGTTATCCTATTTCGCGGAACATTGGAAATTGGTCGAAAAAACAAAAAAAAACAAAAAAATCGGGCGGAATGATTCGAGGAATGAAACTGAATTGGCGAAATCGTTGAGAATGACGTTGAAGCACTCAGGCAGAATAATTTATAATTATTTTTAGGGAAGCGATTTCCCACTGCTGCGATGAATATCGTTCGGTATCGTTAACATCGTCAGGTTAATACTCGTGTCTATACTCACTTGATTCTGTTGTATACGAGCAGCTCCGCAATCTCGCGACCCAGTCGCGAATATAAAGTTTCGACGAAGACAAGAACTTTGGGATCTATCCTGAGACGAGCTTCGCTCCGATGATCCGGTGCTGATGGTAATCTTGTTGCTCCTCTCAGAGTTGAGCATCTTATCGAAGGCTCCGGCCTCGTGTCTCGATGAATAAGACTGTAACGAGTAAATCATAAATTAATTATTCTAAAAGTCGTCAATATGTTGTTCCGATCTATCGATTATTTTTCATAACGGTGCCCTCAAGGAGATTGGCTACATACGAGCATATCATAAGAATTTAATCAAATTTCCTGATTACATTCTTTAGCATCAAATGCGATGACACAATTTTTTTTAAATTTTTCGTCTACGTAATTGTCGAAGAGCTTACAATGTGCAAAAGATATATATCTGATTCCTATGCTTATGTATGTAAACTCTAGTGTTCAATTACTCGAAAAGTATGTAGAAGAAAAATCTTTAAAAATTTGTATATTTATATTTAATGCTAAAGAATAAACTCACGAAATTTCATTAAATTCTAATCATTTCGAATTTTCCTATGCTTTCAACATGGCAACATTGTTGTGCGTAGTCACCTTTTTTACTCAATTACTACGAACTTTAGAATTTCCCCAAAAAATTTCGTACGGTTGTTTTATTTTTGTGAAAAGTAAATAAAAAAAATTCACTTTGATTTTCTTAAAATCGAATCCGAGTGTGTAGCCACCGTCCTCAATTTCTCCGCAAAATTTGGAAGAATTTCGTGGGACACTACGTTTTTTTTTCTCGAAACGGTTTATACGACCGACTATTATTCGCTCTGGTCAGAATTTCATCTCAAGGTATTCGACCAACCATCGCTTTTTTTGCCGAAAAAACAGGGTACACATGGACGAAATATCTGTATCGGGGAGCGTGTAATCAGACAAGAAGGGATGATTAAGTACGGCGAAGGTAAATTTGATGGATGCAGGGATAAGCGACGGGTTATATCGTCGCTTCGTGCTGACAAAACGTGTGTGAAGACGAAGCGCGCGCGTAAAAGCCCGATAAGATGGAAAGAGAAAAAGGAAGAAAATAGAGTAAAGAGAGGACGCGGGGTGGCAGTCGCCACACTAGAGACGTGAGACTCTCTTTTCCCAATCGGTTAATCGATAGAACGCTGGGACGGTGCGGATAAGAAAAATGATCGGAAACTCTCGAGGCGATTGCGGCGAGGTCTTCTATCTCTCATGGAGCACACGCCGGTTCTTGAGAAATGAACCGTCCGGAGGTACTGATAAAAGCCGCGGAAGAGAGCGTTCACCCGATCCCAAACCACTTGAAGCGCATCTACTCTCGTGTCTTATCGAGCGTTTCAACGATAAATTCAAGATTTTTAGATGAAGGATCTCTACGTATTTCAATTATGGTAGCACGGGACTCCACGGTATCGATATATACGAACAAGGCAGAAGAACTTTTGACTAACTCTATATATAGAAAGAAACGGATGGAGTGAAAAATAGCGATAGCAAGAGACAGAGAGAAGCTTCTCTGTCATGTCTAACGACAGTTTGAATAAAATACATTTTTTCCTCGTCAACGGAACATCATTCAGAATTTCTCTTATCGGAGAAATATGCAAATTCTCATTCGCCAACGGCGTATCAGATCTAAAATTCATTTCGCACGTTATTGCTTCCTCATTTTTTACCTTCGTTGGTCACGTCTGCTTGAAGGAGAATCGAAGAAATTCATTGATTCTGATTTTTCATACCGCCTGACTTTTCGGAGCCATTGCTGTCTGAGAAGAATGAAACTGTCCAATCGATTCCCGAGTCTTCATTCACGAGCAGTGTCCTCAAGGAATTATGTCGTTTTTGGTGAAAGCAACGAGCAAAGTTTTTTTTTAATCATCTTTATTCATGAACGCGGCACGGTTGATACACATTAATCCATTTACCACGTCGAACATATTGACAATTCGTGCTCGAAAATGACCACTTTTTGCTCTTTGAGTCCGTGGCAAAGTGAACGTCAAATTGCTACGAGTACGTGGGAGAGATTTTCTGAACTTTTTTTGTACAATTTCCGCAGGAACAGACACTCTGGCCAGTTTCCATGTTTCCACCATCACGAGTGTTTCTCGCTGATCTCGGTGGTCAGCTTTCCCCGTCTTTCCATATTGTCCTTTGATTTTCGATAGGATAAATTTCATTTCCTCGCCTCTGCTTTCGCGATTGAAAAAAACGTTTTTTACACGTTTTTTCGAATTTTTCTTGATCCACGTTTCGTGAGAGTGGAAGCAGAAAAAAAAAATCGTTTGCACGCGGTGCAGGAATTTCTGGATGTTTATTTATTCGTACAAAGTCATGGAACAAGCGATCATGGTTTTGCGAGCTGTCACAGAGTTCGTATGGGGAACGGTTTAGTCGCAGCCAGCAAAGTCGAGCTGCTAAGTACATGCATCTTTGGACATTTTCACGAAAGCTTTTTCGTGGGTTTCCGGATATTCGTGCGAGGATAGAGCTATCGGTTTTCGTCGAACGCATTTTTCCTCTTTCGGCTAAAAAAGCGCACGGTAAATACGGAGATATATATTCAAATCTACATGTTCGACTGTTTTTAGAATTTAATATTGATACGCGACTGTGCTGCGAAGTGGTGACCAGCGTTCTCGTGTATGCATGAAAAATCGAACTCAGCCTGGGCTTCGTGCATATAAGTGAATATTTTCCATTCTGTATTTTTTTTTCGCGGTGCGGTTATCATATAGCGTGCAACCCTTCGCAACGGAGCTTTATACCTGCGAACTAAAGTAATGAACGAAAAAAAAAAACATTACATTTTCTTCTATAGACGATGGAGATTTTTTGGCAGCGTTTTCGTTGCATCATGTAGACTGCGGGATAAAGGGTGTTTTTTTTATTTGTACCAGAATGTACACCTGCAGAGTTTCAATTCTCCGAATTGAATACTCATGCAGCGTTCGGTTAATGCAGAGTTCATGCTCCGGGCTTTTCCGTTTATGATCCTCGGCGTATCGAGTTTATTTCATCAACTCTAGCCTGTGTTTTTTTACCGAGTTCAGGAACAATTTTTTATCTCAGTGCTGCACGTTTATAGCTTTGGAACCTTCAATTATTTTGTACTTCATTATTTGGTTTGTTTTCTTTCGCATTGTGCCGGATATAAAAATGATAACGTCGGTGAAATTTTATGTTGTCGATTCTTTCGTTACGGAATTTCAAAAATACTTCTCCGTAGATCAGCTTTGGGCTTTTTTTTTTACAGTGATTATTTGTATTGTTATTCAGACCGAAATATAATAATTGTTAGAAATATCGGTCGAGGGTGGAAAAGCTAGATCGTACATTGTGAGAGTCTATTAAACCTCCGGTATTCCAATTACTCTCGTTACTCTTGGACATTCGACGAGATTCGAGCTCGTGCTTGAACTATCTAGCTCCAGACCACGTCAGAGGCTTCTGTACGTGATTTATTGCGTCGTTACTGTGAACTCTCGGGTGTTACAGTACAGTGGATTCGCGTGCCGCTCGCAGTTAACGCTCGTATTATCGCCATACGTAATGTTTCTCTCTTTCGTCTCAAAATACCTCTCCAAGTGTGCGCGTAACGGGTTTTGATCTTTAAACGTATCAGGCATTTCGTTCGGCACTACAGCTTTTAATACGTGTGCTTAATACGCCAATGGCGATGGAGTAGAGAAACGACGACGTGCAGTCAACACCAATCAACCAGTTCTCACTCCGTTGCTGCTTAGAAAGTATAAGCTTCGGTCGCAAACACATATCGATGCAGAGCAGAATGTTCGACTTTTTTTATGCGTGGAAATTCACCGATACGAATGAACGCAGAGTGTAACGCGGGCATGGCAATTGAGGATTTTCATGATTTTCAAAGTGAAGTTTCAAGAGTCGTACGCAGCCTCAGAATCTTCTTTTTCATAAGGAAGCTCACAGCGGATCGATTAATTGGGAATTCACAACCACCATAAAACCGCAGGTTTATAAAAGTCTAGATTTTTGAATTTTATACTGAGCAAGAGCCTCGAAACAACGCATTCCCACGTTTGTAATGCAAAAAAAATGGGTATCATGTGCATCTATGCGAGCACACGGATGAGAGAATAAAATGGAAAAATGATCGCGCAGTAACTGCAAAAAGGGGGATGACCTGCACTGTTCGAGATAATATTAAGCAAATCGTGAATTTTCATGAATATCATAGAAAATTTCTCGTTTAGTACACACTATTTTACCGGACCACCCAGTCAACTTTGAGCTTGAGTTAATTATGCCCGACATCGGTTTGAAATTTGCGCAAAAATTATGCATGCAGCATTTGAATTTTAATACTGCGAAAACTAATGAATCGATTTTCCAAACGAATTTACCTGAAAAACGACTGAACATTTCGATCAATTTTATTTTCTTTATTATCAATAAATGATCCATAGCCATTCCGATGGAACATTTTGCTAATTGCGTTAAGTTGTAATTCTACAGAAAACTCAAGTGATCCCCCCATGAAGTCTTTCGCTATTAATAAGATTTTGGTCTATTCATCGGGACTCTGAAATCCCTGAATGAATGGACTTTTTTATTTGGAGATGAACCGCGTAATTGCACAAGAAAATACGACCGACAGAACGTCCGGGACACTCCGGTGAATCATCAGAATAACTTTGATGAAAATATTCTTAATGGAATATAGAAAAAAACTTACATTTTTCTTGCAAATTCCGAAACCACAATGTTCGTTTTGCCGGTCTCGCAGGGAAACTTGGGATTACGTCTCTTGTTTTTTCATTTTTTCTTCGGGAAAAGAGTCATTGGAAAAATTGTAAATTTTTCCCTCAATTTCCTACTCTCTCGGGGATTGCAAAAGTAGAACTAATTCGAGTGTGGAGTCAGCAACCCTATAAACCTTGAGCCTACTGTACGACACGTTTTGAAAAAACTGTTCTCAAGAATAAATATTTAGGTAACGGTAACGATCTATCCAATAAAAATTCTACGAACATATATGTGGGACGCGAGTATCTTACAAAATATCAGTTTGAAAAATGGTAACTTTCTGTACATCTGGAAAACAGTTCAGGGGGAAAACCCATTGGATGACGTTTGCAATAGATGCAACTGTACACGGTTGCGGTTAGAACTTTTTTCCAGGAGTGCTAGAAGCATGCGCAAAATAAAATATGGTGAGCCATAGAGAAAACGTATTCCATGTATCGATTAGGCACGGAAGAGACGTACGTATTCTTTCTGTGCATTTAATAGAAACTACTGAGCAAATTCCGGAGTTCAATAAAAATTAACGTGTACGATTATATTTTCGTCACCGCTGTTGCGATTATTGAATTCTGCAAAGATATTTTATACGACTGTGTGATTCACGTACTTAAACTGCGGCACTGAAATGTTGTTAATCATCGTTGATATTTCGCTGGAAATGGTAAACTAAATATTTTTGGATTATGTCAAAACTTTCTTTATTTTTGCAGTATATTTTGTTTCTAACGGAATGGTCAGTAAAATTTACGATTGGTACGATAAAAATTCAGTTCCGAAGAGACTTCCTAGAATATTTCTTGCTGCAATGACGCAATTTTTGGGATTATTGAAAAAAAAAAACGTTTAGTCGAACGTATCGAACAAAATATCGATCTTTTTCGAAAAAAAATTCTTTTCAGTGTACGAGCAGTTGTATATGTGGATGTAAAAAAATCAATACAAATTCAAAAAAAAAACGAACGATAGTCCATAAATCAGCCTATCGTCCTGTGACGTTATTCCCAATAATTTCTCGAAAAATAGTTGTTTCATGAAATTTGGAAGATCTTGAAATCTTCTGATCGATTCTGAGGCCTTTGCACCTTGTAACTGGCTGGGTCGTCTTTGATAACACTATCGACTAATCATTGACGTACTTAGTACTTCGTACGTCAATGATTAGTAAATACAGAGAAGCAGGCTGTACGGAGAAAAAATATTCGTTGGCGTTTATTTTGTCCATGGAAAAGCCGATATCTATTTATTATTTCAAGCGGTGTGTGTGTGTAAAACGTCTGTTGAGTGTATTTTAGATTTAGATACAGTGGACAGAGTGCAAGAGCAAATGTGTGTGATTCTTGGGGGAGGAACTGGTGTAGTTCGTGCGTTAGCGATAGAGAGGAGATTGCCAAAGAGAGAGAGAGAGAGAGAGAGAGAGCTCGGCTGCAACGGGCTGTATACTCACAGACTATACCACCCCAAGCACCGAACGTCAGCACGAGTTCACAGTGTTAGTGTGTGAGTGTGCGTGGGTATAGCAGAAAGCGAGGAAAAGTACGAGGGAGGTTAAAATGAAGAGTGAGGAGGAGAGAGAAAGAGAGAGAGAGTTGTTTCATTTCTGTTCGTGTCTGTAACGCGAAGCTCGTGCGATAGAGTCATAGTTTTCAGAAGATAACGCTGGTTTGATAGCGAGCATAACACGAGGCTCTCATACGGGATCAAGCTCGCTCTCTCTCTCGCCCTCACCCTCTGTCTCCCTTTGTTGCTTGCTCTCGAGTGAAATAGACGCTCGTTTTGGCGAGGGCGAGAGGAAAAGCTTTAATATCTAGAGTATAGCGAACCCTGCTACAGCTCATATCCTTTCTCTCTCGCTCCACTTGCTTCGGTTGCTTCATATCATTTCAACCATATTCTCTAAGCCATACAAACATCCATGCATTTTGTATACAACTTAACATCTACGATGCATGTATATGAAACGTTGCATCAATGTTTGGAGCCAAGCTACACATCATTATTAGTAGCCATATTGGGATAATCGTTTTCCATGTCATTACTATACGTACAAAGCGAACCAAAGAGCTTTAACTGTGCTACGTCACGAAAGTATCCCTTATACCATCTTCCACACGCTCTTTCTATGGGGGACTCATGCACGAGATCTGCGTGTTTCATCCACGATTCCAAACAGCACGTTTCCGGACATCTTTTAAATAAAGTATGCGTTCTTATCATTAGAGAAACGAATTTCTCCTCTCTCTCTCTCTCTCCCTTCTGCTTCCTCATAGCTACGTGTCCTCGTGGCTATGTGACGGTATATTTTTTTTTTGTTTCCAGATTTCAATGTCAATGTCCTTGAAATGTGCCAAAAAATCGATAAATCGAATCTAGAAAAAATATCCGGATGTGTGTGTGTCTAATGGCACTGTAAAATGCAAACGTTCATAACTCGAGAACTGTTTGAGCTACAGAGCTCCCGTTTTGCACAGACGTTAATCGATACACGCTCTTCATTCCCTGAGATTTTTTTTCGGAATTGCTCGAAAAATACCAATTCTATGGCATTTTATTTTTTTTCTGCTTGGCTTCGCGTTAACCGTGTTCTTCGTTCTCCTTGCCCTCTCCTGTCATTTGCGAAGTTTCTCATTTTACTATTTTCTTATAGCTACGGATTTCTATGTAGAATCCAGCCATGTAGATTTATGCGCAACTCTCTTCCTCCCTTCTTCGATGTACCTTTCCATCCGTCGCCTTTCAACTTCACCCGAGAATATAGTGCAACGATGACTCATCCATATCAAAATACTATTTGCATAAACCGATAAGAAGTCGATACATTCATGTCCAAACGTTTTACTAGCATATCATGCAGAGTTACCGCTCAAACTTCTTCCGAGCCCGACGGAAAATAATGTGGGAAAATATCTCGAGGATTAAAATATCGCAGATATTCATTTTGCTTTTGAATATCATTCTTTCACGATTTGTTCCGAACAGTCGTGCTGACACGTTGAAATGTCATTGAACGATCGATTATTCGTGGAAAATGATAAAATATTTTTCATCACTTTATAATCAAGAGCTTTTCATACATTTTTAACATAAAATTTGAGGTCACTCAACGTTAAGAATCACCCAGTCAAATTTTCATTGCTCCGTCAATGCGTTGGATTTCATTTTGAAGGATTGTTGTTAAACTTGGAAAATATGATTTTTCGAGCATGGAGCAAAACAATTTTTTCAAGATAAAAAATGACGCGCAAATTGTCAACCCAATAGAGTGCTTTTTATTTTTATTTTTTTTTAATTTGAATTTATTGAACGATGAATTTATATTTTCGTGAAAAAAAGTTAATGAAAACTGGTCCGATTTTGGACACGACGGCTTTGAAATGAATTTTGTTTGATTCTTCGCTCTGCTATCAACGAAAATCGAAAATTTTTACGAGATATAAAAACCAGAAAATTCGAAACTCGCATATTTTGAAAAAAATTCAGTGCAGTAATGAAATATTTAATGGCACAACAGCGATGATTCAGGGTTGAAAAATTTCCAGCTCATTCAATCTCGCATTGTCCTCCGGCGATTCCCGGGGCTCAATTTTTTTCCCCTGTCTCTTTTTCCCCTATTTCCAAATAGTTTATCGGTTCGACGATCGATCAGTAAATTGGTTCGTTGCTGTTTTATTGTGCGGGGTTGCCAACTACGCTATGTAGTCGCTCGTTCATCACCGCATCAACGGAAATTCTGTTTTTTTTTCTCCCTTTTTTTTTTTTATTTCGGGTCGATCGTACGTGGGAAGAACATCGGCGGTGACGGTGAGTCAAGGTTTCTCAGGTTCTTGTGAAAATAAGACGAGCACTCTAGCGTAAGACAGATAGAGGTGTTGCAAAAAATTAGGAACGAAAAATCGTTCTCGCCTGACCGTTGCATGGCTGAGAAAAAAGCGACGTCGCCTGTGATGCGACAGGACACCCACGAGACGGCTGATAAATTCTTCCGGCAATTTACGAGGACGTTCGTGCGACGAAACTGATTTTGACCAGTCCCTCTTCGCTCTTTACAAGTCTTTCTCTCCTTCTTTCCCTCTTCCAGTTCCTTGACGATCCTAAATTCGATCCACGACCATTTCAATTCCACCGTTTCATAAAATACGCTTGACAAGTCGATTTACGATTTGATTCCTCTTGGAAATCGAAATCAGCCACTATTCAACCGCATCAATTGATAATTACCTGTCGCACAGGCTAAAACGTGTCAACAGCGCATCAAATTTCAAAAAAAATGGAGAATCGTCGTGATAATTAATTTCCACTCCCTCCAAAAAATAAGTTCCCCTCGAATTTCCACCTCAACACGATTGCAAGTTCATTACTTAATCACATTCTCCATATTATTCAATCCGTATCGAAGTTTGTGTGACGTATCATGAAATTCAGTTGTCGATACCATCACAGTCGAACGAAATGTGTGCAATTAACAAGGAGAATTCGAATGGAAATATCAAAGCGAGCGCGGATTGGAGCACTGTGATCCTTTACCAGGAATTTGCGGTCTACCATATGGGCTCATACGCTTGATGCTACCTTTGAAATATTCATGTACCAATTTAGAAAGAGAGCGAGTGAGAGAGAGAGAGAGAGAGCGAGACCAGGGAGAATTCACGTGAGATCAGACGAGTTGGTAACCGTGGTTGCGTAGCCTGCTGCCTACACACCCTCAACTCCCAAAGCCATAGAAACGTGATTTCGCAGTTGCCATTTAGCTAGGACTAAGAGTAATATGTGTTTCGCATCAAGCGCCATGCAATTAATGCGTCATTACAGCAGCTCTTGGTCGCCACTACGCCAAGAGACAGAATTGGAGAGAGGGAAGGATTCGATAATTTCTGCATATGCAATATTACACACGCATACCTATGATTGAGCGGGATATAATGAGAACCTGAGCATTAGTTTACCTCGAGCACGTTAAGTATCTTACAGGATTCATTCGCCTGAAAAAGTGTTTGGTCTGGAGGTGAAATATCGAGTATTTTGGTATTCTTCACTTTTCAATTTTTACCATTTTTTTTGTTTCGGTTTTTCCATCAGGAAGTACGAAATTTGAAATTATCGCTGCATTACGTAATTCTGCATTTTCACAAATAATGGAAAAATGTCGGACGTCAAAATTTCCACTTTGGCTGAAAAACAAAATGAAACTGCAAATATTTTTTGGACTAATGGAAATTTTTTGAATGTCAAGTGCACGCAGTACTCGAGGAACTATTTATGAAGAACATGGATTCGCACTTAAATAATTAACTGGCTGACTTTTTCTAACGTTGATGGCTTTGTGCAACAATATACTGTAAATTAAGTGATAGTCCGAGGGAGTTTGTTTAAGTTTGAGTACATGTGAACCCAGAGAGATTTGTTGCAAGGGATAAGTTTACCGAAGAGAAGAAGAAGAAGAAGAAATTCCCAAGAGTTACGTTTCTCTCCTGAAACTACGTTTTTCCTGCACATATAGACGTGCATGCAGGAGACTGCTCTGTATACATGTTAGCACTGAAAGTTTTCGTGCGATGGTAGTAGCCGCACGCGAGGCCACAGGTCTCCAGGAAACCTCGCGAGGAACTTCAATATCGGAAATGTTGCTACGTGACCGCACGACTTTCTCGAAGATAGCTCTTGCTATGTTCCTGCAGTTAATTACGCCCACGTATGTCCAGCTCCCTCGCTGCCTCGACCTTTTTCCTAATTGTTATCGAAACAATGACCGATCGTTTTAATGGATTTTTCAATTTATATGAAACTAAAAATCCAATGGATCGTCTTTGCACTTGAAATTATTTTTGCAATGTAACGAAAGATTATTATTTTTATATCCTCTTTTATTTTTTCTTCCCATCTGAATATTCCGGATTGATCAATGTCCACGATGTTTTATTGAAAAAACACACATCGTCCGACGAGAACAACGTTGTAATGAAATATCATTTCACAAACTTTTTGTTCCCACGATAAAAACTGAATCCATCGGGACGATTTGAAGTCAAATATCGAAGAGGGAAAATACGATTTTCCTGGATCCGATGCATTGACCCAAACGTAAAATGGCTCATATCGGACGTCGAGTAGGATGAAAACTTTTTTTTTTTTTTTTTCGATCAACAGTCGAGTTGGGCAACTCGAGTACGTTTGCAATTTAAATATTATTTCAAATCACGCATTTTCGGTTTTTTGTTACTCTTCGCTCATATAATCTCGTCAAGCACGTTGAAAATCGCATCGATAAAAAGGATAAAAATACATCGCTGAGCAAAATATCACGATTCTCACTTTTGACGTTCGCGTGTCGCGTTTTACGAAAATTATATTCGGTTGGACGTGCTCATTGACTTATAATTCGCAGTTGGGCTCTCGTGACTTCTATACGAGTCTTTAAATCTGTTTAAATTTTTTTATCAACGAGGAGGCTCGACTGTACGATAGAACATGTTTCCAGGCAGATTACGTTGAGAATGCAGAAGCCATAAAAAGAGGAGCAGGAGAAGGAGAAAGAGAGAGAGAGAAAAAGAGATGGTGGATGGCTATGCATTTTCGAGAGCTTGCGGAGAGAAACGAAGACGTGCTCTCGTGCGGAAGAGACACCAAGCCAAGAGCAGCAGAGAAGTGCGGAGGGGTTTGGAAGAGTGTAGGTCGACCGATTAAGGTCGACGAGAGAGCCAGAGAGTCGAGTTAAGCCGCAAAGTTCTACTTCAGCCAAATCGTTTGATCGAAAGTCGATTTCGCTGATAGCTCTCGCTATCATGATACGATTTATACGCATAGATATATATTTTAAGTACCGAATACATGAGCTTATATACTTGGAGCTTCCGAGAGAGCTCGTGACATTTTCTCAAGGATAAATAGTTGAATCTGTATTTTTACCTAAACGATCATCAGCTTACTTCGAATATCTGCATTCGTATACCTTCACGAGAATGCATTCACATTTTTTTTGAAATCCTCTACAAAGGAGTGTATGAAATTCGTTAAAAAAAAAAAAAAACAGAAACTTTGTTTTTTTTTGATTCGTCAGAAACATCCAATCGGATTATGGAAATCGATATCGTTATGTTAATTAGCAACTAATTAAAAGGAAAAATAATAATCTTGTATTTTTTTTTACTTTTTTTTGTTTAGCAATGGCAGTGCTCGATGAATGTTTTTAAAGTTAATCCTCATGGCAGGAATGCTTCGGGAACGCAAATGAAATATGAAATGTTTGAAATTCATAGGAAGCTCAGAATTATCATTATTCGTTTTAATTCGTATGCATCTGCAATTGTTGTTAACTGAATTATTGAAATCCGTGATATAATTATTTTGCAGAACGTAATGACACATTTTAGTTTCGGATCTGTCGGATGGCAAATTTATATTCATATAACATTTATGTTTGGTTCGATATTGCATCGCGAGTATGAATTATGTCAGGGGACATTCAATATTCATACGCGAATCGTATTTTGAACGTGTGTCGTATGTCAAACAGTTATTTCAACACGTCCTCGTCGACGTGTCTCGATCATCGCAGTTTCACCATTGCAGGCTTTTTTCTTGTGTGTGTGGATTTCATACACGCAGAGAGGAGAGAGGAGATCGTATGCTTTCGATACTCGCTAGATCCTAGAACGTTGTTTTTTGCATTTTGTTCATTTCCTAACGATCAATAAGCGCGTGAATGCGCGATAATCGAGTATAATTCATGTTCGTGGTTCTCGCCGCGATCGGTGAATGAGCAAAAGTGTCAGTAGCAATTCTGTTGCGATAAACGAAATGATTTTTTCAAAATTGTTTAATACACACAATTTGAATAAATTCGCGTCGTTGGGAAAAGGAATAAATTTCAGGATTTTCATCGTTTTGCACGTTTCGTAAAAAAAAGCAGCTCACGCACTCGCACAGACACTCCGCAATAATATAAAGTAAATCTTTGGGTAAAAAATAGCAGAGAAATTTTTAGACAATCTTCCTGATCAGCGACAGTACGAAAAGAACTGAAAATCGGAGGAAATGCGGTTGGCAGAATCGAGAAAGCACGCGAGGTATATCGCGGGAATAATAAAAGGAAATAAGGGTCGTTGTGCACATGGAAAAAGAATAAGGGTAGAACGTCCATTAAAAAAAAGGCAATTGGGTCCAATAATTGGGATCCTAAACAATGGAGTACGATCGGTCAACCATGCTGCACGTATTGGCCGATTAAAGAGAGAAAAGAGAAGGCCGGAAATAAGTGGGAGAGAAAAAGAGTGAACGAGAGAGAGAGAGAGAGAGAGAAAAAGACAGACGAGGAGCTTTTTTTTCGCATCGTTTCACTTTGTACCATTCCCAGCGCTTTTTCCCATCTCCTATCCTGTTAGCGACACATCTCCGCCTATATGTGTCGCATATATACGCAAACAAACGAGATGTGCGTTCATGTGAATCTATTCACATAGAACAAGGCCATTCGATCTTGGTAAAGAAAAAAAAAAAATTATTGGATATCGAGTTCCCATCGATATGTACACTTCCGAAATATATGGCTACTAAGCATGGATATCATGATTGCTGGGCTATTTTTATTCTCCCAATCGAAGCTTTTTCCATTCAGAAACTCGCCTGATATACCTTCCGCTTTATATGTGTGACGTATTGAATTCCAAATATATTTCATTCGCACTCGATCATAACTTCTGTGTGAGCATCACCTCATAAAGCAAAGCTTTTCAAACATATTTCGTAAACGAATTCCTCTCCCTATGCCAAAATTCCGTTGCTAAGTGCCAATTTGTTATCCTCTAAATCAACGGAATCTGACTTTAAACTCGTTGCCCCCTTTTTAATTACAACTTCATTACTAATTATGGTTGGAGCACGAATATATTCGCACGAAAGATATTTCGAGTGATTCAGCTCTAATTTAGACGGAATTCACTCGTTAAAGGCATTTATTCTCGCAATAAAGGATGCAGTTTGCCACGGTGAAAAGAGCTTTATATGTGAATAGATAAATGTGTATCTATAGATATGAAAGAGAACTCGCGAAAAGTTTGTAACGTGGCGTGGCTAGTTTACGATGAAACGTTGGCCGCAAAGTACTTTGGTCGTGTTATAACTATACCGTGAGACACAGTTTGCTCAGTTTCGTTCATACCATATACGCGGAACAACAACCATGCCCGAGCATCTCATAGCTTGCCATCTCTCGTCTGAGCTGCAGCCTCCGAACCTCGTTACCGGTTTCCTCGTCTCGGATTACTTCCTTTGAACCATGTCTCTTCGTCCCTCTCTCTCTCTCTCGCTCGCTCCCACTTTCGGAAGCACTCGCTGTATGGTTCTCGACTAGGGCTAATTTCGTCCGTAGGCACGTGATTAGAAGCGTGATTAGCGTACTTCCGAGGTTCACCCGAACTGGTGGCCGCAAACATCCAATGCACAACAGCACATACTCCAAACAGAATGTCTACCACGTAGACATGCGGAATAAAGCATTGCAAGCGTGCCACAACAAGCCGCAAAATGTCCACGCGGCCTTATAGAACGTTTATTGCTCGTTCGACATCGATATTTTCCCCAAAATATCAAAATAGCTTCAAAGTATTCTCAGTACGTCGCGAACATTAGATCGTTCAATCAGGCTGATGAAACATTCTTCCTCGTCGCCAGGTCACTTTTTTTCCACAATATATCCAGCATTCATGAAAATTGTGAATAAAAACAGGACGAAGATGAATGGAATGGAAATGACAGTAATTGCGGAAAAAGATTGTGTGTTGACAATAATTTGAAGACATGATAATTTTTCTTTATGGTGGATTGATGCGACAAAAGTTTTAGCATTGTTTTCGAGCGATTCGTAAGCCCCAGAGGGTTTTAATCGATCACACATTCGGCCAGGCACGAAAGTCTCTAACGAGGGTTGCGACGATGGAATCAGCCACGAGAGTCGTGTGTTTGATGAGGCATCGTATCAAAAGGTTAGTACCGGTCGCAGAAGTTGTGAACGCGATCCATCGATGCTTTTGGGCTTCGCACGCTGCATATTTGCATGTAGCGAGAGGCTCTCGAGAATTCATGGTTGTAAACCACAAATGATGGGGACATCATCAGCCTGAATACGTGTGTTCTCTTCCTAAGAGCTTTGGTATATATAGAAACGACGCACGTGCATAAGCCCCATTGTATTTGCCCATGCGAATCCTGAACGTGTGCATGGATGAAACGGACCACACGTCATTCACACAAGAGTCCTTTGAATTGGAACGAGCTTCGAATGCTCCAATATTTTTTCGCTACCAGATTGCGGGCACCGACCAAGTGAGACTCTGCATGAGAATTTGTCGAAAAACTGGTCAGGAACGTGTCAGATGTTGAAAATTTGTGTTAAATTTTCACCTCAGTTGTGCGTCAAAACTTCATTCCAATAATTTAATCCACAAACGGTGGATTTGTATTGCTGCATGTCACTCAAATTTCTTGAACCTCGTGTATTTCGAACACGATTCAAAACGCTGACATATTCATTGCGGAATTCGTTATTTTGCGGTCTGTTAAAATGTTGCGACGAATAGAGTCGAATTGAAAGATAAAAAGAGTGCCTGATGGAAAGAACATTCACATTTGCACCAAAACGGGACGTAAATAATAAGCGCTCTTGTAATATTCAGGGTACGCTGACAATCTAGCGTTAATATTGAACGGCAGGGTCTAATTTACGCGCGTAATTAAATGAATTCTATAATAAGGCCACGTTATTTGCGACACGGCGGTAAATATGCAGTAATTATCAGAATGTAATTAATAGCAACGAATAAAGTAACAAGTACGTCCATTATGAGGCAGCAGTCATCAAAAGAGAATTTGAAAATTAATTGAGGATGGCATTTTGTTCCAAAAGTGAACATACAGAAGTTGACAGAAAATTGTGACATACGATCGCCTCACAAAATACAAGTTCCATTTATATTCGATTACACAACGCGAAGGGGTTTTTTTCATATCTGGAAAGTCCCAGCTCGAGAGAGTCATATCAATCAGTTTATGTCTCAAGATACTCGAAGACTTTGAATCGCTGTTTAATTGTTTTCGTACCAAAAATCGTCAACCGTCCATTCACTAAATTATGTGGCTTCCGCGATATTTACATGGACGAGACTACGTCGATTTTCCCTTCAGGAGAAAAATCATTCGACACAGTACAATTTGGAGGGTGGAAAAAGAATCGTGGATCAGAATTCTTCGGTCATTGAAAACACAAACTTTACGGTGAACTGTTAATTAATTGGGTTTTTTTGATTTTTAGTCGTTATTTCGCGTTATTACATTCAAAGAGCATGTGCACTGGACGTTCTCTTACTTTTATTTATCGATTTAGCGGGCGAACGGTCGCAGGGATTGAACTTTCACGGAATCCACATCAGAGTGTCGTTTTATATCGATGGAACCAGATATAGCAAAGTTCCGAGGGTGCGTTATTTTCTCAATGCTAGAAACTGCTCGCCCGCACACATGTATAGCAACCGCATATATTATACAGTACATCATTTTGCGATACACGTATATATGGAAAGGGCATCACGTTCAATATGCAGTACGAGCACGGAGAAAGTGCGAGAGCCGAGAAACCGTAGGGATATCGAATTTGGCGGGCGAGGGCGAAGCTACCGAAGTTGTACGTATTATATATACATGTATTGCATGGATGCATCGAGCGATTTACAAGCGTGAGAGTGACTTGAATTGACAGTGATTGGGCGTGCAAGAAACATCCGGTGGCGTTTCGAGGTTCAACCTTTCTCTCTCTCTCTCTCTCTCTCTTTCTTTTTCTCTGAAAGAGTCTGTCCATATATAAACATACGATGCAGCTAACGCTGATTCTTGTGGATGTGACCGCAGCCTGGAAGCTCAGGTGAGGGGTGAAAAAAAAAAGAGTTTTTGAGAATAACGTTTCGAGTGAAGAAAAGTTTACCAAAAAACTTAAAATCCATTAAACATCTAACGAAAAGAAATTGAGACCCTGGTGTGTTGATTTTTCCTTATTTCGGTGGCCCAAGAATTTCATCACGCTCCGAAGTTCGAGATAATTATTCAGCCCGGTGATTGATAACGATTAACGCAATTAAGACCGAGTCTCCAGGTGCTGAATCTTGCAATCAGCTTATATGTTCAGAGTACCGTAGAAGAAAGAGAGCAGCGTCATTAACGGACAAGTTAAAACGAGTTTTCATCAGCAACTAAGAGGAAAACATCGAGGGACATGAAAATGCGAGTTATATTTTTCCTCCAACGAAAATGCAGCTCAGTTTTGCTGCTAATTCAAACAAACAACGAAAAGCTATGATCGCGAAATGAATCGATGAGTTTTGTCAGTCAAGTTTTCTCATTGCTGCCAGGATGCTGGGGGCTCGTAAGACGTACGATGAAGCACTATAATAGAATAGTTTATTTGCAGTAGTTTTGCATGTATATTTGTACCTATACATCCACGCATCATGTGTAGGTGTGCATTTGAATTTGAATATACTCACGAGTCTCGCGCATGAATTCGGTGTTCAAAGATACCCATCTCTCGTTTTGGTTCATTTATATATATGCATGCAGCCGTATATACAGTCATATCTGTCTCGAAATGCAAAGCTTCAGGGAAACCCAACTTTGTATTCACAAAGCTCCTTCACTCTTGCCACGATATATAGAGGAAGCGGAGGAGGGAGAAATAGGCAGAGAGAGAGAGAGGCAAATATATATGTCGAAGGTAGTGTCGTCGCAAGGAACAGTTTCCAAGCGAACAAGCTAGAGACGCGGGCTCTCGGCTAACTCGTTACCCTAAGTGACCCGCTTCCCTCGATTCGCTAGTTTATTAACTAAAAGTTTGCTGTTGCACTTCCCTCCCAACTTTCCTTCCTTTTCTCATAAAAGCACCCGAGAACATTTCGACGGACCATGAAAACGATCCTACACCATTTCTCGTCGCGGAATGTCCTGCACGAGACAGAGAACTCGTTCGTGTACATTCATATTTATAATATAAATACAATTTTGGCGAAATTAGTATGACGGGCTTACTCGTCGCCGAACTATACCATCCGATTACGACTCAGCCATTTCTCATCCTGCTCCAGATTTATTTACATAGACGAACGTATAATGACGTTACGCGATGAAAGCGCAACCAGTTTATTTATGTCAAAGATCGTGATGAGTGCTCCACATCGAATCTTTCACGACGACGTGCTTAAATATTCTTCGCATTGAAATCAACAAGTTTTAGGCCTGAACACCACGTGGGGTCTGGGAGACCCATTTACGCCATTTGTTCTCAACATGGAATTTTTCTTCTCATTTCTTCGATCCCGACAAAAGAGTTTTCATTATAATTTTTACGAATATCCTTGTTTCGTGTGTTTCACTCAACGATCGACGAGAATTCGTCAAAATCGCTGGCACGTTTCTTATCGCAGTTTCGTCTGTATCTCGGGATCCAATTCGCATTTATGCTGAGAAAATGTAGATGCCGAGCGGGTTGCGAACGTTCTCACGCTACCATTAACGAAAAAATTGATGAAGTTGGAAACAAAAGCCGCGTTAATTTTTCGATCAATTCATATTTATTCGGGACAGTTTTTAGATTTGTTTTCCCTGCTGTATTTTTCGTTTTGCTGACTAAGCCATGCACCAAACGAGTTTATTGGTGATAAACGAACGATCATAATCACGATTTACGAATGAAATTTGGGGCTGGTTTGATCGATGGGAGTGTAACGTGAGTTTTTCTTTCCCTCCGCAGTGTCACGCATAACTCGTTTCCGGATAGATGGGATTTGTGTGGAAGAGTCGTGTAAATTGGCGAAGGCCACATGCGGGACTTTTACTCCGCATGTTATGTGCTATTCCCTCTCGTCGTTTTTTATCCTCCGTAATTTTTTTGTCAATTCTATCCAGCAGGTTCAACAAGATCGACAAAAAATGATCTGCAAGGGAATTTTTACACTGCTGGAATGATTAGTGCAGCTAACATTTTATCTCTGACATGTTTTCCTCAACCAAACACATTTTTCCATCCCTTCGTTTATGTATTTCGTTATTTTTTTTAATCTGTCCAAAGTTTCATAAAATTTTGTAAATATTCAGACTATTTTTCCAATTTATCATCGTAGTGCGTGCAACATTCTCACTGATTATTTATTCATATCGAACGTTCGATACCTTCTAGAGGAAAATCTTTCGCTAAACGAAACAGTGCTTCGTCACATTTTTAATGTTTCGATTTTAAGATAAAAGCCATAATTTACCTCGATAATGGACTGCTGGTGATGTAATGGGTGTAATAGAATATACTGGCGACGGAGACGAGCAGAAGTGCAGCGACGCATCTCTTGACCGTGGCCTGTTTGACGACGCAGCGAGGGCCTACCGATCCAAGAAGAGGCAGGCTGGCCTCACCACTGGGGATTTTCATCTCGGGTTATGTGTTTATTTTTTTTTATCTCTTGTTTGACGCGATGGAAATAGATTCCAGTGGCATGAACAACGTTCAATCTACTCGAGACTGCTGTTGCAACGTTGCACTTTTTTCTTTGATTGTGTATCCTGAAAGATCGTGATCCTTCGAAGCGTTGAAATTGTACGTTTATAGGCGAGGGAATATTGGTTTTTTTTTTATTTTCTATTTTTTCCCTACGACCTAATAAGCCATAAACCAAAATTGGGGCCTAAAGTCCTTTCTTTGTGCCTCTCGATAAGTTCAACGAACTTATCGTTGTCCTTATCGGGCTGTTCTTTTCCTCGAGCACCCTTGACAAGCTCGACACTCCACAGCATCGATTCCATCCACCGATTGTCCAATTTCACCAAATGGACCAAATTTTCCATCAAAAGTTGGCTAATTTTTGAGGCCACCGAATAATGAGATTTTTATTTTCCATTTCATTTATTTAATCACGATTCAACTATGTTTATTTATTTATTCAACACTCGAACACGATTCAACCATTTTTTTACCCTCGTTTCCACTCAATTGAGCCCTTTATATTTACAAGAATCTCTTTTACCTTCATTTTCGAATTCTCAAATAAACATTCGAACGATTATTGCGATAAATATTTTTCTTTTCGTTTTATCAATTTCACATCCTACGGAGAGCCCAAAATGTCATTTACAATGATTCATTTGAATTTTCGCTCGTTGGTAATAAAGTAACGACTATTCATCCGGGCGATGCTCGATCTTCTTCCACTCGTTCTCTCCTCGCGTAATCCATCATTCTGCAACCTTCGATACAACGTTTTTGCGCAGTTCATTGCGATTATCTGAGCCGCGAATAATCGCTAATTACATGACGTAGCTATGCAAACGAGGGATTCCCCATTACATTTTTATTTCACTATTCGTAGTCCTCGTTTTTGCAGCTCTTTTCCATTCGGATAACGAACGATATATTTTTTACGAAAATGGAAAAAACGTATAGAAAAAGATTCGATATTGTAATTTTTTTTTACTGTAATAGAACGCGATCAAATGAGTATTTCGTAACGAAAGAAACGTGTTTTTTTAACGAAAGAATATTATTGCCGGGCTCGCGTATTTGGACAAATTATTCGTTACGTTTTCGAGCCTCAGTCTCGAAAGTTTCGATTTCACTTTCCCTCGACATTGCAACTTGGAGATTGCGTACATATAGTAAATAAAAAATCAATTTTCATTGCGACGAGCTGGGTGCCTCGTGACCACTTCCGCTTCTCGATGGTTCACGGCAGTTCGTTTCTCTCCGAGCCCATTCGTTATACGCTGAAGCACCACGTATAGAGGAGATGCACAATCCTTCTCTGGATTCCAACCCTTCAGCCCTCTCCTTTCCCTCGAGATCGTTTCCGCTTCGCACAGAGAGACTCACTGGCGATCGTAAATTTTTTAACGTTGCGTAATTCTCTCCTCTGTTTCCGTCTTTCACTCTCTCTCTCTCTCTCTCTGTCTCGCTCACTGAAGCTCTTATTTATTCTGGAAAATCACTCTGCGTGAAATGCTCTCATTCACTTTTCATTCGAGCCCTTTTTTCCCTCTGCCAATTGGGGTTGATGCGAATCCAGCGCCGTTCAAACATCGAGTAATCGTTTCTCCGAGACACTCGATTTTTTCGTTAACGTATCCGCATCGATATGTCTCTTAGCCTCAGGCAAATTGACTGCAACAGAAAACGGAGAAAAAACCTTTAATTGCAATTAAAATATTTTAAAAATCATTCACAAGGTAATAAAGTCTTTCTCACATATTTTTGAGGAAAAAAATTTGCTTTTTGTGGGTCAGTCAGTTATCTCTGTCGTAATTTGGACATTTGAGACGGCTCGTCGAAGAAAAACGTAATAAAATGTAAAAGTATCTTGTGAAATTGCTTTTTCCCTGTCCTCCTCTTTTTATTTATTCCAGCATGGACCATGGTCAGAGTATTCATTCGAATTTTATAGAAAACTCACGTCGTTTCCACTTGTTTAACGATCTACCTCCGCTTGTTTTTTCTTTTTGTTAATTCGTCCAATTGAAACGTTTTGGTTCGACAAAAAATCGCGTAGTAATCGGATTGGGAATTCGTAGACCGATCGATCGGTAAACGAGAAGGTGATAAAGAGGGTTCGTCGAGGCAGGTCGTAAAAACCACCTCTCTTCGTTGCCCATGGGGTACGTCGTGGTACATGGGATCGGAAAGCGTGCCTGAAAGAGCGGATGCGTTTTTTTCTTTCGTAGTTTAGTAATATTTTTTAGCCAAGGGTTTTTCGCTGAGTGCCGTTGAAAGAATGAGCCGCGCAATAACGGAACTCGGCTTGACGGTTTGTCCGCTCTACAGAGACTCGAGCACGGAAAAAAAAAAAAAAAAAAAANGTGGAGAGTGGTCAGGAGTGCAAGGGCGAAAGAGCGAGCTGATCCGAAAGGCAGGCCAAGAAAAATAGAGAACAAAGATGCAATAGGAAGAGGAAGGCGCAACGCCTGCCGCAATTAATCGACCGTATTCTCGAGCATCCCTGTTGTTTCAGCGAAGTAATTTTTTCTCCTTCTCAACCCCTGGACATTGGACCAACAAGAAGTCCATTAATCAAGACTTCTCCTCTACCCGGGGCGAGCTTGACGCTGCAACAACTTATCCGCATCTGTACTTCGCGATCTCTCTCTCTCTCTTTCTTCTTTCTCCTCGGAACTGTTTCTCATTCTCACTCTTCCGCTCTTGTTCCTTATTCTGCTCTTTTTCGCGTATAATAGAAATGCTCGCTTCTTCCTACACAAATTTCCATCTACACTTCAAAACCATTTTCAAGTAAGCTTTTTATCACTCGATCGCTTCCTAACAGACTTTCCATCCCATCCTCAAGTCCATAATGCTGACTTTTATTTGGAATACATTTTTATTCGTACAATATTCGTTGCGGTAAGAAAAACTCAGGCAAGAAATGCACGTGAGAGACAGGGCGCGAGTTTACTGAAAAATAGAGTTGAAAAACACGTTGAGAATATTATGTCCACTCGATTTACCGGGGAGCCCTTCGATTGCACAGATTTTCGTCTTATGATTCATTGTTTTTATTTGCGTGGCGACAAGAGTATCGCTTCTGAATCCATGTTTAGGGTTAAAAGTTACAAGTCGCACATCCACTTTTGTTAGTTGAAAATCATACGAATGGAAAATCCCTTAACGACGAAGAAAAAGCGAAAAATTGCATTGTGATGACGTTTATTCGAGCGGCGCATAGTTCCATGGCAATTGTCGTTCGAATCGATTAAATTGGAGAAGCTGGGCAGGCGTTTATAAAAGAACGACACAAGGCGAAACAAAGGAGATTTTCATGCCAGTTTATCAGGGCGGCTTCTCAATCCCTGGAGATGCTTTTTTATCCGGAAGAAAAAGTTTGCTCGTGGTTTTATTTCACAAACAGAAAACTTATATACGAAGCGCGCGGCGAAGCGGTGCAGCTACGCTGGAAATCTGTGAGTCTCTCGTTTCTTTTGTTCTCGTTCTTCCTCCGGTTTTCTCGTTTCCGGAGCTGACCTGACATTTTTCATCCAGCGCATATTGATATATCCATGGTCGCGCGTGCCCTCGCGCGAGTACTGGAGTGAAAGCTGCTAGTGTCTAGCTTGCTAGGAGGTCACAGTGCTCATCTCATCGAAATGCACTCCTAGAGAGAAGCAGGGGAGGAAAAGAAAACGTTTGTGCTTGGAAAAGAAAGTGAGATTCCGAATGAAAAGAATCGGTCGAGAGGGATATCGGGGTGAAGGAGAGAAAGAATTGCCATAGGAAATAGTCCTGAATATAGCTGATTCGTTTTTCGCTTGTAATATCGTACATACATGTACGTTTTTTTATTATTTATAAGGTCCTACAATAACTCACGAATGGCATCGACGTCGTCTTCCTTCTCGAGCGAGTCATCGGCTATTTTTTTCTTCCTTTGCCGGAAATAACGATTGCAGGATGTACGAGATGTTGGGTAGGTGTGCTAGGAATTTAATTAGACGATCGCTCTTCAACTGAGCTGCTCTTACAGGATAAAACCTTTCTCGAATTGGAGTCATCTCGGGAATCCACTATATCTGTCTATACACATACAACCGCGCTCTCTTATTCTCTGCTCACCTAATTCTCGTGTTCTTCTCTGATGTTTAGATTTCGCTTAATACTGAATGAAATTCTGAGTGAAACGAAGTGAGATATAATGAAAAAAGAGAATCCTCGCTACGAATCATTGGGTCTTCTTCGATTATCGAACTGTCCACGCTCTTCGTCAACACACCCAAAACCTTTCACGTTCGCTCTTTCGCGGCTTTGCTTTTTCTTAGTTCTGCCGGTTTCCTCTTTTCTTTTTGATCCCTCACCACGTCACTCTATCGATTCGACTTTTCGATCTATTTTTCCCTCGTAAATATATCTGCTGCGATATCCTTTTTGAAAATTCTTTTCATAGCTTGACTTTGTCCTCGCGATCGGAAATACGAAAGAAACGATTTTTATGCGGCGTTAAATAAAATTTGATAGGTTCTCGGATTTTGATGTTTTTCCCGATTGACACTATAATCTCTGTTTTACTCGATCGATGTCTCGCGGTATTCTTTCTTGCTTTTTGACATGTTAGAATTTTTCAAATGCTCGCCTCAAGCCTTCACTTTCTTCCCCGTCTGGCCCGCGCCACCCTCGTTCGAGCCGACAAGCAGCTTCACCCTGCCAAAGCTCCACCAACACGACTACGTATCCTTTTTCCTCTCCCAATATTCTTATATATACCTACATATCACGTCGTGCACTCTATCGCGCTTTCCCTCATCTGTTAGTAACTCAAGTATTATCGACACATGCCCGTCGACTTGGCCTCTTCGAAAGCTAACTCTGGGAACCACGCTGTAAGGAAAAGAGGATAGATATTGACGAGGACGAGGACGACGACGACATCGAAGAAACTCAATCGAATCGCGTCTTATCCGAAGAACATCATCTCCCACAACGTCCAATATAAACTTTGATGGTCTTTCGAAGATATTGATGCACTTTGGCTCGTAAAATTCTCATGATTTTCTTTCACGTACCTCTTCGATTGTTTACTTCATTTCCAACAATCCTCGAACAACTTTAGATCCGATAATTTTATCAACTACATAAAGTTGAGAACGGTTGTTGGTGACGCGCAGGTTATGAGCTCGTGAAGCTTATCATCCATCAATTTGATCAATCTAATTAACCGCAGTTTTCTATTCAACAATTTCCTTCGACAATTTCCCAATTCAAGAGAATTTGTTATTCCCGAACTGTAGCTCTGCCGCGAGGACTGTGCGATACTGAAAATTGCTTACGGACACACATTCGATGCTTGAGGTGGTTTGAGGAAATTGAGTGCACGCAAACCCGTTTCAGCGCAACTAAACTCTGTCAAACCGCACGAGAAATGAGATAAATCAATTTCTACGATCTTTCATGGCTTCCGTGTACGTGTATGAATAAAATACAAATACACATGCGGGTTTGTATCAAGGTGTTTGTTGCGTTTGTTCGAATTTCAATTAAGCGTCAAACTGCTTGACAGCAACATAATGAAACAGATTGTGATGGTTTGGTTATTGCCAACGACACAGAGCAAAGTTGGAACGTCACAAAAAATGTATTTCGATTGAAAAATACTGTTGCAGAACTTTCGTGGCACGGAATTACAACAAAAATTTCGGGCTCTATTTCGTAAAAACAAAAGAAGGTCGAGGCGTTTCATTGATGCCTATTCCCAGCAGGCGGCTTATTGGCTGATGTTGGTGTTGAACGAGAATGGAAGAATCGGAAGAAAAGTTCGATAATGAGCGAAGATCGTGACGTGGAGAGTTTTTTTTATTCCAAGATCAACCAGACCACAATATGTCGCATGAATGTGCGATAATCTCTTTCCATTTATCCACTAAGTGTACGGAACCACATCATCTCCCTCTCATATCTCTTTTTATTGAACCCCTCGCGGCTAACGTGCTATGGAGGTGAGCTTTGAATCGCGATATAAGGAGGGGATACGAGAGCGCACAAGCACAGCGAGAGAAGCTTCTGATAGGTGTGGGGTATTAAACTAAAGCCATTACGGGAGTTCGCACCCCGCAGGATCTGCTCGTCACAGCTACGGGCCACGTGGTCTTCGTACATGTGGATGGGTGTGCGTGCTTGCATCGGTGTGACACTCATCAGCGTCGACCTCCTCCAGACCTCGTATAATACACACGAGGGCCTCTCAGAGAGCAACAGAGAGAACGAGAGCGAAAAAGAGCTCGTTTTCGCGTCCGCAAATTAGCTCACCAGCGGGGGAAGCTCGATGGGTGCACACCATCAGTTTGTACCGCGTTATATACAGCACAAGCACACGCGAATTTCCTTGCTGAAAAGCGAACATTTGCCAAAAAAGTTTGTCGAGTTTCCCTTGAAATAAGACCGAGTGTGAAATTAGCGAAAACCACGCGAACGAAAAAAAAAAAAAAAACATTATCGTTCCAAAACTTTCGACCCTTTACGAAAACCCCTATTTGGCCAGATGTCCAGGTAATCCATGTCAGAAATCACCGCATATTTCCTACAAGCAAAACATTTTTAAAACAACACACATTCGCGTGTCGCGTACACGAACGACCTTCTTGTGAAAAAAAATGCTCGTCGTGCATAAAACATGCATAAAAAAAAAAACCGATTGGCATCGATGCCAATTTTTTTTTTGTTGACAATATTTCTTCGATATTTCTAACGATATTTCTTCAGCTGGAAAATCCATCAAATTAGTTGAGTCATCAACGCGAAAGCTACATCATCGATTTGTACGAGAAAAAAATGATCAACTGCGTTTTCCAATCTTTTGTAATGATCGCGCTAACAAGTTTGACATACCCATAAAGAAACACTTCTCTTTAACAACTTCTCCGCGTAATTCTATTTCGCCATTACTAGTTATGCACATGTGCAAGCGTCTGTATACATGTCTACAAGAATGCTAACTGTGGCTAAGTGATGCACGACTCGGTGCTCGGCACCGTTGCATACTAATCGTTAACAAATACAGTGCCTCCGTCATAATTTCCATTTGTTGGATTCGTGTTTCACGAACGTGCGTGCAAGTGAGAGAACGGCGAGAGCGAGTGACAAACTAGGAAGAAGAAAAAGGGGCTTTGCGTGTTTTATAAAGCGGTGCAGCAAAAATTCTTTATTTTACATTTGAATTATTTTTTCAACTGTCAAGATTGCTGTATAGCATCTCGACCATTAACTCTGGATTTGCATTTATAGTCACAGAATAAAATTTACATTTCCCTAGCAATTTTGTCGTCAATAATTCGATCGATGCGGAGACAGGCCTGCGAATTTTTCCCATCGATCTCAGTTCCATCCCAGACTCTGTTGCTTCTGCTACGGGTTCATTGCTATCGCCTCAAGTTTCTCGAGTGGGTGACTTGTGGCTTTGTGTATACATATTATGACAGTGTACACGTGCTTCGTCTACACGCACGACCCCACGTATTTATGAGTTATATATCCGCGATCCCAAGAAACGGCTGGTTTCACGCGATCGACATATATATTTTGAATAATTCATTGAGAACGAATATGTGGACCTTGGGATAATGATTGATGATAAACAAATTTGCAGCGTGAATATTTTGTCCGAGCTGGAAGAAGATTTTTTTCAGTTCATTCCCGAGACAGTGGCGATCGTGGCGAGGTCCCTTCCTGGATTCGGTGGATGGGAAGGTGGACGGAAATCCACGAGAAGACATATTACATATGCACAGCGCGGACCTCCGGAAAGCAGTGCCGGAAACTCCGGAGGCATTCCCATCTCGGGAATTTTCACGTTTCTACATTCTTTTCTCGTTGCGCGGATCTTCCACCCAACTCTTACACCTTTTTTTTCATCCCTTTATTTTTTTTTCCTCGTCGTTTTATTTTTCAACTTTTTTCCTCGTACTCTTTCTCAATTTTCTATACACGTTTCGCAAGTCTCGCTATTACTCTTCTCTTCTTTTATTCCTGCTCTTACGAAGACGCCCGCGTTCGTCCAACCTCCACGTATACATGCACCGCGCGTATAATATGTATAAGAGAACCTCCGCTCTCTTTCGCAACTTTCTTTCAACCCCCGGATTTACGGCCAGTTCGCTCGCCTCAGGCGCGCACCAGGCTGTGATATACTCAACCTTCTCTCGCGTCCGCCACTGAAGAGTCTCTGCTCCCTTTTCTCTCACGTTCTATCTCACACATATAGATAAACAATACACACATACACACACACACACATACGCACACATAAATATATGTATAGAGAAAATACTTATGCATACATGATTTTTTACTCCTTGCCCGAAGATCGATTAGCAAACCGAAAACTTTTCTTATACCGAAATATTTCATATTTACGAGATCATATATTATCCAGCTCCCCATCCTGCACCTTGTTTTATCTTTACCTCTTTACATCCGATTTAGTATTCAAAGATTCGTATCCATTAGCATATTCGCAGGATATATTTCGCTCGAAAAAACTTGTTTAGCAAAGTTTTGAAAAGTAAACGAAAAAAATGCTCTCGGAATTAATAACAGTTTGCAGAAAAAAGGACGTCGTGCGAGCAGACCCGATAGCGTGATGATTCGGACGATGAGCCTTGGAATGCTCCGTATGAGTCTTGCATCCACGCAGAAACGCCTGCTACACAATTTCTTGTTTTTGCAACTTGGCGCCTGGACTCTGAAAGTTTCTTACTTCAGGATCCTTTCTGCGTTGATATTTATAACAAGTTCTCTTTTCATGACAATGCGTTATACCTGATTCGCGATTGTCAGAAAATATGGTCGTTTCTGTTTGCGAAATATAATTTTATGTAATCGGCATCTGCGCATGCAGCTTTCCTCGGCGAAACTTTGCATCCGTTCGCGTTTGAAATATCCATATTTATCTTCATCTATTTATGCAGCGCCCGTATTCTGCTGTAACGCTGATGCGGTACATTGGTGTGGCACGTTTTCGCGTGACAAAACGTCATATTCGAATATCGGAACGGTTAAAGACTCGACTGGTCCGACTTGCTCAATACCGAGTCTTGTATATCTATAATGCGATAATTGGTATGCATATATGTGTGTATTTGCGTGCATTCGTATGGTATATGCACAACACTTCTGTAACACCACAAGCATCAATGTTATAGACCTTTGCTTTCTGCATAGGTAAGCCCCTGTGTGCACAATATATCACCATTGCAATTGTGTGTACTCGCGTGCGGTATCTATGTGGAATCTGTGTGTATATATAATCGGTGCCTTTGGTCAAGCGCGCTTGCGATGTGCAATGTTGGCTATCCGCGTGCTGGTCAACGGAGATACACACACTGTTCGATTCCAGTTCGAAAGTGTGCCCAAGTATCGGTATTATAACAGCAGGAGGTCGATGACCGTATCACGAGTATACCAACCGAGGCTCATTTCTCGAAGGCTGCATGACACACGTGTGTTTTCCCGACTTTCCATCTACCTTTTTCGTTTCCACGATTATAGAACGATCCTTTCGAAGAAATATCGTTCATGATTGTATAAAAATCGGCTAAAAAGTCTCGATTTTTAAGAGCTCCTGTCGTCGTAAAATAAATTGTGAAAATTGTCCTTTCAGAATTATTTTCCATGGCCATGCCACAAATTTTTTCCATAATTATTGAAAAATTAAATGCTCGTGCGGTAGAGACAATTATTCGGGTTCAGTCGAGTTCATGAAATAAATTTCGAACATCCCGGCGTGTAAATTACGATTTTTCATTTTTTGTCAATCGTTTTCTCGGGACTGTGTGCCTAAATACATGATAAGCCTCATTATCACATAAATGAGGAAACAGTCGTGATGAAAAATGTTCGTTCAAGATTTGTGGACGAGTTTTTACTGAAAATTGAATCAATACAATATTTCCAACCCTCATTGTGAAAAAGGTTCTCCACTGTGATTGCACGAAACTAATTATGCCCAAGGATGAATCGATAATTATTATGGAGAATTTATAATGAATTAACAGAAGAAAAAGGAATAAGAACATTCAAGCGTTAAGTTTACCACCCCCACGCATGCATATATAGACAATATTGAGCTGAATCAGCAGACGAGGGAAAGGAAAACTTTTGCTGTGGAGCTTTACTTATATATGCAACTATTCGAGACTAAATATAGTGCAGTTGGTGGAGGTATAGGAGAGGGTCGCGGACTTGCAATGCAGGCGCTCATGCGGCAAACGGGAAATTCTCGAGCGTCTGCGATCTCGTACACAAATATAGTCTATATATGCATCCATGTGATAGATATATATATATCGATGTGTTTGGATGTTTCACACATCGTGTAAGACTGGTACAAACACTTTGAAATGTCCTACCGTACATCGCGAGGTGCCAGAACGTTTTAGCACGAAAACTCGATTCCCCAAGTGTTTTGTATTCCACATCCTTAATAATGTTACATATATATATAACAGCTTTGTAGCATGTTACCTTTGCAACGCCGACAAATCGTCTAACGCGATCAATGAATAATTCAAACTTGACTCCGCATCCTCTGTACACATCCTCACGCATAAGGAACAAGGAGCCCTAAAGATAATCCCTTAACACGTGAGTGGGTTAAATTTTACGTCCGTTTGCTTCTCACTTTGTATCCCAAGCGTGTCTGTATTTCACGATTTACTTGGATGCTTATTCGTATTAGAAGTGAATTTCTAATTACACGACAGTCTGCTGAAATATTGACCGAGAAATTATAAAAATTGACGAGAACGTCAATGCATGGAAGCTCCCAGAGCCGCAGTTAATCAATATTGCGCGTTATATGTCCTTGCACGACGTAATTGCGATTGACGCTCACACGCAACACGCGGGACCGCAGTCCGCCGGATCATATGGGGAGTATCAAATATGGGCGCGTGTTTCCCATCGGATCCTCTCTTTATAATTATCGCCTGGTCGAATCGGGCGTATAGGCCCAAATGGTTGTTTATATCTATAGATGAGGAATGTGTGTATATATTAAAATTTAATCACGGTTGATTGCGCACGATACCCATAAAATGCACGAGGTAAAGGGTGCCAGGTGATATACGACGTGAAACACGTCAATATTTGCTTATCGCTTCGCCATGGATTTTCGGTGAATAAATTTTTTTTTTTTATGGCTTTTCGTCTGCTGCAGCTCCGGAACCTGATCAAGAACGGGGACGGATCGAATGTATGCGGGAAAAACTTGGCAGAATTCGAAAGACCATTGTTCAAAATTGATAGTCATTTTGATAAAAATCGAATCACATTTTTGATGTCAATTGCAAAACTAATTCGTTTTATTCACATTTATCAAAGATTTTGTGAAATATTTTCAGATTCTCACGACTGCGCTCACGACAAGAATCTCTCATTAGCGGTAGACTGCTTGACGCTTATAAAAGCACAACCAGACTCAATGACGCCAACTTACAGGGATTTAAAATAAAATCGATAGCAAAGTCGTATTTGGCGGGATATTGTTGCCCGAGCGGATTCGCACAAAGTGGCTTCTTCATTGTCTTTTGAATTTCCTTTCATATCGTTTGTTCAACAGTTCTTGGTTTCGGTCATCGCTGCTTGCGGAATCAAAGATCGTCAATCTGTTCATCTGTTCGCCAGCCTTCATCGCTGCATTCTCGAGAGAGTGTCAATTTGATGGGTTTTTAGTGGGAGCCTCGTGGAAAAGTGTCATACATTGAGTTTGGATGGTCGTATCGTTTTCCAACGTGTGGATTTTACTCTCTACCGATGAAATTAACAGATTCGATCGAGACAGAATGTAGCCATCGAGTATGCTGCGGTGTAAAGTACTGATTGGGTCATGCAGCGATGAAAATAAAAATTCAACGATCTGGTTCCAACTCCACTATGTATTTTACGAGGCAACAGTTGCGGTTCCAATAATCAGATTATGAATGTAAAAAAAAAAAAAAACAAAAACGGTTGCAAAAAAGATGAAGACGCGGGGGTTACATTATTTTAGAGGTTGAGTGACGCTGCGAGATAAATTTCGCTAAAAGTCCAGGATTTGGTAGGAAAATCGTAAATACTTGTAGCTGTTTTTTTTTTNTTTTTTTTTTTTTTTTTTTTTTTTCAGGGCGAAACGCCCCGTACGTATGGTCGGGAACACATGTGTGGGTGCCATATTTATGCACAAATATGTACGAACGATCGGTGGTGTGTAACCGTCGTTCATGCCGCGATAAAGTACGCGAAGCTCCGTTCAATGTCGATGCTCTCCTGGCTGACGTTCCATACATGTAATGCTACATGCATATGCACATAAATGCATATATGTGTATACATATTTGCACAGACATATACATTTACATACACACAAGTCTCTCGATACTCTATGCCTGACCGGATTGTTGGCTTGAGTTGGCATAGCCGTGCGCTCGTAGTGATGAAGTGCCGGCTGATCGATAGCACAGCGAGGGAGTAGCAAAGTACCATGTATGAATGTAGGTGCGCGCATGTGGGCGAGATGAAAAACAATAGAAAAAAAGGCGTGAAAGCAAAGGGGATACAAAATTCCATGGATATCCGTAAACTCCGGTTGAGATATTCGAAAAGAAAAGAACAAAATTACCAGCATATATTCATTTTTATGCACAAAATAAATATACACTCCAGCAAGGAAGAAAAAGATTATGCAAGAGTTATGAGAGTACGAGGTTTTTTAATCTACGAGAAACCTGGTCCAGTGAGTTAAATATGGTGGCTATAGAAAAATACGTATCGCAGCTTTAGACATATTGGAGATTTTTACTTTTTTGTTTTACTCCCTGAAAGTATGACGCAACAGAATTATTTGTGACTGCACGAATTTTTGGGGAATTTGTTTTGGTCAATCGATCATTTTCCAGCTACTACAAATTTTTATTATATTTTATAACTTCATTTATACTGCTCGTGTGTTTCCATTGTAAAAACTCATTTTATCACGAAAACTCGAACATCGGAGCTACTTTTTCTGATTTCTAGTTCGTTAAAACGACGAAACTCGAAAAAAACTGAATTTCGTTCAGTGACCGATGGGCGATTCTGTAAATAACGGAGCGGGTCGAGCTTTGGGAAACTGGCGTTTCCCAAAGCTCCTTAACCGGTGAAAAGCATCAAAGCCACGCGCTCTGTATCAGCGCCGTAGGTAATTTATTGATTACAGCAAAATACTTGTATTCGTTTAGCCAACAGGAAAATAGGTCACAGGTTGAGCTTTCCCAAGAGTCATCCTAGTGTACAGTTGGTAATTGAGAACAGTTCGAGAGAGTAGAATTGGAGGTATTTGATGGCTTCAACGTGAGAACCGGTTTACGTTGTAGGTCGCGGAGTTTTCCAGTATTAATTCACGTGGAAAGTCTATTTATGCATACGTACCAGGTAAAATGTAAGCTACAGGAAGCAAGAGGTGCAAGAAAGGAAAAAAAGTTAAGAAATGGCAGCGTACTGTTTCCTGAACAGCACGAATTTACGGGAATAAACTTTTGCTCGAAAAAAAAGTTGATTGCACGAAAATCGAAACGTTAGCAAAGCGAAAAGGACTGTTTAAGCTCCTTTGAAGAGTCTGCATATTCCTTAACGATAATAACGCAGTCGGTACTCTACAGTTGACTAATGAGAAAATGATAAAGGAAAACGAAGAGAGCAAATATGGTGAAATATTTATATTTATGGTATGGACGTGCTGGTCTAACAGTTTCCAGAAATTTCTTCATCGGAGCTTTGCAAAAGCTTTTCCTTTCTCGGCCAACTCGTATATACACATCACCCCTGTTGCCATTATAACTCGAGCGAAAATTTATTCATTCCTTTCTCGTGACACGCTTATTTTACTCTGTAACTTATTTTCCCTCGACTACTCTTCCACAACACGTTGCCAGCGTGGCAGGAAAGAATTACAAGTGGTGAGCCTTTTTACGAGGGTCAGCTCGGAGCCTGTTGAGCTTTTATTTCTTTGTGCAGCCTATATACAGGCTGTCGATGTCGAATTTATTTTCCTAGCAGTTTCGACGTGGATTCCTTTGACACGAAAAAGCCTTTAAAAAGTAGTTCATTCAATATTTCGATCTACCCGGAATTCCCGGCTATTTTTCAGCTTTTTTTCTTTGAGTTTTTCACTTGCAATTCTGACAAACTTGGAAACAACTGTTGCTCTCTTCGTAAAGCTTGTAATGAATGTTTTTTTTCGATGTCACACAACCGACAGGAATGGAAATCAACTGCTGGCATTAGAGCCACAGGAGTATCCGCACAAACAATCAAAAAATTCAATGTAACACGCGTCACTTGGCATTTACTTGGATGACAATAATGGGGACCCAAAATCGAATCCGCAGTCATACAAGTCATGACAAACTCGTTTTACGTTTACGCGTTGACAAGCTGAGATCAAGCCAGAAATGCTGGAACGGTAAAGTGCACACGAAGCATCAATTAAATTTAATTCGAGACGATAATAACGCGCGCACGACAAA
Source organism: Hyposoter didymator (assembly GCA_037952995.1). Taxonomy (NCBI): domain Eukaryota; kingdom Metazoa; phylum Arthropoda; class Insecta; order Hymenoptera; family Ichneumonidae; genus Hyposoter; species Hyposoter didymator. The sequence goes on along the minus strand of JBAJMU010000003.1, from coordinate 12,366,760 downwards.
CTTGACCCCTCTTATACTGCATATTGCTGGAGGCGTTATTTGACGGCAATATATAATCCGAAATCGAATCAAAGTGAAAGCGACAAGGATCGAATATTTTGGTATTGACGTTAAATTCAATCGACCAGATCGTTGAATCGTGCCCTACCTCGCGCGTCACATACGCCGGAATCATAACGAGCTCACAGAGATGCCAGTATGCTTTAGCAATGATATGGAAAATTCACGCTTCGGCTGTCATCCAATATCATCAAATACGATAGATACGAAATCAACTAGTTATTTTTGGATATGCAGAACTATCCATGCGTCCACACTGCCGTAGAGCAAACACAGCAACACAAATTGCAGCTTGCACTAATTAAAATTTACGCTGAATTCTAATTTGTCTGTCACGACTGCATACTCAACAAATTTTGCTATATAGTCCACGTTTTCCGTTCCTTGCTCATTTCCGCGAGTGCCGAGTACGTATTTTATGAAAATTAGATGTCGATCGTCATTTAGAACTCCCCCGCCTTGTCCAACGATTCGCTATCCGCAGAACTGTTTGCTGAATATTGTGAATTTATTTTTTTAACTGCTAACGATTTTTCAGGACGATTTTTTTTTGCGATTCGACACTCCGACGAATGCATTGCCGTTGAAAGGTAATCAAATTTTATTTCGTACTACCGTGAAGCTTAATTACATGCTTGAACAAAAACAAGAGAAAAGTAACGGTCTCTGACCAACTCTGCAGGATTTATCGTGGCAGAAAATATGCAGTCGAAAGTGACGAAGAGGAGGTAAGACGTTTGGAAAATCGTATTCAAACAAGGGCGGACATAAGTTATAGGAAGCTGAAGCCATAAAGAAAAAAGAAGTCGTAGCGCATTTGCGGCTTCCTCATACTTTTTGCAACTCGGCGTTCACCTCGCTACGCGCCTGTGTATTCATAATGCATCGAATAGGGTCGAAGAGCTTTGGTAACGCTTTTTGACAGTAGAGGAAAAAAAAAATCAAGAAATTGCCAAAGAAAAAACTGAGTAAAAGCACGAAACCGTTTGTAAATTCGCGAGTGAGCCCAAAAAGTAGTTTTTACCGATAAGTAGGAATTAAAGGATCTAAATACTTTCCCCACGATATAAATTCGAGAAAAATGGAAATATCAACATTAGAAAACAAACGAGTGAAAAAAATGGAGAAATTTATTGAAACAATTGGAAAAATAAATTTGCACGATACGCTGATCTTATTTGACGATCATTTTTGAATAATTGAGATTGAAAATTTCCACTCACTTCGTTTTGCCATGTCAATATGGCGTTATGTATTATTTTTCAGTTTGTGACGTCGCGGGACGTATTTGTATGGATATATATGGATGAATATGCATTCATGGTTCTGTGTACATTTTATCATCCGATCATTCGCTTTTGAACGAAAGAAGGTATACAGAACGCGTTGACATGTACGAGGAACGAGAGGAAGCGTGAGTAACGTTCATAAATAACACGCATCGGGCTGGTAAGTCATACGTCTCGTATCGTGGAAGATATTTCTAGACCGCGGTGCGTGGGGCTATAATAAACTTAATGCAGTGTATGTCAGTCACACATGTGTATTCACGTCGAGGGCGATACGTTTCACAATCCCAATGATTTTCTGCCGATCCATCGCGTGCGTGGGAGGTCTTGACATCACGTAGTTTTCTCGAACTGCGTAACCGCTCTCTCCTATATTGAAATATTGTTTTCAGGGGGAAATTATGTTTTCCTGAATCTTACATTCCGAAGGAATGACTCTCAACTCCGTTGAGAGAATCTTCTTCGTTCGTGACGATGGGAAATCACTGCGTGGGATATTTTAATTGGTTTGATTTGATATTTCGAGACTAAGGAGTGCTCTGCACGATTTGTGTGAAAAAATAGTTGGAAAACCTCCTTTCAGGCGATTACAGCAGCCTATTGACATCTGGGATGCGTTGAAATATTACGAGAATTGCATCTGAGCTAGCAGAACAGATCAGTATGTGTGCAAAGTGTGCTACAGGCTAGAGACGCGAGTTACTTTTGATACATACGACGATTATATACGTTGCCTTGAACGGCTGAGCACGTTCTCGAGTTCTCGTCGGTCCGCTGTAACGTATGTGGTAATTGAAGAAGATGCTGCTGCTATTTGCGACAGAGGCACAGAGAAACGTCGTCGAGGATGCTGGGGACGAGACGCGCGCGCGTTTCCGCGTTGATTGGTGTCAATGGACGTAAAAGCTTGGTGAGACGACGATGCAGAGAGATCTAAAATCCTTCGTAGTATAACTCGATTCTTGTACACACACACACTAACCATTTCGTATTCGTGCTTATTTTTTTCCTCCCGTTGCATACGGTTCAACCATACAAACGCCTCGGGAATTCATAGTCACGCAGACGCGTTTCTCTTCGCACTTCAGCGGATCATGTTCCCGCCATGCAGATATATTCTATTTTACACAATGTCGAATAGACATATTCGCTCCAACGAGCTTATGTCAGCTTTCTAATAGGGCTCGACGTACGGACTCACAAACATTTTTCGTAGGCTGTTGGCCTCACAATATTTACACTGAGAATCAAATTTTGTTAAAAATCGTTGATATTTTTTTGAACACGGTAAACTAAATATTTTTGGATAATTTCAAAATTTCCGCTATTTTGGCAGTTTATTTGGTTTCTAACGGAATTGTCAGCGAAATTTACGATTTGAACGACAAAAATTTGCTCCCGAAGAGACTTTCTACAATATTTCTTGCTGCAGAGACACAATTTTTGGGATTATTCAAAAAAATCGTTCGGTCGAACGTATCGAACAAAATATCGATATTTTCCAACGAAATTTTGTTTTCAGTGCACCATTTTAAAAATTGCAGCTTTTCACGTTATGATTTCGAATACTTTAGTTCCAGGGAAGCAAAAGTTTGAACGCCGGGCGAACGTCTCGGTAATGAGCCACTCATCGTACCAAAGTTTGTCTCCGACGATTTGGCTGCAGTTAAAGTCAAAATGCTTTTACAATTTCCAAAATTGCTGAACGAGCGATTCCGAGTAAACAAATTGAAACGTGTTATTTCATTATAATCAGTAAATTTGTTGCTGGAGCTTTGTGAGAAAAATTGATTTCGCGATATATGCAACATTTCGCACAATCTTCGAGCTTGAACGCGGATCTACGCGTATCAGAAAAATTCAGACGAAACTGAGATCTCGCAGAAGTGCAGCAAGAGTGTCACGTTTTCTTGTAGAAAAGCAAACGCTTCTCTCAGTTCCAAGCACGCGAATCTGATCTCGCACACACTCTTTCTCTTTTCTCTTATACACCCTACTCGCCCCTTTAACCTCTCTTGGTTTCTATATATATTTTCTTTCTTTTTTCTTTTCTCCTTCTTCTTTTTCCGTGCTCTACGTTTCAAGATATTGCGGTTCTACGAGGTGTACTTTTTTAGTACACTTCGAAGCGTCTAAGATTTCAGACAAGTGCTTTTTTTCTTTATCAATTTCGAGCGTATCAAAATGTTACTCGTGTGCACGAGAACTTTCTCAACGTTTTATTTTTATCTTTTCCAATTCAGGAAAAATGTTTGAATCCCTGATAGTGGAAATGATATTCTATGCAAGTTAATAACCCCTGGAACGCGTGAGAAAATAGAGAAATAAGAATCGACGAAACATCGCGAGCAACAAAGTGCTAAATTTATTATTTTCCCATATCTTTGGAATTCTCTATGCAAAAGAAAGTCGATAATTGAAGTGCACGCTCCGTGTTTCCCATTTCTAGACGGCCAGCGATTGAAAGACTGTGATTCGTTTGATTTTGAGTTTTTATTCGGATTTCGGTACGAGACGTCGTAGCATTGCGGGTGACGCACACATAGCGGATCGATTTTTTGACATCAAACTTCTCCCATTTCGGTATATCTTTTGTTGCAAACTCTCCAGCCCTCCTGCTGTTCAACGATCGATCGTTCTCGTACATATCCGGATACTAGAAACATGAGTAGGCCCCATTAGGCGTCTCGGAGCTCCTGTGGGATTGTGAGGGTCGAAGCGTGACTTTTGCTTTCGTGTGATAAGCGACTCAATGGCAACCTGTTATCACACGTTTTTGGAGCTAAATCTACAGTCCCTGGGAATAAAGTTGCATGGAAAATGGTTGAATCGTTGATCCGTAAGAACAATATTTATATTATCGATTCGAATTTTTCGCGTATTTCTCAATTTTCTCGATTGTTGTCGCAAATCCCTTGGTATCGGTATAAATCGTTATACATGGTTATTCTCTCGTATACGAGACGATATATCTTCCGGTGTTAATGGGTTTAGCTAGTATTTCGAGGTGATAGCTCTTACGGATAGCGAGTACCCGTTTCGGGGTCCAGACAGCGAGACCCTCGAGATTCTCGTTTGCCAGGTTTCGCCATATCCACCCACGTTACCGCGCGTTCTCTCCCTCAGTGTGGCAAACGTAATTGCGCTCAGGGTTTCTCGGCAACCACGTGTGCGTTTGTCTCACACGATCTAACGAGGCAGTTTACACCCTCTGGGGATGTATACAACGAATAGCTACGGCATGTGAAGGGCCCAAAGGGTGTAACGTGCGGAAGCATCCCAAACCCTCCAACTAACATCCTCAAGTAGCTCACGTCATGTACTACCTACAACAAGCTCGTAAATTCGCCATTCCGAATCATCAAGACTTGCACCGCTGCAGGCTGCTGCAACGTCAGTCGTTCATACGTCCCTAAACATTACAGAACCTTGAGTCTTTTGATTTCTTCTCAAAATCGTTTCAATGTCGCGAATCAATGAATTTCGCAAAAATATCAATAAAAACTCTCGTTTTCATACATTGAGCTATTTTATAAATAGCGAAAGAGACTTTAGAATGGAATACATTCCATTGCTTGTGTAATGTTGCCAAAAACTGGAGGGCCAAAGTTCAAAGAATATAAAAATGAAAATATTTATAATCTCGCAGTTTTTTCTGGCAATGAGTTTGGCAAGCAATTTCTATAGAATTGTGAGATTCATAAATGATCGTTCAGTTTTTACATTTGGCGGTATATTACTCGACAAGAAGTTTTTGGTTTTGTGCTCTTTCAGCAAATCCTCGAGCCCTTCTCCACTTTCTCCCTTTGCCACCCGCTTCTCCACGCAAACACACATATCATCTCTATATATCTTCTTCGAGAACGTGCTAGCTCAGCTATCTGACGGTTGAGTAGGTCCACGAACACACGCAAACGCATATTCACCTGCACGTATATGTTTTGTGCAGTTCGACGTGCGCGTGCATGTAAAGGATTTTCGATGTTGCACATCTTCGTAGAGTTGGCAATTTTTCCTCAGATTTTTCCTCGTTTACAATTAAGCCTTGACGATCCACTCAGACACGTGTGTGCCATACGTGACTGGAAACATGTTTCGGTCCGATGTTCATTCCTGACTTTGTTGCTTCGTTAGGTACGGCAATATCTTTTTGGTTTTTTAAGCTTTTCTGCAAAATCTCATCAAAGGTGCAACGCTGCAAAAGTTGTCGGCGCACGAACCAGAGTGTGCCCGGTGATTGGTTTTTCCGTGGCGAACTTAATGACTCTGTCTTTATACATTTTTTTATAATTTTGGACGCGAATCTATGGACTTGGTTTGGTTTGTAATTAATTTATTGATAATCGGTGCACGAATCTTCGCATGCGGTTTTTATAGAATTTGCGTTTATTAGTCAGAAGAAAGTTTCATTTCATTTTGAATATCTGATCAGGTTTGCAAATAAAAAAGGCTGCACGTCCATGAAGCTGGCGAAATTAGGATTCGTGGGTCAAATTACAGCACTTCCTTTCATTCATAGACATATCATGCGCGGCACATGTGGCTTTTACGGTCGTGTATATAAGTCGATGAGGAAAGTGAACTGGCTGTGTCACACACCACAATGAAGAAGCGAGGAGAGAAGAGAACACGAAAGTAATAAAGCTGAAGAATAAGGTACGTAAAAATTGATGAGTATACAGGGTGGAAAATAAAAGAACGGGGATCATCGTCAGGAAAGCACGTCTCTTCTGTGGCGGTGTCTGGAAAAACTCTCCGTTTGTATTCCTTTGTGTGGGTGTCAGAAACGTTTTTCTATGTTTTTTCCTTGGTCAGGTTTAAAAATAATTCTCCCATCTAGTCAACGTTCCAAACCTTTTTCCTAGGGATCTCATAAACGAATTTCAACTTCTGGGCATAAATAGACGTGCGGAATGTAATAAATATTTGTATCACATTTGTTGAAATATTTTTCGAAACTTTTAGAGACTCGATGAATTTTGTTTCTATTATTATTTCGAATTTATGCGATTGTCTGGGATTTTTTTGTTTTTAGTGAATTTATTGAATCGATGCGGGATTACGGACTCTGATCATTCGATCCAGAATATTTTGTCTCATGGATAAATTCAGGTAACTTTATAGAGTTGAACCGGTACAAATGCACGTGCCAACTGGAAACATTGACGTATAGTTATACCGCGTTGAGAACAGAGTCTGGAACTCTACGAGATGTGTCTTTCCAGAACAGACTCGCACGTGATCGTACGGCTAAAGGAGTGGCTCTCTTCGTGCTCGTTGAACCAGAGAAAGAAGTTTGCGAAAAAAGAGAATAGAGTGAGAGCGTAAAGCAAAAGCAAAAGATTGACTCTGCTCGTGCGATTGAGATGGCTTGCGAGCGCGGGTGGTCAAGGCCTTGACGTCACGTTCACCCAGCTTTTTTCCGTCTGCTCTCCAGTATTTTCTTTTACAAAGATTCAAGCCGAGATAAATTTGTCGTGGACTGAAGGTCTATCAAATTTAAGCCAAGCCAACAAATCTGAGAACGACTTTTATTTTGACGTTTAGATATTATCGTCCTGTGATATTGATATGAAAATATTGCATCGGTATATCTCTGGGATTGTCCAAATGGCATGTAAAAAATTTCAGTCGAGTCGTGAAAAAGGTCAAGGAGAAATTTTCATATTTAGATTGCCCCATGAATCTTTTATTTTTTTGTCGATTCAATCGCAGCCGATCAACCCTTTGAGAATAATCCGTCAAAGAGATATTTTTCGATTGAGATTTATTTGGATTCATTTCTATATCGCGCGCGGTCTGGCGTTACATCTTGCGAAATGTATCGCGAGGCAGCTGCTCCCACCGTTTTGATACACAATTTCAAAGGGTTTTCCGACAAGTTTGAACCTGGAACACGCGTGTGAGGCTCCCTATTTCATGTTTAAAGACTCGACGCGTACGCAATGAGACACGTAGGCGTAATGTGCTCAATGGTACACTCGCTTTTCGTGTGTGTACTTTATCCCCAGCAAATATAGCATTTCCGTATCTAGACGACGTACAAACCCGCCTCTATGTTTGACCTTATCTTACCCACGCTCTGTTTCCAGCTCCAGACATCCTGTGCTACGTGTATGTAAATATATGTTGTGTATGGTGTATGCAACATTGTAAGTGGCCCATGTTCCATATGGATATGCGGAAAATACCTCGATTACAATATCCCAGACGAGCGTTAATCTTTGCTCGTGAAAATGTACATCCTTCTGACTCTAATCCAATAAGAGTCGACGTGTAACAACGTTTATAGCTCGATGCTATGCTGCGTGGGCTATATTCTCGAAACCCGGAAGTTGGATCGAGAAAATAGGTTTTCAAGAATCCTAAACAATGCTTTAGCTTTCTTGTTATTCTTGCGGGGCGATTTTATTAATTATTTTCTGAGGACACGTTTTTTTTGGCAAGCTTGTAAGATTTTTCTACTTGTTGAACGTCGCGGTGGAATAGTCTCTGTTTCGAAACTTCGATGCATTTTTTTTACGGGCAGTAATTTACAAGAATTCAATGCAGAGTGGGAAATTCGAGTGATTAGCAGTTTGGCGAAGAATTTTTGATTGTCCATATGAATGAAGGGCTGAATATCGTGACAAGTCTTAAAAATTGCTGGTTCAAGCTCGAAATCGCTAAAGAAAATTAATCAATTGGAAGATTTCCAACGCGGTGGCAAAATCCGATTTTGCAACTATATCATTGTTTCGTTTTGAGTGTAGTTTTGTAACAGGTTTAGAAAAGGCTGGAATTCGAAAGGAGCGGAACTGAACGAGCGAAAAAATAAGGCTTCGCTTACCAAAAGGGCCAAATTTTTTATTTATTTTTCTCTATTTTACAAGAAAACCATGTGAAGGCAAATTCTTAGCGAGCATTCTGTTTTTCGGAAGCTCATTCAGCCAATGCGAAAAAGCATTCCCTACAAATTTTCTTGCTCAAACGCGAGTATTTGGAAACAAAATCGTTGCGGGTGTTTGGACGGTCGGTCCTCTGGAATTTTCAGAGGAATGTTTCTTGTTTTCGGCGAGTTTAAAAGGAGCATGGAACTTCCCTTTCCTCTGTTCTGTTAACGATGGAAGTCCACGGGCGTGGCTCGACCTACTCGCGGATCACGAGCGGTATTTGCTATGTGAGTGCACGCGCCGAGGGATTCTTGTGATATACACAAGCGTTGCGATCTCTCTCTCTCTCTCTCTCTTTTTTTTTCGCCGCGATCTGATGGTTGTGGGGCATCGACCCTAGGGCCAAATTCACAACACAGCAGATCAGACGATGATGCGTTCCCCCAACCTAGCGAAGAGAAGGCGCGTGGTTTATCCATTGTACAGGTTGCACGTTCAGGGTCCTCGTGCGCGGAGACCAATGGCGTTTAGTCTACACGAGGTAAACTTTACCAGGTAAAAATACAGCAGCCGATGCCAGGTATGCGTGTTTGCCGGCTCTCCGGTTAACCTTTTCCCTCTTCTTTATTTTCCTCTTGACCGAATTCCTCCTACCGAATGACTACGGAGCCAAAAACACCGAAACGGAGATGAAAATCGAGAAATGCAGTTACACGAATATATTCCGGTACGTGAAGCTATAAAAATGATGGAATCGTGAGAAAAATTGAGGCAATCGATACAAAAGCACGGCCGAAATGGGATTAATCGTAATTTACAACTCACTCCAAAACGATATTCAATATATTGGAACGACATTGTGAAAACGAATTTTTGAAGAGCAAAAAATGAAATCCCCCGGTCGTGGGATTGAAAAAATAGGAAATCGAGCCACAATGATCATTGGCGAAGTATTCAGTATCTACGTTTCCAATCGAAGCACTCTTTGTGTGATTGTACATTGCATACACACGTACCCATACAGATTCCGCCCATTCTATGTTTCTCGACCACCCTAACAAAATTAGTAAAACTGCGCCGAGCTCGTTATAGTTTTTAATTGAATGCACGTGCCTCGTTGCAATATAACAATCATCGTTTATTACCAACGATACTCCATATCTCTTCATTATTCTCTCCAATTCGTATCTCGACATAACCTCTGCCTACATCTCGTTAATTTGCCGGATATCCATCGTAAAACGAATTATTACGTAAAGTACCAGAGGCATCGATCTTTCTCTACAACACCATCATAATTCTTCACGAACCAATTACTAAGGGCCTCCGTAACGAACGCACGTTTCCATTCACGCCGTTAACGAAAATAATTAATGCATGTAAATGTCTGAATGTACGCAACCAATTTGACCAGCGATTACATCCAATAAACCTTTTTTTCTCATATAAAATGGTGCAACGCTCCCGACCAGTATTGGCCGAGATGGTCGAGTGCAGATTCCAAGGACGTAATAGCTTTGAATTTTTTAGTTGGATCGTTCATCAATTCCGACGCCCATAATTTCAAGGGATTCCATAGGATTCCACGAGAACTCATCAATTGAAAACGCTGCCAAAAACGCATGGAATTTATTATGAAAAACTTTACTTTCAATAAAAACATGAAAAAAAAAATGTCATTTCGTTTATTTCTATTTTGTTGAAATAAAAGCGTGTTTGGTAAAAGAGGAATGAAATGGTTATACAACTCTGTCGAATGGAAATTGGGACGATAATTTATTGATATAAACACAAATACTTTTTATTTGATTGCTTGTGTTGGGCCCTCGCGGTTGTGTTTTGATTGGAATACGTTTAATTATCATTGCCACAAGGCCGATCGATGATTGACGACGTTAGTTCCCTGCGTACACGTGTTACATGAATACAAACATTTCAACGATGTGTTGTTTGCGAATAGTTTAAGAACAATATGCATCTGTCTGTATTGTAAATGTAAACGAATCGATGAGAAAGAAAAATACGCGAATCGTAACACACACGTTGCGCACTATTGACTGAATTACGCCCTTTCGTGCATTACTTATTCGTCGACGTATGCAATGGACGCTTTGTACTTCAGTAACAAGTCCTGCTTTATGAATAAATTCACAAAGTCGACATTGTACTAATGAGAGAATGCAAAGAATAAAAAAAGTCAAAGATATATCGAATTCATTCTCGTGTCTCGTCACATATCGGTTGGTTAACCTATTGACTTATAAGGTTACCATAGCATACGCGATGTAGATACTTTCCGGTGCGATTAAACTACTCGCGTCGTGAATTACAATTTTTATCTCTTTCGCTGCATTCATGAATCAGCGAAATGTTGATATTGTGATTTGTACGATGTGTTGATTGGCACAATGACGTAATGCGATGAATAAAACTTCAAGCATCTGTTTATACTTTTTTCGAAATGTTGACATCTGGAGAATGATTTCCTTGCTGCAAACTGCGTTCAACTAACGAATAAGAATTTCATTAGCAAAATATGAAAACTTTGATTTCTAATGCTCGAAAATGTTGCTTGGAAAATAACTCGCGATAATAAAATGATAAGGAACTAAAAACGGAGTTGTTTTATTCGATCTCGTGGCGGATCTTCATCTCTGCTTCCATGCAAGTAAATATGGACAGTCGGATTTGTGGAAGTCGTACAAAAGAAAAAGATTGTATGTTTATTCTTCAGGATTCGGCCAAAGAGGCAAACTTTCTTTTTCGTACAGCAAAGAGCTCCGGTTAGTTTGTCTGACGAGATACGATTGTTGAAAAAAACAAAAAATGTTTTTTTTTGCCCACAAAACTCTATACTTGACGTGACCATAAATTCTGACCTGGAATTTTCCGGATTTACATGCCACGAGCTTCATAGCATATCGCGCAGTACTACGAGATGGAAGTGTTCCGAGGCATTCCTTCAACCTCTCCCGAGGATTCTCCGTATTCCTCTTATTGTCGTGGGACGAAGCATGAGGATTTTAAATTTCGGAAACGTGATCCATAAATTTTATATTGAAATTAAATCGAAAGGGTTTCGTGAATTTGATGCACATTCGGAGCAAAAAGCGTCACAGTGACAACGCTCATCTTTCTTGTCGGAAAAAACCTCTGGCGCTGATATTTTTTGCTGTTGAAAATTGTAACTAAATATTCCGAGCATTTCTGCGATTTGTAACAACATAAAATGTGTCACAAATTTATCTCCTTTCGTATTACGCTTGTTGAATTGCCAACGAACTAGAGTTTCATGAAATTCTATATAAACTCACAGTTTCGTTATCAAATCATGCCATGCAAAGCTTCGTATTACGAATTTGTTTTTACTCTCGAGAAAATATCACAACGCGAGTCAGGAAAATCACTTCTTTGATGCTCTTGGATTCTACGAGCTGCGCAACACGGACGCATTCCAGCGTTGTCTCTGAAAAATGATCCTCGGAACTCTACACTATACATTCGACGTATTTAGCATACAGTCAACGCTCTAATAGAAATCCGCGTCATAGAATCTTCTTCAAAGTAGATACGAGCGTAACGATTGAAAATGTCTGATAAAAAGTCATGAAAGGAACGGGTGCTACAAAACAAAACTCAAATCTCCATTTCATTTCTTTCTATCCTTTAATATTATTAAATATTACTTTCGACTTCCATAGCGTCCTCGAGATTTCTTTTTATGAAAAAGTGACTTTTTGACATTCAAACTATTTAATGCCTTTTCAATGTTTCGCATAACGTTGCATTAGAATGGCAATAAATATTGCATAATTTTTTTTTCTCTGTATCCATTTTCTGGGCATTTTTCAAATCGATTTTCTTAATATTTTGTATTTCCTCCTCTCTTTCCTCGTCACACTCATCCAAAATGCATCCTTTTGTTTATAAAGTTAAAGGGCAGCATGCACATCAATGTTTTTCGCCATTTTTGATCTCTGTTTTTTTTTCAACCTACAATTTTCCTCCCCATCTTATCTTTTTCCATTCTCTCGTTGTCTCCAACTGCTGATGCTTGCACAGCAATTTTTTTGTGCAAAGCAGCTCCTTATTTCACTACTTTCGCTCACGCGTAAGGGTGAAGAAGAAAGAGGGAAAGGGAGGTGGTGCAGAGAAAGGAGAAATCCCCTCACCTAATAACCCCCCTCGCTTGCAGATGCGGAATTTTTACAGCGACCCCGACGAATAAGTCCTGACGAGGGTGTTCGCACACCGGATAGGTGCTATATACACCCTTCTACTCTCCTCGTGTTAAAGGAGAGCGCAGCAAGTTAAAGCCGACCAGTTTCTCTCCAAAGTTGCATTCCTCCGAGTGCCACGTTCCCCCGAAAAATTACACCTGCTCTTCGGGAATGCGGAAATTCGTTTTGTTTTTCAATCTCCACTGGAAAGTTACGTTTACGTTTACCAAAAATAAGCGCCACGGATCGAAGATAAAAATGACACCGAAGAGAAAGAGTAATTATTAAAATTTCATCTCTATAACGAAAAAATGCACTGAAAATATGAAAATTTGTAATCGTACTTTGGGACTTGGTCAGAATTTTTTGGTCATCGATTTTTTAGTTGATGAAATAATGAAAAAAATGAAATAAAAGTAATTACGGTTGCTACGAACATTTGTCCAGTAGATTCCAATTTAGAGCCTCAAAGCATTTCAGGCCTAACATCATTCTGAAACTTGACGACGTCCATTAACTCTATGCATGTACAAGATCAAAGGGAATGAAACGTTCTCACGTGGGAACGATTCTTAGGTCATATAGACGTCAGCTGCGTCAGACTCGTGCAAAAAATAGACGAAAGAGGATGGATTCTCATGTATCGAGGTCGCGTTTTAATCTGGAGTGTTCTATTCGCTTGCAGCAGTGTCTAAAACGCCCAGATTTTTCTGGTGCACTTTGCAGCGAACAAAACTTTTGGCCTTTCGCGTTACAGTCTCGAATTAGAAGCTTTCAGCAAATCTGCGAACAGGTGCTCACAAATGCGATGGATGAAAGAGTGCGAAAGGGGAAAAAAAAAATTCTGAAAGGACTTGTGAGTCGAGAGTCAAGTTCAACACGAAAAACGTCAAGTGTTTCGCGATATTTCTCGTTAGTTTTTTTTTTTTTTTT
>JBAJMU010000003.1:12059184-12353378 GCA_037952995.1 Hyposoter didymator | reverse complement strand
TTTTTTTTTTTTTTGAGAAAATATCGAAACAAACGATCGTGACATTTTGTGCTCCTTTTAATTTTCCAGCTTCATTGACGGTGAAGAGCTGTGGCCTTGGTGACTTTAATAGCATCAATTAATTTCCAATTCAGTAATAATCTCCCGACAGCTGATTAATTGACAGCCGGAACGATTTTGGAGTAAAATTTGCCCACGACTCTTTGTATTTACTCCTCTTTCGAGAGTAAATATTAGTCGAGCGAGTTAATGAGTGCACGAACGAGAGCGAAGGACGAGAAAAATCACTGAAAGGTCGCGTCGACGATTAATGATTCCAGAGCTTTGCCCTTCAGTGCGAGGAGGAGGAGTCCAAGGGTGCGATGGAAACTTTGATACGTCACTGCTTTCCGAGGCATGAAAGAATCATCTTTCCTTCGTATTCTGTGTACAAGGCGCCCTCAACAATGAAGCATGTACCACGCGCTAGTGTGTCTTGAAATCGCGCCAAAGACAAAAGCCTTGCGCGCTTAAGAACTATCAAAACGAAGACGCCGCATTATATTTTATACTCGCTATCGTTACATTGATTACAGGCAGAAAAAGAAAGATAAACTCACCGTCGTCGACCAAGTGAGGCGATTGTCTCGGTTTTTTCAATGGACACTTTACTCAAAGTCTTTATATCGTCTGGCCTTTTGATATTGTTACTGTTATTATTGTCATTATTATTAAGATTATTGCGTTGATGTCGTCGAGGCGACCATATAAATAATCTGATTTTTGACAACAAAAAAAAGATGCTCACTCGAACTCGATGCACACGCGGCAGACTAACGTGGAAGATCTTTGCCACCGTTCAACGACAACAAATGCTTTAATCAGAATAAACTATCCACTGAGACATTTGGTAAATATTTATTACACAAATTATTCCGTATGTCAATATCAACACAAACTGGCTCCGTAGTTCTGTCACGATTGGAGTAAAGAAAAAACATGAAAAATAATCGGTTAATGGTTTCGAAAAAAAAGTCGAATATTGGGGAACAGTGAACTATGTTCGAGTGTTTTTGAGGTTAGCCATTGGAGCATCTGGTGAATCACGAGGCGAATCAGCATGAGTTTAGAGACGTCTTATGTGAACGCCGAACAAGGCTTTCCAATGTTTTGCCACCAACGTTTTGCACGCAATGCATTTTTCCTCTCGTTTCACAATTTCTTTTGCTCCCTTTTTTTTGGAGTAAATTTTCAACTTTTTGTGTAACAATACTTTTTGGAATAAGTTGAGAAAATGTCACTTTAACGCGGTTGCACTTGCTTGGTAAATTTCGTGGGACTTGGTACTAAAAAATTGATTAAACGATCGAGCCATGCTGGCTGCGCGACCGGCGTCAAACTGCCACTGCTCTGGCTGGATGGTAAGGCTGGCTGGCTGGCTGGCTGGCTGGCTGCTGCTGCGGGCTGGTACGCAACTCTGATATCGAGGGGTAACAGGCCATAGGAGTGAGGGAGACCGTCAGAGATACGAGTCATGGGCTTGAGAGAGTAGGAGAACGAATCGTCGAAGGGGAAAGAGAGAAAGAAGTGAACCCAGGGACGTCGTTGCGAGGTTCGAGTAGGAGGTGCTTTTTTGCCCGAGCTCATAGTAAACAGGACGGCTTCGCATTCCTCACATCGAAACTAACATTTTGTTTACAACGAACTTAATGCTTTTCAAGAAATTTTGATGAATTAACAAAATTTCGGAGTAGCAACGATTTCAATTGCGATTTTAACTTCCGGTGAATACAAAGCTGACCGAAATGTAATGGCAATTTAAAAATTACACAGATTCTCGTAATTGCTATGCGGAATCTGGACGGAAAATTGCAAAGATCTCGAAAGGCAGTTTTTGTATTTTCGCTAACTGAAAAATAGTTTAGCAGGCGAATGATCGAAGACATTCAATTTGCCATCGTAAAAACTGGCACTTGGTTAAATAATTGTGACACAGCTTTTTTTTTCCATCACTAAAACGAAAAAGAATTTAGGGCCTTTGAGTTTTTTTGCGCCAATTTGAGATACGTGCCTGTCGAGCAACTTTCAAGCATCTTACTCGCTCTTACACCCAACGCAAGACGGGCCATGACCAATGCTATGACGCTCACAGTTTTCTCCCTTCCCATGACCCTCTTTCCCTCTCGCTTCATCTCCTTCTCTCTCCGTCCCGCTCTTTCTCGTACCTTTATTCCACAACATACCGGGATTCACGTACCTCACCCTCGACGCGCGCTGCCGGCCAGACCGTCGTTCCTCTTGCCGCCATCCCCCCTCCCCTTCTCTCGTATTTTCCAAGCATCCGTACAAATGCATCCCCTCCTTTGCTCCGGCTCTTCTCCCTCCTTGATCGTCTCTTCAGGGCCGTGCACCTGCCTTCGCTTAGGTGGCGTTACAACTCGAAATCCTCGGCTCTTTCCCCCACTATTACCCACTTCACCGCATGCTAGGCGCTACTTACAATTCTCCCCACCATAAAACTCCATCCCCTTCTATCGCCTCATACGATACACAACTACAAACTTACCCACGACGAATGCTCCGCGTGCCATACATATTCGAGATGATTTCTCCTCAAAAATATATCGAGCTTCCCGACAAATCACCAATCGACATTAGTCCTGCTAATTTCTTCCTCTCCGATCCACAGAATCCCACGATCCAAGTTTTTGCGAGTAAAAAGAAATGAAAATCTTTCTCAACTCTTTTTTCACGACAAAAAATTGATTCATCCTTTTCAACTTTTCCCACGTTCGTCGACACTTTCCAAAAAGATGCACGACGATTATTTTATTCTGTTTTATCGAATTCCGTTAACTCGTCAATGATAAAAAGTATCTCTATCGAAAATCTTGATGTTCTTTCATTTCATAGGAACCAGAGTGACAGCAAGAGAATTCGGAGAAACGTTTATTTCCTTACTAATGCAAATAAGGAAAAACAACAATTTTTATAATTTATCTTTTCGATCGAAATCGTGGAAAAACCTGATGACCATTCGTCGGTTTTTTACATGCTGGATCAGCTGTCACCAATCCAATCGCTAAGTTCACTGACTCAAACACTTCCGCGACGATGATTGCGACAGCAGTTTGCCACGCGTACCTTGGAAGTTGAAGCAAATCGTTTCGAGCGTATATTCGATTTAGACGTTTTCCTTTTGCGACGTTATGAGCTGGATTACCGTTAATACCGAAATCAATGTCATCAAGTGCAAAAGTACGGAATGTCATTTTTCTAGAGGTCTTACGGATTCGCTTCAGTCATATGGAGGCTCAAAGTCCCTGTAGTTCTCAAACAATCGTGTGCTCGTGTTGTTCCTTTATTATTCTGCAGATTAACCACGTCGATACTGTCTCGAGATTCAATTCTTCGCACCGAACATCCGAACGAAAACTGCGACAGAAATGCTCTGGAGTAATGATAACCTACGACCGGTAGTTTCCGTCTTAGATAACCCTCGCGTGTCATGTTTCTCGTGGAAGAAAAATTCACGTGCGGGCACGATTCTGGAAAATGATACCAAACTTTCAGAGCGTCAGCCTTCTCTCCGGTACCCACCATCGCGTGATCGGAAACTGTTTTACCGATCGATCAAATTTTACGTTTACTTCGCGGGCATTATCGATTCTTCATTCGAAAGCAATGCAAATTATTGATATACGAAGCAGGATAATTGATAGGCTGTTGATTGCCGCAACGTGGACAAGTTGCTTTACAAAATTCTCGATTTTTCAATTTGTCGAATATCGAATTTATTTTTAAAGAAAAATAAAACAAAGGAATTTACGTTTCTCGTCAATGGCGAATCGATTTGTGCGATGTTATTTAAATGCCAAACGCGAACTGTAATGAATATTTCTGTCATTCCTTCATTGTCTCCAACTCGCTCGAGCTGCGTGGGAATAAATTGGCTAATTGGGAGGAAAGAGAGTTTTTTCATATTTTTTTTTATTGCAAAGTGGTTGAAAGAGTATTACCGAACGGCCTAATACACATAGATGCAAGGTTATTAGAGCCTGCGCGGGATCTGTGCAAGCATCGAATCGATTCTCTGGCGGCGAGCTACGCTTTTGCGTCCAAGCTTTCCTCATTGTATAATCGGCTTCAATGACCGCCGGGGCTCGGCAATTGTTCAGCTCGCGTTTTGCCGCCAGCACTCTCGGGTCAGGGCGCTCTCGACTACTCTTTCTCTCTATATCTGTCGTAAAGAGCCACACTCACATACGATCTAAATGATCTATATAAATGTATACATCGTATTAAGTTTATACGCGAGTGTGAAGTTTCTCGCACCATAGTCTCTACGCCTTCGGTCTACGCGAGGGACTACTCTACGAGATCTCGTTTATTTACGTACCGTTTGCCGAGCTCACGTTCAACGCTCGAGGCTGGACAAACAGAGGAGGCACATTGACGGCGCGTATATTCCGGTGCACTGCATCGGTGTGCACCAATTTCGAATTCCACTCGCTCTCTTCCTCCGTGCATGTCTCTCTCTCTTACTCTTACGCCCTGCGCGCTTAGCGAATACGATGTGGACCCTCGGGAAAGGCACAACAAAACGACTGGCAATTTATTTGCTCTCCAGTGCCGAAGGCTCAAGGCACATCCCTGTTGCATTCTCCGCGACTACTTTCCAAATCTCCACAAATTTTTTTCTCTCCCAATTCTATGCGCATTCCTCTTCGAGAATGTTTTTTCCTCACTGGCATGCACTTACCTATGTACTCTGATTTCTTATTCAAGAGAATCATTACTTCTTTGTTTCTCTCTGCCGTGAATATATTGACGCTATCGTGACGCCCAACTAGGCTGCTCAACTATAACAAAACTTGTTTGTGGCTAAGCTTCACTTGTTTAGATTAGATTGTTGGCTTGTTCGTATGCATCAGCTCATCGAAACCAAGCTCCAGTGGTTATACAGATTTTGGCTATCGCCAACAACAAACTTTTGCCATAATTTCTCGCCAACAATAACACACATCGAATTTATTAATGGAAAATATTCATCTGGATAAAAAGTAGCATATGACGAGTTGGTAGAAATTTCTGGGTTTTCTTTTCTCCGCAGAGATATTATATTCAGAGGATATTTGAGGCGGGAATGAAATGGATATTTTCGGATTATATGTGGTCCATTAACCTTCGAATAGCTCCATGGGAACATTTCGCAGTGTTTTGGGGGTAGTTCCCAGCTGCAGCGCTTATTATTATGCAGTAATTCGAAAGTATTATCATTATTGCTATCAGAGTAATTAAACCTCATTATTTCGTGCAGTGTGTGGATTTTTCTCACAGTAACACTGGGAATGGAATTTTGTTGAGAATCGTCGATATTCAACTCGTGATAACTGGAACCTGCCATGGAATTATCTTAAAAATGAACTTCATCTCGTTTAGGAATACATGGGGATGAAAAAAAATTGATACGTTAAATGATTTTCACATTCGTTGTCGAGGAAAAGGAAAATATCGAAATTCGTTCACGATACACAGAGATTTCTCGTGTATCATCGTATCAGATATTCGTAACATTTCCTTCTGTTGATGACACAAAGAAATGACATTTGCCTTCTGTTCCAATTTGTTGGAAAACATGTATGTTTCCAAGGTTTGTCCGCTGTGAAACTCACAAAAGTATGGAGAGGAACGCATGTATTTCTCTTCACAAAACTGCCTTGACGCAGGTATCCGGAGGAAAGAAATTTTGCTGAAATAATGTAACAAATAAGACAGAATTTCCATATACTCCCGCGGCGTGCATGCTGCAAGTAAATTTTCAGAACAAAGCATTGTGAAACAGGAGGATAAAGTATGAGTGCAACGACACACGTGATGGCTCGACAAGCTATAAGATTACACCAACACTGATGCACATCTGGACTGACGCATACGACTGGAAAATATCAACATAAATAATCACGCAAACATAAAACTGTCCTGAAAGAGTTGGAATATTCCTTTGATCGCGTCGAAAAGTTCATTGGTCCGAAAGTTCATCAATTTAATGAATTACAAATAAAATAAAAAGCTTTGAGCAAACTTTCGATGGCAGTTCGTTTGTCGCCTGAGAGCCTTTCAACTGGTTAACGCGGAAGTACGTTTACGACTGAATGAACTAAATGAAACATCGTACCTCGATTAGTCCATAGTCTATCGTGCATTCATATATTTGTAGATCGAACATGCCATACACGTGACAGACTGCTTGCCTTTGCAGCACACGTATATAGAATCTACCAACTATTGGAGATAGAACTCTCTGCAGAGGTGCTAATTAAATGGACCCTTTGACGAGATGCAACCGTCAAGAGTCACCAGGGCGTATGCAAAAGCGAATGTGATGAACGATCGAGGGTGATCGGAACATGAGATCGTCGCTCGCTCCAGGAATGACTCTATATACTCGTGCTTTGTACACTCAAGTATGAACGAATACTTTCGCAGTACTCTTCACTGAAAACGATCGATCAATGAGGAGGCTTTTATGAGGCATCGTTAAAATGCATAATTGAATGTCCATACGAGCAAATATACGCAGAATTATTAATAAAAATACCCATAGACCAAAAACCATAAATAAAGGGATCGAAATCAAATAATTTGTAAGCCTTGGACAGTTTTTCGAAATTCCTAATGTCCGATTTGAATTGAGCGTATTTTGAAATTTCCAGAGCTTATGTAGGTAACTCGAAGGGAGAAGAGGAGGAAGCTCGATCCCCTACGACGATAACCGTGACCATTACCACTCTCGTCGTCGTCACCAACGAATACATAATTTTCCATTCTCTCGATTAAGTCGATGTCATAACAATAAAGTCTAAAAATAGTTGGCACCTCTGGTACAAAAAAAAAATCAGTGCTTTACGCCTCCACGATCCCGTCCAATCGTCACCACACTGCCTATCGGAAAAACATTGAAAGATGCCATTGGTGATCTAAATATGTAAAACCAAAAGGTGGGAAAGTAGTTTACAAGCTGATGGGATGATCAGACTTCATCTACACGCAATTTCTCAAATACACACGTGTCGTTCGTACGCGGTTTTCCAATCCAATCGTTCAAACGTATTCACGCGTAGGTTTTATATACGGAATTTTGTTTATGTATAAAAGTGAAGCAAAACGTTCTCGTTGAGGAAACAAGCGATCGAATAGTGCAACGCAATTTCCCTTTATACTGGCTGACCTCTTTCCTCCCCTCCCCCATACCGATCTTTCGATATCGGTTAAAAGCATCCGTTTCAGTATAGCGGATGTATTCAAGAGTTTTCTCGATTAATACTCTCGGGGCCCCGAACAGCGGAAATTGACTAGAATATGCTTTGAGATCCACCGAACGCGTCATCATAATTTAATGCCAGATATTGAGTAGCGCGGTGCGCACGTCGATGTATTTAACACTGAGTTTAGATCGAGTAATGGATGGGCACATCATGTTCTGTAATTAAAGATAATAGAGGCTTCACTAAGTGTAGGATAGCGAATAGAAAAAAACCCGATGATTTGAATGAAAATAGCAAACGCGAGAGAGCGAGCGATGGGATGCTCCCCTTTTTATTTTACCATAAACTCGTTTTGTGCCATCAACAAAACTGAATTAGAAAAAAAAGGATCCACGAGCAAAATGAAGAAAAAAAAACGAATAAAAAGTATTTTTAGAAACGAAGATAAAAGTACATCAGCAAGTCATCATCAGATGAAACCGATGAGACGAAAAAATGATGATGGTAACTGTAGACAAAATTGCTGTGAGGATGGTAAAAANAAAAAAAATTGGTTTTGCATCTCTGAATCAATTAGAATGACAACAGATCTTTGTGGCTCTGGACAGATATCACAATCCTCGTCCAACCACTGAGTGTGACCAACACGAAATTTGATGCGAATGTTTGTGAATTCGATTGGGTCATGAAAATAATTATTGCAGCTTGATTTTCAGGCAGAAAAAATGTTGGTCGACTGCTGCTGCTGCTTGTCGAGAAAGGAAGATTTCTCACGGTTGACGATGAATTGCAACGGGGGACGAAGTCCTGACTTTTATTTCGAACTGTGCAGGTGTGTATGACTCCGAGAGTGTAGATCTATTTATATATTTATAAGACCGAAATAGATGCTACGGTGCGTAAAATTGCACGCCATGTGTCGCTTCTATACATTTAACGTGGCGCGTGTCCCGCACTCGATATCAGCTGAAGCAGAGCTTTCACGAGTTACCCCCTTCGATTATACTGCCTTTTCCCCGCCACGGCTGCTCCACCCCGAATATAAACGATGGACTATGGTAGTAAATCACAGTGCAGAGCTACTTTTTCCTTCTCACTCTCTTTCTCTTTCTCTCTCTCTTTCACTATCCTATCAGAAGAGTCTTCACTCTTATGCACATTTCCCAATGTGTATATATAACGCGTAAGGACTCCAAACAAAATCCATAAATTTCCGCTTTGCCGCGCCCGGTGGTTTCCGTCAGAAGTTTCCGAAGTTCCGAAAGTAGTATTTCCGCAAACGCGGTCGAGAGAGACGAGAGAAAGAAGAGACGGGGCGGGGAGTGCCGAGTAACGCATAAATAATGCAAGCAGCAGCAGCAGCAGCAGTGGGAACCATGGAGAACGCGAAATGTTGTCGGGTATCGTGCATACGCGATATATATCCTGCCTAAGGATTGCTCCGCCTCGTACACCCAATGATATTTCTATATACACGTAGATAAAGGTTATGGGTGATCCTCCCCCTCTGAACGGGGTCCACCAAGAAACCGCCCTTTCGTAATCATCATCCCTCTCTCTCTCTCTTTCTATTCCGCTCACTCTCTTTTTGTAGATCCAGCCAACGTCCTCACTCACCCTTGTCGAAATAAGAAAAACTTGGATGCATGCGAAAGCTTGCCTCAGGAGTTTATAGTACGTACTAAGCAAAACCGGTGCTCTCTGGTATTTGGTAGGATAAGTCTTGTCTGGATCACAAGATAGAAACGAGTTTTCAATCTATCCGGCTGAACAAAAAGTAGAATCCATCGATGTACGGTAGCAAAAAACAGGAAGCAGCAAGCAAAGAAACAAAAAATATAGGATGATCGTTTACTCGTGGATGGATAAACGATCGGTAAGGTTTTAGGGATCAAGAATAAACTTTTTTATAATTGATTCTAGGCGCTGAGGATGTGAAGCATTCTTGGCAGGGAATGAGATTTTTATGTTGAAAAGAAATCAGACAGGAAAATCGTTACGAGGCAGAAAATATTAACGAAATACTTTCTAAATGGAATTTTTTCCGTGGAAACATTTATGAGGAAATATCGGAAAAAAAATAGGATCGAATTTAGTGGACTGTCGAAATTATCTGCAAGAATGGAATTATGGACGAGAATCGGTAGGAGGAGGCACGATTACTAGCGCAGAAATTTTCCCTATGGATCGAAAACCGCAGGACGATAAAACTATAATTATAAGTAATTTCGTAATATATCAACCCAGCGATAAAAAAATCAATTTTAATCGAAAATTGCTGGGTAATAAATCCTGCGAGTTAAGCCAGAGTGGCTCGTGTGAGCATATATGTGAAATAATAAATTTGACGTCGTTGTATATGCGTCTGCTTTCCCAAAAGTCCGACAGCAGGTGCACCATTCGCCCATGAGCGTACACGGGTTTCGTAATTTAACTTCAAATTAACAGAGCCTAATGCTCGTTCAATTCCCAGTTCGACGTTCTGGAAATGCTCTCGTACTGGAGCAAATATACCTACACGTGTCACCAACACGACCATTCAAGTACGTTCAATCTCATTACGGTCTGTTAAAATGAGTTTCCCTAAAGTTTTAAACGGACGTGGTGTTAGCAGATTCAATGAAAATTCTCTTCCTCTCTCCATCTCTCTTCCTCTCTTTCGCTCTCTTGTTCGCTGTCGCCCGTGCCCGAGAAAACAAGCGAAAACATATGCAATAATTAAGGGACCCTGTATTTTCCACGAGTACGAATGTACGGCTAATATTCACAATACACCGGAGTTAAGTCCGTTTATCCGTCTACCGACATACACTCGATGACGCCATGCCAACTCTCGCCACTCAGATCGCAGAGAAACCTGAATCATATAATTCGCAATGTAAATGACCACGAGAATCCCACAAAATATGAATTTCTGCTGCGAAACGAAGTTGAACTGCTTTTTACACGATGATCGCCGAACCAATTTCTATAAATCTTTTGGAGAAATGAATCTCATGCATCGGAACCATGACTTGCAAAGTGAAAGTTTTTCCGCAACATTTTTGTCCACCAAAATGTGAGTTTCATTTAAAATAACATTTCCACATTATTTGAACGGAAATTGTTTAATTTTAGTTCGTAATTTTAATGAATATCACAGTCGCATTGAAAACCAAAACCTTTTGCTACAGGCCAGGCGACATAGGCAGATTGATCTGATTTTTTCCGTTAAATGAAAACTGTGTTGATTGAAAATTGAAAAATGACTTTGATCGTCATGGTGTCCAATCGCAATGAGATCCTTCTTATCGTTTATCCAGGCTTTGCCACTATATCAGAGTGAAAATCCTCAAACTACTGAAAAGAGATTTTCGGGCGATAATTTCGGTACTGTGAATAATAGTTGGGTGTGCAATGTTCACGACAGGTCAATTCCGTTCTTGTGTGTTTTGTATTTGTTTTTGTACGAATTTTTCATTATCCCATTTAGCCCGCATTGAGCTGGCAGTCTGTGTGCGTGTCGTAGCAACGAGACAAGAGAATAATCGACAAATGGGACGTGAATAAAAGGAACGTCAGGGAGAGAGAGAAAAAACATTTCAATCGGCAAATCGAAATTGTAAATTTTGAAAAGCGTGACATGAATTTACCAGGTAATTTCCAACTATTCTGTTCGCAGCCGCGCGATAAATTCGGTACCGATACAATCGGTACGGGTGAAGCTCGGATCCGGGCTCGCAACAATCGTTTTTACTCTCCACCCCTCAATATCACTCTCCGTGCATTTGTGCCCATATATGTGCGTATTTCCTCATGCCCGCCTGGTGCGTATATAATTTCATGTATAGATTCAAACTCGCAATAATACTGCCATCTGTGTACGTATAGCTGCAGCAACTAGACGCGCCAGTTTCTACGTCCATTTTGGAGCCCTGGAGTGCGCTACGTCCGAATTAAA
This sequence comes from Hyposoter didymator, assembly GCA_037952995.1. Classification (NCBI taxonomy): domain Eukaryota; kingdom Metazoa; phylum Arthropoda; class Insecta; order Hymenoptera; family Ichneumonidae; genus Hyposoter; species Hyposoter didymator. Next base: position 12,342,191 of record JBAJMU010000003.1, on the reverse strand, counting down.
TTTACCTGCGCTACCGTTTGCTTGATTAAATTAATTTCAGCATGGAAGTCTACGAGTTTGGCGAGTTATCCGCCATTGACGAGACTAAATCTGGCAGGTGCGGGTAACGCATCCTCGTCTGGAGCTGCACCCTTCTATTATAGTCATTCATATGTCCCATGTCCTCGTCTTTTCCTTTGTTCTCATCCCATATGTCTAACTCCCCATGAAGAATCACTCCAAAGTCGCATATGTAACATAATCTCGCATAGAAACGATGTCCTGATTCGAAAAAGTATTTATTCTGTGAGTACTGTACATGTAGATTTTTATGTACGTTTAACGTGCACGTACATAGTGATAGATGTGCCGAGCTACATACCCAACGTGTCGTGGTGAAATGAGAGTCGGGCGTACCACGAATTTAACGCTCGAGATCACTGACGAGAGTTGTCTCTTTTCTGTACTGCGGCAGGGCAAAATTACCAGAAACGCACTTGACATTCTCCCGTTGCACCGACAACGCTCTCAACCTACGCATAGACGCACGAGTGTTGAACATCAACTAGGTATGGTTTGATTTGCACAGTTTCATATTTTATGGGATAAATCAAATATTGACACTGATCAATACACCGCAATGGGCTTGAGGGTAGAATTTTTCGAACAAAACTACAGGATGGTCGATGATTTTCGTCGAATTTTTTCTGGCGTCCACTCGATCTGTTGATGTAACCAATCTTAATGAATATTTACGGATCTATACAACTATTGATGATTGACGTACCGAGTCTTGGCTTTAGGATCGAACACATGTATTTGGTGTAGATAGTGGTGTATATATATCTCCAATCAAGCTGTCTAGAGAGGCTGATGGATGTTTACTAAGGGTGGACTCTGTTGCGGACAGACAGTGTATCAGTAAGCCAGGTTCGCTGCTCCTTGCCGTTTCGGTATGTCTGTATCGGTATCTACTGCTGTAAATGTTGGGTAATACTATGACGAGAAATTTGGGTCTAAGATGCCAGGAGGGCTTTTGGAGATCGGGAGTGTATACATACGAAGCTCTCCTGCAATGTAGATGACGCTAGGTTCAGTCTAGTAACTATGGTACAGATAGATAGTACGTTGGAGAACATAGGTGTGTATGTACATAAACACAATTTCACGACGAAGCCTGATAATGCTACTGCTTAAGGCGCAAGGGCACCGAGTGGGTGAACACCAAGTCGATGCCGAGTTTGTATATGTAACATTGTCTGGCATGCAGTGTGCGCATCTTGGCTAGAGTGTATACCTTTAGCAACATTAACGCCGGAGGCCATCTCATCCGGGGGGATACTCAGGGACAGGTATAGCTTCGAACCCCTTGGAGGAAAGTACATTCTGGGTGGGTCAAAGTAAGGCAGAAACACCGGAGGGCTAACGCCGTCGACAACGATGACATCAATGTGAAAGCCAAGTCTCTCGGTGCTCCGTTGCTCGTACCTCCCACGCCGACGGTATTCGGAGCACGTCCCGACGATAATCTATGAGTCGATAACTTACTGGCTGGATTCGTGGTCCAAGACCGCAGCTGACCAGCTCAAATTGTCTCTGCATCCCTGGCATATACTGCACATCCTCTCTTACCGTATCGAACCCACTAGTGCAACACGTCCACCAGGAACCATTATGCATAAATGTGTTTGAGTGTAAGTTACTGTCGAATAGAGACTCGATTACCCTTCCATTCAATTCGGGGTATCTCGATTGATCGTCAAATTAATCGTAGCCCTAATAAACTGTCAGGTTCCCTAATAGTCTTAGCTCATCTGGGAGGGTGAACCAACGTATTAGATGGTTTGCTATTTGGCGATCATTCTATCGATAAATGCCATAGCTCCACCTAAAACGTTATCCAGATCTGGCAAAAACAGACACAAATAATCTCGCGTTGTCTGGTGGTTGGGAGGTTCAATAGTGATAAGTTTTCTCATAGATCTCGTAGTCGTAGTTCTTGGAATGATGGTCCAAACGCTTCGTTGAACTCGACATCACAGTTTCATGCGATGCACCAATTATGAAATGATTCAGTTTTTGAGGAATTTGCTCTTTCGTCTAAATTACCTTCTATTTCAGAATCCTGACGTACTACGTTTCAGAACCTAAGAAGGAAGACTCCGATCCATTGATTCCGAACGCATTTGGTATCATTGTGGCGGAACCTTATTCGCTTTAATCTATGTAAATTCAGTATGCTGCATTCTCATTGATTCGATTGTTAGCTTATCCGGTTCAGTTGAAAATCACAAGCTACCAGGGTTCATTGATGCCATCACGCATGTCTCGGATTCTATGCTCGTTCGCACACAGTCAAACGATCTCTCTGCCTCACTCTGCTGTTTCTACTGGCCTGTAGAAAAATATGTTATTTATTTCGCATGATTATTGTTCGTTAGGGATCGCATTCTGGACATTTGTTGCTGATTGATCATGAGACTCGAGTTGGAAATCTTCACGAGGAAACTTTTGAATCAAAAAAGTTCATAGTCTTATAAATATCGAATTGATGTTCCTCATGGACAAAAAAACGATTGGAGGCAGCTATGGACATGAGGTACCTTATGGAAAGTAATGTTCAGTATCGTGGATAAACAAGTTGGGACATTGAACTGTTACCTCCTTGAATGTACCTCGTGTGTCTTCGTTTGTACGCCTAGGCATTTTCCGTTGAGACGAAAGAGCGTTTGCCAAAGAGGTAAGTTTCCGAACTGGGTTATCGGTCGAAGTAGCCGATAAAAATGGCTTGACGCCGGAGGGAAGGAAATATTGTGGCGCAAGAACACGCCGCCCTCTTTCTCCACAACAACCCATAGTGTACAGAAGCGAGTCTATTTTACGGTGCAAATAGAAAAGCGTGCAGAGCCCGAAGGGAAAATCCTGGACGTATCCTTGCTTGTTCACCTCACCAACGATCTCACTGAAGTTTGGAACTCAATACATTTTTGCATTAGCAGCGAGAAAGAAGACGAATAGCGTCATAGGTTTTCACCTTCAACGTTTGTTCGCATCACAAACAATTTATACTTGTATTTATACCTCTTTATGACCATGACGACTGATCGAGTCCACTGATAGCAATAGAACTTACAATTCAGAACTTGATCCGAATTCGACAAGGACGAAAGAATCTTCGGTGTCATATGAACCTCATGAAGATAGTAATCGATCGAACAGCTTGTTCCGAATCATGCGCAGAATATCCGGCATGGCAAACTGTACGAATGGGTTTTGATAGATCCAAATGCAGATTCGGATGAATGAACCAAATGGAAATTCAGATAAACAGTTGTAAGACTAATGTTTTACACTTTGGGAAAAGCCAGACTTTCCAAACTGGCTTCAATCAAATCCAACTAATTGCACATTAGTTTAGGGCGCAATCAGTTGGGAACTTGACTAGGGTTGAGTTCCCTTTAATTGTATACATCTCATTAAATGCTCCAGGTAGATTATTGGCAATATGAGACTTGGAGAGTTCTGAATGCGTTCCGTTCATCTTCACTCTTTCCCTAGTAACCCGCGGGTTATGAAATATGGAAACAGTAAGTGGATAATTGTGGAGAGATGTGCTGACAGTAGAGAAAAGTCCTTGAAGAAGTTAGCGTCATAGCTGGTTACTTCGCCTTAACGCTCGTTGATCTCAAGCTGGGCTCAAAACTCGGGTGAACCTTAACACGTCTTGTGTTCGTATGTCAGAAAGAGGCACGTCTAAATACGCAGATTTAGCGAAGTAGAGGAGCGCAGATGCTTGTAATTGCTACACTGCAGCGCGTAAAGTGTTGAGGGCGTAAGAGAGAGAGAGGGAAGCTGTAGAACGAAAAGAAATTAGAGACTTACCAAGCCCTCTTTTGCAGCTGGGGATCTGGAGGTAGATGGGGACGAGGTGGTTTCCAACGATGCAAAGAAGCTGCATACCGGTCATAGGCAACACTGGGTGCTTGAAAAATGTGCAGCATGAGAGAGAAACTTGCAGAAAGAGTTTCACCCGAAAGCCTGTGAAGCCACATTCAACCTTTCTCCTTAAGAAGTGGGAAGGTGTTTCAAGAGTTCACCGATACTTTTTCCTCGTGCTTTTTCAACACCCATAGTGTGAATTCTTGGTGGGCGCGAGGCTTTTAGTGTCAACGCGTCACCCTTTTCCGTATGTGTACACTCGAACTCTGTTTGTTGTATTCGTTGAATATTCCTGCGCCTGCACCCAGCAACCGCTTGCGAATTACTTGAGCTCGTTCCAGCGAAACGTTATAATGGTATGGTTGTATAGAACTACTCTGCTAGAAGTGGTGGTAGCAAAGAAAAATAAACCGAGGGATTACACGGCAAAAGCTGGGGATGATGAGAAAATCCAGGCGTGAGGAAAATGTGTAGCCCACCTTGATGAACTCGGGTACGTACAAGTGTTCATACAGTTTTGACAAATGACTAGTAATGTGTGTACGTGTCTGAGTGTGTAATATCCCAAGCTTGAGATGATTGCCAGTGTGGCTAAAAGAGAGAGAAAGTATGGAGAGTACTTTTTGTTTTATATTCTACTGTTCATCAAAGGCGGGAGAGGAGATGCTGGAGAACCGTAAGAAAAGGCCTTCACGACCTCGGACAAGATACGGGAGGGTGGACTGGCGTAGTGCCCTCTCGTGGGGTACAAGGGATGAATATTTATCGTCGCGTTGGGCACGGGTGAGTCAGGGATATCCCGAGGTGGCGCGGTCTCCCGCGACAAATTAACGTCGGGTGGCAGGTCGTTGGGACGTGAGCAAGACTTCAGGGTAAGTATACGGAGTCCGGAAGGTGCATGGAGATGGAAGCGGAGGAAGAACGAGGTGAACTGAGAGGATAAGGATAAGAGGGTCGGGGTGGAGTCTGCAGAGTGGGTCGCAGGTACTATACTAGCCGGTCGCAAGGCGGTACGAACAATTTTAATTACAATATTTCAACGACGCACCAGCCGGGTCAGAGTTGTTCCTCTCGTGATGGTAGTGGCGCAGCATGTGTGCGCTGCATGCACCGTCGGTATGTTATGTAGGACGGAGAAGAGTCTACAGGAGGAGGACGACCCGTATGAAGGAATGGTTGGAGGAACTAGGTGCAGAGAAACTCTCACGATGGCGACGAGACCGAAACTTGAGCCATTACCAACGGCACTCCGTATATGGGATTTCGTCGCTGCAAGCTGTACGGAGAGACACGCCGATAGATCCGTGAATCTGGGAGTTCGCGAGTACTGGAAAATTAAGGAGAAAGTTGGCTGGTCGCCGCGGAAGAATGCGAGCCAAGGTGAATCTCGAGTCTCGGTCTTGCTCTTCGAGTTTTACCAACAACGATAAAGTTGCACATTTCCGAATTAACGAGAAGCCATGCAAGCGTTTCTATACCTAACTCTATGACGCCGCGTTTACGCGCCTGCAATTTCCTGCTTCCCCTTTATCCACACGTTTGATGTACAAGAGACATTTGCGTGTTGCCTTCATGCTTGATGGAGTCAGTCGAGTTTACGTGTACATCCAATATGATGCATCGCATGACTCACGTTTCTGCTGCTTGCCACCGGCGCAACAGCTCGGTCTACCGGTTGTCTCCTACACCATCTCGACGTATGAAGACGCGTATCCAGAAGCGTAATTGCAAAACAACGAAACTTCTTGCGATTCCGTCTACTAAGTCAAGGGCTTTGTATATACTAGTTGGATTCATTAGTGTCGATGAGCGAAAGATACAAACGAAAGAAAAATAACGACGAGACCTTGGCAGTCGATTTATAGACGCACGCCTTTCTGATTCTCTTGTTGAATGTCCAACTTTCTACATGTAATTTTCCACAATTTTCCGCTTTCAGAAAGTATCTCAGCTGCTACGTGAATTCTGCATCGTTACCGTGGAAATAACAGCTGCAGGAAGTGGGATTCAGGAAGATATTGGAATAAGGAAAACGAATCAACAGCATTTACGTTCCTCTTAAGACAACGTCAACTATTTCACAGATTCCAACGCTTTTCTTGGCTCAGTAGAAGCTTTTCGCATGCAGGATATGTTCCGAAGCTCTATTTTGTTATATATGTAAGAACAAAACGCGAGAAGAAGTTGAAGAAAATCGGAGGATGAGAGAAGAATAAGGATATTAAGATTTTTTTTCTGCTAACGTAATACAGGACACGTTCTCACTGTTTCCGGCTATACGACCACGTTTTAAGGTCGGCGGATCGTATACGTATGGCACATTACGTATGCATAGTTTCATAAATTTGGGTAGTTCGTGAGGGTTACCAGTGCGGGTTCAACGCCGGACGAGAGAAACCACCTTCCATGTGAATATTTTGCGCTACCTGACGCACCTGAACCTCAACACGTTCTTCCGACCCATCACAATAGCTGTTTGAAACAACAAAACCGTTTACAACCTAAAATCAAATCTCCTTTCCAAATCGATTCATTTTTAATAAATCTCTCATCTCAGGTATCGTGTCATGATGCAACAAGTGTACATGCCATAAAAATAACGGGAACACTTGTTTTCACCATTCGAAACGGTTTTATGGAAACTGTTAAAAAATTCCAATCGTACGCCATTTTCCGACTATTGGACAACTGTACGGAAATTCCAGATATTTTTACCTTCTCTGATACGATATAAAAATAGCTGTGAGGCTTCTTGATATGAAGTTCAGGCTCCACCCCATGCTTACGCGAAATATTCCAATTCCATTTCGTTTTTGATCAATTTTAAAAGTTAAGATGATTTTTTGTAAAATTTCTATCAGTTTTTTGCATTGCTGATACGTGATGAAAAAAAGTATCAAAAAGCTGCACAGCCGGAATATTAAAAAGTACGGTAACAGGGAATTTCCTGTTTTATCGAAATTCGCTCAGTATTTTTTTTTTTTTTTTTTAAATATAAGAAATTAAACGTACGGATATGAAGATATTTGATGACTGGATTAAGATGAATTGACAACTATGCTGCTTAACCATTATAATTGCATTCAGAGTTATCCTCCGTGCAGCGTTAGAATTCTGGAATAAAGTTTTTACGGAATCAGCTCGTTATTCAACTCAACAATTCCAACAAACTGTTTCGAATATTCGTATGCGTAAAATTTCTGCAACGCCTCCCGGAACACTTGATCCTGTCACGTTTTACTCCAACGCCTTCCTCGCCTCGAGTTCACCAAGTTTCCTAATTAGCAAGGTGCTCCCAGCGCGCAACCAAGCAGAATGAGCCAATATGGAAACCCCTCGAGACGATTTTCCGCTGTAGAGTCTCGTATCATTCATCGTTGTGTGACAATCCAGCGTTACTTTGGATAAACAGAAGATCCAATTTTCTGAATAGACTCGTGTGTGACACATAATGATTGAGTTTAATTTTATTTCTAATTATAGTTGCGTAGACTTTTATCTCGAAGCAAGCAACTGTGCGAACGATCAATATTTTACAAAAATCTTTGGTACCCAGTTGCCAAATTTCTGATCCCACGTTTTACTTTTTTATAATCAGTCCACAGCTTAAAGAAATCTATCAGAGTAGCCAAAAAATTATTCCTTCAAATCATTCACATTGTGGAAGGGAATACGAAGAAATTTGCTTGTCTATACAGAACCACGAGAATTTATCGCCTGTTCTTAATTGATTTCTCACTCCAACGTTTATATTTTTGTTCGTTCTCGAGAAAGTATGACAGAGAATGAGGTTTCCAGACTGTAATATCGAAGTCGAGTGTCGGCACAGTTTTCAAGCCAGAAGAGTGTAATAATTTAAAATAACTGAGGGAAGGAGAAGGCATTGAGGCAGAATGAAAAAGGATTACAAAGCTAAGGTTTCTACTTGTTTTTTTTTGCTCGTAAAGATTTCATTTATATTCCAATTCATTGGAAGAGAAAAAATAATAAAATTGCATTTCGCGATTGTGGAGATGAGTGAAAAAGTTATTGTGGTTCGAGGAAGGAAAATGAAAAAGTACACGCTGTCGATAATCGTCTCATCGTTTGCCCGAACGCTTCGGAATAACAATTTCCTTTTGGAAGCTTTTGCATTGTGAAGTAGTAAAAGACCCGAGGGTGTGTCTCATGATAGAATCATCGTATTCTCCCATGTACTCGTTTTATAGTGACCTCGCGTATTTGCGTCTGTATCCGAACGTTTTTTTTTTTTTGCCTTTAACTCCGCTGGATTTTCTTACTGTATTTATCCATTGTGTAAGCAAGTAAAGGAGACGAGTTGAAAAGGGAACGTGGGCAGAAGGGTGCGAAGGGTGTTGTGATATACGAGGGGCGGGAACGATTCGATCGTAAATCGATTATCGTGGAGGGTTCCATCAATTTCTAATTGACGCGATAATAAATTTTGCCTCTCTTCCCTATCTCCTCGATCACGATGAGGGTGGGATTCCCTCTCTCTGTACCTCTTGGTATGACTCTCTTCCCATTTTCGACCTCTGTTTCCTTCTCCCTCTCTCTCCTTCTCTTGGGTTTAGTTCCTGCTGTTATCCAGTCGCATGCTACGCCTGTCCTCGTTTCTTCGAGCTTTCTATCTCCATCGCTCTACCCCTGCTCTCTCACTCTCTCTCTCTCGTTCTCTATCTCCCTTTCTGGGCCCTCTTCCTCTCTAGTCATTCTCCGATTCTCAGCGCGGCCTGGTTTCCACTTCGGTACATTCTCACGCTTCGAATTACCTCTTCAATTAAATTTAAATGCTTTGGTACTCCCGTTTTACGCCAGGATTGAAATTGGTCCTGTGAATCCGACGAATTATACAGTATTTCGATATTTTTCAAAACTACTAGCCCCGAATGATCGGACAGAGTTAAGCCACGAAGTATTAATGTTGCCGGCTTGTTTTTTTTAAGAGAAGCTTTTAGTCTGCGAGAAAAGATTCAAAAAAGTCGATGATTTCTCACAAAGAAAAAACAATGGGGTTTTATGTGCTACAGGGCCGTGCGCACCCACCGTGTTCTGGTACATTTTTTATTGGATGCGCGACACATATAAGCTACGAGTACCTTGTAGTTGGAAATGCTATATGCTGTGAGCTAGCTCAGCCGGGCTGGAATATACAGCAGTAAAAATGCACTATAAAGAATCGAGCGCGAAAAGGAATGAAAATAGAAAGCAGCAAGAAAATAGAGTTGGATATCTATGAGACCATAAACCCGTGTGACAAATTCAGATTCATCGACCGTTGTCTTGCTCCTGAATGAAGAAGAAACGATCGGCCAATATTCAAGCTATAGTGCGGCTTTGCCAGCATGTTCATCCGTTTACTCTCCTCGCTTTTGTGATTCGCTCGTGTAACACGATCAGATTGCTTCGACTTTCAGAGCCCGTTCGACTTTTCCCGTCCGCGTCAAATATAGCCATGAAATAAAGTTATAAAAATTACGTCACAATTTTTCTACTTCTACCCATTTCATCGAAAATTGCTCGAAAAACCCTTCGGAGAAAATTCCCAGCTCGCTCGTGAGTTTCTCTTATTTACCAACTTTTTCCAACCCCATTATTTCTGTTTTCTTTACTTTACAAAAATGCGGAATGTTTACAATGTTTTTCGACACCGATCCCTGCAATCGAGACTTAACGTCGTAACCATTTGGATTTCAGATCCGGATGTGTATTTTCTTCACGATATCGATAACACGAATATCCGTCATTTATTTAGAAAACACCTTACACTTCGTATATGCATGAAGGGACACATGTAAGTGCCACTCACGAAATACTCATTTTTATGGCATTTTTTTAGTCCCACATAGCCGCGAGTGCAGTGGCTCAATAACTTGGGAAAGAAATGTGAAAATTTCGGCTGGTACTTGCATTTCTCACGTTGAAGATTCGAGCATGCGATTATCTTTATAAAAGAGATGCTAAAAGTCGAGCGATCGTTTTCATTAAACGTTTTGCCTCAATTTCCATTCAAATGTGTACGAACCTCGAAAGATTGACGTCCAAAAGTTCATTTTTCTCCATAAATTCATTGAAGGTTGACACATTCTTTCGACTTGTACTGTCGATTGATAAAAGTTTCGAAATATTTGAAGGGTTCGGAGTTACAGGCTGGAATGAAGATCGCAGAGCGAACGAGCTTGCTTTTTTGGCAATTGAACATTGAAAGTTGAGAGAACTTTTTAGAAGCTCAACGCTGCGAAGTTTACTCCTGACACTTGCGACGAAGGGTCCCCGTGATTTAATGTCTGTTACTTACTTGGCGTCACTTTCACTGTTCAATGGTGAATGGAAGAAAACAAAGTAGTTGAAAAATAAATAGCAGTTTCATCGGATAAAATGACGTTGTTTAGGGGTGCATTTAGATTTATTCCTCATCGTTTTTTCGCTTATGCAAAGAGTCCCAAGTAGACAGAAAAAAAGTAGAAATGGTGTGAACAGCTTTGGAAAAAGTTGAGCGGAAGAGTATGAATGCTGTCGAGCTTTTATTTTCGCTTTTCTAGCATTCGTTTACTCAGCTCCCCGGCTCATCCCCTCTTGTTCGTTCCTTGTATACTTCTTACATGACCTTTCCCTCGTTCCGGCTTATCTTCTCACTTTAGTGTGAAATTTTCACACCAATCCCCTCTTCTTTGTGTGTACCGTTCCGAATCGATTTCCCCTTCGTGGTAGGAGCTGAGTTTGTGTCTCCCTCGAACCTCTTTTCCTCACACTAGTGAAACAGAAATTCTCCGGCGACAGTCGAATTTGGAATTTCTTGGAGGGCCACACTCGAGCGTGTGGGAGAACGCACGATCATTTTCTTCACTATGAAACTCTAGTGTTTATGTGCTTCTGTTTATGGGTATGTGTATGAATGCATGTGAGGGTGAGCACATAACCCATACGCTGGTGAGAATAAGCTCGTACAGCCCCGAGGAAGCCCCTGGGACGCCCTACCGCTCGAGAAATTTCTCAATAACCCGCGCGTTCTCGCGCAATGCCGAAGGCACTCGACTACCTTTTGCGTCCCCGATCCGGGGACGCTGTGCCATTTGAAAGTCAAACCTCGATGTTACAGCCAACTTAGAAGCGGCGTATGCGAGGAAAGGAGAAAAGAGAACGAAAATGGCTAAAAAGTTGCACATAGGACACGAATGGAAGTAGCAGTGGCGAAAAGAGAATAAACGTGTTTGGAAAAGGTATTGGAAACGAAGTTGAAAAAGTAGATCGAGAGAATCGAATCTCGCCCCATGCGTTTTCCGACGGTCTGACCAAGCGCAGATTGTTTCACTTGAATACTGCACTCAGTGGACTCTTTTTGAGCTGTTTACTTTAAAGATGTTTATAAATTGAGTCACTCGGATTATGTCGATCAACCCATTTAATTCCTAATTTCATCTCCGCATGATTTTTTTCATTTTCTGTGGAAAGAAAATTTATTGCATTTTTTTTTTACACGAATTTTTGCCATTGCTCATCCTTTCAAGCAGAGTTTTTGCTGCATTGAGTTTTTCGATTGCTCTCCTTGGCCATTTAATATGAAATTTCTTTTTCGAACTTCACCCGAGCTGATTTTCGACTTGTCTGACCACGCGCTGGCTCGTTCTACTCGACTGCGAGACATCGCAAAAAATCAGACGAAACAAATAGTTTCGACATTTTTTTTCCCGACCAACTTGCGGCTTGAGGTAAATTAACATTTTTCACAGTTTCGTTGAGTATTCATTATGCTGGAGATGTGATAACTGATACTGTTTGCGCTCGCCTCAAAGGTAACACGATACGATTGAAGTTTCAAGGTTGACGTAGGGCCGCGAGTGGGCTCGAAAGCACACCCTTTCGCGTTACAAGGCTTTGACGCATGCAAAAAGCCTGTAAATTTACAGTAAAGAGTAGGTTATGAAAATGAGTTTTTTGCTCGCAATATTGTCAGGGACTGGGATCAGCTTTTTTATGCTTTTAATGGAGACAAAATAATGGTGAAATTTTTTAACTTTTCCATAACTAAATTCTCAGAACGTTCGTCGCAGAATAAAATCAGGGGATGACCTAAAATTTTGAGTGAATTTATTGCCCGGAATGTACATTTTTGCGGGACACAACTTTTTTTTTTGTATGGATTCAAAATTTTATGTTTTTTTTTTTTCGTGAAAATTAACATTCCGCTCACAGTAAAAATTACGAATCTGAAGTTTGGAACGTTGATATTCAACGAAAAATATTTTATTTATTAATTATTTGTTGAATTTTTAAAATTGTGGCGATTTTTCGTGTTGATTGAGTTTTTGGGCAATAAAGGAAGATGGTTTTATTATCTAGACCAAATGTTGAATAATAATTACGAGTTCTGCTCAAGAAAGATCAAAATTTCGTTGCATTTCAACGATGCAAACTCCAGCAGCATTAAAAATTGCCTGACATTTAATGTCGTTCCTTCATTATATTCTGTAACGGTATTTTTTCGAATTCTATTTCGAAAACGGAATAAAAATGTAACCGACGGATGAACAGTTCTTCGAGGGAATAATTTGTTTTCAATTTATTATTTTATTTATTTATTTTGGAGTATTTTTTTGCTCCTCGAAGTAGTGCATTAGTTTTATCTCTTCGAAACATACAGTAAATATGCACATGGGTGCAACATATTTTGTGAACATGCCTGCGTTATAGGGACTCGGGGCGTGATCATGGGGGTTGAAACGAGATCTCCAGCGAGTACGGTTGAGGAGTGAGGAAAGCAGACGGAGCGTTAGCGTGTATGTACCGTTGGGAGCGCGTGGTAGTTCCCCCAGGCCATGGAAATTCGCGATATATTCTTCTGTGGGTCACCCGTATGCTCGCGCTCGCATATGCGATTCCTTTTCATCCACGTATGCACCAACGGATGGATGTATGCACATTTCGTGGAGAATATTTGGATATACACGTACGTATAGATGGAACCGCTACACGGCCATATTCCAGCCTGTCGTCGACGTTTCAACGCTGAGCAGTATGGGTATTTCATTCGGAGGAAATGGCGCTGACGGGGAAGAAAAATCGCGAAGGGGAAAAAAAAAAAAAAAACTAGTTTCCTGGAGAATCGTTTTCCCCAAGGTTACTTATAATTTCCCGAAGGATATCGTGGGAAATCCCAATTCCACTTATGGATCGAAGAATATGCAGCGTATGTCTTTTTTCAATCGTTGAATTGAATTGTTTTTTTTTTTTCACGAATTCTCTGATGACACTAACGCCATTTATTCTATGGAGTGCTTGTTTCTTTTTATTACCGAATATTCATTCAAAGATGGACGTTTTGCAATCTCCGCTTAATTAGATCGGAAAACTTCTCGGAGATGAAGTCGCAATTGGTTGAGAAATGCTCCCGATTGAGAAAAAGTAAAGGACTGGAGAAGAGAATCTTTTTTCTAAATGCAAATTCATTTTGGGCGAAAATGGCGATGGGATTTTGAGAGAACACTTTCTCGACGCATTCGAAGTATTAAGTACCTTATCAACGTGAAGCTTTATGGATCTCGGGCCATGAGATCTGGAGTACGAGAGCGAGTTGTCGTTTGAAGCGAAAACTAAAGTCTGAGTCGTTAACGAAACGATCTCCTTCTGTCCGCTCAGCTGCTCACCCTCTTTTTAACCATATGAACAGTAATATCTACGTGCGTAGTTATAAAAAAACTCTTGTCCGGTTGAGGACCCTCTTGAGCTCCGATCTGAAACGATTAACTCAAAGATCAGAGAGCGGACCAAGAGCCATTCGGTTCTAACGAGTACAGCACTTTACCGGTTTATACAGCGTCGGACGCGACGAGCGCATTTAGTTTCCAGGATTTTAAATAATGATTATTATGATTTTGTTTGTGGTCCGAATAGTCTGGTAGTTGATCGGTCCGTTCTTTCCGAAAAGGGTCAAAGATTGTGAAAATAATCAACCAAGGCATCAAGCTTCTGATTTAATGACTTTACCGATTAGTTATCGTTGACGAATTCTTGAAAGAGCGAGGCCTTCGCGGAGAATCCTTTTGAGAGAAACTGAGGACGATCGATTTCCTTGAAAATCCGCGGGAACATGAAAACTACATAATAAAATATGTGCCTGCTGCAAGTAGACTGATTTATTATCTATTACGCTCGTTAATTTTCAATTGGCCTGAACTTTCGTCGATGCGGGTACAAAGTTGAAGCTTTTTACCCTTGAGTTACTTTTCGCCCAGTTTTCCTGTCTCGTCAACTCGCATTTCTCTGTCACAGGCTGGGGAAACTGTTGGCAGTTTGGGCTTGGTAACGAGGACCAAACTGCTTCCTGGATCTCAACATGCAGCGCAGGACCATTCACGATTATTCACGATTCTCTTTCCATCTCGTCAACTTTATATTCGCTTCTACTATTCCCTTTGGATGTTGGTTTTTCAAACTCTTCTTACCAATTGCTACCCTCATGTATGGAGAATTTCTTTGCTCCCTCTTCACGTAACTCGGAAAGTTGTCGTTCCTACGTAGAGGTTTCTTACGATCTTTCTGCAAAATATTGACCGAGAAGCTCTTCCCCTGATTACTATTCGGCTGATCGGAAAATCGTAAAGATTTTGTGGACATCAAAACGTAATTTTATTCGTCGCTGTTCTCTCACGATTTAACCGGAAGAATTGGCCTTAGAATTGTCCCAAGAATCACAAAAATTCGATTGTTTTTCCAGAGTTATTGGTCTTTCCGTAGCTCCAACATTCTACACTATTCCCAGCTATACACGAGCTGCAAAATATATATCTGTGTTGTCAGAAGTAATATCGAACCACACGTACTGCTATAGGTTAGCGTGTACCTCGCGGGTATATAAAATGTGAACGCCGTTGGGAATGAGAGACGAGGATCGATAGTCGTCGCGAACAACTACTCCAAGACGCGGAGTGAAGCAACGAAATCGAGGTTGTCTCGATAGCGGGTTGACGCCACAGACAACGAGGGAGGCCGGAAGATACGCGGAACGATCGTGAAGGGCCGTTGCACTTTTCGTCTATCCTCTCTCCTTCCCACTCTTCCTCATTCGCTCTTTTTCTTTGGCTCCTTTCGTTCATCGACATTCAACGATCCCGCGTTATATACACGGTGAGGTCAACGACTGTATAGACATGAGAATAACTTTTCAAGCGACGTCTAAGCGCCTCGATGCTAACTCCAATACAAAAAATGTTTATACGTCAGGTGCAAAAATGGTTCCGATAGACGCCTGAGTGGATGCGATGATGAAATAGTCAAAAAAATCTTCAGGGTGCTGTAGCCAAGTTGGCTGACGGAATAAAAGTGAGAAGATCAAAGGAGGAACGTTGCGGTGATACCGGACGCAAGCGATAAGAAAGAATGGCCAAGTTTTATGTCAACATGAGAAGAGTAATTGAAGAGAAAATTTAACGCGAAGTTCATTTAGCCGGAAAACAAGTTAACCGTCGTGCCTGCAAGATCGGGAGACAGGAGCTGTTCCTGTTACAAAATAAATCTAGTATGGTGTCATGGCTAACAGGGGTAACGAGTGGAAAAGAGGAAAGCAAGCCGGAAATGGGAGAAGGCCGCGTTGGAACGTTAATCTTCATCCTGGTCGTTGACTGGCCAGATGGCACGAATTTTCCTTCTCTTTATGTCTCCGCGTTAATCTTCGAGATATGATCCAAGGACTCCGCAATTAATTGGTACGAATTTTTTCTCTTAATATTGGGAGCGCTGCTCCTAGTTCTCGCGATCATAGAAAAAAGTTGAAAGTTCATCTCGTTTTCGATGCTGATGATCAAAACGATCCAAATCTGTCCTCAAATATTTTCTTCCACACAATTATGCAAATTCTCATCGTCGCACACAAACTTCAAAAATATTGCATGCATAAATATTCGATGTCAATAACGATACAGTAACTTTTTTTATGCCACTAGTTTGTATGCTACTGTTTTGTTCTTTATTGGATAATTAAACATAGTTCCTTATAATTAATCTTGTTAACGTCATCAAGTTCTAGGAGCATGACGATGTTTCTCAACGCTCCGGTGCAGAAATAGAGTATCATGAAACAATGTTTAAGGTCGGCTACCGTAGCTTCAGAGATTCCAGCGGATACTTACTTACGAAAATACATATCCATGCAGAAATAGCTGAGTCTGTTGCTGTGGGAGGTTGCATCGGTGTTGAGATTCGCGGTTAACGGCCCGTAGGTAGCAGATGACGCTCCAGGGATATACTAAGATGTTAATTCAGCTATTACTTACATCCGACCACCGCCCCAAGGGCCGCCTGGAAAATAGGATCATCCACTATGTGAATATACCCCGTTTGCCCCACCCCTGATTTCTTCATCCCTTAAAGTATTCCTCCTTCATTCTCCACAGTATAAGCCATCAGACAGTTTCAGGACAGCGCAACATCATCGAGAAACTTCTCTCACTACGCACACTATGAGTCGCCTGATATTATATAATCGATCCTGCACAACTACTCCTGCTTTCGCGTTGACGGTCTCGCACACGAGTTGGAAGGTGACACTTTATTTAGTTTTCCACTGGGAATAGACTTCAAGCTCCCTCGTGGTCAAGCTTCTGTGTTCTGGTCGTAAAGTGCTTGCCATGAGAAAGTTGTGAACGATAAATTTCCATAAAAATATTACTTTATGGCATATTTGTGAATATGCCATAAAGTATCACTTTAATATTTCAAAATAACTTTTTGAAGTGCCTACGTCAAGAGGGAAACTATTGAACATTACTCGGGTTTCTAATCCATTGCCTAATTCCTTTGCCACAAACTGCGCCATCATCACATCCTGCAAATGCTGCCATAATCAAGTTTCAATGCGATCTTATCAATAAACGAAACGAAGAAAAAAAAAACAGTCCCGTTAGGGAGTGCAAAGGACGCAAGTAATGACGGATGGGCTCTCTTGCCGATTTCTCGACGGATCGTCCCAGGAAATGAATCGGCAACCGTGCCGAGATAGGCGAGGGTTCAAGGCGGAAAAAGCGACGGTCGCTTGCGGAACTCCTTTGGCTCTTTCCCTTCCGCTCGATAGCTTCCAATCCCCAACCCACCTACCAATCTATTGCTCTCGCCGCTTTCAATCCTTGCCGCGTACTTACGACAACCGTAATTGCATACAAATTGGCAAAAAAAATTACGTGAAATATTGATTTTTTCACAGTTTTTCAATCATACACTAAACTCTCGCGTGCTTATACGGACAACCTACTCGTTAAATTCAAGAAGCATAATATTATCGTCAATCTCATTTTTCGTGAGGTATGCCGGAGAATAGTTTTTACCACTGGATCGATGTTTTTTTTGCAATTTTTGAAAAACACGTATAATTGTAGAAAGAAATTGATGAATTCATAGGAATTAAAAAAAATCGCTTTTTTTCAGAATTTTTTATTCCAAAGTACGAAATGTTATTTTGAAATGTGTCCTTAAGCATTAAGAGGATTGCTTCATACGGTTTGAAGAGAATGAAGCTGCACAAAGGCTAAGCGAAGCTTTATAGCATAGACGCATGATACGTTGCCTCGTTGAAGTTCGCCGAGTCTTAATAGAAGCAGGAGAAGCTGCACAAGTGAGGGTGTTAAACATTGGGAAGGGCCACAGCCTTGGAGCATGATAATCCATGATTGCACCGCAGCAAGCATAGCTTCAGGAGAATGTATAGGTGTATCCGAGAATGTAAAGGTTGCAGGTTTTGGGGGCAAGCGGAGGGCATATAACCGGGAAAAGACGAGCGACAGGGTTAGCCGAGTAGAGTAGGAAAGCTGAGTTCTAGCTTTGGCTAACCCTGCATGAAGGCATTCATGAAGCTTCTGTACGAGGCTTGTGGAATTTTGGTCCTCTTATCTACACGAGCCCTGACTGAATGGTAGGCTGTTAGCCACGTTACAATGGACAACAAACTCGTTATACCCTAGGCACATAACAGCTCAGCTATATTCTCCGTTCGGATGTACATAGGAAGTATGAAATTTCCATATAAAGGCCCAGCTCCAAGCTCAAGCCTCATATACCCAAGGCAGTTCGGCATGTACATAATCATGTTTTTCCACTAACTCTGCATTGGAGTTGATGGCTGCTAAGTATTGCCAATAAAAATAAACGTCCGTGGAATTATTAGGAGGCCCAAACATTTTATGCGACATTAACGACCAACCTGCTTAATGAACAACTGTCCAGCATGATTTTTCTATTCCTGGAATGTAATTTCCTTTCGTTGAAACGGATTCCAGCAGCAATACGAAAACTAATCCATGGCTAATGATGAGCTTTCTTTTCCAAATGCAGGTCATGCTCAAGCAAAGACAAGCAGGGCGACGTGGGACACGCACCGAATTATACGAGCTAATAACGTACCATACAAATGTTCATTGGATCGTTCCGAAGCAACTATATGTCACGTTGATCGTTTCGAATATATGTGTGTATTTCGAGTCTGTGACCGACGCTTGTAAACAGGTGGACCTCTGTAAAACCGAGAGGGTGTAATAAAACATAGGGTAGGGGCGTGTTTCCACGGAGTGATGTTGGAGTGGCGAAATCGTGCGCGAAAATCAACGACTCCTGTTTTCACCGGTGGTAGGAGCTTCCTGCCGGATTCACTCCCTCGTACTTTCTGCCATTCTTCCACCCTTCACGGGAATCGTTCGGAGAGAATCCAAAGAGGGATTACAGCCACGGAAATGAAACAGCCATCCGGTGTCTTAATGGCTGTACTTAGGTTCCCTTAGCAACCATGAATTTGTTGGAACGAATTTTTCCACAAAGTTTAAGAAAACAATATGGCATGCGACTCGCAAGGCAATCTCCCTCTGCTGATAAGTATATGCGAGTTAAGAGTACTTACTTCCTACTCACTGATACGTCATTATTGACAGATTTATGAGAAGAAACAAAAGTTTAAGTCAGTGATGACAATTTATGAGAATGGTGTAAATAATGTCAATTGAAGTTTTCAGGGGGTACATTGAATGATGTACAGCTACGGGGGACGCAATTGTCGTCAACATTCCCGCGTGCAACGTATAAATTCATACGCAGAGTTCAAATCAGGCTACTATTCACTCGAAGTTTTATTCTAGGAAGGAAACTCCTCCGGTCAGTTTTTCCTCGTGCCACATGCGATAACTCACCGCCGACCCTTTTATCCTACCCACGTGCGCCTCGTTCGAGCTCAACATTTATTGAGCTGACATGTATTCCAGCGTTGAAAACCATATGGGTCAGCATAAATCATGAATTTAAATCTTTACTAGAAATATCGTTGAAAATTGTTCTCTATTTCATATGACCGTAAAGGGGGACGTGGTAATTTTGAGGGAAGTTGACGTTCGTGGGCTTGCTGAGCGAAGATGTTTCCAAGAACGAGTTCAACGTCGTTAGCCATGAAAAAAAGTCAGTAATAGACTCGACTGGTGGTCCGGCACATAATGAATTGCTATTATTCACTTTGTGCACTATTGGGAAGAATTGGAAGACTGATTTCCCGTGTATAATCCACCAGGGCGGAGGTATTGTTGTATCAATCCATCGGGCGGTGCATTGTCTGGATAATTTGTCAATTTTATCGTCAAATTCCTGGTATGTCGTGGCGTGGTAACTGGTAGATATAGTTGTAACATTATCACGATTCCCAATGATGCTGGCCCGCTAACGTATCGAAGCGTAGCCTGGCCAGCGTAGAGGAATCATTTTGGAAGGGAAGGAGTGTGGGAAATTACGTGTCGGGTGAGGTGGTAGGGGCAGAGATATTATAGAGTCAAGTGGAGGGGTGGCTCGAATCACGAATACGACTGGCGGTGAAAACTGGCGGTAGTCCAGGGCTTCAACGATACGTCGTATCCTATGTACGTTGGTTAACAATGCTCTGCGGCAACAATGCACAAACAAATGATTCCGATGTATCGGGAGAGCGTAATTACTGACCGGATAGCTCGTTCCTGGTCTGTTATACACATGGATCTCTCCAGCGATTGCTAAATCAACGCATTTCGATTGACCCGTAGCACATCCGGACCCGAGCCGATCAACTTGATCAAGGTTTCTGCACCATACCGATTGAAATTAACCTCAATCAAGATTAGAAATCTCATATAAGGCTGGGACTCTGATGATCATCATTACCAACAGATCGAGTTATCAATTTGTATGATGAGTCGTAATTAGACTTGCGAAATTAGCGTCGAGCTCCGATTGGTCGCGAGTTTGAATCGTGCAAAAATTTAACCATCGAAATGAAACGTTTGCACGGAAATGAGAACAGAGGGTGGAATGCCACGTTGCCCATGTGCTTTCTAAGTTCACCTCGTATACCTTACGTATACGTGTACGTATATTGCTAAACTTGTACAGTAGGTAGAATGTAGAAGGGAAAAGCAAGCAGAAAGTTGGGTTAGACAGCTATAGAGCTGTTGTGGGGGGAACGGCTTACGGGCATATAACTGGTAAGAGATGGCTTAATAACGGTGCAATGCCAGTTCCTGCACGCGTATATGTTCTGGGTATCCAGCGTGCTTTCTGTTGCCCTGGCGCACAGCTGCATTTTCATCCATAGGTTCACGGTATCCAACTAAAGAGCACGTACGACAACATGGACGTTGCTGCGTCAACTGGCATCGGGCAATATTGAAGCAATAATCTTACCTCGCAACTCTCTAGCCAGGACCTTCTCTTTCAATCTCACTTTTTCGTCTTCATTTCGTGTTCTATCTCGCGCCCTTTACTCACCGCAGTCTCCACTAAATGTTGGATACTGCGAAACCAGCGATACTCGAAGATATTAAAGTTACCAAGACTCGAAATATGGAAACGGCGTTGCGCATTCGATAGTCAAGTTATGCGTGCTTTTACAGTGTTACAACGGAAACCTCACCGATTCCCGAGCTTGCGCTTGAGAACGAAGGACACAGCCTACTGCATGCACCTCTAAGATTGGTCTCGATGCCTCGAGCCACCAACTCACTGACGCTATATACGACTTCCGTACATGTTCCAGGAATCTATGAATAATAAAATCACGACATTTCACGAGCGCAACCATCACTGTTCCAAACATCCTCAGGCTCTAAACCCACGGGTTACAGGACAGAGTTTCTCCCAGTTCTCCGCATAATCCACGCAGGAAATGTCAATGCGGTGAAAAAGTTGTTGAAAAGAAAATGCATTTTGCAATATCGAGAACTGGAATGCACCAAGGAGCAGCCTCAAGATTGATTTTTTTATATATCCAAATCCTTTTTCGGTCGATGCTTTGTGAATATTGAATCGAAACGCTCGTAGAGTTGGGCTCACGAAAAATTGTATCTTTTGAGCATTCTTCAAGCTTTTCTTATAATTTATCAACAAGAATTACGTTTTATAAATTGTAAATTGTATGAGCTTCTCCCTTTTATAAGGAGCGAGATATGAAAAAGAAGCGAGATTTGCGAGGCTTCAAATTCGCCTGGGAAATGCCACGGTGGTGTGAGGATTCATGTACAACGAGCAAATTCCTCGGGTTGCAGTGGGTCACGGGCCAGAGATGAAGGAGCAAGTGGGACAGAGCACGGAAGAGACATACATAGTGAGAAAGAGCTTCTGGGGTATAACGGCGGTACGAAATCCCCGGCGAAATCCTAGCAACCCCGTGGCCTTACCGTTCCGGGTACGCCAGGTAATCTAGTCACATATAACCTCGCTGCGGAGGATGGGAGTGTTCGAGGTACGTATAGATAACTGGTGCTCATACCCAAACCGGAGTCTGGTACGGAGGGCGTTCACGCCAGGATAAGTACTACATTATAATTCAAAATCTCATTAGAACCGGATCAACTTTTGGAGTATACTTTTTTCAAGTTTAACACGTAGCCAACTGAAATTTGTAGTTATCTCACACGAGCGTAAATATTTCCACACCCGAGGGAGATATTAACTAAGAAAATTTCTTCTCGCTCCAATTGACACATAAAAGTGATTTAGTAGATTCGGTAGTTGGGAGTGGGATTGTTTCCAAACGCGGGACATTTCACGACGTTGTATTCAAATTAAGTAGCGAGCGAAGAAGTTGGGGGCAAAAAAAATTGTATTTTTCGTGACGTTTTTTTTTATCGAATTTCTTTTTAAAAAAAAAGAGTCCACGAGCCGGAAACGATTTTTGAGTTCAGTTTCCTTGAAAAAGTCAAAGTTCATTTGAATGTCTTGGACCTAAGGCTTCTTTGCTTATCTATCGCAAAATGTGTAAATGTCAACGATCGTTCCCTGAATTCACACGAGCTCACAGAAGACATTTTGCAATACGCTCTTGATGATAAATAGACAAGTTTGTACAGAGAGCAGAAAGGGAATAAAAGAGCTTGATGTTCGGGCAGCATACCGAGCATTGCATTTCCAAGAATGTGATGAATCGCAAAGAGAATCACAGGACTATGAAGATGGAAGCTCGTTATAAACCCAGATTGCGATTCTTTGGTAAAACGAGAAGGAGAAAGAATGCCTAGCGACGCGTCACAGAATGTGCCGTGTACGAGGAAAGAAGATCTTGGATGTGAATGAGCGACCGGGAGTCTCAAGCAAAGCGCTTCCTTGGCTACTGGAACGTTGTCTAACGCAGAGGCAAGTGAAAAGCGAGACAGAGATATACATCGAGTTTATAATCGGGCTGTCGACATTACTCGCTTCCAAACAGCCTGCTTAGATCGAAAGAGAGAGTGAACCAAACGGAGTTTCTGTAAAATAGCGAAAAGCATTCCTCGCTGATATAGGAGCGAGAGCACTCTCTGAGAAGTCATACGGTCCTCGAAGCAAGTTCTGCAGTCACAGCATCAGCACGAGCAAACCTGGGACAAGGAATTCCTAAGATCTTGGATCTGTGCCGTTCTTACTCGTTCCTCGAGCTTTTCACCCCCTTTTTTAAAGTCTACCCTCGTACGAATTACGCCAACAGGAGCAGTCAAAGATCGCTCAAAACCTGAGGATCTTGTATAGACGTTGTTATCGGTTGACCTTTTGACCCGGTTCAGCATATTTCAATCCAATGTTTCTACTGACCGTTGTGCTGTTAATAAAATTTTTATGTGGACCGTGTATGTTGATTTAGAAATTTTGGTAAACACGAGCAAAGCGGAATGGCACATCATACATTTTCCACTCGTTATTGGTGCTAATGTATTGTAAACTCATGAGATTAATTAAACGTCAGACTCACGTTGAATTATTGGCCTGTTGAAATTTATCCGAATCGCAGTTTCGAGAGCGAAGCACGTTCATTAATTTTTCTGTCGAGTCCAAGTCAATCGCAGTGTGGGCGAAGTCTCGCGTGCTGCAGTATTTTATTCTCGCTACTGCATCACATACCACGAGATAAAAGTAGCGTTGAGTGGAAGGTGGAGACAACTAGTGAAAGAATCGACCGCCAACCAGGATCGAGAGTAAAATTTTTATTGTCTCGTTCTTTCAGCCGAATGAGTGTTTGTCGTGAAACGACAAAACACAAAAAACCCAGAGAAAACTGAGCTCAGGTGTCACTCAGTTCGCGACCATTTCTTTACGTTTAATTGCTTCCATGGCCTTTCAAATAATTGCTATCATTTAACTCACTCTCATTTTTACTTGTTTTCGATTTGAAAGAAAAAACCGTTTCGAAAAATGGATAATTAATTAAAATTTGTACACTTCCTATATGACTCGAAGCCTCGCATTTATTTTCTGTGTAAAATCGAATTCGATTAACAGCGCAGAGATGAAAAGAAAAGAAGAGCAGGAGGAATCACCTTGATTTAAAAAATATCAAACCACTTTAATCGTTCAATTCCGAACCGCGGTTTTCAAGAAAGAAAGAACAAAGTTTCGCGTAGATTTTTTCTCCTGCACTTTTTATAATCAATTAAAACAAAATTCTGCCGAGCTTTGCACAAAGTTTGTGAGGAATGAATTGATGAGATTCATTTATATAGAATAAAGCAATGAAAAAAGTATAAAGGAAATAGACATCCAAAGAGTAATTGGGAGCAAAAGGGGCGACGGGGTGAAGGGTCAATGGAATATACCGAAGGCTTTCGTCCGTTTGACGATGAACTCCCAGGAGGATGTCCCTCTAGTGCAAAGCCCACTTCTATTTTCCATTTTCCACCGTTATTTCCGGTTTCCGTTTTTTCCTCGCGCTCAACCTCATCGCTCCACGTCCATTAGGCCTCACTTCCGTTCCGGCATAGCCCAACGTGCGCCTGGGGTTGCTTTTAACGTTTTTAAATCCTTTTCTCATATGGCATCCACCTCTCGACAGGGCCACAGAGATCTCGAACGGTGAAGAAGATAAAACATTCATAAAAAAATGCGGAACGGATGCAGAACTTAATTGGTCGCAATTAAGGTTAACCGACGTACGTCGTCGATGTCCTCCTATACTTTCATTCTTCCACCATCTCTGTAGCCTTTTGTTCGGCCTTTCATCCACACTATCTCATATATTCACTCTCCCTGCGGTTTTGTGACGCGCTCAAACCACCTCTCGGTGCGACTCACCAATTTCGCTTCACTTTTTTTCCCTCGTTTCTTTCTCTTTCTTTCTCTGTCTCAACCTTTATTTCTAGTTTTTCTTTTTCTTTTTTTATTGAGCTTTTTGTACCTTGGGTAAAAAAGCTCACACGTGAACAAAAGAATTGTTCAATTTCTATATATGTTTCGCCTCCGGCTATTTCTAATTGTACAATCCCTGGCACTCTCGTTATCCACGCTCCTATAATACCTCGTCCTGATTAACGATTGGACCGATTCTTGATTTCAGTCAAAAGAAAGGAAAAATGTACCTTTCGCGATGAGACAAGTCCACGAAGGATTACGCGATTTTTATACGTTCAAAAATGACGTTTGAAAAACAAATTCATTCCTCCACGAGCTTCTGAAGAATTTCATATTTTTGCAGCACCTTTCTGTTTGATGATAATTTCACCGTGGCAACTGGCTTATCGTGTCTACGTTCCGGGGCTCGGAAGACTACGGACGGAAAACTATGACCCAACGACCAACTGCATCTGTACGTACATTGCAAAGTGTGTTACTTTGCCTGAGCCATTTTTGCTTTTTTCTTTTGGAAAGAAACTCGTAACGCACGTGCGTGGTTTCTGCGGTTGTCATCATGCATATTCAGGGCGTTTTGCTTGGACGCTACCGTTTCTCTTCCCTTCAGGGAAACGGTGGCCTAAAACTTGGAAAAAAGAACAAAAGAAAAAAAAAGGCATTTAAAAATGGGAAAATATTAAAAACTCTAGAATATTAGGAAAGAAGGAGAAGAAGAAGAAAAGCGAGAACGGAAGGAGGAAAAAACGAGTGGACCGATGATAGCTCAAGGGGATGAGATAGCAGAGGGGGAAAAAAAACGACCGGAGAGAACGACAGCGAGAGCAAGGGACGCAGAAATTTCCAGCAGGCTACGAAGGGGAGGTGCTACGTTAGCGAGGGCGACGGCAGAAAAGAGAAAATGCAAAACTAAATGTCGAGACTTTCTTTGGTGGCCAGATTAAAAAACCAACATTTTCCGAGGCCGCGAGGCATTTGGAGCGAAAAATGCATATGTGGGCCAACTATAGAAGAAAGCATGGTTTTCCTTGTTCGTTCTCTTTTCGAGGAATGATGCAAAAATTTCATTACACCGAAACAATGTACGAGTGATGATAACACTCGACATCGATCCAATTTCGTTAATTCCTGTTCATATTTGAGACAAATAGTGTAAAAAAAACGATATTAATTTCTTTCAGCTCATCATATTAAAACTTTGCTTACAAATAAATGCTTATCTATTCGGATGTTTATCGTATGTTTATTGTCATTTTCGTATCCTGCACACGCTTTTACTTCGATTTATTAGTTCGCCTGCATGATTTTTCCTTTACTCAGTTCTTCGCTCTTTCTCTCTCTCTCTCTCTTTCTTCCTGTCACTCGCGTTTCGATCAAATTGCCGCTAAAGTTTCACCTTCCTTCTCGTCTACATTTTTCCTTTCGCCTTTCTCTTTCACGTCGGTGAGCAGTAAAGTCTGTCTGTTGTGCCTTTAGCGTAACTCCCATTCCGCCGAATTCCGCCTCACAATCTCGACGAAGCATGGAAACTTTTCATCAAAGTTATGCGCTTCAAAATAGTTTGAATTTTCGTCGCTTCGATAAGTCACGCATAGTTGTGCAACGTCGGCGATGGAAAATTTTCTACAGCATATTCTCGTGTTCGCACACCCGGCATTATTCCTTGTTCCGGAAAACCTCCCGATTCACTTCTATTATCAGCTATCGTGCAGTCACACCATTTTCGCAACATTTTTAATAAAAGCAGAGTACAAAAGAGAATCGAAGCTCGATTATGTCCATCGGATAATTACTCCGCATACACCTAATTATCGATCAGATTGTAAAGAACGTTGCACTATTCTCTGTAGTCTGTAATTAATTTTCTGATTGAACAGAACTTTGACACACTGCATGATAGAAATGAAAAAGTCATGAAAATATTCTCACGTTCCCGAATAATCGAAATACTGTAAAGAAATGAATATTCATTTTTACGAAAAAAAAGGAACTTGAAAAACCGAAATATTTTCTGTGACGAGAGAAACGTAACTCGTTTAATCGTAATCCGTTTTCGAACCGCAAAAGATTCCTGAATGATTGTTCATTAATAAAGAGAAAATCTAAAATTGTGCATCTGCACGAAACCGAGAAATTTAGAGACGTATCGTTGTCGTTCTAATTGAAATGAAGTTGATGTGTCCCGGAATACAAATATCGGGTGAGTTGTCGACGGACGTCAACGTCTGCGCGGGTACAAAATTGGACAATGACATCTGCTTGTCTCCATTCCAAAAATTGGTTGTAGCTGTTGAGTATTTCATGAGCAGGAAACCGGCGTTATCATTGAGTATTAATACATCCAGACCAGAATAGCGCCCTGGAAACGTCCACAATCGAATCACATGATCTGTCATTGCGGGAGAATTGTTTAAAAATATGTCAGAATTTTGACATCCTATGTATTCCAATTTCCAATAAATAATGCAAAATCTTCACTGGATTTGAATTCATTTCCTACATCAAAGAATGTCGAGTTTGAAGAAAGTTTCTGCGACGAAAAGTGAGAGAGAGCAAAGGCCGTAAATAGTTTCGACTGAATTTCCAAATACGCGATCAAAATCTAAACATTGTAAAGTCTCGGTAACGATTACGCTTGTCGATAATTTGCCGCTCTAGTCTGAATAAATGTATCGCTCCATGGAGCCAGATACCCGATGCCGCTCCCCATGCCACTATCGAAGTATAGCAACCCTATAATAGACTCGCTCCGTCGTTCTTATCACGTTAGTGATTTTCCAATACTTGTCCCGCTTGATACATATAGTTATAGATTATTCATAATTTTACAGATTTATGTGTGCACCAAGTTCCTGAGTGACGTTTGTTGCAATTTTCATTGGCAAATGCTTTTTTTCCCAACGATTTTTTCTCAACCCTCCTTACGTTGACATTTATTGAAAAAAAAAAAAAAANAAAAAAAAAAAAAAAAAAAAAAAAAAAAAAAAAAAAAAACAATAAATAAAATATTTTCAATTCCGAGAGTACGTGTTCAAATTCGTGAGCAGGCACCAACATCCATGAGCCCCAAATGCCAGAAAAACGGTGAATCCGTTTTTTAGTTATTTCTATAAAACTTGAGCAGCTGAAAGATTAACTTTATAGTAAATAATTGAATGATTAAAGTGCAGAACACAAATTATGTTTATTGTCCGCTTTACTGTTAATTGTTAGTTACGTTCTGGTCACTTTCTTCTCGGTCTAATTATAATTCACTGCAGGATCATCATAACGTGTACGGAATTAAAAAGCTGTGTTGGCTGTTTTCTCGGGTTTTCGCTTAAACTGATAAATGACAACAATGATACAACAACTAGTTACGGATTACGAAGCTGTGACGTAGTTTATCTCGCTTTTTAATCCTCGTTCAACCGACTTGCCACTATTTTTAAAAACTCTGGGGCTCCAGCACCGTAGAACATTGAACAGGCTCAACAATTCATCGTGAGAGTCTAACTGAGTATTTTTCCCTTTATCATAGCGCTGGATGGAGCGACTGAAATTGCAATATCGAATACTACGTGATCGAAGACGATCGTGAGATTGTCATCTATCGATTCGACACCTTATCGTCATGCGGACTAATATGATACGACGGTCAGACACTAATTCCTACTTTCCTCGAATAATTTGCATTACTTCAGTCCAATTAATCACTTTTATTAAAATTATTAGGTACATTCGGAAATGACTTTAAAAAACTTTTTTTCAATACTTTCCACACAAGTAGGTACTTTTTAATTAAAAGTTTATTCAGCGGATGGCCGTATTTTAATTACATTTACTCGCTCGCTTCAATCCAAGCTCTCGAGTATTAATATTCTCAGTTACCACCGATGTATACGTTTTTTTCCTCCTATGCTGCATTTTAACTCACGACTTGCCATATCCAGTTCGTATAATCAGTCTAGTGCACAGGGTGCATTGAACCGCTTAGACTTGGCTATGTGTATGTCTACCTCCGTGCAATTTGCCTGCAAGATCTAACGAGTTCTATGTATTGGGCAACTTATACCTATGTGTAAGTGCAGTGAAGGAGGCTTACTCGCCACGTAAGTCGGGAATATATCCACACCATAAGTTCCAGAGTCAACTCTTTTTTCCTATGTTTCTTTCGCTCGGTGTGTTGAGTGAGCCATCTGAACAGCCATGGTTCCGAAACAAATTTCCACTTCCACGAGATCTTGCGTCGCAGTGCAGGGACGTACAACGTATGGGGATGAATTTTTACAGGAAGGATGCCACACAATGTTGTTCCAGTCACGATGGCAAATTTGACCGGAAATACAACGTTGAATAGGGCCACGAAAAAATGAGATTGAAATTTTTTTAAATTCAAGAAAAAACAGCAAAAAATCAAACGGAATAATTGAAATGAGTTTTCTTCCACTTTTCACGCTTTTCATTTCCTGTCGCGTTTCATCGATCGTGCGGTACCTGCGGTCTTCTAGGTATGATCGAGGCCCTTCGGTCGTTGCTACCGACGAACTCTCATGACAAATTGAAATCAACACCTTTCCACCGTGATCTGTGCAGTGGGAATGAAATTTTGATAAAAATCGTCGATATTTTGTTGAATACAGTAAACTACACATTTTTGTATGATTTCAAAATTTTCGTTATTTTGGCAATTCATTTGCTTTCTAACGGAATTGTCAGCGAAATTTACGAGTGGAACGACAAAAATTTGCTTCCGGAGAGACTTTCTAAAATATTTCTTGCTGCAATGACACAGTTTTTGGGATTAAAAAAAAAAAACGTTTCGTCGAACGTATCGAACGAAATATCGATTTTTTTCAACAAAATTTTGTTTTCAGTGTGGAAATTTGATTCTATTTTTCCATATTAATTTCTCCGCGGAAAGCTGCAATTCACAGTTCTTATCATTACTTTTCCCTCCATCTCTAACGTCTTAGGAAGCAGAAATGCAATGGAGAAAATGCATAATTCAGGGGTCGGAAAACGAATCTTTGATATAATACTAAAGAAAGATAATTCGCGCTTAGTAAGACTTTTTAGACGATAAATCGCAGAATTATTGATTCTACAGTGTATCGTAACGATCAATTACGAGGGGAATCCGGAGCTTTCGTATTTTCACTACGATTTCTAATTCATAGCGAATTTCAAGTGAATGAGAAACAAGTGGGTGTATCTTTCTTTTCGTAAAGGGACGATAAGAAGAGTCTGGTTGCACAGTGAGAGAGGAAAAAATGCTCTTCTCTAACGAAAACGGGAAACTTTAATGTGTCCCACGAGGGTGAGTTACGTTGGTCTGAGCAAGTGGAGAGCTAGAAAATGTATTCGCACAGCATCTCTTCCGCAACTTTTGTGAGGGAAATGGAAACAGGGAATGAGAACGAGAGACGAATGATGTTTCTACGGGGGAAAGGTTAAATATGCGCTTCAATTTGCAATTTAATTGGTGAGTAGAGAAAGAGGTATAGAGCGATGGAAAGAGAGATACTGGGGAAGCAAAGCAGTCGACTATCTGTTTGTTTTTCTACATTTATTTACCCTTGTGCTTCAATGACATACTCAGCGTCGCGAGTTACGCAAAAATAAATGATGACGATTATTCTCCATTAGTGAAAAGCTCGTGTGTACGAAGATTAGTGAAATGATAGGCAGAAATATTGAGAGAAATATTGTGTTTCTTTTCCTTAGTCGATTCCAATGCGAATGAGTATCATCGGGTGACCTTTACCAATTGCATCGTTTTTATATGAATTCATAAACCTGCAGCAGTCGTAAAATGTAGCCCATACGGTTTATGTGTCCATAGCGTCGTGGCTTTTCCGTCCCTACACGTTTTCAGTGAATAACATTCGCAAACTGTACAAATCCACAGAAGCCAGTAGAATACTAGCTTGATCGCACGTCGAAGGCAGCTCTTGAGCGAATGAAGTTATCGATACTCGGATGTACGAACTACGGACGTAAAAAGGTGATTGTGAGGCAGTCGGAACATAAAATTGTCGAATTGTCAAAGGCAAGACGCCACCACTGGCGAGTACAGAGACGAACAAAACGAGTGGAACAAAAACGTCGTTGCGACTGTTTCTCGACCGTTCATTGAAAAAGCACCAAGGAAGCAACTATTGTGGGAAATTTTCGAGGCTTTCGAACCACACCTGTTGCCTTGAAAATGCGAAATTGGTCGATTTTCTGAAGTCGTCGAAAGAAAATTTCGTATTCCTCTCGTTTTGTACGTCCCTGTACGTGTAAACGTATTCGTACAAAACAGACGGATCGAAATGTACAGAAACACAACACATATATGTATATATGTATATAAATGCATATATGTAAAATACAGACTTTATGAGAATGGCTATTACTTCCGCAACGACGCCCTCTGTGGCACCTATCCGAGGAGCCTTTTGTCCGAAATCATTCTCTACTGCTCCGCATGAGTATGAGTTCTCTTCCACTCAGAAACTTTGCTGTGTTCGATGGCCTACCGCGATAGCTATAACTGTGCAGAAGCCTTTTCTTCCCCTTGGACTCACAGACACAACAAACTCACTCATCGTTAACAAACTCCGAAAGCTCGTAAAGCCCATTGTCGTTATAAAAATGAGAGGTCCGCAGTGGTTCGAAGGATGAAGGTGAAAAATGATCGATTGAGAGAAGAAAATAGAAGGAGGGTAAAGTTCGGTTATGCGTGCGAGTACAAATCACAATCAACACTGCGCAGTGTCGCTACTCAAATGGCATAACCATAACGGGGTTTAATTGTACCACCACCTGTTTTGAGGAAACGCGAAACGGCAACGATGACGACAACTACGAGGACCTGGCCCTCACACTGTACCGCAAGCATCGGCACCAGTGGCAATGCCATGAGCGAGACCAGTAACCGTTGGCTGACCATTAAGTATCCATATCTACTGACCGTGCGTATGTCGCCCGTAACCCGCCACTGAACGCTGACCGCTATCACTCACTAGCGCGCTCTCTCTCTCTCTCTCTCCCTCCTCCTCCTCTTACTGGGCCTCCGTTCGCTGGTCAGCACGGAAGTAGTAGTACGAGATAGAATATGGCCAGACAGAAACCACGGGATCATGTAGAAACTGATGGATTTCAGACAAATGAGAAGAGCCAAATGTTTCATTGCTCTCATGAATCTTCGGCAATGCCACCTTGGAGTTTCATCAGTCGAAATCGATTTTCACCTTATCTCGTTTTCCATTCAACTTTGGCAATGAAAAAATAAAGCACTTTACCAAACGGAACAACGATCAGACAACCCGGAAGAGAAGGAGAGATTCTTCCTCTCGGCTCGACGATACATCTTCGTAACGATTGGCTACAGAGATATCAAATAATCATGGGATTGTTTTCTTCAATTGATTGATAAGCAAGATTTCCGCAAGCCTATCAATCGCTAAAACCGATGAGAAAGATTTGTGGAAAGACTCGCATTTTTTCCTTCCTGGTTCCTGGGCTCGCGTAACGACATCGAAAACGACGCTCTGGGACAAATCATAGAGTTGAAATGTTCTCGAGTGTAACACACAAATATATTTCATTCTTTTATCCTCTGCACGCTGCTGCCGCGTCTCCATGGTAACAATAATGATAACTGTTTTAGTACGTTTGTGTTTGGAGTGTTGATTACATGAACATAAACGCGTAATCATGCTCTGCTTCGTTAATTAAAATATTCCACGAAATGCTTCTTGGTGAAAGCGGAAATTAAACAATTCTCATTTATTTGGCCGACAACTGCAATGCTTTATATCGGAGAGACGCCAAAGTTGGCCACTGCGATTCTTTTTAATAATGAAAAATGAAATTGTACTCTTACAAATGAATAAAAGCATTGGAATCCATTCAGAGGATCGTCGTTGTTACTTATTAACACGATTTTTGTTCCTTTTGAATTTCTAGTCATTCTTAATATCATGCTTTCGCTGATACAACTTATTATTATATTCAAAACGCACTATTCTTTTTTATCTCTTAGAGTTTTCGCTAAAAAGCGACTTTAGGGCCGTCGGGTCTTTTGCAGCCTCTCCTGAGGAGGTTTACACCCAACCGCAAATAAATAGGACAATTAGCATGGCACGATTTATTCTAATTATACGGGCGAAGCGTGGTAATTATTATCTCGGCTTAAGGGTGCAACTCCGCGTGGTTTTATCGTTGTCGGTGTTAGAGTAGGACAGAAAGAGCAAAAGGGGCACAGAAGGGATGCAGTTGAACCGACGTGGGACTGTTATAACCGTAACGCCTGGGTGTATCGCTCTCTTGGCCACCAGGGCTGTTAGCATATAGAGAGCGCACAAGGTACAGTGAGGCTTGATGTGGGCTCCGGCCATTACACTCAGCCGCTCGTTCTCCCAGCCTCTTTGGCCCTCTCTCTTTCTCTCTCTCTTTTGGTTGCACACAGACATGCACACACACGTTCACACACTTTCTCTGTCGCTCTCACGCTCTCTTATGCACTTGGAGCCGACAAAATTGACCGCATTGTTCCCCGCGCTGTCAACCGCAGTACTAATGCGAGTGGAAAATGTTAAAAGCGACGTTATATTTGTATATATTCAGTGTATATTCCAGCACATACAAAATACATGCACAGGGAAAAGGATAACCGCGAGCAAGACCTGCCGTGGTTTATATTTTGATATATAAATTCGGGTCAGCGGGCAAACAGCGAATTGATAACACGTTTTTGATACCATTTCATTTTTCATTCCTTCCGAGCTTCATCACACGCTCGCTCACCTTTTTATTTCTGTTCCTGAGATCACTTGGTCGACGCCGCACTATTTTATGCTATTTCATATCAGCGAAGATTTTGCGAGGATTTGAAAGAATGGTAAAAAACAAAAAAAATATTCACGCGATGCTCACAATGAAAGAAGATGCCTGGTAAAAGCTTTTTGGGAGAAAATAAAAACGCGAATATAGGGCGTTGACGAACAGGCACTTTTATGCCAGTTCGTTTTAAGCCTCTCATCGGGGACTTTCTTCCTGGGTGAGGACCCGGCTTTGTTTCCTGCGGCTCTTAATTACGCGGAGATGCGAGTAGAGTGAAGATTATTGACATGATGACTAATTACTTGGAATACTGTTTTTTTTTAATTTGTTATTTTTTTTTTTTTTTTTTTNTTTTTTTTTTTTTTTTGACAAACGAATCTCCGGCAGTCGAGTGGTTTCGGTTCAAGAAACATTTTTGTGGGCACTATTCATCAGAAGTACTTGCAGAAGGCACTGAAATTATAATGATGCAGTCGTAGGATACTCTTAAGAAACAATTCAAGATAAAAAACGAGGTCATAGTTCTCCGTACGAAAAATACATGTCTACGGAAACGAGAGCTCAACGATCTCAAGGAGAGACTGAGATAAGGCTGGGCTAAGATATCCGGGACGTTTGCCAATAAAAAAACCAGCTGGGTGCATGACAAAACCGTCAAATGGAGTTAAATGTTTCAGGATGCATAAAAGATAAAAAAATGGCCGTAAAACTGCACACACAGAGTGGTTTACCTGTTTACGTGTCTGTCTGTGTGCTTAACTGACGTTGCCAGAATAGCAAGGGTTGATAAGTTAGGTCGACAGACATGACTGGCTAGGATATAATAATTTCGAATACGTTTTCGACGTGCACGGTGCTTCGATCCGACTCGAGAGCCATAAACGTTTCTACGAGTCTTTTTCTCTTTCCCTCACTCTCTCCGCAACAGAGGGTCAAAAGTTGAGAGCTCCCGAATGGAGAGAGAAACAAGAATCGATTCAGTAGGAACGACGAAGAGGTCCGAGCAAAAACATCCTGGATCGCCAGTCGCCTCGTTAACCTCGGAAGTTCGACTTTTACAAGTGATTGGCTCGAATCCGAAATGACAATTTTGGTCTGTAGACCGCGGGCGCGAGCTTGGTTATTGCCCGTCTAATGGAGGTCTCGACTCTTGCACCCCACAGATACCATTTCTCTCCATTATTCACATAAATACACCCCACATCGCTTAATATCCTTTCCTGACTCTTTATGTACGAGCGAGGGGCTATTCACTGTTTCGTGAGGTGCCAAAGTGATTTCCGACTGAAGTCGATTTCACATGATTTTTGTGATTTCAAGAATGATTCTAAATATTTCTCAGACTATATGAATTCATAGAATTTCATTTGATTTCGAGTGATTTCGTTCGATTTCAACAGTGAGTTTCGAATGATTCCTGAAATCACTGCAATCAAAGAAAAACCCCGAAAAGGGTTTAATTCATTGTTTTTTCAATAGCTTATTATCAAAATTACCGCGAGGACCTGGTAAACAATACTACGAAAAAGCATAACAAAATTTTTTTGTCTCGAGCGAGATTTCCAGCGATTTCCAGAGTCAAGTGATTTCATGCTGATTTCGAACGACTCAAAGTGATTTCAAGCTGATTTCAGGGGATTTCAACCACGGTCAGATAATATCGATTTACTGACATTCTTCGGGATTTCAAGCGATTTCTCATAATTTTGCATTCGATTTCAAAGCGAGGTGCTCCACTGATTTCACAAGTGAATAGCCCCTCGTGTACGAGGGCAAACGAATTTTCTTAATTCCGTTCAACAGTAGCTATGCATGTCATCCTTTTTTTTCTTATTCCGACGTTATCGCCTTATCTTATTATCCTTATCTTTATGTTCGTCTGCACTCTCAGTTATTGCCATTTTATTTGTCTTTTTTTTCTCTCTCTCCTCGATGCCTCAGCCCTTCCTCGCGCTTCTTCGCGGAAAATGCAGTGTGGCAGGCAATAAAAACTCTTGTGCCATTGCTCACGTAACATCGCCAAAATATATTGTCACCAAAAATGGAATGCGGAGTGAAATACGCTTCAAGTTCTTGCAACGAATATAAGATGCAACAAAATTTCTACTGAATCATGTGCGAGTGAACGCGGCCAAACTTAGCAAGTCGCCTCTGTATTCCCAACATAACGAGAGACTCAAGAGGACATACGGATCTCTCTGCACTTCTGAAGCTCAATTGCTCCACCAGAATCTGCCAATTTCGAGTATTGACTGGGATCCTGTCGCTCGATTAGCCTGCGTTTCAAGGAACCGAAATCTTGGCACTCCGAACCTATAGAATATTCGATTCTACGTCTGCCAAGTTCAATTAAGCGATTCCTCGCTCTACGTCAGCGACGTCGTTCGAATCGTTTAACCGATTACTACAGACTAGCTATGCAATTTCCGACCATTCACGACATCAACCTCCTTTCCAAAGATCTGTGTCGATTGATCGACCTCGAATAAACTTCACAGAAACGTGTACACAAACTCAATTTTTGGCTTTACTGTAGAATCTATCACAGGTCCGACGAAAGCAACGCTTTAAAGCAAATGTTTCGCAGTCGGGATCACCGTGAGGCGCTCCAGGCAATCAGAGAGAATCCATCAACGGTTCGCGAACGATCATTTTCTCGCTTAAATCAACACAGTCAAAATATTCGTCATGCTCCAAATATTGCAATATTATCAATTATTAGTAAATACAGAAAATATGACAAAAAAGTGTCAACATCGACTCGGTTTCTGTAACGGTGATACTGCAATATGTAAACATTCAACTATTGATGCTGCTGTTGGCTTCATTTCAATAGTAAAGCGAGTAAACGCAGTACATCCTCAAACGCGCATGTTACACATGCACACGATATGAAAACAGGCAGTCGTGCGATAAATATAAAGGCTAAAAAATTCCGGTTTAAAATGCAGCATTCGCGTAAAATCGTCAGCGTTTGGAAATAAAAAATCTGTTCCCTGGACCGTTGACAACGATTATATCAGCTAATCAGTAGACTCACAGCTACCCTTCCAGTACATAAACATACAGGATATCCCATGTCCTAGCACCGATAGACTGAACTTAAGTTCTAGATCGAACTTGGAATCACATTCCCTTTTTCTCCCTGTCGCTTCTTCAAAAGTTATTAGCCACCAAAGTTGGCGAGAGCGCATGTTTCCGAAGTATTGGATTTTCGATGAGAATTCACGAGTTTACGTTATTGAACATTGAACTTTGGTTACCCTGTGTATGTAACAGCGCGATATTTGGTGAGCGGGGTTTCTGCAGAGTAAAGCAAACATCGCCAAACTCTTTCGTTTACGAACATTATCGACAGACTTTAGAACTTGCGAAGAAAGCAAGCAAACGCTTTTATTTTATTTTCTGCGTTGAGATTTCCGATATTGCTTTGCTTTTCGGGAAAGAATTCTTCTCATACAAGTGCAATTATTTAACGATCAAAAGATGGGAGAATTTCAATCGCGATCTAAAATTTACGTCGATCGATGTGAACGAGGGATGAAAAATTTTAAGCTGCTTGTTCAATTTGTCGCGCGATGGTGTCAAAAAGTTTGTGTAATGCGAGGAAAATTATTGCCATGGAATAGTCATTCGCTATCGATGAATTTGTAACGAGTTACTCACGCAACGTGCAATTTATGGGGTTGACTGCACGATGCTTTCAAAAAGCTTTCTCTCTTTTTTCTTTTTTTCTTTTTTTTTTTTTACAATGCGTGGCCCATCACCGGGTTTCCAGTCTCTGTGGACGCTGTTCTCGCATTTTGGTGCGTTATTTTATTTAACGCCAAGCCACCTCGGCAACCGATTGAATTATTCAAATATGCTGTCTTTCTATACCTCTCTCTCTATCTCTTTCTCTCCCTTTTTCCTCTCGAAGTGCCACCCAACGTAGTAGTGTCTCTTTGCCAGAATATAGGATTTTCATATCGACGTTTCCCTTTCGTTTTTTCTCATCGAACGTTTCCGCATTCCGCTCTCTCTTTCTCCCTCTTTTATTTATTTTTGCTCTTTCTCTTTGTCGATTGCCCGACGGATTCGCTGGGGAATTTGAGCATTTTCGCTGATTTTTTTGCCCGTTTCTTTCGCTTCTTCTCCTCCTTTGATATTCTGCATTTTTCATCTCGCGCCCTCGATCGTTCGTACGCAACATCGCGATGATTCATTTGAATAATTTCATCATCCGGAGAGATGGTGAGAAATGGAAAAATCGGGTACCTGGAGACTCGCACCATCACCATATCGGAATGAAATGATGAATAAAATTGAAAATGTGAAAATCATGGGATGAAAATGAGCTCGTGAGCAGGCGCAGCAAAACTTGAATATTATATCAATCGGCCATATATTATCCATTAATCGTCAGTTCCCCGGTTATTCGCATGTTCGAGAACCGCAATTTCAAACTTTCCTCGATTTTTCATGCAAATTCTTGGCATTATTAAATCCACCCTCCGTATATTATCTCGACGCAAAAACAAATATTTATCTCAGCAGAATAAGTCAGAAAGTCTTGAAGGAAAGCGAATGAAAAGTAAAATGTTTCATCAATTCTTTTGGAGACGGCCTTGGGCGAAGCCTTGGGTCGAGGACCGTTCAGCCATACACGGGACCTGCACATAAACCTCCGGGCAAGAGATTTTTTTTTCTTACCTTTTTTTACCACCTGACGAGTCAATATCCACGAATTTAGTTCCGAGTCGTCACCGCATTTATAGCGAAAATTACGTCGCTCTCCAGAGGCTTCTGTTCGCGGCTCACGACGTAAATCTGACATCCTGGCAGAGAAATGTCTCGGCTGAGCGATACAGGATCGAGGTCAAAGAGCGCGATGAAGCTTATCTGATTCTCAAGCTGCGGGCCAAACGGCCTGAAGCAAAAAAAAGCTACACCTGCAAAGCTTAATTAAGAGAAATAAGCATCGCAGGTAAGACATCGCAGAGGCTTGTCTGTGTGCAAGTCATTTGATAGTGTGCCAGCAGAGGACGCGGGCTAACCCGCTGACGGTGAGTGTGCAAATTCTCCCCTTGATTTGGTAAACGAGATATTTCCATGTGTACAGCCCGGCTATTCGTAAATCCACTGCGCACCATCTGCACCATCCGCATAAGCACCTTCTCAATTAATGTGATCCAATATGTATATGTATAAAGCGAGTTTCACACAGATTAAGTATACGAGCATATAAATTGTTGCGCACTAATTAATACCAGTGTTTCGCTTTGATGCACGTGTTCCTGACCACCAGTACGAAATACCACAAGGTCTGTGTGTGTCGGTAAAACACGCTATATGTTCTTTACTGCAGCGAATTTCGCTCAGGTATGCAGAATTTTCGCTCAAGCACGTGCAAAATCTATCTTTGTATTATTTCAACATATACGAATCAATATTGCGTCTGCGAGTGCCTCGGATGAAGGCACACATATGCATATACAATACTCTGTGACACACAGACGAGGGCGTCATACGTCAGTCAGTCAATTTCGTCCCCGAGTCAACATTCAGGGTCCCCCGCTCGGAATAGCAAGACATTTCCTCGTCATGTGTCGTGCTTACCTATTTGAATTGGAATCAGATGATTATAACTGATTATAACCAGTTTCGAGTCTGCTGGAAGCAGATAAATTTCTGCCGAATATTTAGCGCGTAACCAGAAAAATCAGGCAGATGCTTCGCGGTTATAATTCAATTGTCGATCGGAGGTTTTTTTTTTTTGACAACGTCATCAAGAGCAATGGAGCGTTACGACGAATCCAACTTTCGACGTTTAGGATTTACAAAAGTATCGCGAGGCATGCGACAGTTATGAGAAAATGTCTACGAAAGGTTGGTCTTTCTTTTTTCTCTTGTCCTTCAAGGTTTGCTGTACTTCAAGCCTTTAGTGTACTGCTTGTCCATGCTGCGGATTCTGCTGCAGAAGAGATTATATTCGAAGAATGCAAGAGGAAAAGTGATACAGCGTGTATACACGATATCAGGGGAGGTTTTGAAGACGCGTGAGAAAGACAGAGATGAGATAATGCGGTGAGGGAGTGAAAGGCGAGAGAAGGCTTTCTCCTCCGTGGCATTCTCGTTGACGTGTGCGAACAGCGTGATCTCCCTTGTATACGGTTCTGAATACAACAGTTGCCGGATTATTCCGAGCTGCGGAAAACGTCATATATACACATAAATATATGCGTATCTGTATATGTACCCTTGCAATATAAACTCTCCTCTTCTGGCCTCCGGAGCGCAATCCATTCGTACGCTGAATCGTATACACGCGCTGGACACATAGGCCAAGATAATTGTGCAGAGTCTCGTCTTCTCTCATTGCACAGTGAATATATTCATGTGCCTATGAACGTATCCATCTATGAGTCGTTACGTCTGCACTTGACCAACGCGACGTCGAGTTATATGAAAAAAAAAACTCCTTAATAAAATCGATGCCTCAACCACGTGGTTCGTGATGCAATTTTTTCCACGAAGCTCGAATTTTTACGGTAAAAATTTCATTCAACAGTGATTACCCGAAAAAAAAGGCTATTTCAATAATTAATCTCCATCTCTTTGACGAGCATGTCGATTCGATTCAACTTGAATGTCATGCACGCTGATTAAATTTAATGACAAATGGTACAATGGAATTATTTCAATTAGATTACGGAATAGAATCGAAATGAAATCCACGAGTAGCTGGGCTCATTAATTAGCATGGAATAATAATGTATTTTGAATTAAAGTGGAATAGCCTGTACGTAGACACTTGCTCGTTCATCTAATGTGTACACATATGTCGAGGTTTGTGTACTGTGCATTACTTGACGGAGGTATACTATGTACTGTCTCACATGGATAATAATGCATTAGAGTGTACGAGACGATGTGAGAAACGCGTGCCGGAATTCCTATACGTCAGAGCGTGCGTCAGCTCGACAGGGTATTACGTTATATTCGCTCGGTGGTTTACGTATATGAAGCAACTCATACGTACCTAATCCTCACAAAGAGAGACACACGTATAGAGAGAACGCCAGAACAGAGGGTTTCTGTTAGTGGCGGCGGCCAACGGATCATCCGAGTTACGCATATGCATGCATCTCCGAATTACATACGCATACTCACTCATAAAGAGACGTTGTGGTCACTACGAGGCTGCTGGCTTTTCCGGTATCAACGCTCTGTCGACGCCAAACTCTGCTGAGCTTACCGCGGTGCAAAAGTCTCAGCTCGAATTGAGCTTGAGGCTCAGGGATAATGCGCAGCCAGCCGAATTTTTCACTTTTTTTTCAAATAGTGCAGTCACAACTTTTAATGCGTCGAAAAAAAAAAACAAAATAAAAAAAAAACAGCAAATATATATGTGAAGCTCGAAAACTCCTGTGAAAAATGGAGCTCCGTAGATAATGCAAAATACGATTATTCGTTCAACCGGAAAGCTCTACTTTTAATTCGAATGTCGAAACTTTCTAACGCGCCATTTAGAATCGTCGCGATTTTTTAAAAGCGGGCATGGAAATTCGAGAACGCTTTTCGGACTCGTGGAGATAAAGTAGGCGAGTACGTATGTGTATTCCGATTTTGGTTTCCGCAATTGTACGTTCCGGAACGCTACTCAAACCCTAAAGTGCAAGTCAAACGTGTAGGATGTGATGAATTTCATTGCAACTGTCGACGAACGAGTCGAAACTCTCCTGCATCCGACAGAGCGAAGTAAAAACTCGACGCTATTTACGTTCAATGTGTACAGCCACGTGCGGAGGCTTAGAAATCCTGAATCCCTCAGTTCTAACGTTTCCTGATGGTTTACAATAATTGAAGGAAAGTTAAATATTGAGGATATTCGCCAGAGAGTTTGTCTACGCTCTATAGCAGAGCGAAACGATAACGCGACAGTGTTGGATGGACTCGGTTGGTTCTAAGGCTGGGCCTGTCGTGACGTACCACTCTGTTTATATATATGATTCAAGATCGTTCAAACAAAGCCACAAGCACTAGAATACTGTATATATTCGTTGTTGTGCGGACCGAACTAGTTTCGAAGCTGTCAGTGGAACCACGAGGCTACCCCATGCACCAAAAGCCTCGAGCTCCGAGGGATGAGAGAAGGATGGCTTGTCAAATTTCGTACGCGTCGATTCGCCCTATTTTACGCTTCTATGATATACTTGTATGTAATGTAATGGCGTTTAATGGAAAGGCAATGTTGGACTATGTTTCAAAGTAGCTAAATGTTCAGCAGTTTGTTTTCCACCGTACGAAGAGTTAATTGACAATTAAATACTATAGACAATATTGAACGTCCAGCAAATTGGCCGGATGCTTGCAAGGTCCTCAAAATGATAAACCTCCGAGTCCTACAGAACTTTTGGTGCGTAGCAGTGAAAATAATAAGTGACAATTTCGTCCAAAAACAACAAATTTTCTAGACTCAGTAAATCACGCATCCAACGAAAAAAATTTGTTGCATCCATTGACGCGATCACCCAACGCTATTGAAAGTTAAATCGAACTATTTCCCGTAATAAAAATTGAGACGATAATCAAAAAAAATAATAAAAATAATTAAAAAATACACTTTTCACTTTTTTTCGTCCAACAGCAGCAGTTGGTGGTGGTTTTTCAAATAAAATTCAGTGTAGGAACATTTTTAAATGTAGGAATTGATTTATAAAAGCGAAACTCAATGTAATGTATTTTATTGATAAAAATTTATGTTTGATAACATATTAACGTGATGGTAAATGTCACGTAGAATTTATCCACGCGATCGTACCCTAGCGAACGATAAAATTCCAGAGCAGCAGCGAAAGTGGAAATTGATCCTGAGATAAATTTTATAAAGTAATAGGATTTCGTAGGTCGTAAGAAAAGGGTGAAAAGTATTTTCTTCAACCCTTCGAATATATTTTCTGAACCCTTGTGCCCAAAGATGCTCGTTTATTTCTT
Organism: Hyposoter didymator; assembly: GCA_037952995.1. NCBI lineage: Eukaryota > Metazoa > Arthropoda > Insecta > Hymenoptera > Ichneumonidae > Hyposoter > Hyposoter didymator. The sequence goes on along the minus strand of JBAJMU010000003.1, from coordinate 12,299,903 downwards.
GCGAGTCATTCGTGACCCACGCTCTTGGTGTGATGAAGTTTGGCGAGCAGAGATGGGTTCGCACAAAATTAATTTGCAGCTCGACGAAACCTTCGTGAATTTCCTTCTTCTCCTCATTCCGTGACCTCTGATGATAGCTCTTTGTACGTTCTTGTCGAAAAAATTAGCTCGAGCTAACTTTGGAATTTCTCGCTCTCCTTCAATCTCGTTCTTACTTCCGTCTTTTTTGGCTGACACTCGTCATCACTGTCTTTCATTTCAACTGACTTGGCAAGATTACATATATATTTATTTTCTCTGACTGAAAATCCTGGGTTATTTATTCTGAATTATTCATGAATTTTCCGACCACTGAAGTGGCTTTTGTTTTCTCGTCATGCCCGAAAAAAGGGGGGATTTCTGTTGAGAAACTGCTGTGAAAAGTTTCACCCGAGACGTAACTTTTTTTTTATTGCATTTTTATCGCATCTGTTCCATTGGCCCCTTTTCCCTCCAACTCTGAAACCCCGTGCTCGTAGTTACCGTTAGGTATGCCCAGATATTTTTCTCTGGCCCTCGACATTATCGTCCTAATTTTGTTGACTGGAGAGAAAATGAGATTTTTACCCGATACCTTTCCCCTTGGTGGAATCGTGTTTGGTGTTAAGGAACGAAGAAAAGTGCTGGAAAACTTAACTCTCATAAGAAGTTGCTCATTGCAAATAATTAATAGTCGCCCGAACGCCTCCTTACACACAGCAAGCTCGAGCTTCCTGCTCAGCCTTTATATTTTTCGACCCTGGCGCTTTTCTCCGTCTGTGGCAGAAAAGTGCAAACGTAAAGCTCGGCATCTGGTAATTTTTCTCTGAGACATACAACCAAAGTAGAGAGTAAAAAACGAAACACCTGAAAGTGTATGTTCAAGGTGTGGGAGCGAGGAAATGGAGAGAACAGAATGTACGAGAATGCCAGAACGAAGCTAGGTGGCAGCAGAGTCAACAACGAGTTTCATTTAATCGTGCAACCAAGAGCTCGCTCCGATGACCGAGTTTTTAAGCTGCTTCCTGTCTCCTCTTCCCAAACTTCTCTTCCTCTATTACTCATTCGTTGTTTGCAGAGTTTCACTCGTTCAAAGCAGCCGAAAGCAAAAGATTAACAATGCTCGAATAAAACGAAAGAGTGATAACGAATGACAAAAAGAATTTGAATATCCGTGCGGGATGATAATGGATCCGGAAAAATTGGAACACCAGTCGTGCTGTGAGCATGAATTTTCCGGACGATAGATGCAATGTTTCGAAAAAAATGCACATACCGCATGAAAAAAGATACAGAAAAGGAACGCGGCCAAAAAAAAGTGCAAAATTGTTAAAAATTCGATAGAAAAAAGAAAAATAACGCTGTACGAACGTGCTGCGGAATTTCCAGCTAAAAACCTCGACTCTCCAGGCAAACATGTCAATATGGATTCACACTCAATAGTGTCCATTATATTTTGGTATTCTTGTTTGTCACGTGCCCATATGTCCTGCCATTGTTCGTCAACATCAATATTGAATGTTGTCACGTGCAGTGTCCATCGAAAAATTGAAAAAAATCGATTGTTCTTTATAGTATTTTTCCCGGAATCTCCCAATAGTAAATATTGCCTGCATGTAAGCAATACACAAGGCGTTGCAGTAACAGGGACAATGCGTGCCTACGTGACTCGAGTGCCTTTCCAGATTTCAGTTGGCTGTGCACGCGATCACGCGTCATTCCAGTATAATGCTGGATGCGATGTATAACGAGCGAAAACGTTTGGGTGCGGTTACCGAGCTTCGACATGTGCTAATAAAAAAATGTCATTAAATGATAAAACCATCAGCATATCATAGCCAGTTGCGTGATGCGCATTTATATTATCAGCAGTATATATCAATCATTTCCGAACTCTGATTGAAAATCTGTCTGACTACACACTGGTTTTCTCTACTAGCAGTATTCCCTTATTCATAAAACTTTTTCTACTAGCGTCTGATCAAAACGTATACAAAACCGTTGTCCTAAACATAAGACAACATTTCCGTATCATTATCTCTCGCTTTAGATCATTAATGTGATGGAAATCAGGCCCCAGGACGATTTTCTGACGTAGACAGATTTTTTTTTTTCATTCATCGGATCATTCAACCGGTGCCGGTTTTCGAGACTCCAGAAAGTGCCACTTGACCAAATTTATCGATTTCAACCTCCTGGGGTGGACCTGGAGGGGCTTCGAGTCTCAGGTGGTTCGAACCTGAGGAGGTAAGAACACTTCTGTACCTGGGCATTCTATTTTAAGCATGACTTTACATTGTATTTCATAGACTGTCTCTATTGTGTGTTTGTAGGATATTTTATACGCGAAGTATTTTTGTTCGGCTTATTCCATATACACGATGTATTTTTGTCGTGGGTTTTTTTTGTCATAGGGTACCACTTACAGGGTTATTGTTGTCGAAATATTTTAACCTGTCGAACTTTCAACACTGTGAAATCTATTTTTTCCACCCCTTATTGTGTCTCTTCGTTGAACGAATCCTTGGAAAATTCGTTAGTTAGAATTGTTTGCAGAAATTCTTTTAGTATAAAATTGGATAATCTGACCTGATTTGTTTCGTGGTGGAACTGAATGTATTTCGACTTGGTTGTGTAAAAATAACTGTCCATTATCAGCTATTCATGCTCGTGAAAAATAAACTTTGCTCAACCACGTTCCATGCGTTCTAACTTTAGGAAACTGAGTGTATAAAGTCCCATAATTTCGTTACTATTTCGATTGCGATAATTCACGTAACCACACATTGTTGAGATTTCGTGTAGGAGCAAAAATGATCCAAAATACGAGTCCACTCGATATTGTCCTGGTTCCTGATTACGTAGCCGCCCTAATTACATGAAATCCTGAAGGCAAGTTTCCAGAAATATCTCTGCTTCGCTCACCACATTTGTATTAAAAGTAATTTCCAAACGCAGTCATAAATTGCGAGTTTTCATCGCGAGTTTTCTCGGCTAGTGCTTCGCAATGCAACGAGAATACTGAATGCAGAGGAGGATGTAATTACATCTACGAGTTTGCTGACTCGGTAGCTAAAAATTTTACTAAATTAAAATGATGTCATTGTCGTAAATTAATTAATAACGCTGTAAAAATGGCTGCAAAGAACGTTTTTGGCTTTCGGAGATTTTTCTCGTAGCCAAAATGTCAGTTGTGCATGGTCTGTGTCATTTATTTCGCGAGAGCACACAGATTCGGATAGTGCATAGTGTTATAAATATGACAGGAAACTCCTCTGTACAGCAGCGATTAAATCAGGTACTTCAAATGCAATCGAATCCGGTGCCAACTGCTGCGTCAATAATCCTCTCTCCTCTTTCATTTCAAGGCTTGTTCTCTCTCTTTCTGTCTTTCTCTCGGACATTCAGTTTACGGACGTTTAGAATAATGGCATCATATAGCAATGATCGTCGATCTTCATGTCGACTTTGTGATTACGAGAAAACGAGATGAAGAGAATCGATTGACATCCCACTTTTATTCTGCAGCTGCATATCTATCAGCCCTGCCCAGCATGTGTGGCTGCGTTGCATTCGACGGAAGTGCAAATCGTAGGGAGAATATCGTCGAGCATGAACGATCGCATCACAACACCAGGATTATAGGATTCACGAAATTTTCGTAATGGAATTTAAGCCTGAGATCGCGACGTGTAAGGTAAAAATTCTGCATTTATTCGAACTATTCAGTCCGATTGTAAAAATCGAATGTTCGTCCGAGTCTTCGAACGTAGAACCATTGGAAAGTGTGTAAACAATAAATTTGAAATTCCTTATTTCCCAGTTCGAATTTGTAATCAACGACCCCAAAGTCCTGGGAAGAACCGAATTGCAAATCAATTGCCCGACAAAGAAATATTTTTGGCTCAAAGGGTTGAAAATGACATTGAATTTTTAATCGTCGATGATTGTATGCGCAGGCTGATGATTAATGGACAACGGCGATGATATAACGATTAAGGGATTTAATATTCGCGGCAGGTAATGCTATCTGCAAATACGAAGTGGAGGGCCATTAAGATATATGTCCATGAACAAAAGCTGATGGTTTACGTGGATATTCATCTAATAATGATAATAACATCGATAGCATAAAGGGAGAGAACATTTTGCCTTCCTAGAGCTGGATATATTCATTCCAGTAGAAAGCATGACAGCACAACAGTGGTCGATTGATTAGGGAAAAGCCTCGACTAATTGCACATAATCGAGATCTGGATTAGAACGCATTACAGAGCGAACGTGTATAGATCGGCGACTATACATGTGCTTAGGGCCCATAAATATAGTAAATACGTGGAATCTTCAGTTTGACTATTCGTACAGCCTCAATGGACGTTTCGACGAAGAACTAATTTGAATCAGGACTGGAGACTGTCTGGACTGTTGAATGGACCGTGAAAACGTAGAGCACGAGTGCAAGTTCGGAAGACAGAAAGGATTTTTATTTCTGTCCAGAGTTTGTATTTTATTTAAAAGCAAATAAAAGCGTGCAAGTTGCGTTTAGCAACGAAGTGACAACTTTGGGAAAGTAAGAACTCTTCTTGTTTTTTTTTACGGGCAGGAAAAATTGGTTCGCGCAAGGAGAAACTCGCAACTGCGTCTAGACAGTTTTACCACACTTCATTATAAATGCACTCGAGCATGCCGGTTTTTTCAAGGGTTCGAATTCTACTTCTTCAACTTTGACTTTAATTTCTTCTTCATAAAAAATTACATCCGTGGATTTGAATTATACTCGAAAAACTTCGTCTCGTTAACTTCAGATTTCTCAAGGAAATTGACATCGAGCTGTAAATTACGGTTGCTGCGATATTCTCAAAAATAGGCAGAGGATGAAAACGTCCAGATATGATGATCCATCTGGAGATTGGGTGCGGTAAAGTTCGAGCGGAAATATAACGACCTAAATGACTCGATATCTCGAGCTTGTGAGATTCAACGCGCAGGCAATTTCCTCTATAAAGTTTTATCCATTCAATTTTTCTTGCTCGTTATATTTCCTTTTCAAAGTCGTGTAATTTCGATCGTACACGTCACTACGGGAGCTCGTCATTATTATACGTAGCGAGGACATGAATTTCCATGAAAATTTGAATAATTAACGAAAAGTGCTGCACTAATTAAAATAATAAGCACGTCTCGCTCAAGGGACTACAGTGGATTCAAAGCTGAAAAACAAACTAGTTTTCCCCATGTTTTTGTCAACGAAAGCGACAGTTTTACTAGTAACGATTAATTACGTTCCCATACGATAAATTTTGCAGGAAATTCTCCATTACTTTCCGGCAAATGTGTTGGAATGACAAAATGTTACAATTATCCCAAGGGAGGTTCTTGAACAATAATATAGTTTGTAATTTATATTTCTCAAGATCGATATTAACTAACCAAGCAGTATGGTTCGACTGGTTTTAAATTAATGTTGAAATAACAGAGATATCAAGATTACGAAGCGGTAGTTTCTATGGGAAACTAAAAATGTAATAAGTATGCGATTGAAAGTTCCGTCAATGTTTGCAAATTTTCATGCTATCGAGAACATGTCTGCGGTAGGCAAAACAAGCTTGTAAAATGTAGAAGATCGCTGTAAAAATTATCGTTACAACGTGTTTCGTGTTAGGAGTTACGAATAAAGTTTTATAGCTTCGTATTATCCGTGAGTCTAGACTAATGTAAAAGCGAAAGAAAGAGAGAGAGAGAGAGAGAGAAAGAGAGAAGGTAGAGGGAAAGTCGAAGGTCCCAAAGTACGCGGCTGGTTGGCGGCTAAAAAAGTTATTTAATCGATTTGGCTTTTTCCCGACCGCATCGGACGCGAAGCGCTCTCAGTCTCCGTCCTTCGTATCTACTTGGGCGCGGTATTCTCATACTTCTCGTAGAAACGGAGATTCCTAAGTCTCGAAACTCTGAAATCGACGTTGTAGAATTCCCCTCGTTGAAAAGAACGCGAAAAGTTTGACGCGGGTATTACGGGATGCTCCGCGCAAATGCGCGAGAATGAAAAATCCACCGAGAGCAAGAGAATAGACGCTAGTACTTATTCCGCTGAAATAACGTTTCTCTTCACTTTGCAGAGGTAAGAAAAATCTTTCGACACTGACAGACCCTCACGGAGTTATTCCGTATTCGTGGATATAAACTGTCGAAGAGAAACTCCATTCTTGCTCGATTTACCAGTTAAACTTTGATTACGAAATACTATTTTCCCGAAAGCTTCCGGACCGTATTACGAGAGCGATGAAACATTACTATACATATATATTTTACATTACACACACTGCAGTGTCTTGAAAGTGAACAAAAGATTGAAACAGTAACGTTCAGTATAATAACTACCGATAATCGAAAAAGCTGAAACTGATTGCTGGTAAATTTGAACAGTGTCGAAAGATGGTTAAATTGAACTTGCAAAAAGGGCGAAACAAGTTTAAACATTGAGTGAAACAGATTGGAACGGCATACTCAAACAAAAGTAACTGAACTAATTTTAATCGGTGTACTTGTAAGTCTTGTTACAAACTCTACTAGGACGAGGTTCGTCGTGCACATATATATAGCTATTAATAACGTCAACGTACGTAAATCTGTAAAGTAGGAAATGTTCGTCTCTGTCTTTATTTAGGACGACGTACAACACTGAGAACTACGCCAGGAATTTCGACAGATTTTGTGACAGAAAGTTGTCTCTTTTCACGTGGAAAAATTCCATCAAGATTTTACGTTTTTTTTCTCATCGCATTTTGCATCAGAGTGAACGAAACGATGCGCTTGTGAATGTTGCGTTTTGCAGCAGTGTTACTGCGATTAGTTTCAGCTGGAAACCAGTCGGCAATAGTTTCGGGATTATGGAGATTTTAGAAGGTTTTGGGAGGCACTTTCCAATAATTCGTTCGTTGCATCGATATTTTTTGGAAAAGATAAGGGAACAGTTAACGTCGTGTAAGCGGTAGCGTTCCACTTTTAGTGCTGGGGATGTAAGCTTAAGTAGCTTGAGAGTATATGGTAAAGGGTTAAAAGTAAAATATGAAACTGGTTGAAAGGGAGTGAACAGTTGGAGAGCATAAGTTGAACAAAGAGTGTAAAGCTCGCTTTTGTATCTTGGCCCATTCTCATTCTTTGTTCCCTCTCACTCAGTCTTTTGAGTTGAACATTCCTGCTTCGTAACGTTCGCGTCTTCCCTTGAACGTAAAGGGTTTGCGTATGTTGCACTAGAAACGATGGGAGAAAGAAATGAACTCGGGAAGCTGAGTGGGTTGGGAAGTGCTGATGGTAAGGAAGTTGAAGAGAGGTTTTATTCTCGGTTTTTTTTGCACCCCCAAAACCGTAACGCGTTCTTTGGGCCACTCAAATAGATTTCATTTCCTTGGGTGAGCTTTCAGCGTGTTATTCCTTAGATCGTAACTACGTCTGTCTAAAAAGAGAGGGAGAGGAGGAGTAAAGCACGTAGAGGGTTGGTTTGAGAGAAGAATCAAAATGGGAGCCCACTCCTTTATATCCTGCGAACCTCCAACGTCGTCGTCGCTCTTGGCCCCTCACTAGGCTAGTTGTGCCTTTTGTCGAGTCCTCCTACCCCTTCCTTCGATTCTCATTTCCACAGACCTCACACTCTCTCGGTTGTTCCAACCGTGCTTCCCATTTCCTTTTGCACCTTCCAACTTCACTACCCTGAGTAATTAACCACCCTTCGTGAAATCGCCAAGCCTTCTCTCACTCTCTCTCTCTCTCTCTCTCTCTCTGCTGCTACGTTTAGATCGTATTACCCAGGGTTAGTTTGGCTTCTCCCGAAAATTGTAACCACCCCACCACAAAGACCGTTCTCCGACCGTTCTTACCTTCCGGAGAAGTTTCTGTGCACCACGAGCGTTTCAGCCAATGAACATAAACGCTTCGAAGCTCTCTGCGTCTTGGTAGCTCGGAATATACTTCGTTACGGAATGTTCCTATGCTGGCTAATTATAAGATCTTGATTTACCACTAATTTACAGTTTCTGCGGAGAAAAAATTTGTACGCTAGAAAATGCTCCGAATAAGTCGAGAACAGGCTGAAAAAAATACTTGTCATTCGAAAACTTGACGTAAATTGTGTACAGATCCCTCAATTAAGGGTGAAGCATTAGGGCGCTCAATTTCCTCAACTTTCGAGCAGGAACAAGTTTTATAGGAAAAATTTCCCCCGAGTCTTTTCTCATCTGCTGGAGTCTATCACTTCTATCGGACAAGCTTGTGCGTTGTTAGCTGGGATTCCCTGAGGGTATGCTTTTGTTGGACGAATCTTGAAATTTGTATTGCTTTATAACGAGAAACCTTGTAGCGAGGAACTTGATCGAGCGTAACGAACATTCGTTAAGGTGGAATTTAGTGCGGTAAACTAATGCGTGGGACGCCCTTTTGATATTGAAAGACAAGAGAGATAGATGGTGTAAAATCTTTATCGTCATAAATATGCCCGAGGGAAAATTTATAGCATACGATACCTCTCGTTATTGTAGCGATCGAGAGCAAAACGAGTATTAGTCTTTTTGCGGTCTACCGCCATCTCTCGCTCAAGTTTTCCGTTTCTCTTCGACGCGAGGCGCGCGCGGAGCTCCTTTTCTATAGCAGCCGCGTGAACACGTCCTCGAGGAAACCCCATGACGGCTTGGTTATTTATTAAAGTCGAGCACAGTACGCTTGAGCTAGTGTGTGATAAAAAAAAAAGAGAGAGAACCGAGCGGAGAAGTATAACGGGTCAGGAGCAAAATGCGCGAGAGGGTGGTAAGGACGAAAGGCGTTTATGCAAACGATCCCTGGTGCGGACGTCTATCGACACAAACGAGAGAACCGCTCTGGGATAGAGGCCAACACCGAAAGAGAGCTCGTTCGTCATTCGGGGCAGGTTTGTTCGTCGTATACTCGCGTTGACGACGAACCTCGCGCTCTCGTATCGAGAGGCGTTTTTTCTCGACGCGAATAAGAAGCATCGATATAAAGGGAACTCGAGTGCGAGATGAAGAAAGAGGAAAGTAAACAGGAGCAGAGTAAAGACGGACAAAGAAAAAGATAAAAACATGCTGTTAGAGCGAAGGAAAAGGAGATTCGGAGACGTAGAATACGAGCTGAGCAGGACATCAGTGTGGGAAAAAAAGAAAAAAAACGAACGATCCTCATCATTCTCCACGCCTTGGTGAGTAGGTGTGGACCAGTATGTCGTATGCGTGTGTCAATACCATTTCATTTTTACGCTCCCTCTCAGCATCGCTTACACACTTCATACGTACGACACACTCCTACGATTTATAACTCCCGAAGTAAACGACATATTGCGAAAATAATAAAATATGACATGGGCCAGCCGGTGCTCATTACAAACAGCTTTTCTAATGCCTCGCGCTACACACGTTCCTTTTGAATGTGGAGAAAGGAAAAAAGAGAACGCTCGTATAACAAAACGATTACCGCGCACGTCGTGCTGGGTTCTGTTGAAGCCCAATGACCGGATTTTATGAACACACACTGCGTTACAGAAAATATAGTTGCGAATTGAGCACTGTGACTCGTCTTCTTGAGAAACGCGACAAAATTCTGTTGGCATTATTTTTCTTATCGCGCTTACACGCTCAACGTCCAAGGCACATTGTCCTCTCGCGGGCTTATCAGGACAGGCAAGTTTATGGACTTACTTCCGGCCAAGTTGACTGTTTCGAGTAACAGGATAATGCCCGCGTGCTCTGTACACCCGAATGACAATTTTATATATCCACCGAGACTTTTACTCGCGTAGCGCATCTTCCAAGTGCTTTTTTCATGTTTTTCTAGCCTCCTGACCGAACCCTCGGATTTTTCACGGAAGCAACGTCCGAACGAATTATCTCAGCGATTTTCTTCTCTCTTTCTACATCAGAGCTCTGCGATACCCAGCGCAACCAACGCCAAGTTCATCCCACTATCCACAAGGGAGCCCAGTTGCCTCGCAAAGGAAAGAAAATTCAACGAGTGCGAGAAGGAGAGTGGGAATGGACAAAACAAGTTTTCGCGGCAAGACTCTCCAGGTCCGAGCAATGGAATTCTCTTCTTATTCTTTTCCACTCGTGCTTTCTTATCCGTGAGACAAGAGTTACTCGAAAGGATGAACTCGATGAAGAATCAGAGACAAGCGAGTTTGGTTTAGCGCTGTCAAACATCTCCTTCCCTCCTCTTTCCCTTGCCAAAAGTTTATAGAGTTCACTTACGTTTCTTTCTTCAATAATCCTAGATTGGCAATTGCCGCAAGTTGCAAGCCTGGTCCAAGGAACAACAACGTTTGATCCCGTCCCAAAACCAAGTGCTAAGACTTTTTTCTATTCAGCTTTTTTTTCAATCCATTTTTATTGACAGTATTCCGAAAAAAGTTGAAGAGGAAAAAATTCCCGTAATAAAGTCGTTTATTTCCGGAATGTAATTGTGATAAACGCCTCGGAGAATGTGTTTCGGAATCTCTACTCAAAGGGATCACGGACGTCTTACATCAATGGGCAGTTTGTGCGATATATCTGCATGTACGAATACCTGCTTTTAGAGGTTAGAACGTAGCGTGATTCGAGCCCTTAGAATTTGCAGAAGCTTTGTGTATCGGACAGCCTATCAGGGAGCCATGACGGGGTAACCCTTGTCCGATGGTTCGGTCAATCGTGACTATGCAATAACGTTACGTACATAGACTAAACACATGAATACATAGATATGAAATTCGGCTACGTCAAACATTCGGTTGAACGGTTTATGCTCCGATGCTTTACTTCATGCAGTTGTGTGTACCTCGGATAACGGATGAATACACCTTTGCATTCATCCACTTGGGCAGCGTCAAAGCTCTAATGCAGAATTCAACAATAGCAGCCTGATCGATGCGTTTCCGGAGCAACTTTACACTCGGAATCATCGCAATCGAAAGCCTGTGAGCTATTTTTAATCCATCTTATTCAATGGCAAATGAAAGATGGGCATTGCACCAACGTCCTTTATTGAGAACGTTTCGTGTCAATTCCTGGCAGAGTTTATATGACCCGGTCTTGTACGAGAGATTTCATGACTCCAGTCTCTTTGTTTCGTTTGAAATGAAATTGAGAGTTAAAAAACAATGAAACGTAATTATTCATCATTTTACTATCAACGAAACTTATCGCCGGATCGGCTGGACAACAGCCACGCAGCTCTGTCCCACAGATAGGAAAATCACCCGACAATGCTAACCCACACAATGAATATATAATGGTAACAAACGTGGCATGGAATCTTATGAATGGTGTGAGAGACGGAATAATGGAGGTTATCCAGCTCGCATACAACTGGCTACACGTAGTCGCCATTGCTGCATGGTTCTGTTTACCTGATTGCTGGCCATTCGCTTTCCGTAGTATTCTTTATACAAAAGTTTGAAACTTTAAAAATTGATAGCTGCATGAATTCGTGATGAAAAAAATGGTTGAAAAATCCATTCAATATTTTTTTTAAAGTTGTAAATAATAAAGGATTCCAACGAGACCTTCCCATTAGTGCCGTTTTACTGTTCGTATTTTTAGACCCATTTACTTCCCAAACGACGTGCTCATGCCCATTGAAATGAAACGAGCCTTTGCCCGAATATCATGGACGATACATATTAATCAATTTTGTTTTTTTTTTAATTTATTTATTAATATCGTTTTGCATACAAAGCCCTCAAGCTTCATTGACTAGATGGAAAATATTCGGATTAATTAATTGAAAAGATATAATGTTTCGAGGTTACTCATTTAATGAAATTCAACATTTATTGCTACCGTAAATAACTGTGATATGAGTGAAACTGATGACGATGGTTAAATTGAAATTCATGCTCATACTTTTTNATTTTTTTTTTTTTTTTTTTTTTTTTGCGGTGCATTGCGAAAATTTTTATGTGCTGCTACCGTTCTTCGTATCTTGGTCTCTATCACACGTTCAGGATTAAAGAGAAGGAATAAGTAAAGAATGGAATGTAATTACTCCGAGGAAGAATAATACTGTCGCGCCAGCACATGCCACAGAGACAAAATAATTGCGAGATCCATATGACAGTAGAAGAATGAACAAAGAACACAATCTCTCTTTCCCCACAGCTCTTTCCCTTTCTTTCTCTTTTTCTCTCACTCTGTTATTGTCTGGGGTTTCTCCTCGGACAGGCGCATCTCACGGAAGCAGACATAATGAATTCGTTCCGTGGGTACGTCATGAGTTTTGTGTTTAAGCTGCTGTAAAGCTGGACATGGGAACGTCGCATTCCTATACATTTTCTCCGCATTCGCTCTGTGCGAAGGGTGGGCAGCCTTGCAAGTGGCAGGTATGAGAATTTTTTGTACTTTCGTGCCATATCGTCGCCATTGTTTGATTGCATGGAAAATCAGCGAATTAAAACGAATGCAATCGCGGAAATCTTTTACAATCGATTCTCACCGTATCAAAAGACTCGTAACTGTTGACCAATTAAAAAAAAAAAATTCGAGTCTCTTTCGATGAAAATATTTGTCTGTGCAATGAACATACTTCGGGCGTCAGATTAAATTTGAGAAAAAGGGAAGAAGGAAGAGTTGTGTGCAGGATTCGAGAAATTTATGTGGTACGTCTCTATATCTCGCTGAGAGAAGTTGCTCACGGATTAATATCCGTATCATCCTCTCGCATAGCCTTTCCACCGCGCCTTCAATCTCACGTATACTTTGGCGTGTGCATCCACCATACACCACAGCAGAACTATGAAAATCCTTTCGTCTACGCTGGCATGAAGCAGCGATGTACGAATATGTATTTGAACGAATATCTTCACACGTATGCAGACAGAGACATATCTGTTCATATGTTTTTGTGTACGTATATATTCGAGTACTCAGACTTATAGAAACGTACGGGGAAAGCCCTCGCGGTATCACACGGGGAGCTGGCACCCACTAGGGTAATCCTACTGCTGCGTTGGCAACGCTCCTTCGATTTATGACGCTATACATGCTATTTCGACAATGTTTTCTGTCTTCTGACTTACTTTTTTATCGTTTCGTTGCACGTATAAACTTTATTCAAACCGCAATTCCTTCGTTTCATTTCGTATCTCTCTCTCTCTTTTTTTCTCTTGCTCTCTATTTCTAGAGCTGCATATTTCGCATGCATCTTTTCACGGTTTTAGCGAAGCGTATTCAGCTTTCGTGTACACAGATCCCGCCATTTCAGGAGCTTAGTTTGGAACTCGAAACCTCTCAAAAGTCTTCCAACTCATTGCCTTCTTCCTCCTCTTTCTTCGTGATCTTACTCTGATTCGACCGTGCCGCTTGTTACACAGGTTCATGCTCCCTGCTGTCGTTTTCGCTTCTCAACTCTGTCTATCATGCAACTTGTTTATTCCTTCTTCCGGCATTTGTAATAGCCGGAATTTTCCAATTCCATGCCGGAATTACTAAAGATAAATTCTCGAACGTCGGTTGGAATGAATTGGAATCAAAAGGGTGAACAGAGAGAGAGAGAGAGANAGAGAGAGAGAGAGAGAGAGAGAGAGAGAGAGCAAGAGAGAGAAGAGTAGAATCTGCAGATTCATCGAGTAGGAATGAATAGAACGAGAAATTGTACAAACTACCACATCGAAAGTAGAACTAATAGAACCAATTTTCAGTAGAACTGAAAATATCGAGTCACGTGCGCAGTACACTTTTTCATACTTCAAAAATCATCCAATTTTTTTTAACACGACCGACAACAAGACATCATTATTTTTCCCCGTGGTTTTTCATCTCTTTTTCATCGATTACGATCTTCACCTCCCAAAAGTTCGTCAATCTTCTAAATCCCCGCTATCGTCCTCAAAAGCTCGTATCGAGTTTAATCATCCGTTCGGCGTTGGTTATTTAATGCAAGAAGCTCTGGTTTGGGAAAAATATTCGAGAGCCATCGAATATTTGGACTCTGCCAAAAGCTTCTGAAAAGTTTTCAAAGTTGTGGGGTTTTTTCTCTTGCATAGACACATGCACACACCCTCGCATACTCTTGACTGTTATGTATAATTTTCTCATTCACTCGTCATATCTCTCTGCGTGCATGAAAAAACGTGAGGTGCCCCACACCCATCGGATATATACGAGATGAAGAAGAACGTGGATTGTTGAAGAATGGGGACGAGGGAGTGTGCAGAAGAGAAGAGTATAGCCCCGGAGTATCTGAGATTTCCTCGAGTCCTCGTGTCGAATCGAGAGCAGACAAGCTTCTCTCCACAAACTCGATCCCCCAGAGACTAAGAGTACGCGCGCAGAGACGAGTAGCCTCGATCGAATGAGCGAAATTGCTCTTCGTTGCCCATGAGAGGCTTAATTCACTCGCTGTTCTCAGCTTGTATTGGCATTTCGGCAGTGAGAATTATACTCTCTTCGTTCCGGTTGAAATACACGATGAGTGTCCATTGAAATAACACTAACGCGGAGCGAGTAAACTGCAACTTTTAGTCTGAAAATATAACGAATGAACGAAATTTAATCGTATTTTTCGAATTGTAAATCAAAATTTATTGGACTACATTATTTCGGTAATGCTGAAACGAGGGAATTTGGTTCTGTGTTGAGAACTCCGAACAAACGCTCGAATAAGCATTTTTTACAGTCCATTATTTTATCGAATTGATTTTTTTCATCATTTACGAGAAACGTTTTCCGGATGTTGCAATTTTGTCGAAACGAGTGAAAAATGTATTCATTATGTTTGTTCCTGCGACGAGGGCGTGATAAAGAATCCAACAAATGAGAAATATATGAGAATGCTCGATCGCTCGGAAGATCAAACGACTTAGCTTTGATAAAAAAATTCAATTCTCTCCGGTGCGAAGGTGGATCGAGGACGTTGAAGATTGACGGCTAATTAATCGTGAAACGAGTCTATGACGCTTGTCCCGGAGCTGTGAGACAAGTGAGGCGGCTGTCTTCCGACTACGAGAGGTGGGAAAAAGCGCGTTTTGCAGTATCCACGACAACGCTTCGGACGGGTGTAAAGATACACTTCATCACCGGGTGGAACGTAACCGAGACATCAAAGAGTTTTGCACGTAGCGCGCGTCCGAGTCTAGATGTATACAGAAAACTCGGGTTCAGCATGATCCCAGTGCAGAGGGAAAAGCGTGAAAAATAGAGGCAAGTGCCATGGAAAGGTTGACAGTAGAAATCAAATATTTAAGAAGAGACGAGGATTTTCTTCCTCGTCTCTGAACGGTGTGATGATGAGGAAGTGAAACGAGCAGGTGATAAGGGAAGTGAGAAAACCCTCTTCCGAGCTAAGTTTCTTTCCCTCGCATCATCGATTACACGAGAATAGGAGAATAAGAAGAAAAAAAAGGGTTTTCTGGCATCGCGGACCTTTTGACACATCTTTTCGATAAAACCTCTCGGGGAGGCAGACTTATGACGATCATATAGGACTTTCTTATTTCAACTTTACCTCCACGTGATACTTACACACGGACTAGCCAAAATTTCCACCCCAAACTCATCCAACTTAACATCCTTCTATGACAAATGAAAAGTTTGACCAAAGTGGAAAAGAGGTTTTGAAACTCATGAAAGAAGGGTATGGGATCGTACTACGTAGTTCTTCGAGGGATGACGCTTTCGACGAGCTTTTATAATTCTCGTGTATCTATATATAGAAGATATAGATTCATCACTAGACCGAGAGCTTGGAATCATCCGGACTAAGGGAAAAGAGGACGCGAAGAGTGGAAGGAGTGAGACTTGGGAAACGGCTTTTCACCCTCGTCCATCCACGTTTCCCGCCTCTCTTTTCCAGCTCCGCGCCCCCCGTAAAGCTCGGCGTCTTCTGACTCTGCCCTCGAGAAACAGGAATTCCGGAACTTCTCCTGACGACGCGATTGCCATCTCTCCAACATGTACCCTTTAACGAGGTCCAAGAACCAGAAGAAGCGAGGCGAAGAACAGGATGAATCGAACGACTTCTAGAGCTGCTTTCCCCTCTTTGACTTTCTGGAAAGAAATTGGCGAGAGGATTCCGTCTTTCCAAAAGGCATATTGTCAGCCTCGAATGACGTCACCAGGCACCCTCTTCATCATCCATCCGCTACTAACGCTCTCAGCTTCTCGACTCATTCGTCCCTGTAGAATCACCTCAACTATCCTTCCTCTCCACCTTACAATCTCTGGCTTTTTCACTCCGCCGTCTCCATCTCTCCTAAATACCGATGAACCAGTGAATCCTTTACGACGAAGAAATTTAATATTGCCAAGAGCGGAGCTGTATGAAAAAGCATGCTTTCACACAACGAACCTCTTCCAACAGTTAATCTTTAATTATTGAACTTCCTCGGCGTTTGTTACGCTGCTCCTTTATCACTATTTCCTCCTCTTTCTCTGCCCCCCTGATCCTTATTATTTCCCAATCTGTTCTCGCTCGTTTATTCTCGCTTTGGAGAGTTTCTACATTACAAGGGTGTCGTTTGCTCATGCCATCTTTTCTCATCGTTACTACTTCAGCTCCAATTTCAACTCTTGTCCTTTGCCTATACTTGCTCAGCATCTATGCTCTTCATAATATATTCTTCATCGCTATCTCGTTATTATTCGTTGGTTTTCTTGAAAAACTTGAATCTCCCGTGCTGGCTCAAAAACGCTATACAACTATATTTGAAAAAATGATCATTGAGGTTCGGGTATCTTGAGAACGCTCAGAAAATCCCTATTTATTTGCTCCTCTTGGGAACCTTAATCCCTCCGAGTTTCGCCAAACTCTAAGGCCAACGATCTGTCTCAATTTCTTTCTATCAATGTCGGAATCTTGTTTCGCCAAAGATTTGACGTTTATTATATGAAAACGGGGATTTACCGCGACGACAAGAGGCTAAAAGTTTGCCCCGTGAATACTTTATGCAACGCTTGTAAAACATTCGCCCTATCCGGGCGGTCCACATACGAGGAAGCTCGTTTTTCTTTCTTTATCTTCCCAATAACCATTGCGGGCATTTTTTATCCGAGACGACAAAATCGAGGGCGTGTTTGCATGAGAAAAGTTTACGTTGCATTCGCTGTGATGTTTATTTTTTAAGTACATGAATTTTTAGATTGTAAATGAATTTTTGTTGCTACTGGAAAGTGTGCGGGGTCTCGAAAATGAGTTCCTTGGGGAAAATTTGTTTATCAATACTTCTTACGCACGCAAAGTTTCCGGGATGTAAGGTGGCTCAATTCGAGCCAGTCTGTTTCGACGTGGGTCCCGTGCGAAGCAATGTCGAAGGCAGCACCGACGACTAGTCGAGTAATTAGCGACTAGAGCCAGATCGCAGTCCCTCTCTTCCTCTCTCTTCTTCTCGTGGCCTCGTGGGAACGGTTTATTAGTGCCGAAAGCGGAAAAAAAGAGAAAAACAGGGAGAGAGAACGGGTAAATATTCGCTTGCACGAAAGGCAGCGAGGAAAGGGTGTGGAAATGGCGAGAAAGCTCTCGGAATGCTGGGAATGAGTGGGAGATCCAGTAGTAAAATGAGGAAGGATGTGCGCGTGTGAGAGAAGGAGAAGGCGAGAAGCTCAGCAGCAGGGGAAGGAAGGAATGGAGAACGAGTGGGCTGCGAAGAGAGAGGTACGCGCGTGGTTTTGGCGCCCGGGGGGATAAAGTCTCCAGACCCAAGTGTATCCCAGACCTGGCAGCCTCCAACAGGAGCAAGCAGCTCTCGGCTACTGATATAACCGCGTGGAGAACTAACGAGAGTATACCACGAGGACAAGAGAGAATGAAAGAGTGAGAAAGAGAGAGAGAATGGTGGGCAAGGGATAGGAACGAGGCGCGGAAAAGCACGTACTCCATGCACGTGGGTTATAACTACGAAAAGCCTTCTGTGCCCCTTTCCGCATTCCTCTTTTCCGCTGGCGCTCGATCCTCGCCATGCGCCATGGACACTTGGCGTGGAAAAATAATTGCACGGTGATAAATTTCGAATAATCGGGCTACCGCGCGAGTTTTCATTTTCCCTTTACCTTTCCTTCTTCCTGCTGCTGCTTTTATCTCTCTCTCTCTCTCCTACTTTCTTCCACGCTTTCTCATGCTGCCTCTGGTCCACTGTACTATTTTTTTTCTAACCTCTACCCACTGCGTATCACGGTACTAGAGAGAAGAGGTCGTTAGCGCCCAGGAACAGCGATGCTGAGTCCAGATATACCTTATTCTTTCTTGACACTCGCAACGTCTAATAATAGAAGGCTTCGTGTATGAAAGATGACTGTTCGAGGGTTACCAGTTAGTGTTAATTCGTGGGGGACGTTCGGGGCGCGTCTGCTCTGCCATCTAAGCCCATTATATTCCACAGAATGGATAAAACGGAGTCTCATTCCCCGGATATGAGAAATCCAAGATAATCCTTTTTTCTTATAACAACAAATGGACTCTTCGACAATTGAGTTGGCTGCGAATCTCACTGTTCCCCGTCAGCCTCTTATTCCATTAAGTAAAATCTATGATCACCATTTTTCCTCGAAAGCATTTCATTTCCATGTTCAGTTGCCAAGAAATCTCACCCACTGGCATTTTTTTTGAAAACGCATAATCGCACGACCGAAACAAGGCTCAGCGGTCACCCAACCGAGTGTTGCCTCCGTCGAGGTTGTTTTTTATTCGAAGGATCATCGGAGCCATACAATGAGTTCGACTTGATGTAAAAAGAGTTTTTTATAATGGGACTCCATCGAATTTTTAGTGACGCTATAAATGCAGATGCCAAAAGCACGAGCTGTCTTCGTGAGCCTTAAACAAAAGCTCCGATAGGGTGGAGATTGCGAAGAGGGTGAAAAATATATAAACGAGAGAGAAAGCGTCAAAGAGACGGAGAGCGAGGGAGAGGGTCAGCACTATGCTCATGGCAGGACACTCGAGACTATAGTACGATAAATTTCGAGAGGAAGCACACGAAAGAGCCGGTAGTTGGTCTTAGAGAGAAGAGTTCAGTAAACAACGCCATGTCCAATGGAACAGGAGCCTCTCGTTGATGCTGTTGAGAACGGAGGGTCAGAAATATATGTACAGATCGAGAGTACAGGAGCCTACTAAGAACTGATGGAGAAAGAGTGGACAAGAGGGTTATACCAATGACGGCTGGGCGTTATTAAGAAGGGTGAATCGACGAGGGTATATAAACCCTACACTGAAAACACACCTCACTCCATCTCCAGAAGTTTATTCTCTCGAAAAGCTCGTTTACGCGTGGCAGACCAAATAATTCCGGCTCATAGCCAAAATAAATACATAAATATTTGTACTGTTTGCGACGATGTAAATTAACACATTTATGTGTAAAAATAATTGAAACAGAATCGTTAATTTATCATGATTAATGCGACGAATTCCTTGAAGAATTATCGCGCCTTGAGGTCAAGAGTTGCTTAAGGAGGTCCGGAAATCAATCAACTTCTTGCAACTACGTTGAAAAAAAAATGTTTCCTACATTTTCGATATTTATTAAAATATGTAAATCCAGATTCACAGGATTCCGATTTTTTTAGGCTGCTAAACAAATTGTCGAGTAAATTTTTTCCCACGTTATCTCAAGCGGGAATAATCCCGCTGACACGCATTAGAATCAGCACTGGAAATGAAATCTTGTTAAAAATCGTCGATATTTTGTTGAATACGGTAAATATTTTTTTAATGATTCCAAAATTTTTCTCATTTTCGCAGAATATTTAGTTTCTAACAGAATTGTCAGCGAAATTTACGAGTGGAACGACTAATATTTGCTTCTGAAGAGACTTTGTAAAATATTTCTTGCTGCGATGACACTATTTTTGGAATTATTCAAAAAAAACTTTTAGTCGAAAGTATCGAACAAAATATCCATCTTTTTCAACAAAATCTTGTCTTCAGTGAGGCTAAAGAATTTAAATGTATCAATTAACACACTTGTATACGGAGTAATCTAAAATAATTGCACGGAACATGAATTCCCTATCTTTATGGCTGATCCCCCTAAAATGAAATATCTTTAGATTTATTTCTTTGCATAGGACAGAAATTATAATAATATTGTATTCGTAATTAATATGAAACGTCGCGTTATATTAATTAGCACTCATTCAGAGTAAACTTAAATGATAACTTGGACAATAAACTCACCTATCTTTATGGCTGATCACCCCATGATGACGTATCTCGCAACGATCGGGCTCTCTTTTCCGTATTTATCCACCGAATGAACCGCACCAAGACTCCAGCTTCTGCAAAGACCAAATAAGTGACCTCGTTACAGTACATAAACTTTTCTCTTTGAGTGCATTCAAGCATTTGGATGCGGTGGAGGGAAAAAACTGTGAGCAAAGGGAGAACTTGGTGAAATGTACAAAGAAAAGGAAAAAGAGAGAGAGAGAAATCGAGAGAAAACTGTGACTGTGTGAGAGAGAGAGAGAGGGAAGACTCAGAGGATACCGCCTCTTGAGAAATGCGCTCCTCTTCTCTATTTCATCGAACGAAAGTCCCTGTCGTTTTCCTTTCGCGACGACCACACCGGAGGAATCTTTGTGTACGATCGATCCAACGATCTTCTTGCTCGTATACGTATGTTACTTCTCTGAATTCTCTATCGGTTTGGCATTCTTCGAGTTTCCAAGGAGGATAAGGAATGCTCCTAGAGAAAGCACCGAAGAATGTAACGAGGATTCTCGACCTAAGACCGCCACCGAACGGAAAGCAAAGGAATCAAATAATGCGTCCTTGCAAACGCATTGATTGATTTTTCCTTCCATTTCGCAGATGCGTTGAAAGCCAATTGAAAGACTTTGTCCTTATTTTTTCAGATTAAAAATATAACCAAAACTTTCGGATACCAAAATTTGCATCATTTTTTAAAGAAATTGCAATTTATTTTTTCAATTGTTTTGCACGTTGAATCGACAGGGAAAAAGATTCTCTTATGGGGGCGTTTTTGACTTTTGGGATGGAGGAATAACCGAGGGAATAACCAACAGATTTCGTCTCTGAATGTCAAATTACGATAAAAAAATAGTAAAAAAAAAGAAAATTCATCAACTTCTTTCGAGACTCACCATTTTTTTGTACCTCATTTACAAAAAAAAAAAAAACGTTCTCATGAATTGAAAAAGCTACATGGGGATTAAGGATTAATTCACGGGAAATTTGAAAGCAGAACTGCGGTATAAATTCTTTTGGTGGCGGTTCGAGCTCAATGCCGGTAAGCCGGATGAATTTTACATGAAGTCACCGTGGAAGTGTAACCTTCGGATTTGCCACCCATGATATGGACTTGAAGGTAAGAGACTCTCTAGGTCGCCAAAAATCGAGCACAGTCTCCACTTCAACTTGGTACTTAAATACCCACATGAATATCATTATATCTGCTTGCGATAAAGCTTCGAAGTTGATAGGATGAAAAAGAAACTGGGCTCGACGCTTCTGGGAGCTCGTTAGACCGAGAATCACGTTTTTTGCACGTGGACCATATCAATTAACGTTTTTTGGTAAAATTTACGAAAAAGCGTTTTAGTCGAAATGGCTGGAGTGATTTTTTAAATTTCTTCGTGAGATACAAAAATTTACAAAACTTTTTTTGTTTTTTTTTTTTATCCAATGGCCAGGATCTGCGGAGACGAAAAATAGTTATGAAAACTTTAGACATCTGAGAAACTCTGCTTTTGATTATTTTGCATCGTTCTTCTCCGACGATGTGACCTGCATTGTCAGTTATTTTTGTATATACACACGGAGCGAAGGAGCATCAACCTTCGTGAGTTTCTTGCACGTGTTTACGGACGATGGGCATGGATAAATTTTATCTGGGTGAGCGACTAGGCCAGAGAGAATCTTTTCTTGCTGCGGTTTTCTTTCGTCGTTTTCCTGTTCTCAAACTAAACATATGAAATGGTATATGAATACGCGGTACGTATATACGATTAGGAGAAATATATTTAAACAGTTTTGAGGAGAAAAGCTCGACCGCCCTTCGGGCACGTCCGTTCGGTGGCCACCTACGTTCCAAAGTCGACGCTGAGTAAGAGGAGGAAGAAGGAAGGACGAGGATGACAGGAGGATCTTACCGGAGAACGGATAAAAGGATTTCCAAGTTTCCGGCAGGTGGAAGTTCCTTCAATACGCGGAATGCCTCGAGGCGTGTCTTCATTCTGCTGTTGCCTCTTTTCGTCTCGGAGCTCCCGCGCGCGCTTTCTCGCAATATTTATTTCCCCTCCATGATTCTCCGCGTTCTCTGGTTCGACCCCGCAAAACGCATCGCAAATTTCAGCCTCACCACAGACACGGTATATTCGTTGGAATCTGTCGTATCATTCTTGTCTCCCAACTTATATCATTTTATAGTGTTTGTAGCACCGAGTCCTGTACCTACACGTATATGAAAAATAGAAGTTAAGATATTTGCCATTCGCGAAACGATTTCGTCGTTCCTACACTGACGAGCGTGGTATCGGGAGCTGTCGTTACATACACACAAGTACATAGATAGTGGCAAAGCGAAAAGAGGACGAGAGAGCACACGAGAGGCTGCGCGACGGAATATCCGCCACGGTGGAGATTCAAGAGCAGGGAGGGAGGAGTGTACGAGAGGAGAGAAATTTTACGATTCCCCGTGTATGCTATCTATTCGTAGAGAGATCGATTCCCGAGAGAAGAGCAACGGACGAATGAAGCAGCAGCAGGGAAACAGGGTGAAAGCGCAGCTCGTAGTAAAAGCTACACATCTATACAGCACACACGAGGCAGCAGCAGACGCTTGCACTCGATTTTACCGATTCCAGAACGATTGTCTACCCGGAAACCAGTAACAGCTACACGCCGTTTCACTCGTTCAAGCGAGAGACCGACTCGCGGAGGGAGAAAAATCTAGAGCATCGAAATAAGAAAGACTGAGAGAAAGAGTCCTGCCAACTGAACCTGATGGTACTCCACCATGAAGCTTCTCTCGTATCTCGACACACGTGTTATTTATGCATTTTAATGTTGTGCTTTGGCCTCCTCGGAAAAACCCCTGCCGCTGTATTCATCCCCATGGTTTATGTGCCAATGTCGCGTTTTTCACGTTCTACAATCTTTATGTATTATATCCGCGACCTCCGATACATTTGTATCGCACATACGTGGATTATATTTTATATTCAGACGTCTACTATATATAAATGTTGGTATTTGTGTTACCTACGTGTACACGGTTCGGTGCTATATGATAAGAGCATATATAGAGTATTTACCTACCTAACGGACCCACATACCATATGTCTCGGTGTATCGATGCGAGATTGGTCCAGGAACAGAATTTATGAGCCAACCTACCTACTCTGCCGTTTCACCTAAGCTTGTAAGTGATCACCGGTACTCGGACGTCTGACGGATTCGTGATTTATCGAATTTATGGCCACGCGGGGTAAAGCGAGTGATCTACACGAAAAATACACACAAGCAGAGGCTGCTGCTGCTGCGTTTTTAACCGAGTGTCATGAACCTGCTTTTCTTCTTTTTCGCTTCAAACATGAAGAATGAAACGTGTCGTTAAAAAAAGTTGGTGGATCTACAACGGGCAATGTATTTGTCGACTCTCCGCGAAAATAGTGTATCAAGTTTTTGTTTTAAATTTATTCCAGTCGACGGAGATGATTCGTTAACTTTTTACGAAAATAAAAATATTCAGTGGACTTTGTTGACCTAAATAATGCGTGGAAATATCACTTCGCCTCGAAACTTTTGCCTCCATGCAGACTCGAACGATCCCCTTAACTGCTGAGATTAAAATGAATACCAAACTTTGATTACTGCGGTGTAGCGACGTTGGCGAATCAGTTGATTGCATGGAGAGCCTGCTCCGCTCTTAATTGTGTCAACATAATAATAAATATTCGTATTCGTCTTCATGGAATCCGAATGGGATTGGTGAATAAAGGTCAATTGAACATCAACAAATTGTACTCGAGATTTTGGTGATCCACAGGGAGAAACCTCATTTGCAAAGTCAACAAAATTAACTCAACAATAATATTGTCTTAGTGAGTGATATTAAATTTAGAGAGGACACCGAGTGAATGAAACAATCAAATGTTTGTCGGAATGAAACGAATGATTTGATGAGCGCAGTTTATAAAAAAAAAATGGCTTTTCAATGTATAAAAATTGCAAAATTATGTGTTTCATATTTATCTTTGCAGTTTTTTGCTTACGAATGAGTTTTTTTTTTGTTTGAGGTTCGTTTGGACTGTACTTTTTTGCACTTGACTTTTATTGCGAGAGAAGAGGACGTCGGTGAGAAATGTATCGACGTTTCTCGTGGCTGGTGGTCTGTGGGACGTATACTCGGGCCGATTAATTCGCACCACACCAGCAATCAATTTTCTCTTATATAAACACCTTCGTACATGTACCCAGAAGTATGTATATATATCGATTTGTGTATCAGTGCGTTTATATACATGTACATGTGTACAAAGTGAGATTAACTCTGGAATACAGTACGTAGTGTGCGGTACGGTGTGCTATGTGGTTTCAATCGGAAAAATAGCTTCCGCATCGACGCTTCGTTTCGTGGACAATTGGCCGGAAGGCAATATTTGGGGTGGTTTTCTTCTCGCGCGATCCCTTCCTTCGTTTCAATCGCCTCTGCTCACTCTTTCTCAGCAGACGATTTCTTGACCACATTTTCGTGGGTGTCTCGGCAAGGCAAGCAATGGAATTGATCGATGTCACGGTGGATGCTCCCGCGCAATACCCCGCAGCGTTTCATAGCGTAAAAAACTTGTTTCGCAGTGACCTCACACCCCCTAACGTCTGAACGTTCAAAGATGGCGTTAAGAGAAACGGCATTTTGCTCACGCGAGCGCAAACCAGGTCGCACTAATCTGGAGTAACGAGCTCATGCTCGCACGAGCACATATATACCCGAGAGAACCGATACCTCGATATTTAGAGTTACTGCGAGACTTCACGGTGCACGATTCGACTCTCTCTCTCTTCGAAAAGCTCTAGTTGCTCCAGCGTCGCTTGTAATCGGCGTAACACCTCGGTTTATTGCCACGAACCCATTAACCTCTCGCGTATTTGCTCTGGATGTATACACTGCTGTCTCTCCAATACCATACATATATACGAGTGTCCATTGCATGTATACAAATACATGGAGCTGCAGATACATGGACACTGCAGCAGTGAATAGCGCGTAGCAGGAATCATCGCAGCATGGAAGGACCTTTTTTGACGCACGCGACTAAATTGTCAAACGTGGAATTCCCGAGGACGAACGTCCGAGTAAATTTTCCACTAAATACATTTTCCACAATTCCTGATAAAAAAAATCGATAATGTCAACTGATTCCATTAATTACTGCGAAATTTTATTGCGAATTGAAAACTCAATCCATCGTGAGAGATTTTTTTGCCGAAAGAATTCTAAGGAGATTGCGAGAATAATTGAGATTCATAGAGATTCGTCGAATTGGATCTCCTTGCGACAATCGTTTGCGGCATTCCACTTGAATGATGGTGATTCTTGTAAATATTTCTTTGAACCATTGCACGATCTCCTCCGTGGCAAGGTACTGATCGAAACTTTCATTTTCGCGTGTACCGTACGGCGGCAACGACATTATGAACTCTTCTCTCGTTGTTCTGCTTCGTGGCTCTTTTGAGCGTTGTACTTTTCGCTGCGACTAGTGCACCCAGGAACAATTATGTCTTACACTACCTGAAGTGCAAAGTAATTTCGATGCAACTGCACAATCATCGCTATCGCAAATTGGACGAGATGGAATGGGTATGCAGAAACCAAAAGGAACGATAGACATGAAAATGTAGAAACAAAAGCGAGCGACAGAGCGAGGAGAGTCCGAGACTGACAATGAGAGACAGATAAAGAGAAAAAGAGATCAAGAAAACTATGAAAAAACAAAACAACAGGATGGTAGGAGCTTGCAGCAACAATAACAAAGGGCTGGAGTGTATAGCTGATGAGAATAAAAAAAAGCAGGGTGTACCGGGGAACTAGAAACGGAAAACGCACCAATCACCAGGTTCTATTCCTACCTGTATATATACCCTTTTCACGAATAATTTACTGGGTAACCAAGAAAAGGAGAAAGAGGGAGAGAGAGAGAGAGAGAGAGGGTTTCGAACCCATTTTCATTTGCGTTGTCGCTACCGTCAGTTCAATATCGAGCGACTGTGGAAAAAGGGGAAGAATTCTAGAGTTCTCGCTCTCGTTGACGTGTAAAAACGAATGAAAAAGCCTCCAGGGCTTTCTTCCTGTGGCATTCGGCAGTTTCACATTTTGTAAGGAAGGTCGGGGTAATAGAATCGTGGCTACTTGGCATTACAAAATGTAATTTATTTTACTTCCACGCCTACCCACCATTTCTTATCACCGCCAAGTTCATTTCAACGCTCGACGTGTTCGAATAAACTTCGCGTCTAGTCCTCCAGACGGAGAGAAACCTTTGAGGTTCTTTGTTAGCGAAGAGTACAAGAGAGTGACAAGGGGGACTACCTACTCCACTGAAATATACAATACATACAAATTCCATTGGGGAGAAATATACACGTTGCCATTTAGCGTATCTCATGTGTGAGGGGGAACGTTTTTCATGAGGGCGAAATGCGAGAGTATAAAAAAGCAATGAACAAAATGTGGCCCATTCTTTTGAGCCCTTGAATTCCTTTGACATTCCAATCAAAGTCTTTCGATTATTTATGTAGTCCGAACGTCCGGTCTTTCCACATAATTTCAATTCGCAGGCCGGCAGGAGATCGCGGAAATTCACGTTTCAGGACAATCTCCGAAGTTTCTTCGCTAGGAGTTTGATAAATAGTGAAAAAAATGGTAATCGTAATCGTTCCTGTAAGAAATACCTTAAGTACATATGAATATGATTTTGGGATGTTTATGGAATAAAATTATCAAGTATACTCATTATATTAGTATTTTGATTGGTCCCTTTGTGACGACGAGGATAACGGAATCAACTCTCTCCTTTTTCACGTCTTGTTCGTCGGCCTTCCATTCCTGTGGCCGTAGGGAATAGAATTCCGCGGTTAATAGACTAGACTAAGTGATCGAGGGTTGGCTGAGAGAAACCGAGTGGCAAGAAACGCAGAAGGATGCTACCACAAGGGTAAGTACCCCGCCGGAAGCTTCGCAGCCACAGGGATTGGGTAAAAGGAAGAGAGAAAAAGATGGCAAGGGAGAGGAGCAGGAAAAATGAAGGAAGATGCCAATAAAATTTAGAGGCAACCTCTCTTGGGTAAAAAAAAANAAAAAAAAAAAAAAACCCATGGGTAATTTACTCAATTTCATAGCTGAAGAGGCTCGAAGCTTTTGCTTCTTCGTTTTCAGTATTTATTATCAAATAAGGTACTCCTTACTATCAAGAGGACTCGACCTTTTTTCTGTCAAAAGCATTTTTAAGCATCTTTTTCCTTTCGCGGCAAATCACATTGCACAAATCAGCTGCTTGAAGAAGCTCGTTAATTTATTTAAGTACAGAAAACTCTAGAAATAATATCCGGAAAAGAAACACGACGGAGTTATCGATTTGTTTTATTTTTCGTTCAATCGCATCGAGTCCAACTCATCACGTAGCTCGCCAATTACGCAAATGACTTACTCCACCGAGACGAAATTATTCAAATTCAATACTTGCTCGATCCCAATAAGCTTTTCCGAAGTCACACGAACAAGATGATTTCTTGGTCAAAATTGCAATCTACTTTCGTGCAATTGAAAATTTCCTGTGCAAATTAACGAGCGAACATGTTTTTTTTTCTTCATTTAGGGAATCGTTCCGTTAATGAGGTTCGCCTGCGATAAATGCTTGTGAGCGAAGAACATAGGGTTGAAATAATGATCGTCGATAATTTCGCAAAAAAAATCCTCGTCGAATGCACACGTGACATTCGGTGGTGATAAGTCTCACGATAGTTATCGTAATATCGGATTCATGCATGCGAAACCCAAATGGTGCATGAAGGGAAAACGATTGTTTGCACTTTGCGTGTGAACAAGTCGTTTGTTCGGTTTTAGATCTCTTTCCAACCATAACAGAAAATGAAGATATATAGATGCCTCCACCTTCTGCCGCTCTTGTTCTTCACTCTCCCAGTTTTTTTCTACTTTTTTTTTTAACTATAGAAATATTTTTATGGCTAGCAACGCTCGTGGGTATTTCCCCGTGCATTCGAGCTTTCCTGCAATCGAAATGTGAGCCGCAAGCTTTTAGAAAGTTGATGACGACGCGATCACACGCAAGTTCTACAAATGTGGGAATTCACTGTGTGCGCGTTATGGAGTTCGATGCTGAACGGCACTCAATGAAAAATATTTAAAAAAAAGTATATCATCTGCTCGAATCGCATGGCAAAGTCGACGAATCTCCAGACATATCGATGACACGCTGTCAAATCTTTTTCAAGACTCGAAAACTCGTTAATGAAATTTTCAAAAAAGCCAATTTTCTCTGAACACAAAACCCCATACCGCAAGTGAGAGGCTCGACAGTTGTGGCCACGTCAATGAATCTCCCCATTTAGTAGTGGCGAAAAAATAAAATGAAAGCTCTCTAAAAATACGTACTCGATTTAATTTCGCGAATAAAATGCTGTGGCAGAATATCACGATTTTTTTTATAGCGTGTTTCCAGTTCGAACGATGGAAGTATCGCCTGTTAATCTTTGTCCTTATCTCTTTGTGAAACGGAGTACAAAAACTAGAGATATGCATACGCGAATATGTGAATGATATTCCTACAGATATGGACGTCTACGATATACATATGCAATGTGGAGAATATTATTGCACGTTTATATGATGAGAGAGCTAGTCATGCGAGAGAGATTATCCTCGTGGATGCGATAGGGAAGGTCGATCCTGGCACAGTCAACGGAGATGAGTAGGAAGGTGGAATATATACTGAAATGAGAGATAACGCGACGCCCTGCAATACTGAGCAAGGGTTTGATCATCGAAGCTTCGAGAGAAAGAGACGAGCAAATATGGCTGCCAGAGCGCGCGAGATATCGCTCTGGCAAGCCTAAGCGAAGATAACACTTCCGCAGGAAATGGCTTCCAAGGTCGTGACTGCAACAGCTGCTAAAAAGGAGAAAGGAGAATATGTCTCATATCCTTGCTCTGATGGAAACCATCTCTCCTTTCCTCGTATCAACCAGTTTATATTTTGAGCTTGTATGAGTTCGTACGTATTTACCAAAACGGTAGACACGTTCTATATATATTTTAGCTACCGTTTAGATAGCGTGGCTTCAGGTAATATGAGAGAAATCACTCCTGCGCCAACATCAATCTTCCAACTTTTACGAAATAATTACCCAGTCTTCTTCACTCTCTTCCACAGAAAATTATCATTTTTGTCAATTTGTTTTTTTTTTTCCTTTTTTTGAATAAAAATTTGCTGCTCTGTCCGACAAAATGAAAGTTGAATAATTTTAGTCGTAGAGACGGTGAAACGACGCGAGTGTGATTTCAATTGAATCAGACCGACGAATTCTCAGATTGCTCCGATTATTCATTTTACTTTCTCCGCATATTATGATATTTGTTTTGAATCGACCTGTATAAATGATTCGATAGCCAACGATTTTCTGCCATCTCGAATATTATTGCATGAACTATAGAGGAGGACTCTCTGGTGTTACGTATAGTTTATAGAAAGCCACACGCAGGAGTATCCTCACTCGAGTCTTGAAATATGAGCATGTGGTAGTCGGACGATTAGGTTATTAGCGACGATTTACAGCGATCCCGTTTTCGGTTTACCGAACACCAATTCGTCATCGATGATTCGTGAAACGCCAAACGTGGTGAATTTCAATATACACATAACGGTGAATCTCTCATGGTCACTGTACACCCATTATATATGACGTTTTGTTGTATGACAGCAGATTACATTAGCCAGAGAAACAGTGAATCGTCAAGTGGGTCAAAGATGATCAAGTTGTTGAGATTATTTTATCAAATTATCGATTCCCGGTGCATTTTTTCTGAACAATGCAACTTTTGGTGGTCGAGTACTTTTTATTCAGTTGGGAGACAAATTTATGATCGACGATGTTTTAAAAAAATAAAATGAGGTTTTCGCCAATCAATAATTTTTCTGAAAAACACGATCAACTGCAATTCAACGAGCCACGCCAGAAATGTTCATAAACATTAAAGGTTAAAAGTTCAGGCGCAAGCGTCTTTCTACTAACGCGAAGCTTCCGTTGCGCACTTTTGCCGGTTCCTCGCTGCGAGGGTTGAATACACACGGATAGGGAAATGAAATGCGTTTGTATCCTCTCCGATTGCAAAACGAGGCGGAATAAAAAAAAGCGTTGAGGGAGCGCGAAAGGGTGTACTCGAGCGGCGGAGCTTGAGTAGGAGCTGAGAATGATGGGAAGGGTGAAGAAAAAGGGGGTGAAAAACGAGAGTCTCTGCGGATAAAAAGAGTGCAAGCGGAAGCAAGGTTTGATTAACAGAATGAAAAATTTAAGACTCCCTCGGAAAGCTTCGTTTCCAACTCGCCTCGAGATTTAGTAGCGAAAATAAATCCGTACCCGTCGCAATAAAACAGTTGCAACGCATCAGTTAGAATCAGCAAAAAATGATGACACCGAAGTTCGCAACCTTGGGCTTCTGACGATAAATACTTTTCCCCTTCATTATTTCATCAATTTTCAAAAAACCATGAAAATTTAGTTGAATAAGAATTTCGAGATCTGCTGAAGAAAAAATAAAGAATTTCCTTTACATTCCAACGATGCGAACTTCGAAATCGTCAAAAAATGGTCCGCGTTCACAAAATAAAGAAAAAATCCAGAACAGCAATTCAGGTAGAATTGCGATGATGCCCGAGAAGGAAATAAAAAAATATTGACTAGAATGGTTCGTTGGGCAGATGAATACTTCTCTGAAAATGATGCGTGGCGTGAATTTGAGAGTAACGCATTCATGCGGGTCAAAAGAGCCAGGAGCTTCCGTAATAGCGACGTAAAAATTGACAAGTGTTTTGGGGGCTGAAAAGGCGATGAGGAAAAGAGAGTGCTGAATGCTGGGGATCTTTCCGCCTCGGAAAGATCACTCGGACTACACACGAGGGATGAAGGACGTATGGAAAGGTTTGTGAAGGCCGAGGCTTGGTTAGAGTTGAATTAAAGTTGAATGAGAGTCCGCCTTCGTGTGGGGTCCTCAGGATTTCCTTGTTCAAGGGATGTGAGAGGAAATAAAGCTACACGATGGAGGAAGAGCCATAGTCAGTGGGAGAAGGATGGAAGCAGTCGAGATGAGCGGGAACGACGCAATGGAATGCCAACAGAGGGCGAGAAAAGGAGGGAGTGGGAAAGCTTCTAATGGCTGTATAACTAACACATCTAGCTCGTCTAGATACGGTTCCATGTTTGTGTATGTCTACTATGGCACTTAGCATCGTAGATTAGACTGCTCGAGCGTTAAGCATGATGCATTATGCACGGGACATCTCCTCCGCATCGTCGTCGACCATCTAATCCCATATACCTTCCTTGGGATTAAATATATCTATCTTGTGGCAATGGGCCACAGTCTTAATGGATCAGTGATCTCTGAGTGCTACATGAAAACAATATTCGACCCATCAACTTCGACCCGACCTGCGACTATCGCGATCGAACTAAATGTTTGATGGTTCAATTTCAACCTTGACCTTTCGAACTGAAACGAGTGGGTTGAGCCTCACTGGATTCTCACTCTTCGAATCAAATCATTCTTAATTTACGAATGATCGAACTGTACCTTTCATTTGTATTCCATAAAAGGAAAACCCTTCGACTTGGGCTTCTTTTTGCCTTTTAACGGAACAGGGTCGTTACCAACCCTACACAGTCTTTTCGACCGTAAATTTGTCCTCACAAAGAAAAAGAGGGCCAGCAGACGAATGTCTTCGATTTCTAACAACAAATTTCGTGAAAATTCAGCCGAAAAAATAATTTTCAAAAAGTTGCAAACAATTCAGATCATCGACAAAACAAAACGACAAAGCTTGAGATGCAGGTGCTTAGAGTGCGGAATAAATTCGATAGAGCGAAGAATCGCCATGTCAGCACTCGGCTTATCGAACATTGACCGCATATTTTTGTTGTCCGTTTATATGATTTTTCGTATGGCACACACGTGAAGCAGATCGTTCCGGAAAAGGGAAAGGAATTTACTGAAGCAGGATACACCACTCAGGCACAAAAAAGAAGGAAAGAGACGAATGGAAAGCGTCTCGAAGGCTAGATCGAAGGATTTTCGTTCTCGTCCACAGGACTGGAATACGAGAAAGGACGTTCAGACCTTTCTCGCTTGATCCAGTCATTCCACGTAGCCCAGCAGACTGCACATCCCGCGCACGGAACAAACTGTTCCATTTTTCTCTTCCGGGACAAAATGTTACACAATTTACTCAACACTCGGGTAAAAAAATGAAAATTTGGAATTCTTTTTCTCACCGAAGACAACATTTCCCATTAAAATCGTTGAACCCGTTGACGATTTCTGAACGGAAATGTATGAAAACTTTTTATCTCACTTCCTCGATGTCTCTGGTGCCTCATTCATTTCATTACGTTCCATTTCGTTTGTTCGTTTCATTGAATTTCAATTAATTGTGATATTTCCTTCAACGTTTAATTCGCAATATTTCACACTGGACATTCATCGCCGTCGTCGCAAGGTAAGACGTAAATCTCCGTCTGTGCGCTAAATTTCAATTCTTCGCACTACTCTTCTTCGGCAAAGAGACAAATCAGTGAGGATTATTATGGTATTCTTCGCAGTAGTAATGAACGGGCCGAGAAAAAAAAGGCGTGATTCTACAGTCAGAAAAAAATGCGGAAGAAAACTTTGCAAGGCTTCGCACTGGCTTAAAACCCAGAGGAAAGAATTAAGTAAAACAAGGAGCGAGAGAAAAAGGTGAAGAAAGTGAAGAGTGCAGAGTAAACGAGAGTCCTCGCGCTTACGACAATCTTTTTCGTTTTGCTTCTTCACAACGCTTCTTGCTACACTTTTCCCACAAAAAAACCTGCTCAACCTGCTGCTCCAGTCGAAATAAAAAAAATTATCTCGTTGCTTCTGAGCCGTGTATTTCGATACAATTCCTGCAACAGTTCATCACGGCATCGAAACGTCTAATTGAAACAAATTAGTAGCCAACGTGGCGTAAGTCCTCGAACTCAACAAACAGAACTTTGAGAATATTTTCCGGCGCTCTCACTGCACATTCGCTCGATGTGTGGAGTGCTCAAACAAATCTAAAATAAAGTGGACCTCGTCACGATTCGGCATTCGTGAAAAATATCACGAAAAACGGGTCTACGAGGTGCATGTTAATTTTTTATGAATTTTAAATTGCCAATTTCTCGCACGAAAGTCAATCGCAATGGTCGCACGCCCTAGCATGCATAGAAATTCATAATTCACATTCAATCACTTTTTCCCATCCTCCAAAAAGTCGCGATAACGTTCACCACGAATTTCGGAGTAAAATGCATCCCATGATTTTTTTGTGTAATTATTATTTTGCAAGATGCAGTTTTTTTTTCCAGAAATTCGTATTAACGAAAATTTGACAAAGAATAATATTTTGGAGATCTGTTGGTATCATCACTATGAATCGCTATGCGATGGGACTTTTGAAATTTTAAAGGGCAGCTCGTGGCTGGAGGTTCAATGACGAGATATTTCTCATTTTCTTTTTTTATACATGAAAACTTCGGCAAGTAAAAAAACGTTGCCGCTGATATAATTACTATCCCAACGCAGTGAACTTTGAGGAAGTAACTTTAAATTTTCTCATGAGCGATATGCTTCTTCGTTCGATAGTTACAAGATACACAATTTTATAGAAGGCTCAAAGAAAAGTTTGACGAGCAGCAAAGAAGTTATTGGATCGCTGCATACGACATGCGGTTGACTACAGAAAATTCTAATTAAAGAAAAATGATTTAAAAAAACCCCCAGTAATCAAGAAATATACGATTAATTAATGGAAAACGAAAAAAAAGTATAACGATGTTTTTTGCGTCGCAGTTATTGCCCAAAAAAAGGGGAAACGAATATTTACTTTTTTGGAGAAAATTGTTTCTACACTGTCCATTCCAAGTTCTCATCACGTTACTTTCTCGTGTCATCGTCTCCGATGCCATATTCTTGGCAATCCATGTCAATAATGACTTGGCACACAATCGCAACGTTCTTTATTAAATTGTTATTTGCCTTTCATGCGCATCCAGCGGAGCTATTATGTCAAAATTCAGTTTTTCCTTCGGAACTTTGTCGTCTCTGACGAAATAGGCGAATATATGAGAGTCATAATGCTATTTGGGTGCATTTACTATGTACACAGAGTGTGCACATTAATTCGCGAACGAGGCTCGATAAGTTTCCGAAGCAAACGAGACGACGAAGAACAAGAAAATTGAATAAAAAAGCGAAAGAAATATTTGAAAGCAAATATAAATCATCGAGTCCATCAAATCTCACAAATCTTTTTTTTTTGGAGCTCCAAAAAAAAATCGCAAATGTCGAAAAACAGTTGTCATTTATTCCCAAAGGAAGTATCACTTTTTTTCTGATTTACAAAAATCGAATAAATGGACAGCATTCGATCGACAATGAAATTTCATATGACGAACAAGTTTTTCATCGAAAAGCTTGAATCGAAGTATTACGACGACGATAACAAGTCGAGAAAAGTTTTATTCCTAGCGAATTATTCGCATGTGTACAAAAACGAAGTGGCGGAAGTAGTTTGAGGAGACACGAGGTTTAGAATGAGGTGAGAGTAGCGAGAGAGACAACACAAGTTAAGGGATCCCTGCATGAGTTTCTCTAGCAAGTTGTCTGCCGTGAACGAGCAAAGACGACGTTTTAATCGTGAGTCGCTTAATCTCTTAATTGTGTTTTGTAAACAAAGCCACAGCCTTATCTATAATTACATTATGGAAAACGGTTCCATTTTCGAGTTTCTCTCGTCGCTATTTCTCTAGATGACTAACGTCTCTTTTCAGCTCATAGATACTAGTCCGCGTAATGATTTCAATAAGTTTTCCAGCGTGACTGCGAATAAGGAAGAGTCAATTAACATTAAGTATTCATGTTGTTATTGGAGGATTGACGAAGCCAATAAATGGTATATTTCATGAGGTGCAATTAGTGAAATTATTCCGTATCGCAACATTCGAATGAAACCAAAAAATATCAATGGATCCCTTGGGAGCAACTTTATAACAAAAATTAGAGCTCGAAGTAAAAAATAATCAAGACAGAGGTCATTGAACTATTCCTTGGAATAGCTCGAAGTATTTTATCGATTGATATACGAATTTTCATTGCAAGAAAGCGACAATAATGAAAAAGTTAACGATTTTTGAAAATCACTTGAATTTGCGATTTTTCGGATTCGTCGCTTTCAATTTGATTGAATATCTCACG
The DNA here is from genome assembly GCA_037952995.1 of Hyposoter didymator. Lineage (NCBI taxonomy): Eukaryota > Metazoa > Arthropoda > Insecta > Hymenoptera > Ichneumonidae > Hyposoter > Hyposoter didymator. Next base: position 12,264,409 of record JBAJMU010000003.1, on the reverse strand, counting down.
GAGAAAAATGCGGAGAAATTTATATAAAAAATTACTATGCCCCATAGTTTTCTGGTGACAGTTTCGTCCCCCTGGAAAAATTTAGCAAAAACATAGTAATTTTTCATCCGGAATTGGGCAAAAAATGTCAAATTTCCGCTATTTCCGATAGAATTTGAATAAAAATTACTATGTTTTTGCTAAAATTTCTCAGAGGGACGAAACTGTTACCAGAAAACTATGGTGGCATAGTAATTTGTGATATAAATTTCCCCGCATTTTTCTCCGTGTGTTTATTCATTTTTGTAGTATTTTGTTTGTTAATTAGGCGTATAATAATAAGTTTACGATAATTTACGATTTCCAAATATGGTTTCGGCACGTTCGAGACTAAGGAACGTGCTCTCATGGGTTTTTATCTATCTCGAAGGTTTTTTTGGGTATTTATCTAAACGTTTCTGTGGTATTAGATTGGTTCCATTTCTCAATCCCAATTTATTCTATTTTCAAGAGGATCGTAATACAAAAAGCTCCAATAACATACGGAGCGAGAGTCCTGGATTGGAGAGAGAGAGAGAGCGTGAGAGAGAAAGAGGGTTTGAGGGAAGGCCATGGGATAGAAAATAGTTGAGTAGAGGAAGCCACTTTATTTAAACGAGAGTAGCGTGGTTGGATCGCGGTGATGTTGTTCCTCCCTCGTAATACGCGAAGGAACACTTCTCCCTCTTCCTCTCAGTTATAGCTCCAGCCGGCGCGTCGAGACGGGGCCCGAGTGACAAATTACCGGAGTTTATCCGCGGGCTTTCTCTCTCTCCTCCTCCCTCTTTCTTTCCTTTCGTCTATTTGCTCGGCGTACGCTCGCGAGAATGTACGGCAAAGCCTTCTCATCACAAGAGCTCACAGCCTCGCCTATTCGTTCCGGCTGCCAACATCGTTAAGAACAAGAGACAGCAAGAGGGAGAGAGAGAGAGAGAGAAAGAAACACAGAGAGAGGGAGAAAGAGAACTCGGTGAACTTCTCCAGGACTCCTTGGGGCATCCTTCATATCCTTAGACAGTGGGACAATGCAAGATATCTTTACGGCGTTGCGCACATATGAAACCCAATCGTTATCATCCTCTCTCTCTCTCTCCCTCTATCCAACTTCCTATTTCGCGCCATATATCCTTACACACACGAATACATATGTGATTGAAATCGAAAATGTTCTCCTTACGCTTCGCTCAAGATATCGCGTCAACGTCTACGCAGTGCATATTCACACTGCGAATAATTTATGGACCGGTGAACAGCATCTCATGAGCAGCATTACAAAAACGTTCATATCAAACGGAGACGATTCATTTTTGTATAAAACAAGACAAGCCATTTTTATCAATCCCAATCATAACTAACAGTTCCATTCTCTCCATATTCTCGAAACAAGAAAATTGTTAACCTTGATAAAAAGCAACGTAAACTATAACTGAATCCCTGTTATCTGAAATACAACGGATCGCCATTTCCTACTCTTCTTTCTCACTAATCGCAACACACTGCAGCACTTCCTGTTCGCACATTTTTATGCAATGCCGAGTCCTGAATTTTAACTTCAAAAGAAGGCACGGTCCTCCGTCCAAATCAAATGAAGAAATCATAATCAATCCTAAGAATCAACGTCTGGCATTACTTTGAAAAAAAAACTGTGCTCGTAGACATTTTTGATGAACTTTCTCTAGACTCTTGAACTTTTAATCTGCACTCAATCGCAGGAGCCATCAAAACAATTAAAACCAAGAAAACCCCCTTCGATTAAGCCTCCTCATTCTTTTTTTTTTCCTATTGTCTTCCTCCTCTGGTTTGTGCATCGTTGTTTTTTTCCTCCAATTTGAACCCCTGGCTTCGATATTGAGTTAGGACTGCTTTTAACGAGTTGGCAACGTTATCGGTCGATAGACAACATCGTGGCGTGTCCACTGAGCCATTAACACCGATACCGACCTCCCAGAACCAGCAACCTCATATTTATTGTCCCGAGGTAGACTTATTTGCAACGAATCCTATAAATTCATAGTACGCGAGTCTCATGCATGAGAAGGTAGAATTTCAAGCAAGATAAAATCTGATTGCATGCAGTAAACAAAGAAGAATGATCAAAACTTATTACTCCGATTCGGATGGAGAGCGATGAGTCCTGGCAAGATCAGGACTCGGCTGGTCAACCGTTCAGTAAAAATTGGCAGCATGGCAATCGCGGTCGAGGTTCCCACATTTTCTTCTCGTCATTCGAATGCTATTGAGCGATTTCGAAACTCGCGAGTATTTCTTCGGCCTAACGAATCTAATTTTTCCACGAGATAAAACTCTATTTGTTGGTACTCTGCTTGTTGTATCAATGCTTGAATTTCGTAGCGTCTAGCCCATGGGTATGGCAAAACATGTATTAATGTGATGTAAACACGCTGACCGTAGGCAACCTCTGCTTTAATGATGCTTGATTGATACGCTGCAATATTGAATATACATACACAAGTTTGTATGTACGTATATGTATGTCTGTATAGAAACACAACAGCAGATGTACAATGCAAGCGTTATTGAGCAAGCACCAGGACATATTCGGATATTGCATGCCTATGTATTTCGCGGTTTCATATCAACAGACCGATGTCGCATATTCAAAATATTGCATGCTTAAGTATAGCATTCAGGGCATGGAACAACGACTACTAAGTTATCAATATCACGAAACGACTTTGTTTTGTATTCTTTCAAAATTTTGTATTAACGTTCTTGTCACAAAAACTAAACAGTTTTCTCCTAATTAATTTCCAGAGTTTTATTTTTCGTCTTTTCGTTTCGACAAAAAGTTGCAAGAAAAAAACGAGAGCGATTAGATGAGAAAAGTAAAACCTTGGAAATGAAAAATCTCAAATTCTCAACGTTAAAAATTTTTTCTTCATACGAGAAAATTGTTAATTTTGGTGCCAAGAACGTTTATACAAAATTTTGCATAAACTCTAAATAAAGTAGTTTCCTGATAATAATTTCTCAAATGCATTCGGAATTCGAGTCCCATTCGCTTAGGGAGTTGCTCCAGTTATTTTCAGGTTTCGGATTTAAAAAAAAAATCAAATGTACATGTTGATCTCAATTTCGATAAGGATCCTAGTTTTGAAAATTGCTTCCGTTTATTTTCGGTGTAATAAATGAGAATGAAACTCCATAACAATGATTGGAAGGATTTAACGATTCTCGTTGCATGCTGCACGGACGCGGATTTCAACGCCATGACGTCAAGTGGTAAGTGAAATGCAAGTCGAAAGAGTCGCCATAAGAGACGATGTTCAACGGAAGTTAGCAGACGTCTTTCGTTTGAAGTTGTGTTGCAGAAGGAATGGAGTAGCAAGGGGAGGATCCACCGATTAAAAGGGTCTCTGTAAACGACCGCAATGGGTTGTACTTGGGTCAAAGAGATACAGGTATACGGAGGAGTGTACCGAGCGGAATATGGCACGTGTAAGTTGGCGGGTGGCCAGATCGAGCGCAATATTGTGGCAGCAGACACGAGAGTCGCGAAGCAAGAATTGAGGTGACTCTGCAAGACGCATACGTCGCTCTTTCCGAAACTTTACCAGTACCTAGACTTTTGGTACACAATGCAAATTGTTCATACAGTGTTTTCTCTGCGATTGACCGATGCATTCGTTATGCGCGTTCGCTCAAGGGACGACCAAGGTATGCGACATCGAGCACATTTGAAAAAAAAACAAAAGTTCTTTTACATATCGTTCCTCCCGATGCATCGTAGATCAGACGTTCAGGGCTGGTTGCAGCGGTTGCAAGAAACCAATGCAGGGACACGGAACATGTCAGGAGATTTGGTAAACAATAGGAATACTGCAGCAAGATAGTGCTGACGTTGAAACGGGGTAACGACAAAGGCGAGCAAAAGAGAATCACAAGGTCGAGTCCCTTCGGCGCTTTGGTGTTGCTGTCTTACTTGCGAAAGCAACATTTACTGCTTCAGCAGCAAACCGGTGAGCTTGGAAGCGCGAGGGTCATGTATATAAATATAAACTCGTACATATATCAGAGCAACCTTGATTTACGGTGGAGAAGACTTTGCTGTCGAGCGTTGTCCCTCGAGTATCGCTACAAAACCAAAGTTGCCGGTGCTGCTTCATTCTGTCTACTGCGCATCCTTGAAAACCCTTCTTCATCATCCCACGCAGAAGAACATCCTGATGTTCGGCGATCCCGCAATCACCTGTACGAAACCTGCCGATCGGGCGGTGGCAAAAAGATTTGGGTTTCGCCTCGGATCACATTTCACAAAATTGTGACCTCGGTGGACCGAGACAAAGATGCTTCAAAAAGGAAGCAGCACAGGAGACACGACGCAAGTGTGCATAGCTCCGGATCCATGCGATCTAGTGAATTTCGATTACTATGAGCATCATCATTCTTCCAGTGGCTCTGGCAATCTCCATGGATTTTATTCCACATGCAAGCTCTTGTACCTTTTATTCTTATCGATACATATGAAAAAACTGTATTTCATATTTCACAATATTCTTCGCAACACGAGCAAACGATAAATAAAATTGAGCGATAGTTTGTATTTTCTAGAGATTCGTCAATCATTGTTGTTGCATAGTAAGATCCAAGTTTCCGCTCCAGAAATCTGAACGGTAGGCTTTTTGCCATGGTACAGCTAACCCAACCCATTCGATGAAGATTGTAAAGCAAATCCTTCCCAGCGACAAATTCAAAAGACACTGAAAGACACTCCGATCCACTGGATGATTAAAATTCGAATGTAATTGATGGTAAGAAAAAAAAACAGATTCCTATGCAAACCGAACAATTTTGTAAACATTGCTCGCGGCTGTTGTGTCGTTCGTTTGTCTACAGAGAATAACGAACAAACTTCACAAAGAGGAAGATGGACAGAGAGTTTGTATGCGTGTGTGTGTGTTATTCAAGGAGAATGCAGAGTTGATTCGCTCGCTGGGGTCTCTCTCGTCTCCAGCCCATACTCGTGTACACTGGTTTCCGAGATTCTATGCATCAAAGTCCTCCCAGGTACGGCCACACACACACACACACGCCTATGCACACTCACCCAGCCCAACAGACATAATAAGCTCTGTATCCTTCTCACTTCCGTTTTGCCACTCCCCTCAACTCATCCGCTACTTCATCTCTCTATCTGTCTCGCCCTTTCACCGAACATGTCTTGCTACGCTGTAGTTTCTTCGGTTGACACGAGGATCCCACCCCCGCGCTGCCATCACCCCTTCAACGAAACTGCTCAGCTCTCTATCCTTCGACCACAAGTTGTCACGTTACAAAAGCTCCGCAGGGTGAAACTCCTTGGAAACACAGCAGCGCGTCGTCGGCAAAACGAGACGAGTTGACGTTCGTACAGAACATCTTTCTCTCTCGTCATCTTGTTTTCACTCTTCCCTCTTCTTCCTCTCTCTCTTTCTCTCTTTGGCTCACTCACCCTCGCACTATTCGCCATGATTCGGAGGCAAAGCGACGAGAAACCCAAAGTACGAATGAAAGAAAAAAAAAAAAGAAAGAGCGAGGGAAGCTGACACGAACGCGAATACAGAGAACAGAGTATCGCTGCTGTAGATGCGAAAGCTTTTGGGACAGGACGATTGTTATGAGAAGCTCCTGTCGTCATCCGGATGTTTTGAGTTCCCTAGAAAACTCTCACGTAGGGATTACGAGAAAAAAAACCATCGCGTACCGTATAGAGCTTTGCGTTAACGCAAAAACACCTTAAGTAGCTGACTAAAATGAAAAACTTACAGATATAGATCTAGGTGCGAATATAGGCCAAGAAAAATAGAAAGAAAGCTTCTGGAGACGAAAGAATAATGGGGATTCGGGTGAAATCCTTCCCTCAACTCCGCATTCGCTTCCAGTCGTAAGATGCGAGGCCCTGAATTGTACCAGGCTCGCATGCGTTCGTTTCAAGCCTTTTCACACCACATAGCCAATCCTTCTCCAATGTTTTACGAAGCACTATTGGCAGGCATAAAAGGAATCGTCGACCCAGATCTTCGACACGAGAACTAACCGAACGGAATCTACGTGTTCGGAAATTCCTTTATATTCAACGTCGAAACCATCATCCCTATGCTTCTACGAGTTACCATCATTTATTTCCATCTTCGCTATATTCTCAACCATCGACCTCAATAAATATTGAAAATGTAAAAAAAAACGTCTAACATGCAGATGCATAATATGGCAAAACTTGTAAATTGGTAAATAAAAACATTTGACGACTGGAATACGTTCGAAACGAGGCCACGATCGATGCAGCGAACATTTTTCACGATAATTATTGAAAAATCACTTTCAAACACGACAGAGACATTTTTTTTTTTCATAGAAAAATGAAACCGTTGTTGGCAAAATGGACAAAATCTTTATTCATAGCAAAATGTTGTTGTAATTACTTCGAGCCCTGGGTACTTTTTTCTCGTCAAGAAATGTGGACGAAAAATGTGTTGCAATCTTTATTCATAAGAGAAATAAAATCATTTTGAATAATTTTCCTTCGAGTTTCTGTGTTTTTTTTTTTTTTTCTTTTTTTGCCTCTTCTGCAATGTACTTCGCTCTTGATGACAGATTAACCAGAAGTAGTGGAACAAGACTTCAGCAAAGTTTTCACGAGTATATGGGAGCTACGCAGAAGGAGTTAACTGGTGTAACGGCATGCAATGCCATCGTCGAAGAAGTTATGCATCGTTTCTTCTTTTTCTTCGTACAAGTAGACGTTAAACTTGGGGAGCAGTTTGTGCGAGCCTGGAGAGATCTCTTTATACTACGAAAAGAGGAAAATCCAAGCCCCCTGACGGCCTATAAACCGGACGTAAAAGCTCGAACTAAAATGCGAACTTAACGTTGACCCGCATGCGAGGAAAAACGATGAGTCGCGGAAATGCGTACGAAAGATCGATCATTTCGCTTCATGCTGTACGTACTCTGTAATTATTTTCTCTGGAATTATTTGAAAAATGAAACGAAGTGTAATTCCGTTTAAAAAATTCTGGTCTTTTTCGCGTGATGGGAAAACAGACGCTTGAAATAAATCAAAGCCAAAGCTTTTGGATTCGGGGAAGCTTTGTGAATTTAACGAAAAATACGAGTAAGCAAACATGTGCTCGTTCCAAGTAGCATTTTCATTGTATTGTTATTCATCCAGACTCTCGTTGATGTGATTTCCGAGTGACACCGACAAACTTGGAGAGTTAAACAGAACTTTTGCTCTGGTGCCACTCATCTCATCATCCAGAGATGCAAGAAATTCAGGCATTTTACTATGTATATGTATATATACGATGAATACTGTTTTCGCAAAAGTTTCCATAGAGGCAAACCAGAGAGTTAAGAAAACAAGGATATAGTAAGAAAACAGGGAATAAGGAAGAGCTGGAAAGGCGAGTTTATATAGATGAAGGACGGAGGAGCACGAGGAGGAGAGAAATAACCGTTTTTCGAAAAGGATTAGAGAAGTTCTCATACGAACATAGTTTGCTCTGTTGCAATACAAAAACTCGTAGTAGACGAGGTTTGTGTTGTTGTTTAGGCAACGAAAGGGCGGAAAAATTGATTAAAAGGAAATTGACGATAAGAAGCAAAGAAAACCAAGGAAAAGTTTATGAAAATCGTAAACGAAATGATTAAACTAATTCTTATCAATTGCTCATCTAATAAAATGCATTGGAGCGTTGTAAACCGTGAGTCAGACCACAAACGCATGTGGAATTTCCATAATTCATTTTTTTCAGTTTTCATCATAAAAAATTCACCTAATTCAACTTTTTCGTAGATCGTTTTGTTTGGTATCAAAAAACGAAGAGAATGGTGTAAATTGAACCAGTCCAGCAAACACCGCGATCATTCTACGTTGGCGGAAAGATTCGGGTGATTATTCAGCCTTCGCTACCGATCGATAGAGTCCCAGGGTTTACAATTTTGTTGAAAATATAATTGATCAAGAATTCAGAATTTTACTAAGAAGTTGACACGTTTCGTCACTTCGATTCTTTGATCTTTCGATAAAAAATTGCATTTCGAGCTGAAGCAAATCTCGAAAGCTCGCTCGATCGAAATGCGATCGTATGTATGCAGGATTTTCAATACACGGTGTGTTACGATCGCTATTTCCTACATACATGAAAGTTCAATATCAGAACAAAGCACACAATTTTCTTCTATCTTATATTTATACTTGCGAGAAATTGTTCTGGGATTGCTTCGCAACTCGTGATTTTCGCATTGAGTGATAAAAACCGTCTCGGCGTATCACCAAGTGGAATAGAGCTCGGATAAGGATAGAACAATTGTCTCGAAACGATAAAATATGTCGATATGCCGATATCGTTCCTGCGAATCTTGTCTGACGGTGAGTGGGTTATATGGAAAAATCCACTGTGACTTTTTCCCATCAATCCAGTTGCAGAAATTTATTATTATTCGTTCCGGAACTGAGAACTTTCAAATGAAAATGTAAGCAATGCAGAAAACTGAGTTATACGTGCATTTTTATACGCGATGCATTCTGGACGATATTATTCATATAAATAAATAAATAAATTCATAATATCGACAAAAAATATCGTATCGTGATCAGGAATGCTCATTTTCCGTTCGATTCGATTTTTCGATCATTCGTCATTTCGAAATTTTTCCGTTTCAGTAATTTTTTTTCAGTAGTTTCTTCAAAAAGTTGTAAGAAAAAATCAAAAGGAACGCGACCTCAATTCACACGCGTTCAGACGCAAAAAAAAACTAAAAAATTGAAAATGAAATATCTCAAATTCTAGACATCAGAAAATGTTTTGTTCCACAGAAAAGTTGTTGGTTTTAATGTTAATAAAATGTACACAAAATTTGAAGAAAATCCTAAATTAACCCATTTTGCGATAGTAATACCTTAACGATTATTTGGAAGCACTGTGATGGAGCCGTTGATGAAGTAACGAAATCGTTAAGGAACTTGAAAAATCTGCACGAGCTGGGTGAATTTATTTGCAGCACTGAGGTCACCGATGCGTGTAAAACCTCAACGCGATATATTTATCACTTGCACTCGGACTTTTTTAATTAAACGTTCTTAACAGCTAGGTAAAAATAGCAGGCCACGAAAGCCCCTTCGGCATGAAAAAAGAAGCGGGCGAGAGTTGATACCGAGACAAATAAAAAAAAGGGTACTAAGTAATGTTATATTTTCAGGTCAAACACGAGCCGTATTTTTCTCGCGGTTATTTTTTCTTTTTTTTCACCATTTTTAAAGCCGTTGTTCATGTGCGCTTTTTTTTATCCCGCGTTTCTGCAGATGGGAAAGAGCCCGACCGGGAATTACATAATCCTCGTGAAGTGCCCTAGGATTACAAGTCTGTGTATCTTTCTCTCCCTCCCTCACTCCCACTCTCTCTCTCTCTCTCGCTCTTCGCCTAAGCCGAGAATTTCTCAGCAGGGTCAAGTGCCAGCTCTCTCGTATTAACGTAACTATATTTGTGTACGGTGCGTGCGTGCATGTATGCGGGAGGGCAAAACTTTTCCTCCCCTAGATTTTATGCTGGAGCTTTCACGAGGGAGGAAATTCACGCGGGTCCAACCCGCTTTTCATTAAGACGCTCAACTATGCCACGTTCGTATTAACGCGAATAAGAGAGAAAGCCAAAGAGAGAGAGAGAGAGAGAGAGAGAGAGATCAGAACGAGACGGAGACTGTTTTAAAAATTCTCACGTATCGCCCATATCTCTGTCAGTCTTTAACGTCGGCTCGAAAAAATGGCTGAAAAAGGTTTAATGTATACGACTAATCTAACTACAGTGCCTTATGCGTGAGGTGAAATATCGATATCGTTGGATTTAACGAGAGATAGCCGACCATCTATGTACGATCTTCCACATTATTTACACGCGTGTGTGTGTAAATCTAGTCGTACAGGTATATATATACGTATATATTCGGCTCTGAATAGTATCTTGAGGAAAATAAATCAGATAGAGAGTGAAAGAAGAGAGACGTTCACGAAGCTGTCCATCCTTAATGAGATTTTGGAATCTCTGAGTTGATCCCTCTGGGCCAACTATTCCCATCTATTGTTGATAAGATTCGTCAGGATCGATCGTTTCTGTCTGCTCACCGCGAGGATTTACTACTTCGAGAAACTCAACATAAAACTCGGCTTGTAATTTCTGTACGCGAAATGGTACCGTCCGGCCACGAGCCACCGCGAACGTCTAGGATTGATGAGACTTGTATTACACGTTACGAAATTGCAACGCTCATATTTTCGTCCCGCATTTAACTGACGCGTTTCCGTCTCTTGAATATACTCGCTGCCCAAAATTTCCGAATCGACAAAATTCCTTTACCATTCTCGTTTCTATAGTCCGACTGAAAAATTTCTTCTACACAGTAGAAACAAAATTTTGGTGGAAAAGATCGATATTTTGTTCGACACGTTCAACTAAACGTTTTTTTTTTAATAATCCGAAAAATTGTGTCATCGCAGCAAGAAATATTCTAGAAATTCTCTTCGGAAGCAAATATTTGTCGTTCCAATCGTAAATTTTGCTGACAATTCCGTTAAAAACCGAAAACGCTGCCACAATAACGAAAATTTCGAAATTATCAAAAAACAAAATATCGACGATTTTTAACACAATTTCATTTCTAGTGGACGTCGCATCGACGTTGTTTGAATTTGTGATTACTAGCCACCGACCGAGCAATGCGAGGCCAGTAATCGCTCCCCCCATTCGATAAGCGACAAGCTTGCGAGGTCGATACTCGGTTGGGTGGCCGTTCGGTCAAGCTCGCGCATCAATATCCGAGTAGGAGACGATTTTTATCAAGTTTCTCACGCTACTAACTGACGGGCACGCGTTGAACATGAAGTCACGTCTGTCAATCAAGTATTTCGGAGTTTCCTTTGGTCTCCGTGCAAATGCGATGCGGTAAAATGCATATCTGTGAAATAGTTGCTATGGGCAACGCGGAAGTCACGCAGAAACATGAAAGTTAGTGATGCAGAGTTCGAGTTGTGGGAAAGGCTCCTGAAAACCCGCAAGGGAAAAACTAAGAGAAAAAAACAAAGAAACTTCTTTTTTAGCGTATAGTGGTGAATTGTTTTTCGATACTTTGGAGAAAACCGCACCATAAAGTCAGGAATAAAACTCCGGAAAGACGACGTGCCACGCTGTCGTGTCGCACTCTCCTCCCTTTTTTCCAATTTCTGCATGGAATATTCACCGAATCGTCTCGACAAGTTAAACGTTTTGAAAATGTGAAAATCGCCCAAGAGAATTCTGCTCGCAATGGCAAAAAAGTGATTGGACGCTCGTTACGAGCATTGGAATTATTTTCGATCCAGGATTCCAAAAGCTCAACGCACTAAACTCGCCACGAACTCACATTCAAAAGTAAACTCTTCAGAAACGTTAAAATTAACAAACTTCTGATAAAAATGGTAAATTTGACGTTTAGTCGCGAGTTAACGCCATTCCCGTATTTCATACACGGAGCCTGCGTGCTCGGAACCAAATGGTTGAAATTCTAGATTTTTTTTCAAAAACTGCGTCAAATTTTGCCTGGAATCAAAAAAGAAAAAAAAATTCATATTCGTAAAAAAGTTTCGGAGTTATTTCGTCGAAATAAAAATTCTACAACGTTTCCGACACAAAAGCGTCTATGCCGGAAGCGAGAGGATAAAAAATATCGAGATCTCGCACTTAGTTTCGCTTCGGGCCTTGAAATATTTTCGCTGAATCATGAAAAAAAAAACTGTGAAAAAAAGGAGATTTTGCCGAGCTACTGCCTCGAAGATTGCGGAATTCTTGCCAAATCGAAAAGATTGGACGTTTTTGAAGATTTTCTTTTAGGAGCTCCATTGATTTTATCACTAACTGTATTATTCGTGTTACAATACCAACCGTACAAACTGTATACAGTGGCTTTGCTCGAAGGGATGAATGCACCACGATCGATTCGATGTTTGCTGAATTCATCAAATGCAAATTCGTCACGTAACAAACTTTGCACTCACCGAGTTGAATCCCAATAGAAAGGGCAGAGGGGAGAGAAAATAGGGAGGGGGGGAGGGGAGAGGGGATGCCAGAATCGTTCGGTGAACTTTCCGAGTTTGGGCCGTCCGCGAGACTCTAAGTTGGAGGTTTTCTGAATCGTACGAAAGTCACGATCGATCGATTCGAGTTGGTACACAGATACGTGCAAGTCGTACTTTTTTTTTCTCCCATTTCGTCGTGGATGCGAACAACGCGCAGATGCGTTCAATCTCGATCGTTCGAGTACGAGCTCTTTTATTACATGCCAGAATTCTTAATTTCTGATTTTTCGTATTTCTCCAATTTTCGAAACGACACGCGAAAATTTAACCGAAAGAAAAATCTGGCGTACGATGAACGAAATTACTGATCGATTGAGTTCCGTAGTAAATTTGCTTGAGTTTGGTGAGAAAATTTCGAAAGAAATTTAACGAAGACGAAAAAAAAAAAATTACAACGGACGAAAATCATTTTTCGAGCCGAGAAGCAAAAGTTTTTTTTTGCTCGTTTTTTTACGGACGTTTTAAATATTAAAGTAAACATTGGGTTACAAAAATAAAATTGTGTGTTTTTTGCGAGCAAATTTGTATTTCCAATATCGATTCTGAAAGCTACGCCGAGGCTCTTGTTTACAGAGACTGTTTTCATTGGACGTTGTTTCCGGAAAGAACGGATGAAATTTGAAAAAAAAGGGGAAAGATCGATTTATTAAAAAAAAACGAGAGTTTTGTTTAGAAATAATTTGTCGGTCGTTGAAAATGTTTTTGTAAGGAAATACGAAAGTTATTCGCGTTTCAAGGACATCGAGGAACGTACATAACCTCCTGCGCAGCCTACCGCTCCCTTTTCGTTCCAGACGCAATGAGTCGTACATCACAATATTTACGAATAACCCATGCGCTTGTGAGACTCGACCGAAAACGTGAAAAAAACGTGACTAATCGTCATCGAAATACTTACGAGGTTGAGTTAGACGCTCCATAAAATTCCGATCAAAACACCGAGCCAGGAACAGTCACCGGGTGTGGGGAAGAATTGTCAACTCGTAAAATTCACAAAAACACTCGCGCAAATACATCAAACTGCATTGACACTGTACTCCAAATGTTGAAGAATCGATGAGCCGGCGATACATCGAGCAAAACTTTCGATTGTTTATTCACAATTAACTGACACATTGAACATAACCAAGCGAAAGCTTCTGACGTTTGTCACAGCGGCTAAACCCCGAGAAACAGTAAATGACGCGTGGGTCGTGTCGATACTCGAACAGCTGTTTTTCACTGTGTATTTCCGGGGACAATGCAGGGTAGCACAGGAAATCATGGAGGAGTGGGCTAGCGCCATCGTTCTGTTTCTCGACCAACGTAGTCTCTGTGGTTACGAATTTGATAACAGCAGTCAAGGGTGCAGAGCAGGGTGAACAGAGCGTTGATAAAATCAATGGCGCGTTAGATGGCGTTGAATGGAAAGAAAATTCGCATTTAGTTGAAAAAATATTAAAAAAAGGATTAAGTTGATCGGATTTTATGGTCTATTGGATTTTATGGTCGTCCGCACGACATGGAAAGACGTGCGGACGATGAAATAATACTGATCAAGGAGATTCGATCATCGAAATCGAAATAATCAGAATTTCACAAAATTGCCGTATTTTCCGTAGCGGCAATGGCGGCGCTGGTTGACAAGAACGAAAATGACACGGTTGCCACGAAAACGCGTCCTGGACAGAAAAATCAACAGAATCTTTTTTCCACAAATGTATTCCCCACGATGCGAGTTCATTTTCGTAAAAAAAATCATTAAATCGTCTCGAAAACTTGAAAAATACAGCAAAATTGCAAAAGCACGAGATTTCGGTGGAGCAAAGCATGTCAGCTCGGAATACGATTAGGCTCGCGATTTAGCTTTCGTCGAAAATAACGCCCTCAATCCCACACGAATAAACTTTTTCCCTCCGACCGGCGCCTGCATACGTCACAGAGCTCGCAAAAATTGCAAGCTAAGCAAGAACGTCCCTCGACGTTGATCGGCGAACGGTAAGTAATCGACGAAACTTTTGCTGATAAGACAAAATCGATCTTGCAGTTCCTTTCGAAAGGGTTGGTCTCGTCATGCCGAACATGAGTTTTCTCGATTTTCCGTTATTTACTTGCGACATAACCGAAGTCACGGCCATGAAATTTCCAAATTGCATGATTTTTCATTCTCAGTAAATAAAATCCGACATTCGATCAAATTTTTTCGATAATTCGAATGAATCTCAACATTTTTAAAAGTAGTCTCAATTTTTTTCCATTGTAACTCGTCGAGCCGTTCCAAAGTAACGCCCAAAAAATTAGCACCTCGCTTCAAAAAATCCGGAACAAAAATTCCCCAACGTTCCGTCCGTTGAGGAAAAGATTTAGTTTCACTTCGAGGACTCAGACAATGGGAACACGACTAATTCCAATTCCACAACCAAAATGGAGGAGCGAATTCAGGGAACGTCAAGATTTTGCATATTTCACAGCAACAAATCCTACGCTTTCGTTTGTATACTTTGCGTCGAGTCACTGCGACGTCGCTTGATCCTCGAGTTCGATTTTCCAATCAATTATCCCGATTAGTTGCAAAATATCTTCCCGGATAATAGAGAACGATTTTCCGTCACTTTTTCGTCCTTGTGACTGCAAAATCCTCAGAAATTGACCTTCGACTCTGCGGCAAATCGTTAACCGCTCATGCTCCATTCGTGACGATCTTTCGAGCGCGTTTCTAGACATTTTCTCAACAGACAGTTTCGTCTAGCCTCCAAATTATAAAAAAGTTTGAAGGTTACGATGGTCGTTGACAAAGTCGGAATAATAACAGGATTTCGTAAATAATTACATTTATTTGAATCATCGGTTTTACAGCGTGATAAAATGTGATGCGCCGAGTTGAAAGAAAAACTTAATGTGTTTTCTTCTACGACCGTCTTCTCATGTCTCGGTTACTAATTAAGACGATTAGTCGGGTGAGTGATATGAAAAGAACATAAATGGTATATAGCGAGCATCGCAACGTTATCGAAAAAGATCATGATTGCTTTGTCGTTTCGAGCTCGTATGTTTTTTTTTTTTAATTTTTCGTTTTTTCAATTATTTTTTGTTTCTTTTTCCAAATAGTTCATGTACTAAACTCGACGCGGTTTATAAATTCGTTTTCTTCAATATCTCGCATGAAATGGGAAACACCCATCGTAGGCAAATCGTTTGTTGTTATTTTTCTTCATTCGTTTCCACGATGTTACAAATCCGTACAATTCTCGATATATAACAATATATATTATTTAAAACGTTAGTTATACTCGTATTTACTCATTTGAATAAGGCCACAGTGTTTTGTTGTCTTGTTCGTCTCATATTTCTTGCGTTCCTTTGTTTTTTTCTTCTATTTTATTCGTTTAGTCACTCTTGGGATAATAAATGTGGATCGTGTGCTCTCGTATAAACGTGAGATTGATTATCGATTCGGAGGCCAATCTCGTGTCTCGAAAGTGTATGCAACGTGTCAGTGTCTCTTGTAGCTGAAAATTCTCCAATTATTGATCCTCCTCATTTTATTATTCTCGTATTTTTAACGACTAACCGCTCTCACGTAAAAACAGCACAATATTCATGAAAGCGATCGATTCAAGCACTCGTTACTTATAACTCGCAGACAAAATATTATCCACCGACATGCCTCACTGTACACTTTCCTCAATCGTTTATTATTCACATATATAAATATGTCTGTGTATATTTTTGCCCATAAATATATATGTGTTAACATGTTATGCAAAGGAAAATCAAGGGAGAGAGAGTGAGAGAGAAACCCAAAATTAAACGAAAAAAATCCAAAAAATCGTACGATCCCGAATTTTCCAAATTTGCGTTTTTTCGTGCGTGTTTTTTTGCGCGTGAAATTTTTTTTTCTCTTGAACTTTGAGGCTTTTCCCGCTATTTCTAGTTCATCGAAAAAGAAAAAAAAACAACGTAGTCAGTAACATTGCAGCCTCCGAACTCCACTTTGTTTTTTTTATCGAATCATAGCGAAAGCGCAAAATGAGAAGAAATGTGAGGGAGAATCAGAATGGCACGAGATGGACTTTATGCGACTTAGCTTGATTCTAATTGACTGAATTTTTTCAAATCGTACCTAACGATTATAATAATATTTTATTTTATCATAACATAATAATAATAGTAATAATAATATTAATAATAATAGTAATAATAATATATTATCAAGCGATCCGATTGGACGAGTTTTCCTTTTATTTCGTTCTTTCTTTCTTCTTTTTCATTTAATTTTTCCCTTCGATCTTTCGGACTTTTCTCTCAATTGTTTGGCGATGGAGCCCACGACGAGAGATCGCAGTGCGAATGTTCCGTCGATTCACTTGAGTCCTCGTCAAGATTCATATTTCCCGAAAGATAAAAAGTTAATTTTTTTGTTTTGTTACGACACGAGGCTCATGAACGAAACGAAATTGGGAATTTTTTATCGACGAATTCTCATGGTTTTGCATTTCGAGGAGCCGGAAAATAAGGGTCGAGGGGTTTCATTGAAAATTTGATTTTTAAATGAGCCTACAAAGTCATCCCATCCATGGCTCGTTGATTATTATTTCTGAATATGTGTCCGACGATATTTTGGCTCTTCTCTTCTCTCTCTCTCTCGCCTTTTCATTTTCTTTCTCTTCGCCACACACACATCACTCTTTCTCCTTTTTTCTTTCGCTCTCTCGCTCTCTTTCTCCCTCTACCAGCCTGCGATCTTTTTTAGTCCTTTTTTGGACTCTCATTCCGAAAGCTTCTGCTTGGCGCACTCGGGACAAATGATGTCGTCGCCGTCGGTGATGAATCCACGTCCGACCAGCGAGGTGTTGCAGCCAGCGCAGATGAAGCAGTTGTTGTGCCAGTGCCTGTCCTCGAACGAGATAAAGCGCGTGCCTCCGATTCCTATTTCGTCGAGAATTAAAAATTCATTAATTAATCAATTGTTCGCCTCGATGGGAGGAAAGATGGAACGAATTGGATGAAATTAAATGAGCAAAATTCCATTAGATAAAATGAAATAAAAATTTGATCGAATAAATTAAATGGGAAATCATTCGGAACGGAATGTTAAGTCCCGAGCGATTTCGGCTTAAGGGCTTAGGGAAATGTGATCGACGACACGACAGCTGAATTAATAACTGACCGGTGATCGGCTTCGTGCACGCGGTGCATCTCTTCGCGAATAGCTCGCCAAAGCACTCGGCGCAGTATGGCTTGTCGTCACGGGACGTGAATCGTTGTCCGGCTAATGAGTTGTTGCAGTTGCTGCAAGTAAAGCAATCCCTGTGCCAGGGCTCGTTCTTGTACGTCACGCCGCCGCTGGTGATAATCTGCCGAAAAATTATAATTCTTCATTTATCCGATTATAGAATTATTTGAAAAAAAAATAAAAAAAATAAAAAAAATAAGCCCGAAATATTGGATTTCATTCGTTTAAATCGCGATATCTCGGGATTGGGTGGGTCGATTTCCTTTTAACAAGGACCTTTGGAAAGGGCAAGAAATAAGTAAAAAATGTTGTCCCCATAGTCAAATCGCTCACTCGACTCGTTCGTCCGTGAGGGCAGTTTGAACAAAAGCAAAATTCTTAAAAAACGAACGGAAAATCGTAAATTACAGGTTTTTGTTTCGATCCTCCTTTTTGAGGTTTAGAAAAATGTAATTGTTTAATTGGTCGATTTTTTCTTGAATTTTGAGGGAACATGGAACTTATTTCCATGATCGCATTAGTTTTTCTATGAATGTCGTTGCATTACCTTATTACACTTGACACAACGAGTCGCGAACTTGTCCTCGTAACACCCGGCGCAATAGATCTCCTGTTCGCGCGGTATGAAGCTCTTCGTACCGATGGGATTTCTGCAAACGACGCAACAGAAACATTTCTCGTGCCACTGTCTGGTCTTGTACTCCATTTTCTTGGTACCTGAAGCACACGAAGAAAAAAAGTCGTTTTATTAATAACAGTTCGAATTCAAAGAGATTTTTCAGTCCTCAGTTTCTTTACGGGGTCAATTTGACCCCGAGAACAAGCTGCTGTGTACTGAAATTCCGCTTCCAGCAAAACTAATCGTTTGCTGGAGTTGAATCTTGTTTCATTCGGTCAATGAGAAGCTGTACGATTATTTTGAAAAAAAATGTTTCGGAAAATGTCAATTCCATCAAGAGTTGTGAACCAGCAAAGTGCCTTTTTTTTATTTTCATTTTTAGGTCGAAAAAAAACATTAACAGACAAAAAAAAATCTTTTAATGTGAGAACTTGGAAAACTAATGATTCCAACGCGAAAGGACGATCGCGTGTGGCGCCTCATAGACTGTACGCGTTGTATTTCTCGCAGACGCTACTTATCGCGTAGTCGGCTCCAATTTGCGAAGATCGCTTCGGTGCGAGGTGGAGACTCGTTTGAATCGACAAACAAATTTTGTAACAAACGAAAGTACAAATTCGTGCGAGGAGTCCGTCTCGTTTTCGAGATTTCGCGAAACAGTACGCTTTGTGGGATCAAGAGGAAAATATTATCAAGATTTTTTCCGAAATACGTGGCGAGGAAATATGCCGACGATGATAACATCCACGGAACTGCATCGACAGCGTTTGCAACATATTTCGACACATCGGGGCTCAAAGTTTAAAAAATAACGAAATCAATTACAACCCACTTGATCAGCCTTGGAAAATTTATCGATGATCCGTACCAAAAGAGTGGAATTTCTATGAATTTTTGTTTCGACGCAAAAAAAATGTCGTATTGTTGATCAGAATGTTTATAAGACCTTGGCATTCATTACGATATCCAATTGAATCGCGAACGACGCTGGTTCGTTTGATAAGGTAAACAACGACGATTAACACGACCCACGTTCGATCGCAGTGAATTAATTGCATCGAGCTTCGATACTTCAGAAAATATCGAACCATTGAAGAAAAATTTGTTTATTTCGTACGAACTGCGTTTGGAAATGGCGAAAAAGGATTTTTCGAATATTTTTAACCGAAAATTTGAACGCCCAATAAATGAATGACACTCGAAACCTTGATCAGCTGTTTGTGATCAACGAAATGAAAAATATGGAGAAGAATTTATGTTGCACAGTGGAACTATGAAAAAATCGAAACTTTTAATCGATGCTCGGCTATTGCTCGCGGAACATCGCGGTTCAGTTTGTTTTTTCTTATTTTTTCTTGTCTCCCAGCCTCCCTCTCTTTTTTTTCACCTTGTTCCGCTTATCTCGGCGCTCGCGATGAACACACGGGATACAAGAAAACGTAAAGTAGCGAAGGAGTCGCTGAGGTATCCGATTGACCCGAATTCGCGGTTGGGTTCGCTCCGAGAAGAGGCAAAAGTCAAAAGAAACTCGTCCGACCGGACTTTTTCTCTCATTACATGGAGTAAAAAAAGAAAACTTTCAAATTGACGGTATATATAGGCCCACCAAACAAGAATCTCGATGCATGGGATGAAAAATTTATACATGCATCGAAAAGTTTGACCTTCCACCGAGCTCACGTAATTGCGGTCACGAAAGCCTTTTTTTCGTGCTAAATGTATCTCGAGATTCAATTAATTTTATTGAGAATGTTGATAAGAATTTCACTGAAAACTACATTTTTAAAATGAGCATAAACACTAATTTGCAGCTTTTCCTCTGTCGCACTCATGGCAGTTCGGCTCGTATCTCAATTAATTATCCTTGTCGATGGAAAAAAACATAAAGCTACGATTTCGACGAGACGAAATCAGCCGCTAATGAAAAATAAAAATCGGTATATCCACGTAATACAATTCTTATCCCTCTGTTTCTCCAAGCGTGGGACTTTTACCATCAACGGGTTATGATAATCGAAAGTGTACGTCATTCACGAAGCATAAGTGGGCGTTCGGCTGTATATACAGCGACTCGAGACAATTCATCATTTTTTCCGACTATTTTATTCCAGTGAATTGAACCTCGACCATTTTCGGTCGCATATGTCACGCTGCGTCTGGCCTAATCGCCTCGAGGAGCGATCCACTGATTTCCATACCCAAGCCCATCGCTGCAGTAAATAAACACAAACGATTTATTTATAGCTATCAAAATTAAAAGTTGCTCACTCCCGAGCAACAAAATTGCCGGCAAAAACCAAACTTTGCATTTTATGTACCGATCACCTAAAGAAACAAGAATAATCTCCACTGTTCGAAGGCGAATGATTATTTACTCCAAAGATTTCCGAAGAAATTAATTCTTCAGATTTTCCACACTGAATTATGGCCAATCATAAATTTTTTACTGACTAACGAATGACTCGTAAATCTTAACACCGTCAGCGTCGCAACGAGGAAAATATTTCCTTCGTGTATTTATCGGACGAGCCACAAACTTAAATACTAAAATATAAGTCTTTCATGCTCTACATGTTTTCGTTGAGCCTCGATTTTTGACATCTCTGCAGCATCTGATGCTCGTGATAAATGCATGCTTAAAAATGAAGATGTGTGGAGTTAAATATAGAAAGATAAATGTAGAACGGTTCTACGCCACTCGGAGGATTATCCTACACGATATAACCATTTCGCTCCGGAATGACTAGGATATTAAAGTGGAATGATGCTCAGTCAGCATTATAAAACGACGAGTCAACTGAGAGACACGAAGACCGACTGAAAAATGTAGCTTCCTGTTTACCGCTTGCTTCAACCGCCTACATCGACTTTTCTCTCATTAAATCCGAACCACCGAAGAAATTCGATTGAAAAAATAATGGAAAAATATTTTGTCTAGCGAAACGATCGTGTGTTTTTTTTTTTCATGGAAATTCGAGAATTTGAAATTACGATTTTCCTCTTTGATGATTGTCAGGCAAGTTTTTATCTGATGATTATTAGGATGACCCGCTTCGAGTGTCGCTGAAGGCACAATATTCGCCAAAATGACTCACAAGGTCGCAACATTCGTGGGCGACTATCCAATCTTCTCCGAACATTTTTTTTCCCCATTCTTTTCCATCTTTTCAACTCGGTATGTTGGCCTCTCGCTCTACCGAATAGGCGCACACTTCTTCGCGCCACAATCGTTAGCTTCTTGCCGCTCGGAGGAGCAACGAATTGTTGGTGCTCATGTGCGTGTATGTCGTGTATTACGAACGATGATCTAAGACACGTTGGACAAAAAAATGATCACCTCATCAGTGTCAACAGAGTTTGCAAATTTGACCCAAGTGGAGAACTCCGATCACACGATCGAATGCTCTCGAATCTGAAGTTCATCCTTTTACCTTCCTACTCGATTATTAACTCAATGAAAGCATCGCCTGTGACGAGAAAAATTCATTCCAATCTCTTTGAATAATTAAAAAATCAGAGAATTTATAAAAATTCATTTTTCTGTACGACAAAAAGGTGGAAAAAATTAAGAATGCGATCTTCTCATTGGCATTTGAATAGTTGTCAAATTTTGGCAGCTAATTTTGTTGCCTTCATAAATTCGCGATAATCTCGATAAAAATTGAAAATCATTTCGAAATGGAGTCAAGAATAAAAAATGAACAAATACACCGAGTATTGCTACACGTGTGACTCAGGACAGGACCGGAGAACTGACGTCACGACAGTTCACATTAACGACACGTCCGTATATGTATAATCTGCTGGACGATGGTCCAAGGCAAGCAATGTGGCAACCTCCGAGTCTTATTTTTTATTTGCGATGATGTGGTTGTGTACGTGTTTTCCTCTGTCCGTCTGTTAGCTCGTCGCTGTCTCACTCTTTCTTTCGTTTAATTCTGGTTGTGGCGAATCTTTTAATTCTCGATCAGAAGTCTATCGAGAACGACGCTATATCTGCATATAAAGTTACATTGAAATTCTCAACGGTCCGCGAATCCGCAAAGAAACGGATAACAAACACGTTTCGTGTTTTCGAAGCTGTTCATTCCGTACGCAGGCTGAAAAAAAAAAACACCCTCGAAATACCGTGAACTCTCATCTCCAAAAATAGTGATTTGTCTAAAAAAATGAGAATAAAAATTGACTGCGGTATGAAAGAGTCATAAAGTCGAGACCGAATTCTGAAGAAAAAATTCTCCTTTTCCCCCATTTTTAGTGAATCGTTGAACAAATATTTGGTGGTTTCTTTCCAACTTTCCAAAAATCCTGCATTTTTTAGGCATAATGTTCCCGTTAAAGCTGAAAAGACAAGAATGTCGCTTTCTTGTTTCTCTCATTGTTGTGTAACTTTTCACGAATACACGAAAGTAAAGCGTACGGATATGAAGAAAAAGTTTTATGCACACGAGGGTTCGCGTGTATTTGCGATTACGTCGCGTGTGGTATCGTTCACCAAACACACTGAATCATTAGCCATGCATTATGTTGCGTTTTAAGAAGCTGTTGAGTTCCAGAAGGTCTTGAGTCTCTTTTACGTACGCGTCCACATGTGTAGACCTATCTGCGCGCTGAATATACAGCTAATTGTAAAAATGCATATGCGCTAAATCTCGAGGCACGGAAGAATCAACACTATAGCGAAGATTTAACGATCGCAAGACTAAAACGCTGACTTTCGTACGCTCTTGTCTTTGTACACACATGAAACTCTATACAGACATAAATTCATGTGTGAAGAAAATTACCCTCATGAGGGTCCCGGATTTTACGAAGGCCCCCGGCGGAGCTCAGGGCGCTGGAAAGCGTCATTTCTATAAATATAATCGTACAGATTCAACGAACGATGATCGTTTGCAACGAGGTGGGCTTTTTTAGTGGCAAAAACTTCTTGACCTACCAGAAGGAACATCCAAACAAATGTGTATGTGTAACAAATGTTTATAAATGATAAAATATACCACGAGATTCGACGCGATCGATGGGCTCGTACTGAATCGAGGAGAAACAGCTTCCAGTCCCAAATTCCAAAGAACACTGGTGTTTATAGGGATCCGGGCGATTATGGTGTTTGTTAATAGCCAATCGATGGCGTGAGTGATTAGTCGGATGACCTCAGTACGGAATGACACATGCAGAAACCACGCGAAGATAATGAACGTCATCAAAGCAGAATTTAGTGTGTTCGAACTTTCGGTGGTGAAGAATTTTCCTATACATTCTTCATAGAACCGAGGCGCGAAGTGCAAACGCGGAAAAGGTCATGCCCGTGTACCGATGTCAAGGCGACAATATCGATCCTCGGATTACGAGAGCGATGCGTGGCCCGTGATAAAGGAAATCATGCGAAAGGGCGTAATTCCCATGGATCTGCACCCGCTTCCCTGAGTCGCCAACGTCCTTTCATTCTGTAGCTATCGGTGCACGCGCATAAGCAGCGAACATAATTTTGTTATTTAGGTATATCGATGTGTTTGGATTCAGATATATGGGAGGGATGAGGAAAAGTGCAAACGACCAAGTAAGCAAAAGGAAGATGATGGTAGTCGAGGTTAATTAGCAAGTTCGTTAGCTGAGTGCAGGGTATACACAGGTGAACGCATGGTACGGAGCCACCCGGTTGTACTCGGCTTATATTCGCCCGATAAGGTTACGAGAAACTATGACTCGATTTCTCGTATGTTCACTCGGTTATAATCCTGTTGCTCTTGCTCCAGAGACCGGTTAGTCGCGTGCTATGTACATGTATCGGAAGACTGTCACATTGCATATACATTCGCCATTTCCATGGCTGTTTATGTATGTATTGCAAATGCCTCGGCCCACATCCCATTTGCCGAGACCATACTGACCTCAAAGCCATTCCAGAACCCTTACACGACGTCCAACTTGCACTACGAACGTTAAATCGAACCAAGAATTAATTTGCTACGATCATAATGTTAACGAGACTCGATATATTGATAAATATGGAGATTTCGATACCAAACAGTGGACATTTGACACGTCGAGTTAACGGTCCAAAGACTTTGGCATTATTTTGAATTTTTACTCTTCTCGTGACTTTACTTTGCAATTGCAAATTTGGTTTTTCATATTTTTGCTACGTGCTAAGTGCACGAGTGTGAAAATGAGACACGACCGTTTTCTGAAGCTGAGAATGAATATTTAGCAACTTTGAGCAGCACGAAGAGACTTCACCTGGTTCAGCTTTTCTCGGTTCGCCTAAAACGCAATCCTTGCCCAAGCAGCAACGAAATTTCGGATCACCCTCCATCGGGAACATGCTAAAAATAGCGACATCCTCGTCCTTTTCTTTAGCCCTGCGAATTCGCTCTTCACCAACAGTTTTCGTGGTGAGATGCAGTTTGCTCGAGAGCCTTTCTCTCAGAGCTTCGGTGGCCATTGTTATTGCAAAATTCGTAATCCTTATCGATTTCGCACTCGAGTACCGCACAGTATTTATTACTCAATTGTTTCTGCTTAGGATTTTTATTTAGCCTGTTTCTTGAGCCACCAAAACCAAAAATCTTATTCACGAAAAACAAAAACAAATTAAATTACACGTTCGATGAATTATTTCCTCTTTTCGAAGTGGATCAACGGGTCGTACGATCTCGAGGTTACGTTTACGCGGACTCGGCACGATCTCCGATGCGTCGTGATTCTTATTGGAAGAATCAATCGTGGGCTCGCGAGACTCCCGAGAGAGACTGCTCAGTCTTCTCCCTCTTTTCCCCTCCCTCCTTCCCGCAGTACCGAGACTTTTAGTGGTTTACGTATTAGTCGGACGACCATTTGTCGTCAACACCTGTACGACACGCGGTATGGAAAGGGACATTTTCTTTCCCTGACAACTCCATGTTTAACTGACGTTCTTAACGATTTATAGACACAACATACGTACGCGTTGAAATATTAATGAGTCGACGATTTTGTAGCTGTACGTTGGCATCATTGTCTGCTAAATATCTCAATTACGTAACAATTCCTCATCCCGAATTTTTTCCATATCTTATCGACATTTCGATTGTTTCGTTATTTCATGGATACCAGTGACTATAAAAAAACATCATTGATTATCAAAATTTTGTTCGCGATTTCAGCTCCGAATAAAATTGGAACGATGTAAATTTTTTTCAAATTTTACCAAACGATTTCGTTTCAATGAATTCGATGGGAAAGTTAATTTTTCGAATATTCTCGATAACGACGTGGCCGGAATCATAGGCGACGAAAAATATGAAATAAAAGTTTCCTCATTGATTAGCAAATTATAATATTTTTATTATCAACAGACGAAAGAAAGAAAAATAAACTTTTGTCGATTTCAGTCGGTACCCATTTGCGGAACGATCGTAAATACGTTCAGTATTGAAATTGCAGTCTCGTAAACGAATCAATGATCTATGGCGCGAGGAAAAAAAAACCGTGTGCGCGGGAAAACGCAGATCAATTTACTCCAAGAATCTCGCGTGCGTGTACGATCTCCTGTCGCAGCTTATTATGTCATTAAGGAGGAAGGAAAAAAAATAAATTGCCAAAGAGGATAAACAAACCGGTCAAGACTGACGTTTCTCTTCGTACGATTGACTCTACTTCCAATGGATTATTCCCTCTGCCAGAGATATTAATTTGCTCAATGAGTCTTTGACAAACAGAGCGTGTAAACACTGAGATCGACGAGGATTACACGTGCGAATACATTTTATACGGTTGTTACGTTCCTTGTGTAAAACATTTTTATCGATCAATTAAAAATGAAGATGCACGATCGTCCACTCCATAAAAGGATTGTCTACTATAAATCAGTAAGAACGGAAACAAAAACTCTCGCTCACTTAACCATTGATAGGAAAAACAATGTCGAATCTCTTTGGGGGAAAAAAATCACCGAATTATTCAAATAGAATTATTGTCGAAATTTCTCTTCATTTTTACGAAATTGACTCTAAATGCTTAATGGATTTTTCAAATACGGCCTAAGAATGGAATACTAAAGAATGGAGTCGTCGTTGTGTAAGGAAACCTCATGGAAACGTAACCGATTTCGATCGATAGTGAAAACTCATTAAATTGAATAAATTTTTGGAAAGTTTTTACTCTGATTTCGATCGAAACGCTCGGAAAAAAATTGTGACTCCCGCGACTGCCGCGGCGGTTTGTTTTTTCTTGGACGTCCGGCTTTTTAGCGAAATCCACGTAAACGTCACCTCGATATCGTGGGTGCAGAATGATGAACAAATTTTAAAGAATAGCGAGAAACACAATTCGGATTTGCAGTGAACCTGCAAGCGCGCCAAACCGAAGATCCGGATGAAGAAATGCGGGGCAGGGAGGATAGGATAAACGTTCACTATGGGTTGGAAGAAGCGCGCGAAACGGCGAAAAAAATGATGGCCAATGCGATTGGCTCGAAGGCTTACGAGCCACTGAGTGGGCAACCGGAGAAGAGCTCATGTACACTTCTGTTTCTCAACTTCTCTTTCTCTCTTTCTCTCTCTCTCTCTCTCTCTCTCGTTCTTGTTGCTGGAGAGACGACGTAGTCAAGCAACGCAGTATTGCGATAAACCCGTGAGGCGTGCTTCTGTGTAGTCGCCTTTCTCGTTTTGGCCAAGTCTCGAGGAAAAGCTTTCTCGCTATCTACAGTATTATATTTTAAGTGCGAATGCATCATCATGAGCCTGATTCCTCACCAAGCACCTTCGAGTATGTGGCCTCAAACCACAGACTCATTCCCTTCGTCACAAAAAAAAAAAGCAACACAATTTAAATTGAGGATAAAAATAAAAATGACAAAGTCTGAATCTTTATTCAAACTTTTCTATCAACGTCGATAGAATTAATGAAAATCCGTGAAAATCACTACAAATTCGAGATTCCGAAATATTGACGATTTTTTTTTTTCAATTTTGCGAAATACTTTTGCGAAAATTGGGAGCATTTTTCCAGCGAAAGATTTCAGCCAAAAATACAAATTGGAGAACTCCACTCTGGAGGATATAAAAACACAATAATTCTTTGCTGTATATATAAATATAGAAACAGGCACTCGTGACTTTGATCTGAAAGCATGAAAGCTTCGAACGTTTATTGTTTCAATGGAAGCCGAGACAGATGTAAATTTGACGTATCAGAGTTGGAACGTTCTTTCAAGATCGTCTCTTTCGTTCTCTGCTCATAAGATAGTGTTCGCTTCTTCTTATTCTCATTCTCGATCGAATACGATAATGTCAATCGTCTCGTTTGTTTATCACGAGTCTGACCACGACTTCTGTCGTCTCGGGGAGCACAAGACTCGTAATATATTGCCGATTGCGTCATCGGGACGAAGAATCGATCGATACATGCCCAATGATTAACGACTCTTTTCAGTTCAAAAAGATCGATGCCGTAAAACGGAAAGGAAGAGAGTGAGAAAGAGAGAGAGAGAGAACGATCCCAAGAGTGTCGTTACAAAGCCGAGTGTTTGCGTTCGACGTTTATTAGTCGTACGAACATTTCCTGGACACTTTGCCTGGATCGCTTTATCTCCTTGACGTGGGTAGAAACTCGACGTGTCTTTTATGCGAGTGTCGTGTACTAATAGGGAAAAGAGCATTTAGAATTTTCCATTCATCAACATTAATTTTTTTTCCATTTCCTTTTTTTTCTACGCTTTTCATTGCGCAGCAGCCACTCCCGACGACTGATTGCAATTGGCACAATAATTTCTGTCAAATTTGCATGAAAATTCACTCGTTGCGATTTTTTACAAGTTTGTCCTCAAACACCGTCAGCAATCGCCTCAATTGAGGAATTAAAACGTCAGCTCGTGTAATTGCAATTTTACGGGACGTGCTAAATAAATAAATAAGGAAAGAGCACTGAACGAAAAAAAAGGAAATAATTGGGTCTCGTTGCAAATGCATGGCTCAAAGGGGAAAAAGTCTGCACAATCAAAAGTCTCGAATCTTTCTCACGTAAAGGACCTTTTATCAAGGCCCACGCCCTTGATGATGATCCCAGCGTATGACCTACATTTTCGAAACAATCATAAAAATGATAATGAAGCAGTATCGTGCGTGGAGATACGGACCTGGAAGCAAGATCGAGAGAGAGACAGAGAGAAAGGCAAAGATGGGGAGACTGAACGTCTTCCTCCGAAATATTCAGCAAGGTGTGTGGGCTTGTTGGTGTAACTCAGAGAAGCACGACAAAAAAAAACATCTCTGCCCACGCTCTTAATGGAACGATTGTCTCGATTTAAAAGGGATCCTCCGATCGACATGCGTTTTTTTTCTGTCAACAACGATCACCCGATATGATTATTCCCGGCTCCCCGATGAGGGTGCATAGAATTTTCGTGCAAACATAATCCGCGAATAGATCGAATGTCACTTACGATTGTCTCCGTAAAAATGATGGACTCAGATTTTCATATCCCAAAAATACGTTTCGTCGAATAATTCCGCGACAATTGCTTTTGGCAATCGTCGAGATTATTTCATTTTCAATGGGAATTGTAATTAATCACTGCCCAGAATTTCACGAATCATTTTTCTACCCAAAAAATGTTCGAAATTTTGCTCATTCTTTGCGAAATACTCATCGATGTCAATAATAAAAAAATAGCTGCGCCATGATAGCAGTTTTTTTTTCGAAATTCGATAATATTTTTGGTATTTTTATTTTTGTGTAGTTCCCCGAAAATAATTCTTGAAACCGACGATTTTAATTCTCGAAGTGCTGGAAATTGTGGTGTTTTTAAATTAAGCGATCAATTGATCATTTTTCAATAGATCAAGGTTTCGCGTGTGACGCATCTTCTCAAAACTTGTGCCTCATCCGATCCTCGTGCTTCTCGTTGAATATTTATTTATTCATTAATAACGCGGAATACGTTTCCTAATTGCCGTTCTGTCCTCCGTTGACGACTCATTTGCGTTTTTTTGTAATAATACACAAACGATTTATTATTTCGTAGGTCACTTTGAGGCGAGCATAAAATAATGCTTGGGCCTTTAATCGTAAGACTTATGTGCTCTGGTGAATCATTCGTGTGAGTTTTCATCGGTCATCTCAGTCTCGAAGACACGCAGTCTACGCTCCCGCGAGATGAAGACTGACCGATGCCAATGAATTAGGCTCTCTCGAGTCCGGGAATACGAAGAAACGGACGTTGGCCAGGAGCCAGTTATTGGCCCATTAAATGTGCCGCAACCAATTAGTTTTCTGGCCCCAGCGAAAAGTTGTAAATTTTTTGAAAATTCAAGTTTTTATAATGTTTTCTCGTCTTTTTTGGATTCACTCTCAGTCTGGTTAGTGCAGTTGAGCGCGTTAGTATCTTCTTGAAAATGTAACAACGTTTTTAAACACGTCACCAATCAAAACGTTGCGATGGTCCGAAACGAATAATTCCGAATGAAAAAATGAAGTTTTTTTTGGAAAAGAAACGACCAGCAATTGTGACAAAAGAATTGAGTGGCTCGTTGACGTTCGAGATCGAGATTTGGATCAAGATTTCTTTTCATACGACAAGTCTAAGGCAATACGGTTTATCATGCAGTAGAATGTGTCGTAACGAATATATATCGACAGTCTATAAAACATCGATACTCTATAAATGTTGGCGAGTGTTTGAGATCGTTCGGAAAACCTTGACTCGGTTACCTCAATAAGAAAGCCCGAATGAGAGATGTATCGCCTACCACACTCGATCGCTTGGAGCAATTCCACGTGCAATTACAGGAGCTCCGGTTACATACGGCCAAAGCCCGATACGACGTGTATGTTAAGTTCTGTATTTCGTGCTTGGTGCACTGCCCGTTTATGAATCATTCCGTCTCGTGATATATACCGTCGAGTCTTTACAGTCATTGATCGATCGCCGGACCAATTTCGCTCGTGCCCCCGCAAAAAAAAAAAAGACGAAAAAAAGCAGAACCGCGATCAGTTGGATCGACGAGCAAAACATATTGCAGACGCGTGTCTACTTCATCGCGTCCCTGATTGCCATCAACACCGAAAAACTACTCGATAACGAAAAGTATTCCAAATATTTCGTGTACTTCGGGAATGAAAGAAAAAATCACATTTTGCAGGTTTTTTTTCTCCAAAGAATAATTAGTGAATAATTTACCATTGAAAAACAAGGAAAAAGTTTGAAGCGACTTACCAGCGCGGAAGATCTCGCCGCATCCATCGCAACGGCTCGCGAACTGGGCATCGTAACAATTGCCGCAGTAGATCTTGTCTACCTTGCTTCCGAACTGTTTGTCCACGAGAGATACTCTGCACTTGTTGCAGAGGAAGCAAGCTTCGTGCCAATGCTTGTCCTTGTAGGACAGATCCTGGAAAAAAAGAAATTTCAATGAAAAACAAATTTTGCGCATGCGATATTCTCCTTGGAACAAAGTGCGTGGTTTTGATTATAAAAAACTAAAGTCCATTTCTGATTAAAATGGATTTTTCAAACAAATTCGAGGGTTGGCAAAAAAATTTGGTAAATCCGTACGTCACAAAACTCTTGACTTTTGGATCGAGTTGAAAAAAAGGGAATTGCAAAACGTGAATAAAATTCTTGGTGCTCAGCAACAAACGAGATGGAAACTACGACTTCGTAAGTGGAGGCAAAATTTTTCATGTGATGGACCAAAATAAGCGGTCTGCGGAGTCCGATAAAAAAGAGGAGGAGGTGGAAGTAACACACGAACGCGTTCGTCTGAGCGCTTCTATTTCTAGGAGTGAGTAAGGCGATACTCGAGGCGCGGATGTTCTCTTTGAGTTTTTCAACGTGACTGCGGTAGCTCGAGCATTGAAATTTAGGGAAATCTAGAGCCAGTCGAAATTCCACTGTTCGCAATTCCAAGTTTTTGGCAAAATATTCATTTCTCGATTTTTTTTACGTAAAAAAAAAATCCGAAAGGATTTCTTTCGATTGGAAAATATTGAGATGGTTCGTAAGAGCATCGATGGGATCGTAATCAACTTTCTCAAGCCAGTAGGAAAATGGGAAACTTACCTTCGAATCTATGCCGATGATCTTGCTGCATTCCTCGCAACCGTTTGCAAAAACGCTCTCGTAGCACTTGATGCAGTAAGGGTGTTCGTCCCTCAGCACGTAACGTTGTCCTGTCAGGGACTCGTCGCACTGCCAGCAGCAGAAGTGGCCGCTGTGCCAATCTTTGTTCATCGCCTTTGTGTACTCCCCACTGAAAATCAACTGCAATCAAACGAAAACAAAAAAAAATTGTTTATCACACGCCGTAATATGCAAATGTCTTTAGCTGACATTTAATCGAAACACACGAAATTCCATTCACGAAAATTACGTGGGAATGTGATGAATGAACGTAAAACAAAAATTTCTTGCTATCCATGACCAATATCGTCCACGTAATACTCACGAAAAATCATAATTCACGTTTTTTTTAAAACGCTGGGAATTTGTGTCATGCAATCGTAAGGAAATGAGTACGATTAACCTTTGACCTATATTTCACCTTGTATCCACGATTTTTCGAATAAAATCGTATCAACGAGTTAGCTCAATGGACCTTTGGGATTGAGGTGAAAACTTTACACGTGGAATTCATTCGAGACACTAAAATCGTTGCCGGATCGATTCACAAGTGAGATTTTCAAGTCTTTATCGATTTCCCGAAACAGTTGATACTGAAAAACTTTTGTGTGGTGGAATTTTTTTATTTTGTTTCTTTTGCGAAAGATAGAGCGTTTTATATTCGATGCAAGATTGATTCGAACTTGTTCGTTTCCGAGTGAAGATTATATTTCATTTCGAAGCGATAAAAAGCTCTTATTTCCCCTGAAAAAATGGATCGTTCTTGGGGCGAAAGGAATTGGCCACAAGCCTCCGAATCAACGGATTGGAAAGCGTTTTTGCGACTAAAATCTATAAAGATCGAAGTTTCATACGCGATGTATGGTGCGATTGTCCTGATATGTACCTTGATTGAGTGCTGTTGTATGTGCTGGCTGAGTATATATATGTGAAATGGGCTTAAAGTTATGATATTTATGGAGGAATCACAGTCACGAAATCGCTTTTAAAAACTCATAAAATATTTTTTTTATTCCTATTGCTCGATTGGAGGAACAGGGAGATAGAGTGACTGGTGATTTTCATAAAATCACAACGACAGGGGTGCGAGGGATGTCCCGAGTGTGCCAATTGCGAATCACATCGACAAAATTACTGTACATGACTGCCAGCCGTTTTCTGAAGTTATTTTGACTTTGGATGAGATACTGACTGCTGCTTATCACGAAATGCCACTGCAGAGAATCGCAATTTCCCCATTTACGAATGTATTTGTATATATTTCCATCCCCCTGTATATCGTTCGGCGAACGGCCTTCATTTGAGGCTCTAGGCGCGATAAGGAGGATATATTCGTGATAATAATACGAACGATGATCCTTCTCGTCCCGAGGAGCACATCGAGGATTCTCGTAAACCTTGACAACAAACGTTCGGTATCGTAACTCGATATCGGATCGATTATGACCTTTCGACTGACGATGTTACACCCCACGAAAGTATACAAAACGGAGCGCCAACTTTTTCCATTATCACGAATATCATTTAACGCGAGAATCGATTATTCACACCGGAAGCTATTGAAACGCTGGCAGGCTGGTATATTGCAAAAGAAAATTATTTCGTAAAGAGAAAAATTGAATTTCTGTTCGCGATGCCGACTCTTTGACACACGCGGGAAGTTTGAATTTTTATTTTTTTTGTATTTTGTATAGTGAACGTGATCATGCTGCTCTCGTGTGAGATACTCAATAAGAAAAAAAACCGAACAGGGGAAGGTACGACTTGAGAGGGAGCAGCACGCTTTTATGCTTTTTTTTTTTTTTTTCTTAATCTCCAGCCAGCACATACTCTTCGATGGCGTTGTGATGATTGTTCTGGGTGCTGTCGACCTCGGTGATCGTCACCTCCGCGTTCTGATCGTGACTCTCGCGTCTCTTGGTTGTTTTCTTCACTTTGCGAACTTTTCGCTCCGTGGTCGTGTACACTACACTGTCTACGTCCGCCATTGTAGTTAGAAATATCGAAACTTGATTTTCTACCGACTGATTTTAATTGATGACGATTCGAAGCGAGGGCAGTTTTAAAATGCCGGCTTTCGTGTTTGCTCGTGATATTCGATCGAAAGAGCGCCCAAACTTTAGAGACTCGAATCTTTAGTGATTTTCGATCTTGTGCGATCGATTCTCGATTGAAAAATCGGCTTTCTCGGAGCTGCGAAGAGTACCGTTCAAAAAGCAAAGCACCGTGTCCCTTTCGTGTTTGCGAACTGACTGAAAACTACCAACGAATCGCCCAGGGCGTCATCTCATATCGGGAACCGCGCTATTTTCGTCGTCCCGAAACGACTCCAGAAACCGTGCGCACACCTCCTCCACTCTCCCCTCTTCACGCCATCGCCCTCTATCCCTATTCCCAAAGATGCTGTGAGTCTTTCCACCACCCCGAGCTTTTGGTACACGAAGATGCAAGTGTGCCGGGTGCAACTTTTCCGCGATTTCTCTGAGCAACATCGAGCCCAAGAGAAACAGAGAGAGAGAGAGCGAGAGATAAATGGGAAAAGAGAAAACTTTGACTCTTGGGAACGATATTTTTTGCGTTTTCGAATTTCGCATCGCATCTCCTCTCGCAAGGATAACCCGCTTTTCAAACAACGTGCAAAAGAGAATCTGTATCTCACCGACCGTGTTATTCCGCACCTGCCTTTTCTCAACATTGCATCAGCAAAAGATGAAAAGCACAAAAAATGTTTCCTCTAGAAGGAAAAAGAAATATTCAAAAATAGTAAAACCAAAAAACTATTGCTAATCGACCAAGGGACGCAGCTCAAGTTTCTCGATTTTTTCATACTTCGAAATCGAATTGTTTTGCTTCGATCCCGTAAATCATTTTTGGTAAAAAATGCAAAATATTGAAGAAAATTAATTTTCCCGAGCCATCGTCACTATTTATTTCGTTTCTGAGGTCGACAAGATGAAAAACGTTGAGAACTATATTTCGTGAAAAAAACTGCGGCCGGAGAATTTATCCCATAAACAGAAAAGCCTTATGTCACATTTACTTGGCTCCACGATAACTCGGGTTACCCAAAACGCGAGTAGTCATCGACGAAACGATGCTTGCGAAAAATAAAACGATCTCAAGGCATTGGAATGTTTATTTTTTATTCGCACATCACCAATGTCGGAATAATGGAGAGGGATGGAAAAAAGAGAAGTGAAGAGAGAGAGAGAGCGATTCCTCTGGAAGTGGATATTACGGGAGCAGAGGAAAAAAAATAAAAAAATGCGCGTATGTGCGATTTGGAAGGCTGGTAAGGACGAAGTCTTGAGCGTTTGCCAAGCAGGTGGTTCTCGGTCGGAGGTTTTGCGCCATCACGGACTAGCACGAATGTAAACGCGATGAGTAAAGTACAAGACATGCGTTTGACTGAGATAATCATGAACGGGAGCCCTGTATGAGAAAAGCTCTCGAATGAGTGCCAGAGGGAAAAACGATGATATAAAAAAAAATAATGTCGCAATAAACGAGAAAAACAGAGAAAGCTCAAAAATACCAATGAATATGTATGTGAGACATTAATACTTTGGAGTAGCTGAGAATGACTGTCCTGTTAAAGTGGGTCGGTATTTTCCACGCATCACCAATGTCTCGGCCACCCACGCGCGCAACAATCATTTGCCGAAAAGTGACTCGATCGCTCCGACACTTCCTCTCTATCCCCAAGTAGCAACATTTTATTTTTCTCGTTATTACTCACTCGTCGACGCCCTAAAAATAATACTTTCGAGACAACAAATATTTGGAAGTGTCTCTCATTGAAGAACAAGCTTTATTTGGACGCTTTCGCGATTATTGTGACAGCAGAAATTAAGTAAAGAAAATTCAATATTTATCAAATTTTGTCTCGCCCGTTTTTGTGGCTTCGGATGCAATTTTGTGGCCTGAATCTCATGATCTTGGGCGAACAGCTGGACAGAACAATTGCAACCGGACTTAACGTGGATCATGAACCGAAACCATTGCCAGAATTTATTTATAATGCTTCACGAGGTCTGAGAGCGAAACGAGTGTCTGGCAAATCTACCAGTAGATGCGCCACCAATTCGTTCAACATGAATTCGTCAAATGAGCGGTATTAACGATCGATAAATCCTCATCGCCAATTGGCACATTTTTTGGCTCAGCTAACGAGGCACCCGCGCCCAACGAATTACTATATTTCGGTAATTAATCGCTTATTAAGTCTTCGTAAAAAAAATTCATATGAGAAAACTTTCAGGCTATCAAATTTCCATCGCATATTCACCAGCCTACGTGATTAAATTGCGCGAACGCGCGCGTATATGAGATTGATATTTTGGTCGACGCCGCCAGCAGTGGTCACACGGCACCAACGTACAAAATCTCTCCTGCCCTCCCTCTCTCTCCCTTGCTCACTGCACTACCCAACGTGTGTGCCCTCATCTCGACCCCGATGTGCGAGAGACACGGATTTGCGTTCATCTTGCTGTGAGACAACCAACACAGTTGCGTCCTCACTTTTTACGATATAAAACGTTTCGTCGCGAAGAAAGAAGCGCCCAGGTTGCGTGGGACAGCCGCTGGGGCTAAGCTTTTCCTCGACTAACCAGAACACTAACCGTCACTCAATTTCAACCGCAGCTTTTGACACGAGATTCTCGTATCTGTTGAAATAAAAAAGCAACATTTTTTCCGCCGAGTACTGAGTGTGTGACAAATCCGTTTTGACCGATTTTCTCATTGAAAAAGTTGGAAATTTCTGGTGGATTATTAAGCAGGTCGCTTCCGCTATGTCTGTTTGAAATATTTTGGGTTTCTACAAAGGGGCACTGAGTCATGATCAATGTTGTTTTAAATCTCAAAGGGTGTTTGCATTCTAGAGGCTAAGAACAAAAGGTTCTTCAAGGGGGAACGCAAAGGACCCGTTTGCGCGTCATCAAGGGGGTCGAATTTACCCAGAAAGGTTTATCGGATTCTTCGTTATACGGTATGCAGTACTCGATTGGTCCGCCACCTGATAGACTGGTACTCGCCTCCTCAGCGTCCACAAACTCCTCATCCATGGAGGACTCGTCTTCATTGAGTCTCGTAGGTTCTCGAAGTTCGTATCGTTGTTCGTTCGTCGTGAATTCCCGGTCTTGGAACTCGTTGGCACGGATCCCTTCGAACTTCTGCTCCAATCTCTTTTCGCTCTCGCCTCTCGTCGTATCGTTCAAAGCTCCGAATCCTTCAACGTCACCGACAACCCAATGCGAATTCGTGTAGTCATCGAGAGATCGTGACTTGGGCACGATCGATGTGGGAAATCTGCGATTCCTGAAGGCCCGCCTTCCGAAATTATCTCGATCTTTGATACCGATGTCTCGTCGGCTCTCGGACAATCCGATAACCGGGATTTCGAACGAGAGGGAATCGTTGGGAGATTTATCATCGAAGCTCGTTTGAACCTCGACGGACACGCTGGTTCGACTTGCGCAGATCGAAGCTTCGCTGTTCGTAGGCGACGTATTGGTCCATTCATCGCGGAGTGAGTCCGCTTGTTTCATCGTTTGCACAGAAATGTCGGATTTTCTTCTCTCAGGCTCACGTTGACGCTTCGTACGTTTGCCTTTCGCGGTCGCTAAATTCTCAGCGGATTTGCTTATCTCAGCGTTTTTTGATTTGAGCCTCGTCGCTTTTCTCAACACTGTACTCGTGCCTTTCGTTTTATCAGCTCTACCGCGTCGTTGACTGTATTCCGAGGCTTTCGATTGGGTTCCATCGACCTGTGTTCCGCAAGTCGCGCTTCCTGAGCCGATGCCACCACTGGCGCCTTGTAACGAATCTTGTACCATCTGGACCTCGTTAAGCAACAACTTCGGGCCACTCTTGATAAAAACTTGCTCCTGACTGAGCGAATGCTGTTGCTTGGGATCCGGTGATCTAGATCTAGAAATTCTGATGAAGCCTCTTTTCTTAACGCGACTTGAAAGATCGTCGTCTTTGACGATCGAGGATTCTGCTGACGAAGATGATTTCTCGTTTTCATATCCTGTAGAAATGCCGGAAGCTTGATCGAAGGACGTTCTCGTTGGGATTTCATTTCCAGAATCTATGTCGGGCGAGCTGCTTAACGACGAATTGGATCGTGAGATTTCTTGTGAAAGTCCCAGAGGAATGGGAGTTGGAACTCGGACATATTGGTCAACGGTTTTTTCAGGGAGGAGACCCTTTGTCGTGAAGCCCTCGACTTCGAGATCGTTTATTTCCTCGATGGTGACTCTTTCGTTAGAATCATGAGTTCGATCGTCCTCGATGAAGATCGCGGTAGTTTGATGAGTCGGTAAGACAGAAAGGAGGCTTCTCCATGCCTCATCTTCGTCGTTGTTGGCATTGGAAGGGTCGAGGTTTGCTAGACTGTGTCTGGAGTCTGTGCGCGAGGGTGATAAAAGGTCGCGCGTGCTGCAGTCGGACAACGTTCCCCAATCGGAACCACCGGCAGACTTGAGTTCACTCCTCACTCGTAAACTGTACTCGTGTAAATTTTCCAACTTTCTTTTAACGCTTCCGGACACAGGAATGTCTCCTGAATGAGTGATGCTACAGAGAGAATCGTGAAAGCTTGGGATCTCGGTGGAGGGTTCGTGATACGATAAACAAGGGGTCGTTGGTCCGGTAGCCGAGGTTGAAACTTCGTTTGAGACTTGTTTGAGTGAAGACAAGAGTTCGAGAACGCCCACACAACCGACGAGAATCGAGAGTAAAAGGCCCATTTTCGACTTTACTTTCGATCGGTAAAAGCAATTGATCTGTTTGTTTTTTTCTCTCTCTCTCTCTCTACTTCCCTTCAATCGACTTTGAGCATTTTAGTTTTTCGTCAAGATGCTCGTTAACGAAGAACGCTGCGACATATTGATCCCGACAAACGGTCGCGTCGTAATTCACGTTGTTTTATCATCAATTGGCGATTGTCTCGCAGCTGCGGACGAACAAGTCTTAAAAGGATTTCGGTATTAGGCAAGAAATGGTCCGACGGTGATGGACACCAAACTACTGAATGACGTCACGGTGACGTATAGCAACACAGATGGAAACAGAGGCACAAATACGCCGGTTGACCGGAGCGTCGATTACGTAACTGAGGAGGTACACCCACACTCGTAGTTCCCCCCGGTCGACGTTGTCGTCGCGTTAATCGTTACAACATTTCGTTCGTTCGCGTTCATCCCGTGCATTCGTACAACTCCCGAGACTCGTAAAGCGACAGGCACCGAGTAGGTACAACGGTAGAGCGCACATTTACGTTAGTGCAAAGCGAGTTTTGCCCAGAGTACACATACGCGTACGGGTTTCACTTAAAACCTGCTCGTGTATATTAATTCTCTATCCTTCGTGGCCCGGCAAGACCGATCAGCTCGAAACGATCGAATCGTAACGCCCTTTCCTATTCTCGCCCGATATTAATCGTCATCGGGAGGTAAAATGCATATGGCCGTCGAATATGCCGTCCGACGTCCAACTGGTTTTATTTTGCGCGTTAGAAAACTGCCACGACGAGCGACTCGAGCACCTTAACTGCTTGGACCTCCACCACGTAGACGGTCAAAGCTTTACGAACAGTTGCAATCCACTGCTATATTGCAAAAGCTTACCGTCCCAGAGGCATTGATGACGAGGGAGACAAAACCAACCGGGGCTTAAAGCTAAAGTTAGATCGTATGTCCCTGGACCCCCGAATCTATATCGCCACTCGGTGTCCTTACTCGCTCATGAACGCACCAGCCTAAACATATTGTATGTTCCTATATTCACGCATAAATATATATCCCTATATACGTCAGTATATACATAAAGAATATCGGATCGATGAGCGCCACGATAATTAACGAGATACCTTAGACGATTCAATTTGGCAGCGCCCTCACTATCGCTGCGTTACGACACGAAAACTCTGTGTCATATACGCACATGTTAGTTTCGCCAATCTCACCATCAAGCGCACAAATTTTACGACTGAATGATAAATTTCCAATCTCAAGCGTACATGACTTCGGTGCGTAGACTGGCGACACGATAAATGACATCGTAACGGCGCTTATACGTTACTTCGGATCTAGGTAAAAGAATACATTTTACGATCGACGGCAAAAACACGAGGGAAATTGAGGAGGAGGAGGCAAAAAATGTCTGGGTTCGTTCGCTTCAATCCATTTTGGCAAACATGCTCATTCTACGCCGAGATGTTTCGCAATAGTTTCGGAATAGTTTCAGGAGCCTAGACGCGCGCGTATGATCTCGATAGCATCAACTTAATAACCTGAATTTACTTTCGCGCACACAGTGTGCAGTCCAAATCATTTTCTATCTTCAACTGAAAGAAATTAGAGGCTAAACTTTTGGTCATTTGATCGCTCATGATACAGCTCGCGTTTATCGAGCTTAAAAAAATAAAAACCCCTTAAAGTGAAGTATCGATCTTGCAGTTGGTGGAAACTCGGCTAAAGATTTTTCTATGCTCTGGTTGCAGGATTTTTGAACCAAAATTCCAAGAGCCTTTGATGGTTTTGTTTTTTTTTTCGTAAATTCTTTGGATCTCGACCCTCAAGATCCACAAGTTCCAGTTGAGATTAATTTGGGAAGGAAATGTTGGTCCTCAAGGTGAACTTTATGATTGGGAATTGGAACTGGACGACTTGCCCTTAAAAACTTCTAAATATAGGTCGAGGGACTGAGATATTTGAAAGCTTGATCAGAAGTCGCCAGTAAGACGATGAACGATAGGACAAAAGTCGTGGGCACCGGGAGAACCACACGTCACTCGCGTTTCATTTTATTTTCGTTACCTCATCGGTTCTCGCGGTCCAACGTCAGAAGATTATCGTGGTCCATATTCCTTTGCTTTCTGTCTCTGGCTCTCCCTCTTTTCTGCACGTTCTCTCATTCTTCAACAGTGTGTTTTGCGCGCGGTACTAAAACATCGAGCTGACTCTCGGTTATCCTACGAGCTGGCCACGTTCCAGCCCCAAAAAATGGCGCGAGCCTCTCGCTCGAGATCACGTCGCAACCCCATCGAACACTCGATGACTTATATTTAAACCACTCTGTAGGACGAGACGAGAATATACGCGTTTATATTTCTTCAGATTTTTTTCCGAAGAGTCTACAGATCGAACGGGAGCGCGAGAGCGAAAGCAGCAAAGTCGGTGAGACGAAGATACAGGCGCCGTAATAATACGCTTTTTAATGGATCGAACGATCAACAGGAAAAGATTCGTGGTGAAGTTATTTTTCGGGTTATTGACTAAAAGTTCGCATCACCCACATCAGTCGAGCCAACTGTGCCATCTTTTCTCGTCGCGTTTTCTGTCTCTCTTCCCATGCCATCTTTCGCCATGGGCAATCACCTCGCTTCCGGTGAAAATTGCTCAGCAGTTAAACCGAGGAATACGAAACGCTCCGGCTACTGAAACTTGCACGTCGTTTTCTTTTCCCATTTCACGTCTACACAAAATCGTACGAGCCTAAACACACGAACGCACATTCAGAAATATACGTATATACACCAAGATATCTTAACGGAGCGTTACTCAAGCCCAAAATAAACGCTTCGTCGACGAGGCAGCTCTCTATACGATATGCGGGCGAAAATAAATTCGAGATGCATTTTCTTTCTCCCTCGGACTCTTGCGCCCGTCCTCCCTTTCCTCTCTCGCTAAATACTTCTCGGCAATTATTATCGCGTCTCACGTTAGCTTCTTAGACACTTGTAGATTTACTGGAAAATGATGAACGAGCGGCGCTATCGTTCGGCTATATCGAAGAATATATTTCCTCGTAAAAACACGTCATTGGAATTTTAGTGTTCCAGACCACCCCGAAGTCTTCTCGTTACTTTAATCATCGGTGACGGGATTCACAACTTTCCAAAAACAAAAAGCAGACATTTTTTTTTTTCATCTCGTACTAAATTTCATGCAACCGCCGGTTGACAAATTTCTACTCGAATCTCCCATCTCGAGCAATAATTTTCATTATTGATAAACGGGACGATTTTTATTTTAAAAAACGTTTAACAAATTTTCTAAAGTGCAAAACATTGTGCAGTGAGCATCACTGGATGCACCCGCTAAATACTCATCGTTTATATCCCCTAATCACAATCCATTTCTTTACTTTTTATTTTTTATTTTTTTTCATTTTTTTTATTTTTATTTTTTTTATTTTTATTTTTTTTATTTTTTTTTTATTTTCTCCTCCTACTTTCAACAACGCCATCCAAACTATTCATTGCTATAAACATAGCAGATCGTAGTTCGACAATGTACAAGCCAATAAAAAAAAAATTCTAAAGACTCGAATCATTTTTCCAAATATTCTCCGTTTCTCAATTAAATTCCCAAAAACTCGATTAATTTGATTAGTTCGATTTGGAAAAATCTGGGAAAATCACAAAAAGGGCAATGTGTATGGTCAACAGGTGAGCTCACGAATAGCTTCGTAAAAAGTAGTAAATAAAAATAATAAGCCTGCGTTCAACGCTATTCTTAGATTCGAAACTGACAGAATCAAGGTTTTTCTTATTTCATGAGGTTCGAGATAAGATAAAGGCAAAATTGATGAGCCATAACCAACGCTTTTTTTTCTGATTGTGTCAAAATTGTTTACCGCAAAAAAAAAAAGAGTTCGTTGGGCACGAAAAAAAAAGAAACGTCGAAAGCTGACGTAGTACAAGCAAATTTTATTTTATATATTGGTTTTGCCAAATTGCTTCTACTAAATTCGTTTCGTGACATAATCACCGGACGACCTCGCGCATATTTTCTCTGAATCTTCCTTCGCTAGCTATTACAACCGACCGACTCATTAGCTATTCAAATAAAGAAAAACTGATGGCTACTCGTAAAAAGTAACCAATTGATCGTCTGGACTAATTAATCAATAAAATCCACCTGTAAAAATTTTATTCAATTTTTGTGGAAAATGGTTACCAAGTGATTGTTTTTGGTTCTCACTCGTCGACTCAGTTAAATGACTCGAAAGCTTTTCAATTACATTTTCATAATACACGTTGGCGCGGAGTTTAGTGCAATAAAAAAATAAACTGACGACTGGTTCGTATTGTTTTATGAATCTAAAAAAAAAACATCGATAAATTC
This sequence comes from Hyposoter didymator, assembly GCA_037952995.1. Taxonomy (NCBI): domain Eukaryota; kingdom Metazoa; phylum Arthropoda; class Insecta; order Hymenoptera; family Ichneumonidae; genus Hyposoter; species Hyposoter didymator. The sequence continues at coordinate 12,222,208 of JBAJMU010000003.1, read as the reverse complement.
GAAACTCCAAGATGTTCGTATATATTCGATCGAAATTTCTGGGAGTTCGTTGTCGTTATTTGTATTTTTTCAGGGTCAAGAGACACGCCGTTGTGGAAAAATGTAACGTCAATTTAATTCACTCTCGTATTAAACTTTGCAAACAAGTATTACGAAAATTCAACGCTCGTCTGATTCGGGGGAACAAGCAGCTAAGTTACCTTAAACGGTATAAGAGAGACACAGTCGAATTTCATGCGATTACGTCAGTTCTCTGTCCAATAAAACTTGATCATCGCGATACGTCGACCTTTCGAGAGTAATTTGTACTCGGACATGGGTTCCCTCATGGCAATCGTTCAAAACCATAAACAGAGAGCACGTCTGACAGTACAGAGCGACGGAAATGAGTGCGCGAGCGAGAGTCTAAGAGAGAAAAATAGAAAAAGAGTACGAAGGGTGAATGAATCTTAGTCGCGGTTGAACCTCTCGTAGTAAGCGAAGAATCTGGCACTAGGAAGTATTGTGTGCTGGTCAAGAGCAAAGACCGGGTCAGAATGCGAGTCTCGTGATCGAGTAATTTGTCTTTCGATGTTTAAACACGATAGAAAGTGACATGAAAATTATTTTATATTCAACGAGTAGAAAATAACAATTTTACGTTTTTAAAATCAAAGAAAAATACTTCGAAGAAAAACCCTACGACATTTAAAAAAAAAATGAATTTTTTTGTTGAAAAATTTGTGAAAAAATTATTAATTAACAAGTTTCGTTAATTTTGCAGTTTTCCTAACTCACGAGAGCATAATTTTAGCCGAAATTTTTGTTTTCCAACTTGATTCTCTTCGCAGAGACGAAGAAAAAGTTTTTCGCTTCTTTTGCTGGTCTCGTGTGCATCGAAGCTATAAATTATATCAGTTCTCTCTTTTTATTTCGTTCTTTAGCCCCTTTGAACAGTTTCTCCAAGCGAAGAATCGAGGTAAACGGTTTTTTGTTATTCTTAATCTCACAGCTGGCTCTTCGCTTTGAACCAGGAGAAGTGTTTATTTAGGGACACGTGCAACGAGCCCGGAGGCCGAGTTGCCAACGAAATTGCATGGGGAAGTGTCTGCTGATAAAAAATGAGAATCGTTTGAACAATGACTCGATTTTTTCAGCAGCAACGGCGGGGAAGAGAGTCTTGAGCAAGAGAATCTATGCGAGGAAAGATTTTGAACGAAAATCCACGAATAATCAACAAAGAAGAACGAATAATCTTCGCATACGAAAAAATCCATTTGGTTTTTCGCATCGAGATATTGCGTCGAGAGAAAAGGCTCAAAAGTTCGAAAGGTTGGTCGTGTAGTCGTGATGCTTAATAACTGAACCTGGTACCCGGCGTTACGGTGTCAAGGTTGGAAACAAAGTCGAAACGAAAATGGAACAAATGTCGAAGCGAGGCCCGAGATTCCCGAGAGCCCATTTCTCTCTCTCTCTCTCTTTCTCGTTTTCCGCATGGTCTGGGTTTCGCAGTTCGAGGCAAATGGTCGCGTGCAAATTCTTCTCTTCGTAGCATATATTCGCCAGAGGAGTCTTCCGTTTTTTTTAAGCCTCAAAAACGCTTCGACATTTTTTAAGAAATTAATCAAATCCTGCCTAGTGGCTTTTTATCGCCTTGCTGTGGAGAGACTTCCAGTCCGAGAATTCGTGTTCCCGAGGACATTAAAAAACGCTATATTCATAAATAGGATTCACGCGGGCACGAGATCAGAACAAAATTTTCTTTCGACTTTTCCACGTTCGAGAAAAATCCAGCACAGGAATTTGCAAAAAAAACATTTACGACGGAATCACGTGCACGAGAGTTTGTCCGAAGTGAACACGCGCAAAACTCAAGCAAGAACTTCGGCTAGAAATAGACAATGTTCTAGAAAATTTATAACACTGTGCTGCCCAACGAGATATTTCGAACTCTCTTTCTCTTTCTTATTGCGTCACGCACTGCCGATCTGTATAAAGCTGGCATTCGTCTTTTCAATGGAATCGAACTTATCTCCAGAATTTTAAGGCCAATATTTTCTTTTCTGAATTCTAATTACAACGTAAATAGTTTTTAATAGTCATACGAAGGTCATACGATTGCGCGTTGTAGACAAAACCGAGAAAACTGCAAAAGGTTTAGGAAAAATGAACGATAACATTTTCTACTTTCACATATTCCGGCTGAAACTTTTTTTTCTCAATTCCTTTCAGTTTCGAAGAAAATTTCTAACTTTGACGATTTTTTTCAAAAAGTTTGAATAATTTTCCAACGAATGTTCGGAGAAAATCTCATCAGCACGCGCGGACGTCAATGGCAAATGTATATTTGTCAAAGTGTCATTGACCGTCAGTGGGAACGATTTTATAAAGATAGATCGATGGAGGGCTGACGAACGGAAAATCGTTGAAACAATTCTGTACAGCGGATCATGCAAGTTGAGGAATTTTGTTTGGAAGCTTTTGTTACGAGCGTTCTTCAGACTCATCTACGTCTGCGTATGTGTCTCTGTGTACGTGTGTGTGTGAATAATGACACACTCGACTTACCGAAACGAAAGATTGCTTAAGGTTTGTGAGATTTGTTTCTTTGAAATGGATGCAGTAATTCGCTCGGTGTGTTAATTCGATTTTGAGGTGAGATCGAGGGAGGAAAAGAAAGATTTTGTTTGCGATATTTTGCAATGGGCCAAGCTGTGTTTATATGTTTATCGAATAATTTTTATTTATACGTGCGACTCTCTCGCGACGTTAGAGAAATCATAAAACCGCTTTGGCCGTTTTTCGATTACTGACGAATGCACCGGACTTGCACGTACACTGGACAGACGAGAGCCCAGTAGATTAACTTGATTTCGTCGCGACAACGTGGTGGGAGATTCGATGAGAAGTCAAAATAGATCGTTCTTAATACACAAACTCAATTCCAAGTGTCTTATAGCTGTCGATTGGGATGGGAACCAACAAAATTTCACGCCCCGTTATGTTTTCATAACCGAGCAAGGTTGCTGCGAGGCTCGTGGCACTGGGAACGAAAGTATCGAGCTAATCGATTTGGCGTTCGAACTGGTGATTCGCGAGCACGCAGAAATGGTGGGAATTTCATTTCATCGATTAACAGGACGCCACGAAATGAGGAAAAAAATTTTAAAAATTCGAAACACAAAAACTACTCAAATTTTCAAAGACTCTTATTTTTTTTTTTCACTTTCTTAAGTCGTGGCTCTGAAGGAGGAGGGAAAAAAGAGAAAAACGTAAAGTCTCCATCAGCTCGAACGTCGACCTCGTGAAAAATGTCATCAATGAATCAAGTTCCACGTCAACGTCGACGTGAGTGTCGTTCGAAATGATGAAAATCAGACGTTTGCGTTTGCGACGTCGAAAAGTGCGAATTTTCGAAGAGTTGCTATTTCTGGTGATGATCTAAATGAAGCGAAAATTGGGGTGTGGTTGGAAGAAAAACGAGAGAGCGAGAGCTCTCGTAATTCGGTGACAGCAAGCCGCTTCATTATTGCATACACGATCCGAAAATATTTCGAGAAAGGTTGAAAAGTTTTTCATGTACTTGCGCCTCGTCGAGCAGTGAGACACCTCGAGACATTTTGTTCAACAGATTTCAACATAATTGTCTGTCGCTTTATTTATAAGCGAATAAATCATAAAAAAAACATCGTCATTCCTGGCACACGATGCAAAATTCAAGGAAACAAATTCGAAAAGAGAAAAAAAATGGGAAATTTGATTATTTTTCTAAAATCTCAACGTCGCATGCTTTCCAGAGCCACAACGCGCGACCTTAGTCCGCGATTTATGTAAAGCGCGAAGTGGTTAAATGGATTTTTTAATTTACTGTCGATCGACGCACTTAAATGGCGATTGACTGGCTGTGCACATGTGTGTATAAATTTCATGTACATAAAGCTTTGTCCTTAAAACGAAAAAATCTGCATGGGCCTTATCGATTGAACGAGCAGCGAATACCGTGCCACCTTGAAAAAACGAGCAACACGTGTTTATATTTGGGTCATCGCTTTCGTATGTCGCCATTTTTTTTCTTCGCTGAGAGCAATGCCATCCCGAATCGGTACATACTTTGCTTCGTGGCTATAAAAATTCCTTGCGCAAATTGCGTCGCGTGCCTTTGCCAAGAAATCCGGCCTTATATCGAAGTCGTTACGACCATAAATGGGCTGGTCTTGATTTTTCAAAGACTTGGACGATCGAGAACTCATCGTTACAGATATATCGAACGCTCGGACAACAGAAAGGCGTAAAATGCGTTTTTTCGTACGATTTACAAGCCCGTTTGCTTGCGAGGATCAGTCGCATGAATATGCAGCAGTGCGAAAAGCAAATAAAAAGATAACGTGAGCACAATTGGTATCAACATTGTGCCATTAATTTGCACACAAAAATAGTATTATTTCTGGCTCATTCGTTGATTCTCCGATTTAATAGCTTTTCGATAAACACGTCTGACCTTTCAACCAATCGGAATAATCGTCGGTCAAGACATTTTTAGTCGTTGGTAAAAAAGAGCCCAGCAGATCGACGTTTTCTACTAGCAGCTGAAAAGAACGAGAATCCTCACAACTTTTCAGATGTAGTGTGTGCACGATTGGACTTTACTGTCTACGGATAAAACAGTATTCTTCAATTTATGTAGACGGAATTTTGACCCCCAGGGGGAAGGAGTTTCCGCTGGACAATTGCGTGCTGGACATATATGAATCGGAATATTTTACAGTCTCATTAAATTCAATTGCAGGAAAAATTGCAATTTTTATTTACGATTTCGATTGAAAATGTTTTGATGAAAAAAAAAAGAAACTCACCTCGTCACAAGCCGCGCATCTTGGTTTGAGCTGCTCAGCGTAATGTCTCTCGCAATAGAGGGCATCGTCGTGTACGCAGTAGGCAAGATCGACCAGCAATTCTCGGCACTGCGTGCATTGGAAACACGAGGGATGATAAGAAAAGCCTAATTTACTCGCCGATACGACGAGACTTCCGTATTTAAGGGCTTCGTGACAAACACCACAATTCTGAAAAAATAAACAACCGAATGAAACGATGGGGAAAAAGAGGAAATTAAAAAGCAAAAAAAAAAACTCTGTAAAATTTAAATATTTCGACACAATTTCCGAAGGAAAAACATGGCCATCTTTTCGTTCCCTTAATTGTCTTAGACTCACATGGCCTCTTTCGAGAATCTCTTTGACGCTGCCGATATCGAGAGCAATCTCATTTCTCGCAGCCATAAAATCGTCTGCGCTAGCGGAATGTTGGGAATCCAGGTGTCTGCAATATGCTCTTGCCAGATCCTGCTTCGGCAACTGCGTCGCCAGTTGACGATCCCTGTGACGTTCACCCGGTGTGCCGATTCTCGGCACCGATATTTCTGGCAGCATTGAAAAGTATTCTTCCACCTAGATCGTCAAAAAATCACAAGGCAATTAATCGAGAGAACGTGGACGACGTAAGCGAACCTAAAATTTTCGATTCACAATCAAATAATTTCGTGTCCAAATTGAATTCTACATTTCTGGTAAATAATCATTCAAAACGATAAAAAAATTAATTTGTTTAAATTCCCGAATATTTTGAATTTTTCGTTAACCATTTTTCGCTGATGGAAATTTTTTTTTTCATTAAAATTGCATTTTTCGATCATTTGCAACATTTTTTTTCTGGCCCGAACAATTTTATTTGTCGAAATGGTGAAACAGGGCAACTTTGGATCCAGAGAAGAACCGAAAGGTCATTTACTTTTTTATCGTATATTTAAACATTGAAAGAAAAGAAGGAACTTGAAAAAAACATGTGGATGCGTTCATTGATCCCTCTAGCGCGTTAAGTGGATAGCACTGCATTTATATGGCATGTAGTGAGCCAGAACTCGATGAGGTTATGCAGAAAACCAGTAGCTCATCTCGAGGTATTTATCTTGCGAGGCAAGCAAGAGTTTTAATCGAATATTGCGAGCATAAATACCGCATCGTTTCTCATCGCTTTTCCAAACGTTCTGTCCGGAGATCCACCCACTGGCCAAGCGGTTATACGAGTGCATAAACTCGTAAAACCAGCGGGTGGAGAATTTATCATACCAAGTACAAGCTGCTGTACATTATCGCTCAAAAATACTCACGCTCCCTAATAAGCAGTTGTTTGAAAATTCTTAAATTTCAATTTATAGACAACGATCCCATTGATAAAAAATTGTCATTTCGTTTCGCCAAATTCGTTGCATAAACGACATTACAAAAAATAGAGCCACTCGAGCTTCGTATGGCTCTACTCATGTAAGCAAAAAACTTTTGGGTTGTGACGTATGTGTGTGTGTGTGTGTAGAAGATGCGAAAAGCGACAACAGGAAAAAAATGCAGAAGCTCAGGTTTAAATCACGTTTGTAATCGTTGGCGGTTTTCTCATAGTCGCACATATGCCCCGACGTATATATTCTCTCCACGACGTAAGTTATGACAAACTTTCTGGAAATATTGAGGCAGGGGCATCCTGCCAAGCTCGTAGAGTTGCTGACATAGGTCGGTTCTGTCCTCTGTATCCATCGTATGTTTTACATAACTTACTCGTCAAATATAAATATGAATATTCCTGCATATATTCGTGACTAACAAAAGGACGTACGACACGTCACTCGCCCTGCTACACGGCGTTCGTACAACAAGACTCGCCAATAATTTACGTCTCATCATAAATTTTATACTCAAAGCTTTCAGAATATTTAGCTGTGAGGCGAATAAAAATAAATTACTATAAAGTCTCAATGAGTCATGAGGATTCAATTTTTTTACGATCCTCCCAACTGTAACGTCTTGTATCCTCGATAGCATTTCATGCAAGATTGAAACATTAGAGACGATGGAGATCGTGGCATTTATGGATCCGATTATTCGTCACAGTCACGTGCGGAAGATCGTTGATTCATTTTCTTCGAATTTATATCTGAAAACTTGGATTCGACTCACGGAATCTTAGAGAAATGTCAAAACGAATAAACTTGCTGAAAATCTGTCGAATGGAAAATTCAGAGTTCAATTTTTCATGCAAATGTTCGTCGTGTTTTGTTAAAGACAAAAATTGGTGGAAATTTTTTTTGTTTCTGGGGGTTGCCATGAGAACGTTAAGACTATGAAATCGCGTTCGTTTTTCGAACAAGAAAATAAAAACACTCGGTTAGCTAATATCTATGTTTAGGTCGCGCAGCTGTAATGTAAATCAGATTTTTCGTTCTTTTGATCTTCGCGATCTTTGATAAGTTCGATCAATCTAACCTGCCACATGTTTCCTTTTTCTTGCGCGTCGATCGAACATGAAACAGACGTGGAAGTTACGTGCTCGCAGCAGTTTGAAAGGATTACAACTCGCTAAACATCGAAGCAAGTTCCATCAATCACGTTGGATTTCTGACGAGGAGTGCAGAATCCGCAGAATATTTACGGCAGCAAAATTGGCACAATGATTGAGATCGATCCATTAGGGAGTTCAGCCATTTGATTTTGTATATTTGAAGCTTTCACGAAAGAGCGTTAGCACCCGATGTTTTTGCAAGTTTCGTAATTTTGGGTATTTCGGTTTTTTCGATTTCAAAATTATAACGAAATTTTTTAAGGAATTTAAAAATCTGGGTGAAAGGGATCGCTCGTTTTTGGAAATATTAGCAGAATTTTTTCAGAGATGTTATTGAGATTGAAAAATGGTATTCACCTTGCTCGGTGGTAGTCCGGGTGGCGCCCAAGTCAACCCTCGATCCCTGGGGTCAAAGCCAACATAATTATTGGGACCTTCGCCCTTGAGGCCGAGTCTCGCCCTCACGGAAACCCATTCTTCGTGACAGACATCGTGAGCTTCTCTCGGACATTTACAACTTGTGCAATTTTTCCTGGAATAAAAAAAACTCTAATTAGCGAAAAAAAAAATGAATTTTTTCGAATGCTCGTTTCATTGCAATTGAACTCCGATGCCATTGAGTACACGAAGTCGGTGTACAGTCCCCAAGATAAAAATCCTTTGACGAACGTATAGACATGGCGAGTACGAAGGAATAAATATTTACGCTTTTACCCCAAACAGCGAGACTTTTCTCATTAAAACGTCGAGAGAAATCATCGTCTCGTGTGTACCGCGGGCGCATGTGGGATTTAATAAGAATTTTTATGGCTTGCCTGGGAGTGACTTGCAGAGTGTGTTTACCCCTGGCGATGAAATCGTAATTAAAATTTCTTACGACTGACAGGAAGAGTAAAACGTAAAAAATTGTCGAAAAGTGATGGTCGGCTCGTTGTGTCTACATCATTTTGTAAAAATGAAATCTTTCATTTCCGAACTTGTGAGAATAATAAAACGATCTGAAAATATTTATTCCTTTGGCAAGTTTATTTTTGTATCGTTCCTTAACGTCTCGTGAATTTCGTGCTTTAGGGTACGACGGTTAATGGGATCCACATAACTCGCATGTATATGAGTCGATCGTATAATCAGTGGGATGCATTTACGGCAGACATTTATTGTGATGCTACGACACACCCTTCCGGATGTCAGAATCAAGGCTGTGGCTTGCGAGCTCCTTTCTTTTCTGACCCTTTTTTAATGCCAAGGGGTGCTGCCAGGTTTCTCACTTTTTTTCCGTTCAGCCCTCGTGCGTAGCTCGAAATTATTTCCTGCTTGTTAAAACCCTATTCGTCGTTGTCCTTTGGCATATCAAGCTCGATGATTTTTCGAAAAGCTAGTCACACAAAAGTTGGTCTTATCAAACACACACTGGGATGCATTTTGAACGTTAAAAAAATCGAGATGATGAGATAAATATTGAAACAAAATCGTTCAACTAAATAAATAAAAATTGCTCATCGAAATTAACGAATAAAAATCGACGAAATTCAATGAATATTTAAATTCTGGGTCACCGTTGTGCAACGCGCTCTCGCGAACCGTCGTCTCGTCACATTTTTGTTTACAAGACTCTCCAAATAAAAAAACGAGACCCGCGATTGCCGAATCTATTAGTCGGCCAAGGTTTATCCATATGCGAACACACGTGACGAGACGTTGGTAAGAAAATTGAAAAGCAACGTTTGTTCGTGTTTACTAATAGACGGAGGGTCAAGCTTAGATTAGGCATGTCAGTCAATATTGCGGCTTCGTTTTTACTTGGCATGTTCAACGTGTTATTTCGGACTGTCGAAAATTCGTTCAACTGACGTTCCATTACATAAAAAAACTGACGCAGATGATGACAAAACTGGTTCGCATCAACGTTGCTCGATAATTAGAGCATTTTCGTTCAAGTTCGACGTTCTTCGAATCTGGTGAATAAACTTTTTTTTTCAACGTGGGAGGAGAATAATAAAAATAAAATGGAAACCAAGGGGGCGAAAAAAAAACGGCAAAGGGAAGAGAATGTCAGAGGAAGCGAGTTATACTATCGGAAATATTGAGGCTTTGATAATGTCAGTGAAGCAGTTACGGAGCTAATCTTGGTTGACTCGAGCTCATGGAGGAAGTCGTGCACTGTAATGGCAGGACAAAGTGCCGCAGATGTGGGAAACGATTGAGCGAACAAGAAAGAGCGAGAGAGAGAGAGAGAGACATACAGATAGAAATAAGTTGATGCGAAAATCACGAAAAATGATTATTAAATAGCAGGGAAAAGTGGGGAGAGGAATTTCCGATGGAATGAAAATCGTACACTGAATCGCTAGAACGAGGCGTTGAAACGTTAATTGTCGTCGAGTTTCTCGTTGGACAATTAACTCGTGTGTTCACGCGTCAAAACGTTGTGTATGCACGCGATAATAGCGACACGTCACGCATCGCTCGCCACAAAGCGAACATAATTCCAAGCCAATGATATGGGCGAAGGTGGGATGGGGAAAAAGCAACGTGTGTGGCACCATTAAATGGGGAGGAAAAATGCGAAGCAGGGAAAAATCAAACAACCCTCCGAATTCGATCCTATTTTTTTTTAGCTTCCCAGCATTTTTCGTGATTAATTCGTATATTCGATGCCGTGGCATCCATGTTATTACGTAATGCATTCCCAAAAGTCATTTTCCCTTGCTCTCGAATTCCCACTGACGTACGAGGGTGCGTTTGAAGGGTCAAGTGCATGGTGGTCGCGGACAGAGTTACTAAAGGGAGAGTCGTGTAAATAATCAAGCCTAATTGTCACGATGTTCAGTGGAACGTGAATTTCGATGATCCCTTGTGACTTGACGTGACAAAACTAATTAAGTTAATATTTCTGGTCATTGATGAATCGCGATCATTAAAAAACGCGGTCATTATACCTCAATCGTGTTATTTTTCAACAGTTCGAAACTCTTGAATGATCGAATTATTTCCAATGATTTTTTAATCAGAACGCAATGATTACGAACAATTTTTTTTCTTTGCCACCGGATTGCCACGTTTTCTTCGAAACCGGCCTGGCTACGGCGCCTTTTTCAAGTGCTTACGAATTCTCCCGACGTGCGAACCGTGTCTGATTAGCCGCGAATAATTCTCCATGGCGCACATCATGTAATTCCATTCCCAGGTACAAATGACTCTTGCATACCACGCAGGTTTTTCAAGCTCATGCGATTTTTCATTTTGCAAGTTGATTTCGTCGTCGGATGGGAAATTACATGGAATGGATCGATGGAGATTTATTACGAGGGGGATTCATCGAACAGTGTTGGTTTGTTCATTTATTCATTGAATTACTCATACAATAATTTTATTCATTCGATTCGTTAGTATGGATGATTTTTGGGATGCAAACCTGATGTAACAAAAAAATCAATATCACAAACCCTCTGGGGCACAAAATATGAAATGCCACGACTTCGCAGCCTGGAATCGATCTCTTTTAGTAAAAATCGAACAAAAACGTGAGCTCGTATGCATCGACAATGGAATGGAGAAAATCGTATGCCAAATAGTCTCGGTGCGATGAAAAAAACGTGTGAATCCTTTTAAGGGAAGCGCGCACCGCAGGAACGTCAAGGCTCGCGTCAAGGTGCATGGGGGTATGAATAAAAGTTTAAATGTTCACACGAGTTATACTGCAATTACTGCGATATGCAAGAGGAACTAACGCGACCAACATTATCTTAGTGGATGCTAAACGAGGGTAATAAGATTTGTAACCGGTCGAGGTGAGGTTGAGATATAATCGGGACGACCCAGACCCCATTTTTCACCGATACATTTTCATTTTATCGAATTGCTATCACAAAACGACTTTATTTAGGGTTCTTTCAGAATTTTGTATAAACGTGTTCTTGGCAGCGAAACCAACAGTTTTCTCCTACAAAGAAAAGTTTTCTGACGTTTAAAATTTGAGATATTTGATTTCCAATTTTTTATTTTCACATCTAAACGCATGTACTTTTTGTCACGTTTCGTTCAAAATTTGCAAGAAAAAAACAAAAGATTCGCGACTTCAATTTACAGGCGTTTAGGAAAAAATGAATAATTGGAAATTAAATATATCAAATTTTAAACGTCAGAAAACGTCAGAAAATACTTTGATGGGGTGTTTTGAGACGATCTTATAAAAATTCTATCGTGGTCGTAATAATTTGGGTTCCTCCAGTCTTTTTATAGATCGATGTAAATTTCGCGACTGCAGATGAGATTAAAAGTCTATTTCAGTAAACAAACGTAAATTTTTGTAAAATACGATCGCGTTTTTGTTCGTAATATTTCCGTAAATTTCGTTGGTAATATAATTGCTCGATCCATTCATTTTTATTGATTCGGAAGCAACAGGTAGAAGCAGAGACTTCAACAAGCCGCAGCAATTTGCACAATGTCTCGGAGATTGCATAGAAAAATGCATTCGATAGAAGAAAAATGAAAATGCTGTTAAAATTGGAAGGTTGGCGTTCACTGGAAATAAGGTCGAACACACGAATAGCCAAAAAAAAACAATAAAGCACAAAAGTTGACGTGTCATTTGAATGTTTACCTAACTATCAGCTCGAAGAGCTCGAACTGATCGAAGACCTTACAGTAGAGATGAAGAACCCTGACGCAGGCCCATTTCATGCCAGGCCATGGGGCAAGGCTGAGATCGAGACCATCCTCGAGAGGACATTTGCCAATGGCGAAGCTTCTTTTTAACTCTGCACCGGATATCGTTGGATAGCGGTGTTTCCGATCTAGCATGGGATTCCTACGTCCACGAGGTTGTAGATCACCATTACCACTGACACTCACACAGGCTTTTATTTCGGCGCCCGAGAGAGTCGAGTATCTCTCGCGGCGATCGAGCGACGAAGTTTTCCTGTAAAAGTCTTTTTCCGAAACGGAAGGGCATCTCGTGCGCATTGCTTCCCGAAATGGTGGGCTGACGGGCCGTTTTTTCGGCTCGGGTATCTTTACCCGTATACCCTGAGGTTCGGCACCAGGTTCGGGAACGCACGATACCCTGACCTCCATCTTCTGTCCCTCTTGAGTAGGACCCTTGGGACTCATTCTCGAGGTTGCAACCGCCGCCAGCAATATGGGCGTCGTATGACGCCTTTGCAGTCGGCTGTTCAGTGTGATGAGTGTGATGCTTGACCGGCTGTTCACGTCGTGGCATCGATGTCGTTAACGGTCAAGAATTGCCGATTTAGCCGATAAGTGTTCATCCTTCATGTTGAACGATCGTAGAAATTTTGATCACACTTCCCCGGACGTTTACACTCATCCAACGAATGTCTCGAGAGGACCAACTTTCATGGCAATTTCTTCGCGTCACTAAATTCTCGAAACGCAGCGAAATAACTAGAGGAACCAAAGCCACAAGTTCCGACGATGAAGGCGTGATTTAACGACACTCGCCGCTGCTCGGCAATTCGTTTTAGTGTATAAACAAGAAATTATCATGTACAGTATATGTGATTCACGTGCGACGTCGAGCTGACGGAGATGATGTCTTGCACACAAATGTCTCGGTTAAGAAACTTCCGAGCCCTACATACCACGCATCAGCCTCCCCATATACGCGCAAACTTATATACACACGCGTCTTTCTCCTAAGTCCGTTTCTACGACTTCGCAATGGAAGTCGCTTTCGTTTGTTTTGCTCTTCTCTGGGGCGCTCGATTCGTTACACTTCCATGATGCGATTATCGACCCAGTGCCATCTGTTGCAATCACCGTGGACCTGTTTTTTTTTATTTTCTCGAATTATTACGCTGTTCGACTTGCCATACAACTTTATGAAAACGTTACGAGCTCTTATAGGCAATTTGTTGAATGATTACTGTCTTTGCGAATAGAGGGAGTGAGTCGGAAAGATCAACAATGAAAATAAAAGGTCAATAATGAAAATCGGATGATCGTAAACTCCGTGCGCAATTTTCTTTGTTTTTCAATATATAGAGCAATGCGGAATGAAAGTCTCCAAATGTGAGCTTCGCTTAGCCCGAGACGCACCTATAAATTTCTCGTAAAAATGGAGTGACGATAGATAAAAATAGATTGAAGTGGAAATCCTCCTATCCGAGGACAATCTTTTTTTTATCTCTGATTCCCTGACCCCCACCTCATCCCTTCTTACGAGTGTTTCATGATCTCACTTTCTGTGGCTCGACCTCGCTTCTTCTTTTCTTATTCTCCGAATATACACACATTTGTCCATAGAAATATAAATATATGACCGCCAAAGGCTCGACAGGTTCTTCACCAAAGTCTTCAGGGTCGAGTCAATAAAGTTGGAGTGCATTACGTTGTTGCCGAAGATATTGATACGATAAATCCGATTCGACTCGATAATCACGAGGATCCGTTCTTTCCAATACGCTTTCTTTATGCCTTCGTATTTTATACTTCGGGAACGAAGGAAAGAAAAAAACGAGGACACTTTTCGATTGGCTGGTGAATCATCGCGATATCAATTTAGCAAATATCTTCAATTATTTTCAATTCCAACGCGAGAGAAATTTTCGCTTTGTCATAATTGTTCAGTTAGGCAGATCGATGTTCAAGGGCTGGGAACTATCATTGGAAATATATCACGGGGTCATGTCTCGATAGGAGACCGAAAAATCCTTTTCTTCCTGGTTTTCCATGCATGAAAACGATCGTTTCATATTTACTTCGCTAAGTATATTTGACCGAGTATTCCATCATTTTTTCTTGGAAAAAAAAGTTGAAATAACGGCGCGGTAGCTATTTTGGTGAATTATAAAAAAAAAAAAAATTTTTTTTCAGGGACCACGAAAAATTAAAATTATAAATTATATTGATTATGAAAAAAAGTGGTCAGTGGCTCAAGAAATTTCTGCGATTTTAATGAACAATGTATCGAAATGGTGCTCATGTACGTTACTTCAATATTTTTAACGTTCTCTTCGCATAAATAAGGCAATTCTGAATTATATTTTCCCGAAGGGCCTCCACCAAACTGTGGAAAAAAAAACGATCGCGTACTGAACGAAGTATTTTTCCTAAAATACGCAAAAATTATCTAAACACGGAAGCAGCATCGTTTGCATAGATTTTATGTTCGAAAAAGGACTGGTTTTCAGACAGTACGAAGAGAATTTTGAAATATCAAGCTGGTGGAAATTTGCGAAGGAAAAAGTTGCGCAGGTGTTATCGAAAGAGGTCACATTACTCCTACGTGTACACTAACTCGTATTGTCTACGTACGTTGCTATATAAACATATATCCATGTGTATCCATAATACACATTAATGTGTACATATATCTAGTTTGATAGAACGCACAAAGGTTGTATGTGTGTATAGGATGATCGCGGTAGCTTGAGAGAGAGCTAATGGCTATTAATTAGATAAATGGTCGCTGTATCAAGAGACGGTAATGGTCACCGTTTAAAATAGCAGTCCCGGGATTAAGCGCAATTTCGAGTTAATCTATTTACGTCTGTGTAGGAAAGGTGAATATTTGTGCAAATGTGTAATATAACGACGTCATATTTCCTTATTTCACGTGGCGGTGTACGCGGCGAGATGGATTAGCGTCTAAACGCGTCAAGCAAATCCGACGTTCAGAAATAAATTGCAACTTCGAGCAGCGTAATGAACGACGACAGTGACAATGATAATAATAATAATGAGAATGTGTATTTATAGTTAATAAACAGAAAAGGTAGAAATTGATGAAATTTCGAAATCGAACGAAAATCACGTTTAAAAAAAAAACAACAAATCGGCTTCGATCTGTTGAATCGAAATTCGTGAAAAAAAACACTTGAACAAATTAAACTCGTCACCGCGGTAACGATGCAATTAGCCTCACTTCACCTTCGGTTTTATGGATTTCAAGGATCGAGAGATTAATCGGAATATTTCACAATCTGTTGGTCTTTGTCACACGTTGATAATTCGTCCGAGGATTAACGTTCGCACGTCAAGTTGTTCAATAAAAAACGATCAAAGATTTTCGGTGAGATATGAAATTGGACGGATCCAAGGTTCGGGAAAGTGGGAGAAAGAAATGAAACAGAGGGAGAGAGAGAGAGCGAGAAAGAGTGAAGAACTCGTGTCTGTTGATGATCGGCGTTCGCGCAATAGTGCATCCGCAGAAGGAGCATACTTCAAACTGGCGCCACGCGGTTCGTCAGACAGGCAGAGTAGGTAGAGTCTTCGTTAATGTACATTGTATACATATAGACTTTGGTACATACGTATATATAGGCAAGGAAAACACGTACGAGGAACGAAGAACGAAGAAAAGATCGAGGCGCATGCGCAAGCGTTATACGCGACCTGTGTCATCCGCAAAAGCTCAACGAAAAGCTGAGCGTGGCGTGCGCGCGTGCTACATCCCCTCCACCAATTTCAAACTTTAACGAACCCACGAGACGTCAAAGAAAGACGAGAAGCGAGGAAACTTGGAAATAAAAAATTCAAAAAAAAAAACAAGATGCGAAGATATCGTCAAACTAATCGTGCCTATCCGCGTCGCGATGCCGCTTAAACGTTGTCGCGGTGACAGGGTCTTCCCTGCGACTCTATCCCTCGGCATAATTAACGTCGGAAGGTAAAATACGCGAGAAAACTCAACATCGATGAATGAAGCTTCATCAGGGTTTCCTTTTCTTCGAGGCTCGCTTTTGGATCGATCATTTGATTGATTCACGATTTTTAATCAGAAATACTGACTTCAATTTCGTTTTTACCAGTAGCACTGTTTTTTTATGGCCGAAAACGTTTGTCTTGGAATTAAGGGAGAAAACTAGCGTGTAATAACTTGGAAATTCTCGTTAGAGGAAAGGTTTCCCCAGATTTCTTGGAAATGGAGTTTCCGTCACCGAATGACTCACGGTAACAATCTTGGAAGGCACTCGCACACTAATGGACGGCACAGTCTTGGTCTTTCGTTATAGCGTGGACAAGTTCCATGTAAACGGACAATGTCCATCTCATCGTTGCATCGATAATTACGACGCGGACGCGGTGCGTCGATAATCGATCGCTACTGTAAGTCCCTCTTGCGATGCCATGATAATCGCTTGTGTCGTTTTCTTCCGATCGCATGAATCAATAAAGTTTCCGTTTATTTTTGCCTCGTAATTTTATTGTTTGAAATTTTCTCCAGAAATCATCAAAGCGAATCCGATCATAGACGAAGAAACAACGTCGAATTTTTAGAAACCGTTGAGATACTGCAAATACGAGAACGCGTAAGGAAACACGAGACCGTTGAGCAGACCGGAAATATTGAAAAAACCGACAGCGTAAACAAAAATGAAGTGGAAAAAAAAGCGATAGTGTCAGACCAGCCGGACGGCGTGACTCTCATTCGCTGTCCTTGTCTCTCTAATTTCATTAGAGCGAGTGTGAATGAGAAATGGTAACGAGATGCGACCTTGGCCGTGCATCTAGCTCGTTGCAACTTGTCACTCAGCGCTGCACGGAGCTTTGCCGCGTTCTTTTAATAGCCGGAGAAGCGTTGAACGTGGGTTTCGATACTCACAGGCTATCGACTTTAAGAAGGCACGAAAAATCACAAATTCGCGTCTTGAAATTGTAGCATCGCTACGTCATTTGCTAACGAGACGCGCAAGGCCGCGGGTACTAACGAATGTGGAAAAGCCGGTGAAAAGTTGAGCAATAACTAAGAAAGAACGGACTCCATCGCATGAGTTATACCAGAAAAGCCCTGCTCGCCGCGAGCCGAACGTTTTGGCAACGTCTTCACCTTCGCTGCGTTCTCTCACATTTCACCTTATACCTTTTTTTATATTTATACGGTATCGCGGTGCGTGCACACGAGCTCAAATTTACAAGCAAATTTTCGCGATGACGCAGCAAATATACATCGGAATATGCACTTATATATATTTGCCTGTTTGTTTCAATGCGTATAGATAGAAGTCTGACGCGTGCAGGTAGGTGAACGCTCTTCGCACTGACTACCCGCCAATTCACCACGAATCTTCCAACCTTTGCCAGCAGAAACGCGTCTTTTTACTTCTGATTCTCTTTGTTCGTTTTATAAATATTCCTTTCTTCTTATCGCGAGATAAATAATTTGCAGGGGACGACAATAATTATTGACCCTTGCGAGAAACTTTTCTATTTCTTTTTTGGTTATTTATTCGCAATTAATTAATTCGTTATTCGAGATCGAACGGGAGTCGATGAAAAAATAGATTCCCCGTTGACCGAATCAACTCAATTTCTTGACTTTCATTTTTCCGGCGACATTAATTTTTTCTTTTCCTTCATCTGCTTCTCAATGGCCAAACGTCTGTAAAGTTTTTCCCCTTATTTTTATTTCGGAGCCTTCTCCTCGATGCTCCTCTCCGAGAAGAGAGACATGAAAGCAACAAACGTCGGTTTTACCTTGGCAGTGAAAAGTCCCTCGCGTGCATTTTCTACTAATCCACCGAATGATTTAGTGATCATTGTGTGTTCGTTTTAAGATGCGAAGAGGCGTTCTCTCGGGAGCTTATTGAAAGTCAGAAAAGAGAGAATGCTCTCGAGAAATTTGAGTGTCGAATGAGCTCGTATTTGAAAGAAGGAACCCCGACGAGAAGAGGCAATAAAGCGTGATTTATTTTTGGACCAGAGTGGAAGTCAATCTTTTTCTATTTGATACTCGTTATTTACGTTTGATGCTGAAAACCGAATGTTATCTAATTCCACACTGTGTGCTGATAATATCAATACCGCTTCGTAACCGAGTCGAAAGGATTTGCTAAATAAATTTTTATACAAAAAGCGATTAATCAAGCCTTGCCCGAGATCCAGAACGATAGATAAATACATTTTCGAAATATGCGAATAAATCGTAGTTGAAGGCAAGATTAGTGGGAGGAGACTTTCAAGATTCCAACAAGTCTTGACCTCGGCACAGATAACTCATCAGAGACACACGAAAACTTTACAACAATTTGTATTAGTTGACATCGAAAACATTTAATTATAACCGATTAATGAGAATTTATCAAAAATACTTTCGAGCAAACATATTTAGAAAAAGAAGAAAAAAAAACCCAAACATTTGCAGTTGGAAAAAAAAACATGAATTACTAAAAAAAACAAAAAGAGGATTTGTCTCGAGTCTGAACGTCGTCAATCCTCGGACTCATTAAAAAAAACTCAAACGGTATAAAAATCGCTTTTGCGTCAAAAAGAAATTTCGAAGCTAAGAACCGCATGAAGTTCGTTCGAGGCTTTTTTGGGAACTCTTTTAAAAAATCAACTGCAGGGAGGACCATGACCCCGAAATGTTAGCTCGAATATTCTGACGAGTGACTAACTCTCGTACGTATGAGGCTCAGACGACCCGGAAATCAGAGAGAATCTGTTTCTCTCTTTTTCTGATCGAGAAGAGTTTACACAGACACGCCTTATTAGGAGAGGCCCGCGAGAGAAGGGATCAGGCGTTCGACATTAATCAGAGACAGCACACTCACTCCCATTGCCCCTAGAAACACGATGTGATTCCTTACATGGCAGACTCGTGCTGCAGATATAACGATGGATAATCCACAAAGGAACAAACTCAAAGATCCAACGATTCTTCACACCTTTACGCGCGTCACAAGGACCCACGAGAAACAAAACGACGTCCCCTCATTTTTTCCAGCCTCTCGTTACCCCAAACTGCCGAATGACGTTTGCTTTTTTTTTCCTTCACGCTCGTCAATAACAACACAAATAAGTGACGAAGGAGGATATTCGTGAGGGCATATGGGATTCCCCCCTCAGAATAATCGGCTCAGTCCTTTATTTTTCTACCCAATAGCCTCCTCAACAAGAGCAATGACCGAAGCTATGACATTCATTCCCTAGTGACCGATCCCTCATACCCTTCGTTATCTCACATCCAAGAAAATATCAACGACCATGTTCAACTGCAAGAAAAAAAAACTGTGCGGTAAAGCCGCTAACAAGATTTCCCAGTCCGTTCCGAAATTTTAAACCATTCGATTAAATTCGGCTCGTTGCCCACTCGGAAATGTAATAAACCGGAAAATACTTTTTACTAAATACGTAAAAATATTCGTAAAGTGACTTTTAGGATTTTAATAATTTTTTAATCTCAAATTTAAAAAATTCGATCCAAATATAAAGAAGGAACGACGCGGTTGAGAATTAATTGAAAAAATAGACTAAACTTTACACGATCATGCACCAAACCGGTGGATTTCTCAGATTCTTCGCTATTCTGTGTGCTCGTATTATCATTGTGTTATTATAAACCAACAGGAACCCTGTGATTCATAATTTTGCAAGAAAGAAAGAGAGAGAGAGAGAGAGAGAGAGCGAGAAAAAGGGAAATAAGAGAGAAAAAAAACGAGGGCGAGAAAGAAAGAAAACACGTCGACATCCTTGAACCGCTGCGAGCATCGACATATGACGCGTTACTTATATAGAGAACGGGAGACACGATAATCGGTATCGTACGCCCGTGCGATTATCTCTATAAATATACAAATGTGTACACAGCCATGTGCATTAATATATGTATAACGATGCCGTTGGTTCGACCTCGATCTTTCACCATTCCGCATTGCTGTAGCAATACCCTATTCGCAAAATAAAAAAATAACAAACTAACCGACAACACAAATATCGCTCCGTCTGGAATGTTTCTTAATCGAAGAGTCTCAATTGACGTAGAAAAAAAAAATGATTACATTCGCGCGGTGTCTCGCAACGCGAACTCGACGAGTCTAAATCGTCGGGTTCGTATTGAGACCTTAACCTAATTGTTACTCTTTCTGCTCGCGGCACCTCTCACGAGAAAAATAAAGATTGAAATAGATTATAGATGGGAGAATGGAGAAGTTCGTTTCGTCAACAAATCACGAGCTCCATCCTGCTTGATATCTCAGTTCACTCAACTCTAACTTATCGTCAGTTCGTCTTCTGCTGTTCCACACTCTGAATTAGCTGTGTGTATGAATTTTTGTGATAATTTCATTTTTTTTTTTGCAAAATCGTTTCGTCATGTTTGGGTTACGAGAATCTTCTAATTGCATGAATTTGCTGGTGGGAATTGGTTGTTTTTTATTAGTGAGAGGAAATGACGATCAAAATTACGTTAGTAGAGGTTTTCACGCTTTTTACGTGTGATACGTTGTAATATTATTATTGGACGTCTCATTAATTTGTGTTGAAAGTTGAAACTCGACGTGGGCGTCAATTAAACAAAAATCAGTGATGAAATTAATGTTTTTTTTAAATAAAAATGATTCATACGTCGGAATCGCCATTTCCTCCGCTATTTCAACATCGAAATGATTTTAGAACACGAGGATTTTTTGTCCTTACACGCAGGATGAGCCATCGCATACTTGACGAGCATTACGAACGTCGTCCTGCTGGACGTCCGATGGACTGAGAATTTGGGTAGTCGCGATCGGGGAGACACCGGATTCGCGAGCCGAGGCCAAACGTCGGGGGCCACGTCGTCGCATCGCGAAATTTCTTTCCCGCGATGGGAAGCGCGGTGTCTTCTTTTTCGCTTCGGTGACTTCCTTGACCGACAAACTATCGTCTCGGACCATGATAATAACAACACTCGTCGACTTTGACCGAAAATTGCGATGCAAATGATAATTATCGTCTGCGGACAATGATCCTTCGAAATTTATCGGTCGTTGGGGAGTTTCCTTGAACCGCTAAAGTCTGTGAAGGCTCGACGAATCCTCAATTTTTACCGAACTATCGCCAAAAGTCTTTGAAATTGGATTTTCGACCAACGCGCGTTAAAAATCGTTTAATCGATACGAGACAACGGACAAGCTCTCGTTTCTCTGTCACACACGCCACGTACACAGACTTCGGTGGCCATAGACACTGAAGAAAAGATCCAATTGACGCAATTGAATTAGGAAAACTAGGCAGAGAATTGCCAACAGCGTTCGCGAATCTTTGACCAAACGATCGTCACTTTTTGGCTCGGACCGAAACCGCGACTATTTGCGTGTTGAGTTATTTATCGTTTTTTTTTCTCTTTTTTCCATTTGCACTCCTAGCTCAACATTTTCGAGTGTCGTGCGTGTCAGACGCCCGCACAGTTTTTAATTCTTCACAACGGTTCATACACTCGCGGAAAACTCAAGTGTCCAGTCTCCTAACGAAGAAATCGTTGGCGCTCTACCGGATGGAAATTATCGCGTGGTGGGTCTCGCGTCTCGATAGCGCACGCGCGAGTACACTTTTATTATATATGTACGCGGTACATTCAGTGAATACCGATGATCGTTCGTGAGGAATGCAAACTACCGATTACGTGAAGTTGCACCGAATCGGTTGCACGAACGCGACAGCGTAACTGGCTCTACTGTGTCCTTTTTTTATATTTTTGCCTTTTTCGTCCATCCAAGACGAAAATCCGGTACCGGCAAGCATACGATGTCGTTCCGATATTTTCAGCACTTCGGAACTTACGTCAGTGATGGATTTTTCGACCTTTGATCGGTACCAACTTTTCTGTCGAGATTGGTCAACGAAAAAAAAATGAATTCAAAAATCAAGAGTGAGCCATCGAGGCAAACAAAAGAGTGTTGACACTTTTAGTTTCGCGATGACGAAGATTTTCTGCGATGAATTGGATGTTTTTTTTTTTTCGAAGATTCGTCAGCTTATTCGTATTTCTCTCAATCTTTCATAAATTTCAGACTTTTGTTTCTCGTTGCTCAATCAGCTGCTGCGTCTAATGACGAAAAAATGTGACGAGTTGCGAGATTCGAAAGGGAATCTCTTCGGTTTATTACGAAAGATCGAAAAGCCTCGATCTACCGAGTGGAAAATAAACGACAAAATGATATTGTCGATCACCGATGACAACCGCGACCGTCACGGATTCTACGACGAGATTTACAAAACGCGATGTTTGTGCGCGGACGGGTGCCGACGTCGAAGGACGTGACAGTCGAGCGCAATTCCGACGCGGCACTTTCTCCTCGCGATCGAGAAGGCAACGCGCGCGACTAGCAAAGATTCCCGAGTCACTGTGCACTTTGGAAGTCTCTGGTTTTTCAGCACATCTTTCGGTTTATTCTGGACGTAGAAAAAAATGTAGAATCGGTTCGAAAAAGTTTGAAAAACTGTTGATTAGTTATTTACGACCGCCGCGTGGATTTTTCGTGGAGGGAACTGTAAGAGAACTTACGGATGACTGTCGGATGTCCAACGGAACGATCGACAACAGCAAAATGTAGCATGGATTGTTGAGAGCTGCGGGACGACCCCGGCGCAACGATAATGCTCTCTCTCTCGCTCTGTTTTGTCGTATCAGGAATGAATAAACCTCACAAGCTCGTTATCGCAAGATACACGACGCCTCGTCTCCCGTTGATCCCACAACATCGTATGCTTAAACTGTATGTACTGTATACAAATTTATGTTTGTGTACATAAAAGTCTCTTCCCTCTCTAATCTCTTCCTCCCTCTCTTCTCTCTTATACTTTCTACTCCACCTTTCTCTCTCCCATGCTCTCGCTCGCTCTCGGAGTCTCGTAATCAGCTCACGAGAGGCGTTCAATTTTGATATCCCTCGATTACGTAGTTTCCCAGTTTATCAATCGAGTATCGTATCGGGAATCCTCGTGCTCAAGCGCGAGAACTCATTATTGAAAAAAAAAAAAATTTCAATCGATAATGAGGCTGCCGCGGAATATTTATATGAATTGCATCAAAAAATGCAAAAAAAAATCTTGTTGAAAAAGAAAAAAAAGGCTCCACCCTAAAAACCCAATTAAAAAAAAAAATGTGAATAATTTCATAAAAAGTTTCGTCATTATCCGAATTTTTTTGTCGACCTAATAATCCGATTTTTTTCTTCGAAGAAATTGAATTTTTAGTGTACTAGTAATTGTCGTGTTAAAAAATAAATTTTCCGAGGTGAAGTTTTCATCGCTCTTCTATTCGCGTACCTGAGCTGAATAAAACGAGTGCGACGCAATTTTCTATATTTATTCTTGTGCCATATTTATTTTATTACAGCGAATGCAGGATTTGGTGGTATTAGTGAGATTTATATTTTTGTGGATGTGCATTGCGACGTATCGTCAAGATGAAGTGGCACACGTTGCATTGTTGCCGCACTCTTTGATGAGTCATAAAGAGACACGGGAATGAAAAACACTGATGTACTACCTGCATGTCCAAAGTCGTTGTAGAAAACATGCACATAATTCGTTTCGTTGTGTGGATGGTGCACAGAGAAAAATATTGCTTCGTTGATTATTTATATGTCTGATGAAATGTTTTTTTTCGACATCTTATCGTTTGATATTCAGTGAAAAACACAAAGACTGGCTCTCGGCTGATAAAACGTATAAAAACACGTGCATTTCCGGTACAAACCGCGACGAACCGGACGTCTGGTTATTTTAAATGCGAAGGTTACTCGCAACCATCGAGAGTTCATTGTGAATGATTATAGTCGCAACGAACTATTTTTATTCACAAAAAACAATCAACGAATATTGCTGTTGGTGAGAAGATTGAATGAACTCACCGATCACAAAGATTGTTATCCCGCGGTAAGGGCGAAGTTTCCAGAACCCTGTGGGAATCATTGCCAATCGAATATTTGGTACGATCCAAATTCTGACTGACGTTTGACACTTCGCCGGCGAAAAGCACCTCGCGCTTCCACGTTTCCCATCTGTCACCCATCGGGACTCGCGTTAAATATTTTCCCGTGTCGCTCTCGTCTTCGGACATTATTCTCCGGACAAATAATCAGCAATTTAACAAGCAGATTTCAAACTAACGGCAATAGTTTACGATAAATAATGACGAGCCAGTAATTTTTACAACTTGAGCGAAATATTTCATCCAGCAAATCGCGCACCCGGCGTTTAGGTCACTCGACGATCATTTCGCTACTCCGACTGTGCTGTACTAGACTCTCCTCTCGTAAATCTCGGTTTATCGCGGTTAGTCAGTGTTACACTGCTGCTTGTGTATATATACATGTATTATATGTACAGGGTTGATGAGAATGACAAAGCGATATGGTTGGTTTTAGCAAACACGAAGATTAATTGAATTTATTCTTTATCACGGACGCACTTTCTTGATATTGCCGACGACAGGTAACTTTCCTTGGCTACAAAGTCGTAGTCCAAGTTTTCTTTCAATTCTATTAATTAATTGACGTTTTTTTCTTCTTTCGTAATTTCGGGCTGCTTGTAAAATTCACGATAACGTATTGCTGATGCAAGTGAACGACTGAGAAGCAACGACAGCCAGTTGTTTCAAAATGGGAACATCACTGCTGGGATCGGGCACGTACACGCATAGATACACAACGAAACGTGAGTGTGGGCAAGACTCTCTTGTACGGCTTCGTCGGTCGTGTGAGATGATAATATGGCATGTTTAAAATTTGGACGATAAGCCATCGGCGCAGGGTAACGCTTCGTCCTTATCAGCACTCTCGCACAATTACGTTTCGAATGTAAAAGCAAATTGTTGATAGTGGGAATAACGAGTACACACTGTGTCGAGATTATTTTTAACCCCGTTATGTTTTAAAATGCGGAGCAGAATTCACGAGCAAAAAAAAATCATTTCGTCAGGCTCCACGAGCGAAAATTATCAAAATATTATAAACTCACGCTGCCCAATCAATTTTTATCGATTTATTATTTATCATTTTCTTCCGTTTTTCTTTTTGTCCCATTTTCGTATTTTTCATCATTCAATTATGACGATTTTATTTTTAATTGACAATATTGCAATTTTAAGCCTCGCAGTGACGATCTCAAGAACACAAAATTATGGAATCGTTGATTAAACATATTTGGCAGCTTTTGCATTTCAAAAATCTCGTTGAACCACTTCCGACCGCGACGAATATCGGAATATTCACCGAATTGTAATAAACACGATTTTTTTATTAGCCTCGTTACGCCCGAGACAGCAGACGAGTTGAAAATCACTGAAGAATTTCAATATACTTTTTGCCTGCTACCGCCCACACTCGACTGTGCATTTTCTTGTGGTTCTCTCGCGTTTTTCCACGAGCGAGAGCCACTCAGTTAGCGCTTGACGATGTTGAATGGTGTTTACACGTTTTGTTAATGTTGTTTAATAATTCCGTGGGTATATAACAAAAACGAGTCGAAAGCAACGTAAATTACCAGCACTCTGACGTTTCAAAAGCAAGTTCGATGATCTTCCTGAGTCATCGTACATACGAATGAGGAACGAGTCTTTCACAATTCTCACCAAGACGCTGCATTGTGTGTCTTAATTTATTAAGACGTCAGCGCCTTTTTCCGTAATTGTCAATGAACATGAATAATCGATCAATTTCGCAGAATCCATAATTGCGAAGACATTGCGCGAGGCTAATTTTAACAAGAGCCCTGCTGACAATGACAGTCCCATCATTTGCTTTCTCGTCATAGAAACCAACGTATAGTCACGTTCTCATGCTACGACGAACAATCTGGCCAAAAGTTCAACTCTCTTCACCCTACAATTTAATCTCATTGCGTGCTAAGTACAATTGATAGCATTCAAAGTGTGTTAATTGACCTGTTTTTTCAGAGTCACGCGTAATGGGATTGGCGAACGTATATCACGACTGTATTGTCACTCGCATGCTGTACAAAAATCACAATGCTGCATATAACGAGTTACGGATTTTCACCATATTTTAACAATTAAAATGTAACTTTGGCAAAACAAACGAATGGCGCGGAGCCTTTTATGCACATTGACGTTTCTTTGCGGTACATTTTTTCTATCCCTTTCGACAAAAATTTCGTTTTCGATGTTTAATTATAAAAATGGAACACGATTGTTGCCGAGAAAACTAAAACTAATAAAATCGTTATCAATTCTGTTTGGGAACTTTGAGTCAAAGTTTTATCAATATCTGCTCTTTCTGGATGCGGAGGAAATGACGTCACTTTTTTGCTCTTTATGTCTTTTCTAAATGTCTCCAAATGTCCTGTATTACGAAGACTCACACAAACGCGTGTGCGTCTTTGTGTGTGTGCAGACACGACCCTAACCGAACGAATCGCGACACTGCGAACGAGAGTGGGACACGTTTTATACGCTCGACAAATGTCGGCGGTCATACCCTTTGAATGAAATTCTCAGGTTCTTAAGGGGGTGGAAATTGATACGGTTAACTCCTCGTGCCTTTATTAAACTGCTAACATTTTCTACGCCCACGTTTTTCCACGTGTCGTATAGCTCAATTCGTTTTTCAAGCATGAATCCGATTTCCTCGAACTAAAGACTCGACGATTCTTTTCACATTGGCGAATCTTTTTTAATGAGTCACAATTTCCGGTCCTTTGAAGGGTGAAGTTTCTTGAAATTTATCTTGACATTTAAATTCCACGTGAGCCTTATGTTTTCAACGGTCATTGATCGTAATTTTCGGCGTACACATCGATTTGAATTTCTGAGACCTCGATCATCGAAATTTAAGTCGGTTGGTAAATTTTTCAGTTTCCAAATGTAAAAAAAAAATGCACCAAAGAAATTCAACGTTAAAAATGATTCCCAAGGAAAAAGTTTTCAGCGAATGCAGCCAGCGACAATTTTTGCATATTTTTCTCCATGCAGATGTTTATTTTAAGCGTTTTTTTTTGTTTTTTTACGACCGTATGAGTCAAAGCGTGAAAAGATGAGAAGCTGATGGGGTCGTGAGATTTGCCCGGGACGACGAAAGATGACGAACTTGGCTAGCAATTTGCGTGCAGTTATTTTGTTTTTCAAGTTTATTCGTTATTCTTCCATTTCGCCAAGTGACAGATGCGTCTCGCACGTGAGTCGTAACTATCTCGGCCGTTCGCGGTGCATATAAAGATATATTTTCTTCTCCAGTCACATGTGCATTGATACACGTGTATTTACCATTGTAGTGCTGCATGCACTCTGTGTGTCCCCTACACCGTACACAATATTCATTCGCCGAGTGTTTAGCGCACACAAGAGTCATGCAGCCGTGAGACGTGACTAAAAGGAGTCGTATTATAAAGGTGATCTCACCGTGGGTCTCGTGCACGACGCGTGGGTGCCCGCGGTGTGTGTGAGAGAGAAAGTAAACGTGGAACATAAAGGCAGAGGGAGAGAATGAATGAGAACAAGAAAAAGAGAAAGAGAGTGAAAAGGAAATTGAAAAGATTTTGTCACTCTGTTCTCCCGAGTCCTGAGAAGTTGCTCGACAAAAAAACGCCATAAATATTTTATTATCTAAATAAACATTTTCGTCTATCCAAGAGCTATTACGATGTGAGGGCGGAAACGACCCGCGAGCCTTCAGACATAAGATGAACGCTTTGAAAAAATACTGTCCGAGAGACATCAAAACGAAATGGGACTACTTTGAATTCATTTGATTGATGAGACTCGCGCAATTGTTTCTACAAAACGACGCGAACACGGAGTAAAATTATCTGTTAATTGATCCACATGTGATTTTTTTTGTTGGTTCATTTTTTCCTGGAGACCGTGAGCTGATTCGTCGGTCCGGAAAAAAAAAAAAAAACGTTGAAATCGGTTTGTCGTCTCTGAAAGGTGGGAGGCACGGTTTTTGGTGGTTCGGTTTAAAATCACGGTGAAAGTAACCATGATCTTTTAAAGAAAGTGGAACACGCAGTCTCTTATATTAGGAGAACGGTGGAGAGTCACATTTTCACTGGAAATCCATCGTATTTCGACAAATATTTTTCTTAAGTACTCAGGGAAGTGATGTCGAGAGCAAAACGTCAATTCGACTGGCCCGAGGAAAGGCTTATCGGGCATTCAAGAATTTTAGGATTCCGGTGAGAAGCTCTAAAAGTTGACCGATAAATGGAAAGGATAAGAAAAGTGAGAGGAGGAGAATATTTTCGAGAAACCTGGGCCACTTGTTGCCCGGAATTTTTCAAACGCATCAACGCGAGAAGAATTATAAAATCAATGATGCGCTTGAACTCTTGCTAAAAATTGCGATGACGCAATGAAAGGGAAACGTTGAAACGTTTATTTATCACCATAATCATGAATTTTATTTTTCGGCATAAAAATTAAAGTGCAACATGTAATTTTGCAGTTAGCACAAAAATAGCAGTGCAAAAATATTCACTGTGCAGCCCAATAAAAATTATATGGTGCTCGATAAAAATTTTAAAAGCCAATGAAATTTTTTATTCAAACGGAACGTTTTTTTCTTAATTTTTATGAACGTCAACTAATTTAGTGGACGGTAAAATTTCTCTTTTATCATTCGGTCATTTTTTAAACTCGCTTTCGAATATTTTGCTGGTAATTTATGAATAAATTTACGTTCGGCAAAAATGAATGAGCTTTTTTTTTGCTTTTCACCAAAATTTGGAATCGGTGAGTTTAAGGACCTTGATGTTTTTTCCGTAGCCTTTAATTTCTCAGTTCGAAGGTGGTAGAAAATGGCAATAGTTTCAGTACAAATAACGTGAAATTTATAACACGATTGAAGGTCAAACCGCACAAGGAGAACTGCATTGGAAATCCAAAAATAGTATTTCATTAAAAAGCGAGTATCCGGCTATGCAGGTGATTTTGGACGCAGCATGAGTCTCTCGGTAAATCAGAGTGTTCAGTGGGTTTTAAAATCCGAAATAGGTGGCCCGCTAGCGTCTCCCGCCAACAGAGTATTCGAAATAGAATTGTTGTGCGAAGTCTCCATGAGTGTGCTCTGTTTACGAGAAATATCGTGGGAGAGAACTTGACGAACGTGGGCCAAGAACAGTGCGAGCAATGCGAAGCATTCATTAACATTGCAATTGCTTAATGAACATGTTTCCCTCATAAATTCGCAAGATTTTCGTCCCCACGATCAATCGACTCGTAGATTTCACTGCATTTCGATTTCGTTACGATAATTAAGTGCATTCTTATCCACATCGATGTTTTTTTTTGTTCATTCGTCTACCACTCTGTGCTAATTGAAATCTCAAGATGAAAAGAGAAACTTTGAGTGAAGTTTTCACGTCGAACCACAGCTGCCATGTGCCAACACACACACAGATGCATTAATAGCTGTAACTCGATGCGATTTTTCAACAAATTGCACGATCCCCATGTGACGTCAGTCTATTCCGAACAGACTGTGGAGTAACAGCACGATCCATTGTTTTATAAGATCGGTCATTACGCGATTTGATCAGTCGATTAATTAACACAGTCAACAGGTTTACCCCGCGCCGTTCCTGTTCGCTACCAGTTGGTCGATTCGCTCGACACTAAAAGTGAATTTGCTGCTACTGGTCTAGTTATATTATCCACGTGTGCTTTCCTATTATGCCGTTCATTTCACATCCACATATATCCATGCATTCGTGTGCAATATTTATATGTGTTTTCGGACCCGAGGCACGCCTGCTTCGACGACGCGATCGAGCGGGTGGATAACCACGAGGATATAACAAACTCGAGAAAAGTCGTGTGTGAGATCGTGCAGTAATCGAATCACCGAGGCGGGAAGTGACTCTCGTGTGGCTTTCTATACAGATCTCATTTGATACTGACTACGATACATTTCGTACTTTGTACACAATACACCATGGAGGGCACTCCATATTTACCGGTAAATGATTTTCTTTTCTTTGTTTTTCAAGTTCCAACATTTTTCGTTTTTATCGGATTTAATCTTTCGAGCCATGCATTTTTCTCTCTGGAAAATTGACGTGGAGTTTGGTAATCGCAGTTTTCTGGTCTCGCCGCTTGTGGACAAGCAGCGACCTAATTACCTCGCGACAATTTTTGAACGAGTTCTTTCAAATTCTCCGAAAAAACTTGGATTCTGTGATTTTTGTATCAACGACGATCGTTTCATTAATATTAACGAAAATCACGTTAAATTATGGTCGACGTTCCATTCGGTATAAAGTGCATGTGCATGAGAATTATTTGTGTCGATGCCAAAAGCAATGCGGTACATAAACACGTGTGTGTATAAAAAGTGAGATTCGGCGTGACTTACCGTCTCACGATCCCGCTCACTCCATCCCACAATTTTGTATTTACATTCCGAAGAATTGCACGATTTTTATTTGTATTATTCCTGATGTTGCTACGTGCAAGGGTATTTCAAGATTTATACAAATCAAGGGACATACCGGTGACTTGACAAAAACGTTAATTAGAGTCGAAGGAAAAGCGAATGGACATCCCAACTTTTGTTGATCCTGTTTGGAATATATTTTGAAATATTTCTTGCTCTCTCAATGTTCCACAATATCCACGGACTGGAGCCCTCGAGATTGAGAACTTATTTACCCGAGATGTCGAGTGATTTATAGAAATTGATGTCGAACCCGAAACACTAATCTATTTTAACTTGCAGCTGAGCATTCGTCCAATTAATTGATCAGCTTGTTTGGTGGGACCCCAAGATTCCTTCGTTCTACGCATAGAAAATGGGTTTCGAGTTGCGGTCATTAAATGAATGAAAATTCATTTTTACGCATGGAAGAAAATTTCTGTTTTCTTTCGATTTTCTCAGCGAGCAACTGGCACTCGAGTTGGAACGTGGCAATCATATCGAATCTGACAATTGGCACGTAGAAATAAATAGCGGTTGCCACGATGCAGAGACGACGATACAAAGTCGCTGGATGATCGCGCCCACTTACACGTCGCTCTTTTTTTTTGCCCTCGAACGCGCTTTTTCCCTGCGTGAAGAACACACATCACACACACACACACACGGTTCACGCACTCGAATATATTCTGCGACTTCATCTCTTCGTCTTTTCTTTCTCTCTCTCTCTTTTTGTATCTTCCGCTCACTCAGTCAGACCCTAATTGACTATCATTAATGTTCAAACGTGTGGGAAAATGTACCGTTTTGTATTTTCGCTCGAGGTGAACAATGAACACACACATCTTCTTACACGAAGCCTGCTCGTTTCTCTTTGTACTCGATGCGTCGCGACCGTTACTACAACCAGATTGAAAAATTGTAAATGCTTTCCAAACCCTGAATATCGTGACTCACGTCCATCTGAGAATCGTCTTTTAGCAACGAAACGCGAAAATGTTGCTTCTATTTTGAAAAAGTTAATTTTTTAGCAGCAACGAGTAAGAGACTGTTGCGTACATCGAGCTACGATATTTCAACGACCAAATCATCGTCTCGACTAATTTTTCTATTCTCCTTAGGAAGTTGGCGATGTAAAAAATTGAAAAGATCGTCAAGTAATATTTTTTCCGAGACGCTGAGCTCGCTTTCATTCACTTATGGGCATCGATCAATATCTAGACTGATTCGTAAACATATTCGATCTTCCATATCGCTCCGAGAGTTGTTTTATTTTTGGCATTGTTTTTGCACTGCTCTCGGTCTCTCGTTTGGTTCGGTTTGATAAACGAATAGATGCGAGCTTTCGTTTTGTACCTTCTCGCATGTCTTGAAAGATTAATATAAAAAACTGGCGCGCGAGCGTTAAGGTATACACGAGAATCTCGAGGGCCTCTCGTTACCACCGAATTCGAGACAGTTTCATTCTACCGTCGTGTGTCACACGGTGAAACGTTCGAAATAAACTGAGCCTATACACTCTTCTCGGTCAGAACTTTGGCTTGGAGGAATATAGATACACAAGCTTCCATCCGTGCACGTGTGTGTATGCGTGTGTCTCGTAGCAAGATCGAAAAGCAGAAATAGAGAGAGAAAAGAGAGCAAGAGGAATCGAGAACGAGAGTATCTCGTGGATACGTGCAACATTCCACGGGGAATGAACCACTTAATTTTGTGAAAATTTCTACACGCTTCGTCACGAGTGTGAAAAACGATTGAAAACTTGTTAAAATTATTTTATTAGCCGCGGAGCCTCAATTTCCGAATGGGGCTAAGACCAAACTCCTCCGCAGCATCCCTTGGAAAAATTGTCATGTCCTCGAGAGACGAAACTAATCGCGCTGTCCAAGCGTCCGAGACACTTTGATTCTTTGCCAATTGTTCGTACGCTTCTATTATTTCAGAGTCCACGCATTAACGACCCACCCCGAAAGAGATCTCTCTCAATCTTTCACTATTCCATTTCACTTTGTTGATAATTTTTTGCAGACTTTCTTATAAAACACACAAAAGAGAACGATCCGTTATTTCTTGTTCAAGGGAATCAACGATTTTGTACTTATTTGCCGATTGATTTTTTCTAGTTTATTGAGTCGACGTACGAACGACTAATCTGTAATCGTTAAACATGTAAAAGTTTCGAAATTCGTTGCACGATTGAATTAACAAACGCTAATGAGGATTCCGCTCGTTTATTTTTTGGCAGACCAAATGTAACAACCGCGAGATGAAATCTTGAGATCTTGTTGCAGTGTTTTGGAGGAAATTCGTTTTGGAGGCACAAAAGTTGCAAAAGATTAGCAACTTTGTTGCTAATCTTTTGCAGACTTTCTTATAAAACACACAAAAGAGAACGATCCGTTATTTCTTGTTCAAGGGAATCAACGATTTTGTACTTATTTGCCGATTGATTTTTTTCTAGTTTATTGAGTCGACGTACGAACGACTAATCGGTAATCGTTAAACATGTAAAAGTTTCGAAATTCGTTGCACGATTGAATTAACAAACGCTAATGAGGATTCCACTCGTTAATTTTTTGGCAGACCGAATGTAACAACCGCGAGATGAAATCTTGAGATCTTGTTGCAGTGTTTTGGAGGAAATCGGTTTTGGAGGCACAGAGTCTGCACGACGGTTCCGTCTGGAGAAAATTCGTAACATTGCGAGCTGCGCGTTCGTTTGACACTCTGTTTTTATGTTAACCGCCTTTGTACGTTTATTAACGTGACTTTATAATCATTGATTTCAATCTCGATGCCTGCGAGATACGTACGACTTGTCGAATGTGGGTGTATACATGAGAGTTCGTTTGTGTATTTTTGTAGTTATGTAGTTATTGGTCTGACAGGCTTGACCTCATTTGGTCGCACGAACCTATACGAAGGACTTTGCGAACGATGCCCCAGCATCCAACTCGGGCTTTCTCGCGCAATTAATTTCTTTTCAACCGCACATCATCCGTACGTGTGACTCATCTCGCAGGGATGCAATTAGCTGGGCTTGTAATTACAGCAGCTACTTACTTACTCTTCCAATACCATGGCCACGTTCTTAAATAACTCAGAGGACAACTCTCCTGCTCGGCGAGCGTCTTTCTTTTCCCTCAAAAACTTTCTGGCAATGACCTCATCGAGCGTGTGAAACGTTTTGCTTAACAAAACGAGATAAAAACTGTTCGATACGATAAAATTATAATTTGCACAAAGTGAAACGTCTTTTCTATTTAATTAGCGAGGCTCATGTATTTCCAGAAATTCACTCCATTTTTTCCACCTCCAAATGTATGTGCAAGCCGCTTTAGCTCGTGAAAGCATATTCGAATATACAAAACAAAATTCTGTTGAAAAAAATCGATATTTTCTTCGATACGTCCAACTAAACGTTTTTCTGACCAAACCCAAAAATTGGGTAATCGCAGCAAGAATTTTTGTCGTTCCAATCGTAAATTTAGCTTACAATTCCATTGGAAACCAACGATACTGCGAAAATAACGAGAATTTTGAAATTGACAATAAATATTTGGTTGACCGTATCCAACAAAATATCGACGATTTTTAACAAAATTTCATTTCCAGCGAAGGTTCGGTGGCGTTTCCTTGCATCAATAAATGCGTCGTTGAAGAAGTAAATAAATGGTTGTGCATTGAAATATCGCGATATTCTGATATCCTAAATGATTTTCGTCCACTTGTGCTTTTTGCTCGTCAGTCCTGATGTTTTTCGTTTTATAATTTTGGGAAATTTATAACTAGCAACTTGTCAGATTGAATGTAGAGTAGTGGAGGGGGTAAGAGGGTGTTGAAACGAAGGCGTTTTAATTTGGATGAGTGATGGTGTAATAAGCAGAGATCCGGTATATGGCCTGAGCTGCCAAAATCAACAAGAGTGAGCGGTAAAAGTCGGAAGTCTCGACGACCTCCCTCTCAGCTGTCAGACTTCGGGTCTTGTAACGCGCGTTCGGCTTGGCGTGAAGCAAAGTCAATGCACGACGCCGACAACTTTTGCCGCAATCTTTATTTTCACAAACGAGCTCATTAACTCCCTCGGGAATAAGATAACGATGCTTCGAAAATATTTTTAGCTTTCGCCTGATATTTCATCCCCGAACCTCCCACCGTACATATCGATTTTCATACACTCTTTTCTATATTTAGTATGTTCAACATTTTAGTCATGCTCACCTCCAAGAGTGTGGAGAAAAACCAGGACATGTTTCGCCGCAGTGCAAACAGGGTTGACCTTCGTCGAGATCCGTTATCTGCACACCCTGAAACAAATTTCCTCTTTATTAAAAACCACTCGAAACCTTTTGTCCATTCACTTTTTTCTCTTCAACAAAAATTGCACAAAATTCCTTTGCTGCAGCATAAATGCACGTGTGTCTAAATGAAAAGAAAATTTAACGTAATCGTGGATCACGTTGTAACGTCGTTAAAATTACCATCAAAAACTCGAAGAGCTTGAGCATTTTTTTAACGTCGATAAACTTGACATTTCGACCTGCAACAATTGGACGAGCTTAGGAAAAAAGGAATGCACTAAATGGAGCTGAAAAATCTACTGATTATAAAAAAAATTAAAAACAAAATGATTATTTATCGATTTATGTACAAAATGCCGCTGAACGAAACCCTGAAAAATAGTATTTTATGCGATGTGTCGATGCATAACCGACCGAGCATGGCCATCTCCTCGCTCTATCGGTCTCACTAAACTGTCGACAGGATAAAGTTGAGAGTTACGAGATATACGTGCAGATTTGACTCGCGGTGTGGCGTGCCGTTGGTTCAAGCTCGGAGCGTCATCTCTTCGCAAACTGACGAAGAGTAAACCTCATTATCGATATCTCTCGTCCGATCGTCTCAATTATACGCTTACTTTAATCGAATAATGTATAATCGAAATGATCATCAATCCTAATGACGGAGAGAAAACGTTGTTAACAATGAGTGATTTATCATGAAATTTATACGTTTATTAATTGAGCCATCATTCATGTCGATGCTTTTTATTCTGTGCCGAGAGACGAGGCTTTAGTTTTCGTTCATTTCCAAAGAAAACATTATGGATTAATTAATTATATAAAAACTTGAAGACGTATTTAACGAAATTTTCATCGAATCGAAAAAAAAACGTTGTGCATCGTCTCGTGAACATTAATTCTCGACGAGGACAAAAAAATGATGAATTATTGAATGTCGTGGATTCTTCGCTAAGTCTATAAATCGAGGGCTTGTAACCCCTCTGTGGAAGAAACACACGAGCGTTAGTTCAAGTTCAAGAGTCCATACTATCGACACTGAATGAAATAATGCGCTCTCTCTCTCTCTGTCTCTTGTTCAGCATATAAAGCTCGCGTTTGCAACAGTCGATAAAACGATCGTTATCGTTCTTCACCCACGCATGTATCGGCAATAAGAAAGCAATGAAATTATAGCCAAGAACTGAGATACTCCTCGATAACGAGCTCATAGCGTTTCGATACCAACCGGACGAGCCTTTACGTATTTTTATATAAACACGATCTATCTACGTATTTGTATCGATAACCGATCCTTCATATAACGGCATCGCGCCCCGATAACGAAACTCTTTGGTCCTCGATGATTTTCCATCTCCAAACATTTGTAACTGCTATCTCGTGGCTTAATTTAGCAAAAAAAAAGGCAAAAATACAATGCGATCAAAAATTAATCTCTAGGGAGGTAAAAAATCGAGATTCGAGAAAAATCGATTTTTCAAATGGATCAACATATTTTCGCGAAATACGAATATCACGAGACCGAGATTTGCGGTTTTCGCGTCGGAGTGCAGAGAAAACAGAATTTTGTTGAAAATGATCAATATTTTGCTCGATACGTTCGACTAAACGTTTTCTTGAATAATCCCAAAAAGCAAATTTTTGCCGTTCCACTTATAAATATCGCAGAACATTCCGAAACTCTCAAAATAACAAAAATTTCGAAATTATCAAAAAATATTGAATTTACCGT
The DNA here is from genome assembly GCA_037952995.1 of Hyposoter didymator. Taxonomy (NCBI): domain Eukaryota; kingdom Metazoa; phylum Arthropoda; class Insecta; order Hymenoptera; family Ichneumonidae; genus Hyposoter; species Hyposoter didymator. Next base: position 12,185,708 of record JBAJMU010000003.1, on the reverse strand, counting down.
ATTCAACAAAATATCGACGATTTTTAACAAAATTTCATTTTCTGTGCAGAGAAAGGGATGGAGAGTGGGGCATGCAAAGCTGAAAAACGACGGAGAGAGAAAGAAGAAGAGGCAGATAGATATTATTCGTAACTGAACGAATATGGTCAGTACGCCCACGTGGACCGGCTTTTACCTACGTCGTTTCTGAGCATCACCAAATATCGACTAGACAAACTATACGAAGAAAACATGGTTCGATTATCTGAATGTTATCTTCATCTTGGTCGTGTTTAGCAATCAGTAATGACAGTATATTTTTTGTTTGGGAGTGTGTGAACATTGTGAATCCTGGAGCGGTTCGTCGTGAAGAATGAAAAAAAGGTTTAAAAATAGAGCGTTTGAGTCATTCGTTATTGAGGTTGATCAAATGTTTTTAATTATTCGATGGATCATCAATGCATATGGGCGAAACTTGGACGATGTTAAAACAATATTGATCACGCCCACGTTAATTTTCACGTACATTTAACACTCGCGACTGTGGAATACTTGGAGTCAGCGAAACGTATCGCACAACCAGGCGAAAAATTAAATGTGAGAGAAAGACGCGCGACGACGTCGAAGCGGAATTAACGAACGTCGATTAGCGGAGTTAAGTGCCGCAGCACGAGCCATACGAGGGAACATCCTATCTCGCGTGTGGACCGACACCACGAACAACGACACTCTCTCTCTACTCTCTTTCTCTTTTGCTCGGTGTCCTACGCGATGCGCTAACGACGTAGGCGTTACGTCGACATTTACTTGATGCGCGTTGATTCTCTCTTTCTCTCCATCTCTCCGTCATTCTCACTCGTGCTTTTCCTTTTTGTCTGTATCCCCCTTTCCCGTCAATCGTCAAACAAGAAGGCGAGAAAATATTACGCAAAACAATAGTGAAAATCGTGTCGTGAGGCCTGACAAACGCAAACATTACGTCGAACAAGTGAACGAAAGAGAAGCTTTCGATTTTTTTTAATCAAATCGTTTTGGAACGATTTTTCATCATTGCGGAAAATTACTATCCGGAGGCTCTGCATGGGGATCGCTAATTAAAAATCTGGCTGTAGGTTTTCAGCATGAACCATTTCGAATTTGCAAAAACAACTTAATACAAAATTTAGACAATAAATTTTCGAAAAATTGAAAAATTTGACGTGTTCGAATTTTAACATTTCAACGCCGAATGTCTAATTAGCAGCTGGAAAATCTTGGTTAAGGGGGCTGTTGTAGAATTTCGTTTGTTTTCGTGTTGAAAATGAATGGGAAATTCATACCCCGTCTCGATTGGTCCAGAGCCTTCTCGGACCGACTCTGTAGTCTCTGCGTCGATAATTGCGGCCAAAAGTCTCATCGTCTTCGTCTTCATCCTCAGCTTCATCCTCGTACTTGCGGTACCTCGGGGCAGTAGCATTGTCTCGATGAGAGGTACGTCTTCGCGGACGTGCTGGTTGTTCCGTTTGCTCTACCGGGCTTTGCGAATTGGTACGAATTTTTATCACTGTCGTGCCGTTTCTTTCGATCGTCGAGAAACTCAAATGATCATCATCGTCGCAGAGATCATGCTCGTCCACGATGAATTCTCGCGTTGATTGCTTGTTGCTAAGTGCAGTGTCTATTCTCGCTCCGCTTCGCGCATTAGAATTATCTTGACGCGTGTCGTTCAACGATCTCGTAGATGCGACTCTTCTCGTGGAAGAAGAGAAACGATCGTGTCCTTGAGGCGCCGATAAACTTTCTACTCCACTGTTTTTCTTGCTTCGACAATCATTGTGATCTTGCACATAATTGCGAGCAGAATCATCCTCGTTCTTGGATGTTCGTTCTTTAAACGCGGAGCACGAAATCCTGGATCTTCGGTCTCTCGAGTCGTCGCGATCCTTCAGATTGACGAGCTGCTTCGGTGGTGTCAACGGCCTCGAGTGGCGATCGTTCTTCCAGGAGGATTGATCGTAATCCTCGTCGTCATCCTCATCATCGTCATCGTTGCATCTCGATGGCCTGCGTCTCGTGATGGATGAATCATGATCCTTCCTCAAAGATTCCGATCTATCACGGTGATGAGAACCGTTCTTTCCATTATGGTTGTTATTAATGGTGTTGCCGTTGTTATTGTTGTGATGATTATTGTTTGAATGATCGTTGTCGTAAGCAGGTCCAGTGTCCAATAAATTGCGACGGGTCAATGAGCTTTTTCTCGTTAAATCGTTATCGCGACTTAAAAAAGAATTTTTTCTGCTCACTCGTTCGTCGTCACGATCTTCCGAGGATCCTCGTGCTAGTTCGGAGTTTCGGTGCTTGTGATGATTTTTGTTTTTGCTTGGATTCGAATCTTTGGATCTTTGATGATCCTCGAACGAGCTTTTCCTCGAAAGATCCGACTCTTGGCTCTTGAACGAAGTCTTTCTAGTCAAATCGGAATCTCTGCGTGGAACTCGAAGTGCTCTCTCGTATCGATGAATCTGAACGTCAAATTCTTCCGGCGATGCTTTGTAACGAGTGTGACTTTTTCTTCCGGAAGATCCTTTCTTCGTGTGACAATCGTTGTCATCGATTTCACTGAGCTTTTTGCAACTTCCATTCTCCCTTTGACTTCTGCTCGTTCTATGACTTGTCATACCTTTGGCGTCATCACCGTTATCACGTTCTAAGCCCAACCTCTTTGATGAGGATCCGACCATTTCGAGCTTGTGATGCTTGTCACGACTGTGCGATCGGTTCGTTGCAAATTTCGTAGTTCCGTTTGATACTCTACCGTTATGGTCATCGGTAGGAGAGTACAAAGTTCCATCAGCGTGCCTTCTCGATCTTCGCTCAAGCGAATAAAAAGCTTGGTCATCCTCGAATCTTGGATCGGGCGAATAGAATCTCTCGTCACTTCGGCTGTTGTTTCTTCTTCGATCGGAACGTCTATCCAACGAGTCGCCATTCGATCCGTTGGCGAGTCGTTCGATCGGTGAGTGCGATCGATCTCGCGTGGTGGCTCTCATTCCGGCAGAACGATCCATCGGACCGTAGTCATCGATCTCTTGACAAACGGCTCTAGTTGGCGAGTGGAACTCGTCGTTGCTGTCATTCCTCGAGGTTCGGTTAACCGATCTGCCGCGTTTGCTCCCGTTAAAAGACTCGTTTGTACGTATGGATGTTCGATTGGTGACATCGTTGGAGCGAGGATTTGCACCGACGATCGATAAGTCTTCGATAACAGGGCGTTCGCCACGAGTCAACGAACCGATCGTTCGATGATGATCGCGCCTCGGTTCGATTCGCTTGACCTGTTTCGTCGAACCGTTGCTGCTTGTCTGTGGGCTCATCGAAGAATTACCGTTGGTCGTTGTCGCCTCCGCGGTTGTTGTCGTCGTAGACGTCGTCGTCATCAACGACGTCGAAGTCAGTCTTGACTCAAACTTCTCCTCGTCGTTTGCACTCTCCGTAAGATTGTATCTCGCTATTGACGAACCGATCGCAAAACTACTGCTCGTCGTACCCCTTTTTCCAATCGGCACTCTCCTTTCCCTCTGCGAATAGTTCTCGACCTCGGCATCGCCCCGGAATCGAAAGTCCTCCCTGCACGAACTTGGATGGTAACTCGTTGCCGCAGCCGACCTCTTCTCTCGATCGTCGTCGAATTCACGATCATCGACGTAATGACTCATCCCAGGGTCACTCCTCTCCCTCAACTTTCCATTTCTATTGTCGAGCGAACGATCTTGCAAGATTCCTTTATCGTTATTCTCTCCAAGAGCAATGTCGTCATCCGGACAGTCGTTGCAGTAAAATTCACCCCTGAATTCGTCATCGAGAGAGTGGTGACTGTCGTGACGGTGGCCCGATTCGAGACTCACCAAATTCGACTGGGCACGTTCTTTGGCCCAATTACTACGAAATCGCGAAGTCATGCTGCTCAGAACTGTTGGTAACTCACTGATTTATTGCATTACACTGATCCAAGTCCGATAGTTAACGACGACGTAGTTTGCAAAATAAAATCCGGAACGCAGCACGATTTGCAGCGATATAGCGAAGAAACTAAGACACTCGCGAAATTGTGGCGATCGGTTCGAATACTTTTACTTGTCACAGCCGAAATGGAACACTGAAGTTTCGATTGAATAAAAAAAAATGTTATTATAGCTGAGCGGCGTTGCATTCGCCGAGTCTGCTCGGTTCGATGTGATTCTCGTGGGCAAAAAAGCCTCCGGTTAAACCCTCGTACGAATTTAAAAGTATGTACCGCGCGCGCGGGCGTGACCATTCGTGGCCAAAGCCAAATCGCCGAATCCACGACTGTGTATCGTTTCTCTCGAGCTGTATCCTATCCACGAGATCCGAGAGGAGCGCCGAGAGAGAGTGCACGCTCTCGACGATGGCAAGAGTGAGACAGAGGCGAAAAAGGAGCGAGTCGTGCCATGTGAACGTATGTGATTTGTATTTGTACTGGTGGTGTCCCGCGATCGTGGTACGCGTTCCCAAGCGACCCTGAAAACTTGCCGGCACTTTCACGATCGCGCGACCACTTCGGTCCCGGTGCTTGAACGTCGTCGTCGTCGTCGTCGTCGTCTTCGTCGTCTTCGTCGCCCTCTGCGTCTTCATAAGATCGAGACGCTGCAAGAGCCAGCACAGGGCACGAGACTTTAATTTTTATCCTCTTTCCATTTCTTTCGCTCTCTCTCTCTCTCTCTCGCTCTTTCCCCGTCAGCTTATTTTCTTAACCGTCCATTAAAAAAAATACCCAACACCGGAATAAGCGAATTTATTTGACTCAACGAGCCGTAAGTGATTCTCTCGAATCATAATTTTCTACCAACGCTTCGAAAAGCGTCCTGCACACAATTTTTGAATAAAAAATGCCATTAACGAGCGTGAAATTAAACTGGAAACAATGGAAAAAATGAAATCGAGGTTGCATTTGAAAAAAACTTCGTTTACGACAGAAAATTATATTCTCCGAGCTGTTATCGCTGAGGCTTTCATCAGAGTCTTCAAAATTACACAATGAATACAGACCATGAAGCTTGGTTGAATTAACACCAATTGAATTTCACAAAACTCCTGAAAGTTCATGCATTTATACGTTTCCCCATGATAATCTTTATTGTCATCAGCAAAAATTTATCTTCAAAAAGGAAATTCTCAATTGTTCAATAACATTCAATGAAAGCTCCACGTACGGTGCTCAAATATCATGAAAACGTGATGGTAATCCGAAAAACATGCCAAAGACTCATGCCTCAATTTCTCGCAGAAGATTAAACTCGATTCTTCGATCGGTTTATTCTTTCCACTCGCTCTCTACGTTGACCGGCAATTAAGTATCCTGACGAGTCTTTTCTGTCTGATTGAAAGTGATGCATTTATTTTTGTTCCTGCTAAAGAGCAAAAGTCTCGCAAAAACGATTGCCCTGAACGTGTGACTTCGCCAATCTGAACGTGAAATTCGTAACGAGCTAACAGTTGAAATGAAAAATTGATTCGATTTTTACTTCGTAGGCTAAGATCGTATTGCTGTGTTACAAAATCCTGATTTTCGTCGCGTCTTTGATACTCTAGTCCCGACGTGTCAGTCGCTCCCTGATGTTTTTTAATTTTGTTCGTTATTCAGGACTCTAGAATCCTCTTCTTACTATAATGTGTATGAAAAGTGAATGGATCGGTATGTGATTATGTACGAATCCGCGATGAGCCGGAGAAAAGTCGCGGGGCGACGGCTCGAGCCGAGAGAGCACGGCGAACTGACGGTGCGCCGGGAATACGAAAGACGTTGGTCGTGGCTCTCGCCGGCGATATCCATGAAGCCTGCTTCCAGATCCAGCAGTTGCCTGACACAGCAGCCGGCCTACGGACTCCTCTCTCACTCAAAAGTTAGACGGAGAGAAATGAGGAGAGCGCAGGAGAGCGAGAGAGAGAGAGAGAGAGAGAGAGGAGCGGGAAAGCCGGGCAGGTGACGCCTCGCAAAACCCGACGACTGACGGGGATATAAAAAGTAAAAACGAGCTAAACTCGTCCTGGATCGAGACTCAGCACTGAACCTGAACTCTTGGAATCACACCTATATCTCCTTACCCTCAGGATGCATGGACACTGCATGTTACAGTAATTTTGCATCGATGCCACCGCGCCGAGTCATTCGATACTCGCTGCAGAAAATAATACAAACAAAAAGCTCATCTTCCTTTCTGCCATACATTATCGCTCCTCCAACTTTTTAACAGCGTGTATGGAAAAATATTCGATTTACAATGTCCATCAAAGAATCTGCTATCTAATCAATTTCTCTCCACAAACGAATCGAGTGATGTTGAAGTTTGCATCGTCGGAATGCAACGAGAAATTCTGTCATTTTTACAGTAGAGCTCATAATTATGATTCAAAATTTGGTCTGGACAATAAAACGATTCTCTCTTCCGACCTAAAAACTCAATGGACACGAAAAATTGCCATGATTTTCAAAAATCAATAATAAATACACAAAATATTTTTCGTTGAATCGAAACGTTGCAAGCTTCAGAATCATACGAAACGATTAATTATGAATTCCGATCCTTCATTAAATCCTAAAGTAAATGTCCCTAAGAAAAGGATCGAAATAATTGGTCACAGCAGCTGAATCAATAGAAACTGCAAAATTTTCACGAATCAGTCCCATTAGACGCCACCATCTCGCTGCAACATTGTTTGAAAGCTCATTACGCACTCGAAACTCTTTTATATCGTGTGGAAGAAAGTATAATCACGAATTATATATTTTCTTAAAAAGAGATACTGCACATCTATAAATATGTCTACAAGCGCATATTTATACATGAGATCCATCAGCAGAACGGTCAAGAAAGTTAACGGGTCTGTGAACGACGGCACTGCACAATTAAGTTCCGTTTTGCGGTCAGCTCGAGTTTCCGTCCGGTGTAATTGCCCGCGCCACGGAACTCCGGGGTGCGTCTCTCTCTCTCTCTCTCTCTTTCTCTCCGTCCTACGATCTCGAAGCTTTGACGGTGTATATATATTTATGTACTGCACGCCCCATATAATCGGCTAAGAGATGGCTTTTTTTTATCTTCTGCTAATGGTTTTTCGCCGAGCTTTCGAAACTGCGGATTGAATCTTCGCGTACACGTTATCCTTCAACGAGATACATGAAGTTGTATGTTGTATATATATATATAAATAAATAGCAATATATGTACATGCTTGGCTGTACACAGGTAACCGGCCACTTTGGCATCTGCGCTGCGATGCTGTCAGGTGATTATTAAACCACACGACACAGGCCGCCGATCGTGACCTGGTCGATTTTGTAGCTGCACTTTTACACCGTTCGTAAGGGCACTCCTGCGGAGTGTGGGTCATTTTTGGTCTTGGAGTTTCATCGAGGAATCCCTCAGTTCGCTTTCATACTTATTGAGCTCTCTGGCAAATGCTCAATTACGTGGAAACGTCATTAATGATTACCTGTGATTATTACGTTAATGGATTTCCAAAGGATGTTGCAGAGTTGGACTTTGTTTGAAAAAAGGACGGAAAGGCGTTCGAATAGACAAACCCATAGAGATGGAACAAATTTTCGGCCATAAATCGCGTCTGTAGTTTTGTTTGATTTTACTTGTTTATTTTGAGTTGTGAGAGTATCTCGAGTGGCCACTCGCGAAGCAGCACCTTTTGAGAGACTCACTCGTAGCATACGGCCCTGCGTGTGGGTTGCAACAAGGTCCTGCCAAGACGCCCCCGCTCTTCGAGCCCCTGCTACTAAAATGTGTGCACGTGTATCTGTACAATGATATTATATGTGTGTACATACTATGGTGAAGGAGCAACAGCCACCGCGCGCGTCGAACCACTGGACAGCGGGGAACGCGAGGCCTTATATCAGCCTTCGCCCGAAATGGCTCGAGACCGTAGATATTTCTCTACGTGCATCTTAAAGTTGGTGGAGAGATTTGTGCCAATAATATCGGGACTAAAAAAAGGGAAAGAAATTTTCGTGGTAATAACTAAAACCTGAATGCATCCCTCGAACGTTTAATTAATTACCAACATCGCCATTCGAATCAGCAGTGCGTTTCAATTTGTATTTCAACTTTATTTTCATTCAATTTTATTCGACACTCGTTATTATGATGTCGCGAATTATCGTAATACGTTTCAATTAATTACTCCTTCGATACAAAGTTGAGCCTTTTCGTACGATCGCTCGCATGAAAATGGGTTTTAGCCAAAAGAAAAAAAATTCATTAGGCCTCGAATTCCAAACGAGAACGATCATATTATTAATCAATTAAATATACATATGTCCTTTATCCGCAGATACTTGTACATGCATACTTAAATGCATTGAACGTGCGCTGAATTGACGCGATTTATGGGCACTCCGAAACACCGGTCTGAGCGGTTCTGTCCGTATCTACTTCGCGTCATGGTATTTCCACTTGGTTCCCGCTACCATGCTACGCGCGTTGGTGCAACAGTCCCGTCTCTCTCTCTCTTTCTCTCTCACCCTCTCTTTCCCTTTTTCTCTAACGTTCTTTCTGATTTTTTGTTCTCTTTCTACTGATCCTCGAGCAAGGAGCGCCATGCCGCAAATACGTGTAAGAGTGCGTGCGTAAGCGAGTTTAATCATTTTCTAAGGAGATTAAATTCACACCAGGAGCGATGAAAATGTAACAAAAAAATTTGATGTTGTTTAATCGTGAGAATTGTTCCTTGCAATTTTCAGGATTTTCTTCGTTTTTGGATAATTTTTGTTGCTATTTTTGAGTCCAATTCGTTTTTCACATAATTATGCTTATTCCAGTCTGGATGGCGTGTTGCAATTCAGAGTCTCGAAACACCACGTAATTTTCGGTGTAGTCATCATCCTAATGGAAAAGATGACGAATTTGTGTTTCGCTATCCGTCAGGTGAGAGATTCGTGTCACTTCGTTATTGTATCAGAGGCTTTATGGTGTTGCTGTTTTATGGGGAATTTCAAGTACGAGAAAAGATTTTTTTGCTTCGTTCGACGAGTCGAATTTAAATAAAAAATTTCACTCGGCTCAATCATTCGAAACGTTCGATTTGGAGTCATGGGAATCTATTGAGAGAATTTCATGGTGGCCATGGCGTAGGAATCATGCTTGCTAGAAAATCCAGATTCGTTCAACTATCAACGTGCGAAACATCAATACGTCAGTCAAGTTTTCACATTTGCATAGTCAAAGAGTCTTGAAGATTAACTTATTTTTCGTCTATTTGGATAGAACGATCAAAATTCCTGGCTGTTGCCTTTTTTGACACTCGAGCATCGCGAAGTATTGGGTTTCAGAAATATTTCTACAGCCACTCTATTCTTATCTTTAAATTATTCAATCTCACACTCTACCATGTGGAATCGTAATTTACTGACAGAAAAAAATTATTAACTGAGCGAGAAAAATTCACTTTTGAAATTTCAGATTCAATTATAAATTGTCGCAGTAAATAATTATTTTACTACCGCAGGCCCAAGCTCTGGTGGAGGAATATTTTTCTATCAAACCTGCGAAATATTTTCAAGTTCCCCCAAAATCCGAAGAGCGCAGCCTTCACACATCGAACGAAATTTCGTGAATCTTTCGCGACACCCAACGGTGCTATCTCGGAAACTCACAACTACATGGAGGTTACTTATCGCACGCCGGACTTACAGAAATCTACCGAAAGATCGACCGAAGGCACGTGACGTACATGGTGTCCGGCATCCCACCACAGATGGTTATTATAGCGGAGTGCGTCGAAGTTAGTCCTCGAGTTTGAAAAGTTTATGTCCTTTTTATTTTTACTACGCAAACGACAATTTTCGAGTTTACGAACTTTGTGTATCCGTTCCTTTAAACTGATAAAAAATCATGAAAATCTACCGAGACTTAACGGTTAATTGGAAAGGCCACCTTAATGGAGACGAGGCCACTTTTCGATCCCAACTCCGAACTATATTCTCGATAATGAAATTTAATTATTGAGAAACATTTTGCTCGGCATTCTGTGCTCAAAAAATTGTTTCACATCACGATAGACGATATTTTCCCGACGGAGTCGAATTCCTCTCTGAGCTTTGAGTAATCAACGAATCATCGGGAAGAATTCTAATCAGAAAATGCCTCCAAACTCTACGACTCGCGACTAAGGACCGGAATAAAGTTAATGATAATAAAAATTCGTGTCAGTCTCCAACGTTTGTTGAGCGATTTTTTGTACTGACGAGAAAAAAGAAAATTTTGTTTTGGTTTTTTTGAGATATTGGAAAATCTCCGCGCAATCCAGAAAGCAAACTCTCTGAGAATATAAGCCACCGATGCATTATGCCAATGACGGTTTCTCCTCTTTCGGAGCCTGCCAAACGTTTGACGGCTCAAGACGTAAGAGCCTCTGAATAATTCATGCGGTAATAGGACACCATCTTCCTGCGAATATAGTGTCCTTCGAGGTTGAATTTGTGGCTTCCGCGACTACGAAACGTCGGGAACTTCTAACATGTACAGACAACAGAATCAGAATCTTTCTGATTCTCTCAATTTAAAATTTCGAGCGGAAACAAAACACACAGCACATGTGTTTTATTTTTTTTGGCTCCATTGTAATTTTGATCAGCGTCGTCGATCATAAAAGTCCGTGGTTTCCTGTGAGTCACGTAAATTTTCATTTGCGTTGGTTCACCGCGACGATTAAATCTCCGAATCTCGAGATTTAAGGCGCGATTGAAAAAACTGCGAATTACTTGAACATCTGCGACTTATACTTGAACGTGAACGACCCAAAAGATCGAGAAATCGTGGTGAAAAAAAAAATACAATCGAACCATTATTGGATTTAGAAAAAGAAAGAAATAATTATGTAGACGATTCCAGATGTGGAAAGAATCCAAACGTTTGGATGACTGGATGCGACCATAAACGCGGCTGAAGGAGAAGCGAACGCGCAGCAGACGAGTGTGTGAATGGTAAAAGGGTTCTGGGAAGTGATGGTATCATCCGATGACATTGAGCCTTAAAACCAGAGGTTCGAGGATGACCCGATGTCTGGACGTCGGGGACGTTCCCCGATATGCGTATACGCGACCGGAAGTGACATCAGCCGATATGTATATCTCATTGTCCCGATCTAATATCACCGAAATATAATTCGCTCGTCAACTGGCCAAATTGGAGGAAGATTGTGTGGGTGTAAAATTGCATGGGTGTGTGTATGATAGGGGAGTAATAAATTATTTCGAGCGTGACCAGGTCAAATTAACACATCCCATGATTTCGTTGCGCGTTCGTCATTGAATTTCATGCAAAATATTAATTTCGCATCCGCGCGCGCGTATGTAAATGCAACTATCGAAACCAGATGAATTATTCGTTCACCAAAATTACGAGCACAAAAAATTTCCATTACGAATGACTTTGTTGTCATGAAAATAATCATTTTTGCCAAAAGTTGGGGGATTTTCAATCGTGAGTCATTTTCGTTCCATCTCATTATTGATTTTCGTTAATTGAAAATGTATATGCCGTAGGTGCTGTTATCGATCGAAGGCGAAAGAGACAACTATGGAAAAACGAGTTAATAATATGCAGCAGTATCGCTCCGCGGGAATGTCTCACCGGACGCCACTACGTGTTTTTCCACGCATATCACACAATAAATACATGCATATATAATTGTCTATAAATGTGTATATAAATGTAGCGAAAATTGCTCCTGGCGAAGCGAGCCACAGCGTAACGAAACAAAGCAGCCCACAGTTTCCTTTCAGAGCTTGATACATACGCTGTTTCATTTCTTCTCTCTATTTCTCTTTTTCTATCTCTTGACTATTTCAGGCAACCTCTTTCTCTCTCTCTCTCTATTATCTTCTTCTCCATGCTCAGCCTGTTGAATGTCCAACACTTTTTTTTCTCTCACTTGCGACGTTCTCCCAATCTCTCTTTCGCTCTTCCTTTCTCTCTTTTCACTCCAACGAGTGCTGACACATATAACGTATGTGTGTGTGTGTACATACGTCCCCGCAAGCGTTTGCCCGTTAAATATAGAAAATATATAGATGTTTGTACTGACACTTGGTTTTAATCAGTAACCTGGCGGAAGGAACGATACAGACGGGGTGGCAGGCTGTTCACAGTGGAAAAGCCGCAGAAAGAATACTTGATTTCCACGAGAAACTAAAATTGCACGAAAAGAATAATTATGTGTCTAAATATTCACGTTTGCATGCAGCTCGCACTCTCTCGCTCCCAGGCAACCCTCTGGCTTATTTTTTTCACATATCCTTAACTAGCTGCTTTTTTGCACACTGTGTTTCCGTGCAGTGACGGTTCGTGGAATCGTGCAATTCCACGTTCACGACAATCAGCTACTGGATCTAATGAACATTCAGTGTTTTTCGCAGCGTTGCTCTGGATTTTCGACGAAATTGGAAAAATTGCACTCGGAATTTTGAATATTTACCAACAGTTTTGTTTGAAAAATAAAAATAAATAATGAATTCTTGATTTCCAGGGAAATTGGAGTTTCAATGCCATGGTCTCAACCTTGCAGGTGCGTTTGTTAAGGTTTTTACTCGCACTAACCAAAGTATTTGGTCATTCGTTTCATAAATTGTCGCATGAACAGTTGTCGTTGTGAATAATGCGAATCATAGCAACTGCGCGGTCGTAGAAAAAAGTACTATGGTTAATAAGGAGAGCCCTCGCGTGTGACTCTCGATTCGGAGTGGCCTCGAGGGTCTTTGCTGCTGCGGTCTAGATGCGAAATGAGAAAGCTCCCTAATGGGACGGGACTGAGGTCTTTACGAGCGTAGTGTGAGGAGCAAATTTCCGGCACGTTTTATACACAAATATCTATTTACTTCGGATACGCGTGTGTGCATGTGAAAATATTGATGAGCGAGTAAACAGCAAACGTCAATGGAAGCGATACCATGTTGATTTCGCATTGGCCGACGATCTTGACGAAAGGATTGACCGACCGCCCATGCAATGAAAAGTTTCACGTAATCTTTCCACGAAAAATCAAGAGATGGTCACAGAGTCGTTCAATTAACGGTTACGATGGATGCAGGTTGGGGGGAAGCGTTTGTCAATCTTCGTGCGAGTTGTGTGGCGAGAAAGTTATACGGATATTTTTGTTTGATCATTCGATGTTGTCGCTTGACAAGCCGTTACGCAACGATCGTCGTCCCACGGGATGCCGTAACAAACATTTCTGGCAAAGCTTTTCGTTCGATCTTTCAAATCTAATGCCAACGTGCCGAGCAATTAAAAAGTTATGGCAAAGTTATCAAATGTTCTTCGGCCAAAGACTCACGAAAATATGAGATTGCCAACGTCCAGTTTTTCTACGCAGCATTCAGCCACGGAGGAAAAGAAAGTCCAAGGGGATGACGAGCCAGCCATTCATATCAGAAACGAAATGATCCATTCGGAGAAACCATACAAGTTGGAGCTTATTCGGTATGGAAGCAGTCTTCACTCATGAATTATTCAAAGACGATCAATCTCTCTCTCTCTCTCTCTCTCTCTCTCTCTCTCTCTCTCTCTCGTCGTCACCAAGAATTCCTCGCACCCACCCAGTCTCAGTCTCTTTCACTGTTTATCTTTTCCATCCTCTCTTTCTCTCTCTCTCTGCATCATTGACCTTTATTAAATTAAACGTCAGCACGGTTAATCGCCTCAGTCTCAAATGCTGAACGATAAAATCTGCGTTGGTACACTTACCCTCGATACACAAACCCATGCAATTACGTTACTTCTGGTTCTCGAACCCCCAAAATCAAGAACATTCATTAAAAATGTACACAGCCTTACCAAAGGTTCGTAGTTACGTCACAAGGTTGAAACTTTGACATCCTTTTCTTCATTGGACTGACATTGGAAACAAAAAGGCTGCTTTTGATCAAAGAAACATCCCATTACGGAGTGCCAAAGAATCTTACGATGAATATTTATAATTTTTCGTTGTTATACAGCGAACATTTTTTTCTTTATGTTCCTTGCACGCTTGTTATTGTTCTGTTGCAGTAAAACTGGGACATTCGCCTAGATTACATTTACACGATAACGAACCTAATAGAACTGACGTGCAACGAACGCAATGTTTGCAGCGCCATTTGCTGTAATCCTCCCATGACAACTCGCTCGTGGAATCCACAGAAATTAGACATCACTACGGCAATAATTACGATGTCGCGCAATACGACGAGGTCTCGGTTTCACGGGCTTGGGAAACTGCAATGAAATCACAGTGACGTCTCAGGACATTGGTCCTAGTGAAAATTAAAGACGTTTACAGGCAACAGGAGGAGCTTCGAAGTCGACACATTCATTCCGTTCTGAATCATCTCACTGTTGACGCAATTATTTGGATTATTCAGTGTAGAGTCACACTGCATTATAAAAATGTAAAAGCATCTCGCGTTAAGGTATTACCACCACAAAACGACTTTATTTAGGATTCTTCCAAAATTTTGTATCAAAGTTCTTGGCACCAAAACTAACAGTTTTCTCCTCCCGAAGAAAATTTTTCTGACGTTTAGAATTCGAGATATTTAATTTCCAATTTTTTATTTTTCTTATCTAAACGCGTGTAAATTGAAGTCACGTTTCGTTAAAAAGTTGCAGGAAAAAAACAAAAGAAACGCGAGTTCAATTTACACACGTTTGGANGCCCGGCTTTCCCCTATCTCAATTTTTAAACGTCAGAAAATTTTTCTTCAGAGGAGAAAACTTGTCGTTTTGGTGGCAAGAACGTTTATACAAAATTTTAAAAGAGCAATCAAGCCAAGAACACTTTCATCTTTTCCAACATACTGGCCAACGTCTCACGAGCGATAATTCGCAAAGATTCAATCGATGAGTGTGAAACAAATCGAAGGCAAGGAATTTAATTTCTTCTTTGCCAATATGATGATTTTTTTTAAGTGTCAAGAGAAATGGATCGATTCGTAAAATTGTTTGTTGACAATCAATCGCGTTATTATGAGGATTTTTTTGCCAACCCTCGAGGAGCACCATCGAGCGTCTGTTCCTTTCGTATCAAAAAAAAACGAGTCGGCCCTGCAGACCCATCATCATCTTTTTGGCAAGGGTGAACGAATAATCCTTCGGAAGAAGCACAAATGCGTAGCTTAGCAAACGACGTATATATAGCTGCATGCAATATAAATGAAAACCTTCGTGTCACTGTGTTCGCACATCCACATGGACGTCGAAGGGCGCGGAATATAGCTGAGAGGGTGCAGCCCAGATAAGGCTGCAGGGTGTGGTTGATTATCTCCCGTTCCCCTTTCTCGTTCGCCTCGGCGGCAGTGTGCACGTAAAAAATACCTAAAAGCAAAATAGCCCATGGGGCAGCCCGCCATTTGCGAAACTCTCATGTGTTTGTGAGCTTTTGCGTGTCACGTCTGCACGAAAAGAAATTACTCAGATCCCAGCCGAGCTCTGGAGTTAAAAACCCAGGAAAAGTCATGCGAGGACGAGTTTATCAACTTTCAGAGGCGCACAGGGTCACAGACACTGACAAGAGTTGAGAAAGTTGGTCAGTTGGAATGGAAATGTGCCTTCAATTTCCTTCGGAATCATTTTGGGCGTTGACGATTTCGAGAACGAAAAAAAAAAAGAAAATCGCGTTTTCTCATTCGTTCACAAAAATCGATCCTGACAGTGGCCTGAATTATTCCACATCGATCGTCGAGTTGCCGATCGTATGATATATAGCCCTGATGACAACAAGGTATACTGTTTGCCTGAAAATAGTGAATGACACTCAAGCAGTACTCGTGGCAATTATTTCGTACAAAGGAATACCTCCACGTGCGACATTCCGCTCCTTTGATTTTTAGCGCTAATCGCGTTGCGTCACGGAATTCCTCTCGAGACACGGACGCGGTGTGAAAAACGATGGAAAATGCTGTTACCATCGGTAAAAGCGTGTTATGCTGGTTGCACGTTTTATCCGTCGTCGAATTTAACTTTGTGCTTTACGTAATTGTCGCAGAGTCGAGGCCAACAAACTGCATATTTCGATAATTATTGCATGTGCATCCACGCTGCTTCATCGGGAGTCCTTTGATGCGAACGTGTTTCTTTGTGTGCATTAATTTGCATCATGTGGCTCAGCAGCATTTACCAACTCTATATATAAAACAAAATCCAATTTCGCACTAAAGATCAATGTGGAACAGACACTCTGTTAAGGGCTTTCGTGAGGGATGAATGCGATGCATGCTCGTGCGAATTTTCACGATGGCGAAGATGGAAAATGGGTGAAGGTGAAATGTTAAGACTCTGAAGTTTGCGACGTTCAGATTCAACGAAAAATGTTTTTCCTATTAATTATTTATTGAATTTTGAAAATCGTGGCAATTTTTCATGTCGATTGAGTTTTTAGCAACAGAAACAGAAAGCAACAGAATTTCGTTGCATTCCAACGATGCAAACTTCAACATCATGAAATGTTCAAGTTCCGGAGACTGCAATTTCGAGCTTTCGAGCCAAAAATTCAACTGAATCAACAGGCAACGACGATCGAGGCTGTTCATTAGGCGAAGATCCGCATGCTTCGCCAAATATGGTGGAAAATCGACTGTAGTTTATCACCAATCACGTGCACAGTTGTTTTTACTCAATCGATATCGCGATATGCTCATCGTTCGTGGCATCCTCAAATAATAGTCGATCACGAAACAGGTTTTTCAACCGCCAGATACAAACAAAAATATATATTTGGCATGCATGAAAAAAAAAACAGAAACTCAAAAAAAGGGAGAAAAGAAAAAGCAAGTTCTCGCATATATACATCAATCATGAAAATTCTAATCGATTCACGCACCCGAGCTCTCACACCCTCGCAAATACAGCCGGACGACAAAAAATATTAATTAAACTCGTCAAACGGACGCTGGGTGAAGTGTGTTTCAAAACAATATGCGTAGGCGAAACGCGATATGCCAACGCGAAGTATGTATGTAACGTGTTCGTTTTTTTCTATTTTTGTTTTTTTTTTGTCTTCTCGTTTTTTTTTTATCGTTTCCAAGTCTGTCTCGACATTCCAGCGAGAGGGAGAAAGAGACAGACAGACACAGAAAGAGAGAGAGGCTCTCTTGGGAAACGAGTATGAAAAAATTCGATGGCAGAAGGAAAAAAGAGACGTATACTCCGCGGTGGCGTAATTCAATCTCTGCAGACACGCATACGTAACGTTCCCGTGTATATGTGTAGAATATATATTGACATTGTTGGTGGTAGCGATGATCGCATCGACTAATATGAATAAATGTTGATACCCAAGGGAAGCCCAATTCTGAATATTTTTAGCATTAAATCCGTTTGATTAATTCAGCCGATGTGGCGCGCGGTATTCCCAGCGTTCTTTCTACTCGACGTATCGTGTCATGTGCAATTCTCAGAAACACCAAAGTCTCTATATTCTTTCCTATACACGTCGATACAAGTAGAAAAATTTTGTCTATACGTCTGGCTCTCTGCAAGTTTTATTATAACTTCGGAAGCACTCTTCCGAATTCCAATGAATCCTCACGATCCAACGGAAGTCGTAAGAGAATTATTCCGATTTCCTTCTTTATTGCGTGGCTCTTTAAAAAATTGAAAATTAACGTGCAGCTATGAAATTTCGAGATTTTACGTTCGAGTGGGCAGTTTCGTGACAATGTACGACAAGCATAAAAGATCGCGTACGTATTCTCATGCACCATGAATAATGAGAGCGATCGTAAAAGAAGGACTTACACTTTGCTAGTTAATGCGTTGTCATGTGACATTTTTGTTAGTTATTGATGAAAAGATTTACGAGCAACTCGTAAACTGTTGACTCTGGGAGTCAAGATTTCGAAGAGAACGTACGCATTATTTTGTCGAAAAAATATGATGCACAATATTTACTGTGCGGAAAATAATATGCTTGCGTTTGACATAATGTATTTGAAGCCCTGGGCTCACAAGAGGCTGCGATAGGGCAGGGTGGAAGTGAAGCTCTCGAAGGGTGCGACGCGAACCGGAAGAAATTCGAAAACCATATCTACGTAGCTACTGTTTACACAGGACGAAATGAAAAAACTTTGCGCTTCGTGTTGGCATGGAAATTGAGAGTTGTTTGCATCGCGGTTCTCCTCAGGCGAAACAAGCGTGCAGAAGAAACAAGGACGAGCCTCGTAACACACACGAAAAGCAGGGCAAAGAAGTGGCTTTTCTCGTCGTAACGAGACTGTAACATTTGCTCTCTGACACGAGCACGCAGCAACGGAAATTTCTTCAATTAATGAAGTAGTTGGTGCCTCGTGCGCAGACTTATTATCGTGGAAGGACACGGAATGTTCGCTGCTAATTATTTACGATAAAAACTACTGCAAAATGCTCTTCACTTCGTAGGATTCTAACGAATAGTTATTAATTATCCAACTTTTTCTATTTTGTCGCATAATTTTCAATAGCAGCCCTAAGGGTGTCGATTTGATGTAAAAATTAGCCGCACGTATTTGACAAATTCAAATATACGTGCAGCAGTCTTACGCGCAAAGTACAGCAACTGGTTTGGCCTTAAACCGCGTGAGCAAATAGCATTGGCACGATTGTATTTGTTACAAGAGGAACGACTTTTCGATCTCTCTTGATCTCAATCCTTCGGAATTTTTGTCGCTGTCTTTTTTTTTCATTTTTTTTTATTTTTTATTCTCGATCGCGTGCATTGGCAATTTCACGCCGAAGACCACATACGCAATATGATCGTTTGACTGGCTGGTATAACCTGCGGACATACGTACGTGCTGCCGATCGTGCGGAGGAACAGCATTCGCGTTGGCGAGGAATTCGTTACACGCGTTGAAACCGCACGAGGAGTGCGATCGTTCGATCTGTCTCCAAAGCTGGACATTTCAGTGCAAAACGGAAAAAAGCGAATAAGGAGGTTTTTTTTTGTTTTGTTTGTTTGTTAAAGAGAAAAGGCTGGATCGGAGAATGTTTCTGTTCTCCATGCGATATCGCAGCGCTATAAAACGTGTGGACCAAACGATTTCCATAAAAGGTCGTGGGCCGGTGTGAAAATGATCACGCTGTGTGAGCGTCAGAGTTCTCAAGTGGCTGATGTAAGGGACACTCCGGGAAAAAGGGTCCCGCACACCAAAGATCCTCGAGAGCACGAGTAGTCGAGCTCAATTCTGCTGCGAAAGCACTTCTTTCTTTCGTTTTTCGACACTCGAAACTTCCGGGCTGCGATAACAGACCTTCGGCTTTCGTAACGAAGGAATGACATCGCTGCTACGGCGCTTCTCAGATTACTCACTTGCTAAACAATTTTTTCTCTATTCACTTTGTCAATGAGCTGTGGTATCAGAAATATCGACAATCGCCGTTAAAAATAAATACAAATAGTACAGCCGAAAATGTAATTAATCAACAACGGCCGTGCTGAGTGTAATTCATTAGACTGAAACCAAAATTATGTTGGAACAGATGGATATTTCGTTCGATACGTTCGACTAAACGTTTTTTTGAAAAATCCCGAAAAATTGAGTCATCGCAGCAAGAAATATTCTAGAAAGTCGTTAAAATCGTAAATTTCGCTGAAAATTCCGTTGGAAACCAAATTTACTGCCAAAATAACGAAAATTTTGAAATTATCAAAAAATATTTAGTTCACCGTGTTCAACAAAGTATCGCGACCAACAAAATGTCATTTCCAGCGTAGAAAGCTCGAACAATAATCTTTACCGAACAAAACCGAGGGACGAATTTCAATTTTAAGGAATTCTGAATTTTACGAAATTATCGAACAACAAAATTTTGATCTACATTTTATCCCTGCAAAAAAAACAAAGATTAACGAACAAATTGCCTGTGAACATATCTTCGGAATAGACTGAATTTCGTGTTAATAATTGATGCTGGATTTGGGCTCGTTGACACCTTCGAAGACACTTGGCTTTTTGTATCTTGAAATGTAAAGTTGCTGGCGTGTGAAGACGACACTGGGCTTTTGAGATTCAGAAATCTCTTGCATTTACATAACGACGGACGCGTAGTGCTGGGACCAGGATAGAACGATGATCGTATCAATATGATACGAGGGGTCGAAGGGTTCCGTATATTGAGTGCGGGTGAACGCCTTGAAGAAACGTCGTCGAGGAAAGATCCGATAAAAAAGAAATCGAGAGGGGTCTTCCGAACTCCTTTAGCTCTATACACTATTCCTCCAACCTCTACATACATACATATTTATTTCAAATATATATATGTACACCATGTTCAGTAAACACGTGCTTACGCGATACTGGTTACGCGAGCACGTATCTCGGGCATAAACTCTCCTTCCGCGTAAATCGATCAGCTGAGGGTCGACTGTAAGAATCGTGAACGAAACGAAGAAGAGGAACGCGATATATACGCGTGAATAGAGCGAACAAGCACGCGAATGTGAAACAGCAATGTATGGATCAAGGAAGAACAGGATTTGAAGGATTTCTTCGAGAATTATTGAAGCTTCAGTTAAAAACACTAATAGCAAACGTTCTAAACTTTTTTATACCCCAGAGGGAAAGTAGATCGTTCTGAGGGACGAAAAAGTTGGATCCAATCAGTCACAAATTTGTAAATATTCATTATGGCAACGAGAGAAATGATGAAATTATCCATAAATAGTTTACCAAGCTTTTTTCTTTTTTTTGTCTTTTATGAACGCCTCAACCGAATTATTTATTATTACAACACAAAACAGGTGATGATTGTAAAAATAATAAAGGAGAAAAATAATTAATTAAGGGGTTAGGCGGATCTAGAGATTCTGAAGATGGAATTATTTTTAACAACTTTTTTTAGAAAATCAAAAAAATAAAGATCGATAAATAAATGTGAAGAAGAAAAGTGAAGATTTCTGGTGCTTTCCAACTGAAGAAAAGATAAATTATAAAGCAATCACTCCGTAGGAAAGTTAGTCGAGCACGATCCTTCCACTCACAGCCATAAAGACACGCAACTCTCAACGACTTAATCGCTCTCATGAGTTCGAACGTAATACGAAAACAAATAAAATCTAATCTCTCTGAGTCATCGATACAAATATTACCAACAAGTTATAGCTTCTTCGCAATAAAGTAGAGTCTCTCCGTTGCACACGTTGCAATTTTGAACAACGACTTGAATTCTGAAAGTCGTGACATCATCATTGCGGGGATAACATGCGTTATCTCCCTCGAGTTTCGACCTTCGGTTGAATTTCTCGACGTGAGAGATGATTTTTTTCCGATGACAAATAAAATCCTGACACCGACATAATCGCGAATTATAAAAGAAACAAAAAAAAACAATAAAAAGTTCGACAATATGGCGATGAACGTTGAGAACATGAAAAATTATGTCAAAAATTTAAAGAATGGAAACTCCGCGTGTACGATTCAGCAAAAAATCTGTTTCTACAAAAGTTTGTAAAAAGCTTGAGGATTTTAAAATAATAGATATAAATCATTATCGTCGTGAATTAACAACGTGGGCGTGGATCAAATAAAAGGTTTTTGAGGCTTCTCGTGACTTTGACTGTTCTATATATAATGTGTAAATCGAGCTTCAATATTATGGAATATAAACATATGATAAATCGATTCATTATATGCCTCATTAATTCCATACTTTCGGCAGCGAGGCATGCCAATCAAAATGTACACCTTGTACATTATTATCCGGCGAGGTGCGACGGCCTCATCGCTGAGCACCGATAATTATACGTTTTATACCCTCCACCAAGTATAGCTTTATTACCAGACACATTCAGCTCGCGTACGTGTGAGAATATACAAACTCATGCATGTAAAAAAATTCATGTATCGTCATATACATGAACGTGGATATATTTACGTATCGAAAGGTATAAATACGTATGCCACATTCTATTTAGTACCGAATGTATCGACGAATCGGGTGATACAACACCTTGACGATCGCACGAAAGTGGGTGAACTCACTTTTTTATCCTGTCAAGTACTTGTGTACGCACAGCCTTCGGCTGCGACTTGCTGGAGCCAATAAAAAAAAAAAAAAAGCTCGTATCTCAGCCTCTGGTTTGTTTGTTTTCTTGTTCTCTTGGCAAACCTATGACACGCCATCGTAGACAGTGAATTTTTCTCCGCGTGTATAAACATTCCTTGAAACGTGAGTCATTCGCGACGTAAATTTGACTAGATTTGGACGCGCTTCTCAATCGCAACTTCAACTCGAGCAAACCTGCAACTGTTTTTTCATTAAAGCTCCGAACGACGATGAAAAGAACGTCAGAGATGGAAATATTTATTATCCTCCCGACTGCAGCGATCGCGCTGTATCAATCCTCCGGAGAAAATTCATTTGTATAGCGATCCTTTATATTTTTCTTTCCATATCCAGTGAATATCGCGTATGCTTTTTATTTATCGAATGAAAAGGCGATACTTTGTGCTACTAAACGTACATCCCGAGGCTTTTGACGTATTATAATGACTACGTGGAATTTATGAATGATTTCCGGAGGCGTTGAATTATAGTATCAGAGCTTCGCGAGGTAAGCGAACTTTTCATGTGTTCACTGCGGATGTAAAAAAGGTCCGTAGCGATCGACTCATATTATCATTTATAACGAGACGATAAAGGGCTCGCTTTTATGTTGGATATATATTATTAGATAAACCATTCGAGCGTGTTAATTGATTGTGGAGAGTTCAATCGAGGCACTTAAACACACGCGACGATATATACGAGTAAACATCGATGCTTGAATCCTCACCGTAGCTCAAGTTCCTGAAGAATTTAAATAACCAATGAAATACTTGGAGTTATTAAAAACAAAAGTCGCTTCGGTTTCTGCCAAATTCCAAAAATTCCGATGTTTTTATCGTTTCATTTTTAAAAACCTACAAGATGAAAAATATGCTCACGATTAGCGAAGCACAACACGCATCGAGTTGCACAGAAACCAGAATTCTTATCTCATCGAGAAAACTCCTTCTTTTTTTGCTTCTTTCCATCTGCACGTTATAAAATTTCTGATTAAATACAGTTCCTCAAAACTCGTCGATCGGGAGCATGTGTGCTCACGAATGAGCAATGCAGCACACTTTCACTTCGCTAACGTATGCAAGAGATTCCAGATCGTTTATTATTTATCAAGAATAAGAGAAACTTATATTTATTGCATAGATACGACATCTGGTGCTTTTGATTTTTCTGCACGTGTGCATTTAGCTTGATATTAAGAAATAACCATTTTCTCGATCTCACGTGAAATTGCGAAATACTTTTCGAGACCCTTTGTAATAAATGCATCTGCGTGAATATCCATTGGTCCCCATTGATCGACAAGAATACGAGACATTTTTTTGTAGAAAATTGATAAATCCCTCGTCACCGGATTTCGTAAAAATGATTTTCGAGGGTTCCAATTCGTTTGATCACATTATTCCTGTTGTTGCATCGTCAACGTTCATTCTTTTCAGCCAGTACGATTTGTTTTTGATTTATTACAAAAAATATTTCCATACAGAACGATGAGTTTTAATATGAAATTGAAATTCGTGTTTTTGTTCGATTCGAGTATTAAATAAAAACGTACCTTTGCGATCAGGGTCTCGACCGAGAACGAGCGTATTCCATTCATTTCTGTCAACTATTCCGAATATTTACAACGGATCCAAAAGATTTCGACCCGCGCACACGATATAATATCGCGCTAGTTATCTTCGCCCTTCGCGTGACGAACAATTATAAGATCATGCTGATTGACGGAGCGTATGCGCCACCATTCGTAGCCAATTTATATAAAGGCTTCTCGTGCTTGATTCGCACGTTAGTTTCACACATATCTCAGCATGTTTTATCTCACGTATATGTATATTAAGCGAGTACGATCGATACAAAAGCCTCGCTGTTTGTCAATCAAGGCGCTCTGTAATTGCTTCCGCACAAACGTTCACCAGAACGTAAATTGTTCCTTAATTAACAACGTTTTAATTATGGTCAAGTCCTGAATCTCCAAGTTTTTCAAATTCCCGTCCAAATTGAGCGAACAAAATATCTCTCACTCTTTTCACTGATAAAAACTTGATGGATCGACGCGTTTCATCGATCTCGAAATCGTGTCGGAATTTTTAACATTCCGCTCGCATTGGCGAGCTCCCACAATAACCAACACGATAAATTTCGTTTTATCGAGAACGAAACTGCTCCGATAATTTCGATTAATAACCGACTTGATACCCGAATATCGTTACTGGCTTATTCACTCGCGAACACAATATTTCGTTGGCCCCAAATTTTCTATGCAACCGAATTTCCGACTCAAAAATTTCCCCCAAAACTTGATCCGAATTGTGCAAGCATTCAAATTTCTGTGCAATTTTATTTACTCAGTGGGATATTTTCCGTGCGTGCGTGTGTGTTTTTCTTCGAATGCAGATTTATACGGAGACTGTATACAGATTAATTGCAAGTTGTCGGTAATTTATTGTGTGCGGTAGATAACGATTAAGCGATGATGATAAGTTGGCGAAATTGGCACTTTCTTTGCGGATTAAAATGTCATGTTTATTCCAGATTCCAAGGCGTAATCATTGTTGATAAGTTGTAAAAAACTAAAGCGTCTTTCGCAACGTCGAGTAATTATCACCACCTCGGGCTGTCATCGTTTTTACGAAGGATGTCACAGAAATTTATAAACTCGCGAAACTTTTTAGATTTTGTTGCTCCTTTGGCAAGAAAAATACGAAACGGCTAATCGACCGGGAGCCGAAAACTTGGTGAACATTTTCTTTACGCTCATTAATTCGATGCGACACTGCACAATTTAAAATGAAGGTTTGAATGGCAGTCGCGGTATTTAAACGGGACAGATGGTGATTTTTGTTTTCACTCTCATGCGAAGCGATGAATCATTGAATATACACGCGAGCGTCAATCAAGGAAACCCTCGGTTTTTATTATCACTTTTGCTCAACCCCTCCACGCAGTTATTATTTTTGAAAAATCGCGAGGCCGTTCGAAGCCAGTGGCTGCGATCGAAACTCGAAGCAGAGCGCAAAAATTTCCGACTCGTTTTTTTTACGGCAGTTTTACGAGCATTTTACTTCCCGATTGATTTTCCTTTTTTTTTATTCTCGCTTCTCATCTATCCTCTCGAATATACGAAATGCTCGCGCTTTGCTCACTGCCGATGGACGTATAGTTGCCTCGCCAGACACACGGCAAAAGCTAGACGCGGACGATATTCGAAACTTGTCTCGCGAGTCGCGCGCGGAGGAGTAACGCGCTTGCGCCCCGAGTGTTTTATCGTTCCACCGGGAAACACGTGGTCATGACTTTCGTCTCTATACACATACAAACCTAAACGTGTGTGTTACGACCGCACACGATATCGAGGTTTTTCGACCGATCAAACGCAATAGCAAATTTTGAAAAAATTCTTTTTCAATGTTTTTTCTATTTTTGCTCCCAAAATCGTTATAATAATTATAATCGTAACGAATTCTTCATGGAGATCGATCTCTCGACCACAAATTTAAAGAGCCATTCATTAGAATCGAATGCCCGAAATTTCGCACGATTTTTTAACCGACGAAGGAAAAAATAATCGTCGAGACCGGAAATTCCAAAAAATCGATTTTTTTTCTGGATTTTCATGAACGAAGAGGCCCGAGAGAGATGCCGCATTCTTCTGTTAAACGCAGCACTACTTTGTCGGTATCAAGTGCAACCGCAAGTACATCGGAGTGCGCGAAAGGAGCAGATAGTGAAAGATACGAATTGGTAAGGAAGCGAGAGAGAGAGAGAGAGAAAGAAAAAGAGGCTGAGTGCGGCTGTGTGTGCGTGAGCTCATTTGGTACGTGTGCGTGAACGAGCACGTGGCGCGTATATCCAGTTCCGAGAGGTATGTCGACGACGATATTATAGCATATCCCTGAAAGTATATACGAGTGTATGTTTTCCTATATAGGCTTCTCCACGACACGTAAAAAACCAAGTTTTTGAACAAGTTTCTTTCGAAAAGTTGGTCAAAAATATCGAGAATCTTGAAAAATTTCGATTTTTTTGCACTTGAACGTAAACCGCCGAGTTGTGTGGTGAAAAAAAAAATTCTCTACCTGATTTTTTGTTCATTGTATCAAAATATTTGAAAAAGAATCGGCAAAAACCGAGTTTTGTAATTTTTGATATTTCACCTTGAAGACTCCTTTCAGCGTCTAAAAAGAGCAGCCAGAGGATCCTGATTCGTTCATCGAAACCTCAAAATGCCTCGAAAAGTAATTGGACAATGGAATTTTAAAAAATTCATCAACTGCGACGATCGAAACTGTAAATATCGTGAAAACGAAATTGTTCGGTAAAGTGAACGTTGCGAGGTTGGAAATAAGAAAGAATGGATTTCTAATGAACGATAATCGCCGACAGGATATATTTTTCCAAAGGAAATGTAAATTAATTCGTCGGAATAATTATCGCTTGGAATGAGAATGGAAGAAAAAAAGTGAACAATTGGGTGGCTGAGTCGGCATGAAATGGTCCTTACGTACGAGCAAGTCGTGGCCAGCGTTCGGGCACTCCGCGTCGCGACTGCCGTCGCCGCTAAGAAGGAAAAAAAAAGAAAGACGGAGAGAGAGTGATAAAAAAAACGATGCGATGACCTCATCACCAGCTCACTATGTTCTCTCTCCTTTTGCCCATGTCACACACCATCCTACTAGCCATACTGAAAACGTTGTGAATTTTTATCCCTTCCTTCACTATGTACCGATATCACGCTCGCGCGTCCGCGATTCTCGCACCTTTGTACAATTTACATGTAGGAAATCGAACGCATGAGTGTGTGCGAAGAAACGTGCGCCTCCCCGAGGTGTCTATGAACACTTGCGGTCTCTCTGAACGTTTTTTCTTCCATTTTCCCGCATCGGATATTCGATCCAAGTTGCAGGTATGTCCTTAGAGCAATGTCCTGATTGACTCGTCATTTGTGTGATGAGAGTGATGAGTCCAAGGGTACGAAGCAGTTGGCGAAATCAAGTGGGAATTTTTTAAGCGAAATGTTTTGAATGCTTTGCTTTCACTCGTCGTGCCGACTGCCCTTCGCCCTTAGTCTCATCGTGAATTATCAGGGAACTGAGGAAAATTATATTTTGTCAACAAAAAAACGTCGATTTTTAGTTCAGGACGATAAACTAAATATTTTTGAATGATTTTCCAATTTTCGGAATTTTGACAATATTTTTTCCGTCTAATGGAACTGTCGGCAAAATTTACGATTGGCTTGGGAAGAATTTGCTTGTCGAAGAGACTTTCTAGAATATTTCTCGCTGCAGTGACAAAATTTCTGTCATTAAAAAAAAAAAAAAACGTTTAGTCGAACGTGTCCAACAAAATTTCGATCTTTTTTACCAAATTTTTCTTTCCGCTGCATGATCGGAAATTTTTTGATCGAGGAAAATCCATTCGATCCGAACGCCATTGCTTTGAGAAAAATGTTCAGAAAAATTCGCACTCAACAAAAAGTTCTGAACGAGAATGAATAAAAAAAAAACAGAAAAAGAATTTTTTTGTTGTTATTTCGTATGTTTTTTTCCCCCAAGACCTTTTTCGTCGGACTAGAACAGCCACAAGGTCATCCGTTGACCTTGCTTTGATTCCCATAAACCCGACGAAGTGAAAAATTCCAAGAATCCCAATGGCAATTTCAATTTTCCTAAAATCCACTCGAAAGAAATTGAAAATACTTTGCAAAATTCTCGGTAGTCCGATATGAAAAAGCTGTTTCAATTAAAAATATACACGCTGTCCTGAAACGAAGCGCTGCTCGCAGAGTAGTCGCCTAACGAGCTCTGCTGACAAGCTCTCGCACGAACGCTTTGTTCGAGTGGCTTCAATGCTACACGACAGCGTTCGAATTTTTCTCTGAAACCGATACCTACTTTATTTCAGATTTTTGTGACTTTTGAACGAACTAACGATACATGGACGAAAAAAGATTTTTCGAAACCAAAAGGATATGCTTTTTAGCTCATTTTATAAACAATTACGGGACGAGTGTACGCTCCTCGCTGTATGTGTGTTTATCAAAGTCGCGGTATTCACCCCGCACCTATATAAATCGATCGAACGTGTCTTGACGCTTACCAGCAGTGTCTCGACACAGACGTGCTTTAACCTTTTAGTTTCATAAAAGAAAAAGACCTGGCGTAAAATAGAGAGAGAGAGGGAAGTAAAGAGATCCAATATATTTATCGTGGGCGTTTGTGTGCATGTTGACTCCCGCGGAACAGACTGTTATTGCGGAAATCGACGAGGGGAAAGGTAAGAAATGTCAGACGGTGGTCGGGATGTATATTGTGTCAAAGTTTTGATAAGTTCTCTCGAGAGACAGGAGGACAGAAAAGTTTCGCGATTATCATAAAATATCGTTAGAATTCATATTGGTCAAAGGAATTGTCAACCCTCGACGGATTTCCACTGAGTTTGCGATATTAAGGTCGACAAGAACGTAGGGAAATTCGAAACGATAAGTTTTGAAAACTCGAGAGTCGGCGGTACGATATAAAACAAGAAAATACCTTATTCGTTGATTGGCAGCGACACTGTCATCTTCCGAATTTGTTGCATCTTGTCGCTGCATTATTCCTCCAGCATTTGCACTCGAGTTCAAATAAAGTCTTGATCGATGCCGCGACAGACTAAATGGAAAATTGCTGTTTGTTTGGCAATGTGACCGTTCCGATGTCCAGTCAACACTGTCAACACGCGAAACGGATTTTGAACCTCTGTGAAGTTCGCCCTCGAAGTGATCATTTCGAAATTTCATTCGTGCAAATCGGTTTGAGAGTCATTGGAAAGAGAATGAGAGAAGAAAAGAAAAGATGAATTGAGATTAATCGTTTTTTCATGTAAAAACACTTTCATTTTTCTATGTAACGTTAACCCTCACTTTTCCTTCTGCAACAATGGACTTGCACGTACAATTTTGTCTTTTCATTCGTTTGGGATAAATTGAGAGTCAAAGAAAACCGTTAGAGAGTTGAAATATTCAATAATTATTTAGTGTGCGATTTACCCTAGTGTCCGAGCACTTCCGACGTGCGCACTGCTCGTGCGCAGTACATCTGCGCAGCATATCTGCGCAGTGCTTGTGCCATCAGCCCCATCAGCTGACAGACGCCGAGCAGTTGTTATTGGTTTCTGTGGCAAATAAGCGTTAGGTTTTCGCAAGAATGCGGCTCGTTGTTGAAATTGCTGAAATTCTATGACAATGTTTATACCGTTCGTCGAGTTTTATTCCACAAAACCGTACGTGCGCCTTCGGAACGGAGTGAAAATGTGAAAATGATGCATGTAAACACGAGATAACCTCAAATTTTCATTGCAGATGAAAGTTACGAAAAATGTTGTTTTTGCAAGACGTAATCGAGGTTTGGAGCCAACGAGTCAACTGGTTGCTACATTTGACGAATTTCACTCTGCCTTTGCCGAACGATAATGATGCTCGTCGTTACGAGCAGGAAACGCCAAATGAAAAACATGTTTCCGAGGGTTTTTCCTCGCTCGTACTATTCGCATCATGGTTTATACTTTATTGGACTTACAAAAAGTTGCTCAGTGTGGGTAATTTCGACGACGACCAATTTTTCAAACTCCCCTCACAAATTTCGAATCGCTAATCGGTTTTTCTTCCGTTTGAAATCAGCTCATGCTACGGAGAATGCAGTTTGCAATTGTAAGGAGACTCAGATTGATCGAAGGACTTTGGAGCTGCGGCTTTGCAACTTGCAGCATCATTTTTCTGACCCAGTTTGCTTCACGCTCTCCGAATTGTCCTTGGCAAAGAAACAACGATCATAACTTGGGATTTTCCATACAAAAAACATTTTACCTCCATCGAGCTGCGATTCAAGTATTTTCGCACGACCGTTGGCTCGAGGGATGGTCCAGCCAGCTTCTCGCCACCAGCATACCCACCCGGGCTTTGCATAAGTACTCGCTCAACATTTTTCATCAATTTGCCAAAAAAAAAACAAATCCCACGATCCTACGATCGGTGCTCGCGTTTATTCAGCAACAAAACTATTTCTCTCACTAGCATAAAATCTGAAAATAATACGTGCAACGTGCGGCTGGTTATTAGAAAACAGAGAAATACGAAAATCTTTATTTTCTAACGTAAACCTCAGAATTTCCAAGCAAACAAGTTCTAAAACTGAAAATTACCTCAATTTCTGTATCTCAGAAACTAGCAAATCAAAATAGTTAATTATTTTCGTCACTCACACGTTTTTTGATCACTAGCAATTTCTCTTAACGAATCTGATGAAAATATTCAAAGTTATTGCAACGAATAGAACATTTTGGATATTCAGCAAGTCCTGAGAGCCCACCACTCTCCAGGATACGAAATATCCATCAAAGGCGAACCATTTTTTCTTGTCGATTTTCTTTCAAATTCGATTTTCTTGCCATTCGAGTTTCTTTCGAAAAATAACCGTTATCGCTGCTTCAACGTACTGAACCCTTTTCTCTTTTCGTTTATTTCTTCACAATTAGATCACAGGATCCTATAGTTGCACTGCTGTTGTACAAAGCGAGTGAAACAGCCTTGCTAAATGTGTGTAGACTTCTGGTGACTTTGTCGAGAGGTCAAAATATTAGAAGAATCGCAAAGTTTGTATTCTTCCTGTACTTGATAAACTGGTACGTTACTTCGCGTCGTTACATTCTTTCGAGCACTTTCCCAGCGATTTATTATTTCAAAAACTGTTTTTTTTTGTTCGTCCAGGATCTTTGTCCACATCCTGCTCGCACCTCGTGTTTTGCTATTATATACAGACGTTAAATACCGTTCAAGAACACCTTCGTCTCTGTGGTTGTGGCTGATCTGCGAGTTGGTAAATTCGGTAAGATCCTTATGCTTCATTGTTAACCCTTTCACGCTCTTTCTCGTCTCTCGATTATTATTTTCTCTGTTTAGATTCGTTGCAAGGCATTTGGCTGTATTTATACGAAGGAAACGCTGGAAACGTGTTTATTTCTACGTCCAAACGAGGAGGCTGTCGAATTTGTGAATATTCTAAAAAAGCACAGGAATAGTATTAAAAATAGCAGGTGAGAAGGCGACGGATAATCTTTCGTCTCTTCGGATGATAAATTGAGAGATTAAGAAAAAAATGAAATTCATGCTCACAGGTTCGACAACGAAAGCGTGACGAAAAAAAAGACTGAACTATGGCAAACAATCAGTTGTAAGTATTTTTTCAGTTTTTTCTTCGTGAAGGTAAAAAAAATATTAATGAGTTCTCAGAATAATCAGATCAAGTTTAAAAAATGACGAAAAAATTGTATTCCAAATAATTAATCAAAACTCTGCGATGAAAATCGCTCTGATAATTTTTCCATTGTACTTTTGTTCATCGAGAAATTCGACGTTTTATTTTGCTATTTGCAAAACGCGATGCCTCACTCTTGAAATTTCATTTTTTTTGCAAATAAACGGAAAAATATTTGTTCTCAGGTGCGATGACAATGAAGAAAAAGTTGAAGAAACTTCGTGAAAGCAAAAAGGAAAGGCTGTGAATGAAATTATTCCAGAATTGAAAGATTCTGGGAATTACTAAATAAACCAAAGCCCTGAGTTATGCGTGACAAGTTTATTTTTTGCGGAGAGATTTGAACAACGAATGAATAAATGATTTTTTTCGTTGCTGGAAAAATTCTTATCAAAGCCACTGGCGGTAGAGCTGGCGAGAATTTTTAAAGGAAGAGGAACGTTTGGATGGACATGTCGCTTTAGATCTCGAGCGCTAATACAAAAATCAAGTTTATTCATCAATTTTTATAGATATACACCTGTTATGTAGAAAGTTTGTTTTTTGGGTCTGTGTGTGTTTTCTCGTAGTTTTTAACACGTTGACTGATCATTCGGGGGCATCGCGCCAATTGCTCTGGGTTTGATGACCGTTGCTTTCATCGGATATCTCCAATTTTCCTTCTATTTTCTTTGTATATAGCTTCACGCTTTTTTACTTTTCTTCCTATCGTAATTGTTTTCTAGTGTATATTATCAGCGAGTTTAATACAGCAGTCGACTGCTCGATGCCCCAACAACAACGCTTCAGTTACAACCCACGCGGTACACATTTTCTTCTTTCCTTTTGCTTTTTAATCTTATTTCCTCTTTTTTACGAGGCGGCTATTTATAGAAACGCTGTTTTACAACGTTGTTTTTATCGTTTCTTCAACGTTATTATTAACCTCCAACATTTAGTGTTTATTATCGTTACGATGTTCTATTATTTATCATGCAAACTGTTCGTTGAATTTCGCATCGGTGAACGCATATACAGCTTGCCCGCCACCGCTCGAAGCTCGAGGCCTTCGACTTCCGTTCAGGACTGAATTTCAACTCGACTAATTTTCCAGTTACATTTTTTATCAGATCTTTCGTGGCTAATTCTTCGAAATTTCAGGATGCCTCTCCTTCTATCGCGTTTTCTGCCCAAACCATTAGAGATGGAGCAAAAGTTCATAGGACCTTTTTTGTGGAGCAGAAAATTTCCTACAAAAAAGTCTCCGAAAGCTTTTTTCTATCTTTCATAATTTAGACGTGGGAGCGAAACTTAAAAATACCTGATTTTATGCAGCCTCGACCGTCGAGCAAATGATTTTAATGCTTCAAGTCAATTTGACAACTAATAACGAGCTCCAATAATTTAGCGGAACCCGTTTAGAAAAAGTCACTGAAATTTTCGATATGAAATTCGGTTTTGAACACGAGCTTCCAGCCGTAACCATCGGACGTGGCACGATCTGTATATGAAGAATTTCACGTCAACTCCGCATCCCAAAACCTCGATCCCTCTGGACTTGTTTTTTTTTGTTTTGCTAGACAATAAATCAGCAGATACACGAGTTTCAGAACTTTTGGATTTCGCCATTCCACCGCTTTTTACAGTCGCGTCAACTTTTCACTTTAGTTTCGCTGCATCCAGGCTCCGATATCACGGAAACTACGAGTGTTCCAAGAGAAGTAAGAAATAATCACTTTGTGCAATTTCCAACAGACTTGGGTGAAAAAAGTTTCGAAATCCTTTTCGATAAAAATTAATTTTCTACGAAACAGACTATTTTTCCATTCGACACTTTGACTTTTTTCAAACTGAGCAAATCTTCGAAATCTCCGGACTTTCGAATGTTGGATAAAAATATAAAAATAACTGTGATTCAACTCTTAATTCGAATTTTCAACAATTCACTAGTCTCACCTTTTCGCTATCTCGTGAAAATTTCGTGAGCCGCTGCACTCGAAAATGCACAATTTTTCAAAATCTTGTTTTCAAAACGGTAACCAACTATTTATTGAAAAATTTTCATCCAACATTTCTGAATCAGGATCCAAACAATTGACGCTTATAATAAACAAAAATAGACAAAAACTAAATTATCTTCCGTAAGAATTGCCATTTTTTACGTCGTCGTGAAAAAAAAAAAAAATGAAATCATTTTATTTAAAAGTTGATCACACCGCGGCTTGTATTTTCTCTTCGGAATTGTCCAGAGCCATTGGCAACGATTTGCTTCTTCAAATAATAATGTTCATGAAAAATAATTGAAATTCTCATGGTGGTTTTGAAACCTGTAAAAATGTGTTATCGACTAATAGTTACCGATTCATCGCAGTCTAGATTCTAGACGGTGTGAGGAAAAATTGTTGTGGCTGCAACGAGCGCCAAAGCATGGCTGAATCGAAAAAGCTTGAAACGTAAATTTTCTCGTAAATTTTGGTTATTTCTTGTCTAGAAAAACGCCTGAAAAAAGTAGCACGAAAGAGATGCTGCAGATTTCTGAATGTGAAGTTGGTTCGAAATGGCTAAAATATATTTGTGTATTTCATAGTTTTATAATTTTTTTTTTCCTCATATTCTTCTTTAGTCCGTGTCTCGTTGCGCCGAAAAAAAAAGATCTTCGGCAATGAATTATTGTTTATTCTGTGTTTTTTTTTTTTTTCTTTCACCGCCTCTAAATACGAGTGCATTCAAATTTTTTCTTGTTCCACCTCGATTTTTTGTTCTTCGTAATACATTTGAGCACGTGGAAAAAAAAATAAACGATCTACGAACACGCATACACTCACACACGTGTACGTATTCGTGTCCCGCGGAGCATTTTTGTTTAGGCGAGCCTTTCAATCGCTTGGGCGACTTTGACTCGTCGGATCGTTAAAATCAATCGCGTCGTGGTTGGTCATTTGTCAGAATGAGGTTTTTCATTGACGAACTTGGAAAAACTTGTCAATTAATTTTGTTTTTCCAGTTTTTTTTAAATTATGTTTTTTTTTGTTGTTTTTTTTCAATTCTGAGTGAAGAAAAATGGAAAAGTAGTCAATGAGCTGTCGGTACGAGAAAAATAGTACGAATGACACTTTGTACGATCGCGATTCATTCCAGTTGAGTGTCGAATGCGCCAAAGTCGCTCCTGCCTTTTACATTATTTACTATAGTTGTGACAACTACCGCGAGACAAAGCTACATGGTGAATTCGTTAATAATCGCAATTGCCTTTCTCGCTCGCAACGATAATACGTTTTTCCGTTTTTTTTTTCGTTTTTCATTTTTTGTTTTGTTACATTTACCTACATATGTGGCAGTAAATAGAGAACATACCGTACATACAGTCGATTAACGCACAATTCTTTGAGCAACGAAACTATTTGATGTGCTTACATGTCTTGTTTCTTGTTTTTCATTTTTTTTTTTTTTCACCGTCTCTCCAAATTTTCTGACGCGTCTGGTTGCCAGTAAAGAGCGCTGGGCACGCTGTTATTTCGGATTGTTCATAAACACCTCACGAAACTGGGAAACGTTGTTGGCTAAAAATCTATTACCGATTCGCAAAATAAAAACGCACAGTCTCGATTTATTTCAGATACGAAAATGAAAAACCTGCTGATAACGAATAATTGGCCAACGTTTCTGAATTATATTCCCATCGAAGTTTTGGCGAACGAAAGAAAAATTTACAGTGTCAATGAAAAACATTTTGATCGTTGGACTTTCGTCGAACTTTTCGAAATCGAATCAAAAGTCCAACATCATTTTTTCTGTTTTTTTTTTTTTTTTTCACGACCCTCCTTTTATTCTCCTCCACATTGTGTTCCAATTGCACGAGATGCAGACGAATCTGGAATCCCTCTGATTTTATCGTTCCTGTGCAGGTGCGTTTCGATACCGAAGGAACGGCGATGCACCAAAACGCAATTCGCGAGAAAATCAGATTTCCGTCGTTAGCATCCGACGGATTTTATTTCAATAAAATAATATTTATCTATAACTATTCGACTTCGGGGTACCTACACAGAAATGGCAATGGAATTGATGGTGATTGACAAATGTGTTAATTGTTCAGTGACGTATGAGATTTTTGACGAAATTCCATTTTCTCAACTTCGTGTACAAATTCCAACAATATTTTTTCAATGCACTATGAATTAATTTTCGAGTTTCCTCGGAAGCCAAAAGTAATTAAACAACAACGTATATTCGGATGTTTTTTCAAATGCATGAGATTGATGCCTGTGCTGTTTTTGTCACACCATATAAAAAAAAACCATGATTTTTCGTTTATCGGATATGCTGGGTGGAAGAGGCGAAAGGAATGAGGCGAAATGCACGATAATAATGTTCGATTTTTTCCAGCGCTTATTTAAATCGATAATTCTATTCCACAAACATATACTTGGTATATTTCGTACCGTTCGATAACATTCCATGTTCTAGTTCGCTCCGCAATTTAAATCTTTCGTTTCGTTTGTATTTATATATATATTTTTTTTCTTTTTTTCTTTTTTTTACATTTCGTACTGGATTCTTATTTTTTTTCTAAATTCTTTCGCCTTGAGTAAGCGGTGGCCCTTTCTCTATAATCGTTAAATACAGGCAATATAATTCACATCGACGCTCGATCGTTCGTCGCTCTTACAAATACATATTACCATGATAAATTGCGTCACGTGATCGTTTCGTTTTCTTCCCTCGGTTAATATAATTGCGCGCTAATAACTTTGATGATTTCCAATCGATAGTTCACGGTTTTTGTGTCGAGTCACTCACTCACACAGTGGCGGACACACGAATATATACGATTCGTGACGTTTTTTATACGTAACTTACAATTTATTTATATGTTTTCTGTTTGTGATGGGCTTGGGCTTATTCAATAAATATGCTTTTCGCGTAATATTGTTATTATTTTATCGTTCGTCATTAATAAGGATATCTATCACTGGTGCTTACTTCTGAAACATTTAATTGCTTTCTTAAAAACTACACTGTTATGCCGCTCGTACACACCTTTCGTTACAAATAGTCAAATAAATGTGTGTGTGTTTTTTTTCTGTCATTGAAAAATGCACAATGGAATTAAAAAAAAGGCTCTCGATATAGAAAGATTCTCGATAAATGGAACGCCACTGAAAATATATTCATCGTATTTTCTTATCGAGCTGATCGTTAGACTTGAATTGTTGATTTTTAAAAATGTATGTTTTTTGTTTTGGCAGAGACATGGATTACTTTTCGGTCCAATTGGTTTATTTTTTAATTCTAATTTCGATTGATTTACTTACGAACTCATTAGTCACGAAATAATGAAATTTATCGTTCGAATTAATGAGATGGAAATTTTAAAATATAATCGGCGAATATCATCGACAAGTGTCCCATCAAGAAAATTGTGATATTTCAATAAAATTTTGTTCACCTTTTCAATCAGCTGCAAGTCTCCTTTTTATTTTCTAGGTACTCGACTATATAGCGCTTAGCAAATTTATTTATCCTCCTCTTTTCCTCATTGCACGCACTCGCACACACACACACGCACTCGCACACACAGATGCACATAATAAATTTGCTCTTATAATCTCGGCATATAATTCTCAAATGTTGCGTAGAAAGATGTATGGACGAAAAATGAACTCGCGAATTGATACGAAATTTAATTATCTCTCGCGGGAAGACTAAAACTTATTTCAACCGAATTATACATAGAAATCTTAATTCTTCGTAATATTTCCCATACGCGCACGTGTTTTTAAAAATTTTCATATATTTCATGTATAACCATTGTTTTTTTATCTTCTTTTTATTAGTAATGATAATGGAACGAATTTAATTTACGAATGTTGTTCATTGTTATAAACATATATGTATGAGCAATAAAAACTCGGGTCGGCTTCCCTCCGTTCAGACTCTCGACCAGTTTTTTCCTTCAATCTCTCCATCCCTCGATATTCTTCGTTGCCCACCTTTCTCTCCCTTTTTTTTTATCTCCTTCTCGCCCGCACTTTCTCTCTCTCTCTTACTCTGCGCCATTAATCGATGCAGATTATTTAGAATTTCATTTTGGTGACAAACGATCTCGCCCCCCTCGTCGGATCGTTCGTATCTTTATTTGTATTTTTCTTTCCTTTACTCTTTATTTTATGTTTATTTATGTTTATTTTTATTTTATTAATCACCCCCCTCCCTTTTTAGTGAAAATATGGCCCCTTTATTACAGGCTCGATGTAGCATTGAGAAACGAATTATTTTCTTCCTGAGTCTGCAACAGGCAAAGTTTTCGTCTCGCGTCAATTGTTCTCTCGCTGTTGTCGTTCAATTATCTAATTCCCAATGATTCATTCCGTCATTTTCAATGTTCGTGGAAATTCTCAGGATCATACTTGACGATATTTCGTCAAATAACACAAACGAACGCTCAATTTTGAAAACTTGAATTCTCCAATGTGTTTTTTTTTTCTTTCGTCAGCTTGATAATAATTTAAATTTGTTCATATCGATCGATGGAACGAGCCACTTGGAATGGCCAATTATTTGCTTCGAAAATCAGGAAAGTCAAATATTTATATTTTTCGCGAGACAGCACAATTGACACGAGACATTGAATATTTATGAGCTCTCTGTATTAATCTATTATATGTTTCCTGGGTACGCGATGTCCTTTCTTTTTATTTTTATTTATTTTTTATTTATTTTTATATTTTTTTGTCCCGTTGTACACACACACGACTTTTCTCGACCCTTTATTTTTCTACAAACATATTACACCATCTTGGCTTTTGAAAACTAACACCGGCGTCCCGGCTAATCCGGACGCGAGATTTTTTCTTTTTATTTCTCATTAAACACTCGCATTTGCACGGAACCATTTACACACACACACACACACACACATGCGCATCGCGTCGGTCACGGTGCATCGTACGATTGAAATGATACTTTTAAGTTTTTCATGTTTAGTATGTGTGTTTTTAAATTAATTCGCATCGACGAATAAGACAATCGATCCCGAGCTTATTATGAGGTGCTGCGATTCGAGCTGCGACCGCGTTGTTGTCTCGCCACACGCGAATCGCCCGCACGAACTTTATAAATTTATGTATTTTTTTTGCTCCAGCTATTTATTCATCCAATTAATCCGAATACCATTTCCCACAGTGGGAAACCACATTTCCACGTATTTGCGCTCGCACTGCAGGATGTACGGAAATTAGAGCGTCATTTTGTCGTGTCTCTTGCGAGTTTATTGTTTTGTTTTTTTTTTCTCCATTTTATGAGCTTCGAGTTTGATTATTTATTTGGTGATTTTTTAATTGAAAATATCGCCGGTGGGCTCAATTAGTTGGCGGAAAAAACTTGATGCGAGAATAATTCGATTATTTTGACAATGGGAAAAATGATTTTTGACGATCCAATTGAATGTAACAATTTTTATCGGTTTTACTACATTTTTTTCTTATTTCGTGTTCGTAGCTCATCATTTTTGATGCGTAATAAAAAAGCTGCATGTTAAAATTGTTAAAACAACAGAAAGTATAAAAATTGAATGGAAGGAAAAGTGGGAATTGGGTCAGTCGATTGAAACTCGTTGAACTCTAATTAATAATTCGTACGTCCCTGGCGGGGCTTTAAAAAGCTTGGGTACTTGGAGGAAAATGGTACATAAATGTGTAAAATAATTGGGGCATTATTTATTTGTTTCGGGTCTGTCCGCGGGCTGATTGGAATGGAAATCGAGTCTGGCCGTGACGCGATCGCGTAACATATCGAGTTGATGCGTTTTCCTCGTATATTTCTTTGTTTTTATCAATTAAATCGATTCTACGATTATACGAGTTCTACGAGTTGTGTTTTTATTCTGTTTTACATTTCTGCTTGCGTTT
Organism: Hyposoter didymator; assembly: GCA_037952995.1. Classification (NCBI taxonomy): domain Eukaryota; kingdom Metazoa; phylum Arthropoda; class Insecta; order Hymenoptera; family Ichneumonidae; genus Hyposoter; species Hyposoter didymator. The sequence continues at coordinate 12,146,477 of JBAJMU010000003.1, read as the reverse complement.
GTTTTGTTTATTCGCAAACGTTGTAAGCTACTGCACTCGCGCCAGCGCGCCGCGCACGTTCAATTATCTTTTTTCCTTTTCTTTTGTTTTTAATTAGTGATTTATTTAGCGAGTGTTTATCTCGGTAACAAGACTCTTCAGTCTTATACACGGAGAGTTTGGATGGACCTTCGTTTTCTCGTGGGAGCTCTGTCTGTGTTTACGAGCCTTCGCAATTTATTTTTATACTCGTAGCAACGTTTTTTCTTTTTTCTTCTTTGTTTTTCCAACATTTTTATTCATTCATTTGGTTAATTCTCTCGAATGGAGAGACGAGAGCGTTATTACTCATAGGCTCGTTACTATGTGCGGTTTGGCAGTGGTAGACGCGATCTCGGAGAGTCTCACGTCGATCGGTATGCGGTCGTCGTAAAGTGTCGGTGCTTGCAATATTATACCCGCTGTACCGACGACTACAGCCAGCGTGAAGATCCAGAGGAATAACCTGTCCAGCACCATCGCCACGTACTTCCAATCCTCTTTAACCTTTCAACATTTATATCAACACTCAATTATTTACTACAACATTTCAACAGCTCTTCGTCGATCGATTGGAAAATCACATTTACTAAAAATTAATGCAAAAACGCATCCCAGCGAAATTCAACTAATTGGATTCTGCAATAATTTACAATGAACATTCTTGACACCAATGTCAACAATTTTCTACTGTGAAGAACAAATTATCTCACATTGAGAATTTGAGATATTTAAATTCCAATTTTTAACTTTTCGTTCCATTTTCGAGTTGCAAAAAAACGTCTTTAGGATTTTTCTTGAAAAAATTCGGCTCTTCGCCTTTCTGGCTATATGTAAAAATAATATCAAATTTCGTTTTGTAACTTTTCAACTTTGAAATGTGGGAAAAATGAAAAATTGGAAATTTTAAACGTCAGAAAATTTTTCTTCGTAACAAAAAACTGCTAGTTTTGGTGCCAAGAACGTTTATACGAAATTTTTTAAGAGCCCTGAATAAAGTCGTAATATCTTAAGGCTAAACTTACTCTGGTAGAGTCTTCTTCTCTCTTAGTGTGATCAGCAATAAATCTTATGGCCTCGATGGCTTTGTAGAGTTCTGGGCAGTGATGCCAATGATGAAGAGCATTGCAGAGAGCGTCAACGCTCTCTTCGGTAGGAAGCTGCTGTGGCGGTGGTGCCGCGGCCGGAGATCCGTGGATTCGACACGTGCTCCCTAGATTGACCGCTTCCAACTCGCTGCGACAATCAATTATTCAAATGTATAACATTTCTGTACATGGCTTGATTAAAAACTGTGCATGCAACGGTTTTTGTTTATTTTCAAATTGGGAAAACACGCGATCAATCAATTTGGCTGAGTGTCGTATTTTCAAAGATATAAATAATACAGACTGGGTCTGTCAGACCCGAAATCTGTCACGTTGATTTTCCAGAAATCAAATTTACGAGTCAGAAGAGTTGTGTCATTTTTTTCGGGTCTCACAGACCCATGAGTAGTTTTTGGTGTCGATCGGCTCCGGAAATCGGATTCGAATATTTTCCCAATGTTTGGAAGGTGAGTGTGCCGAGACTACTCCCTTAAGATCAGTGAAAAAGAAAAATGTATGCGTTTTAAATTACCGGGGATTGAGTTCGTCGCGGGAATCAACGCTTGGAAAAAGAACCGACGATTCGACGAGTTCGGAGGCCGATGCTTCGACGAATAATGATGGGTCCCGGAGTTCAAGGCCGTTGCAAGTCCTCACCATAACCCGTTGACTATGATGGGGGTCCAGTGTTCTTTTGTCGATTTGGTATTGCGGCCTGTACCGCGTATCAACCATCAAGCTCATTGTGTAACTCGTTCTTTATTTTTCACATCAAATTACGAAAAAAATGAGCAAGAGTTAAAAAAACAAAAATGCATCGATTTACCTGCGCATTACTAATAATCGTGGGAGAACGTGGATGAATACACGTCGAACCCAGGGGGCCATAACGTGCGTCTGAGGCGATCGGAAGTGTACATTAAGAACCACGACAGTCACGCAGATGCTGTTAAATAATTAATGTCATTGATTTTTAAATTCCCCATGACAATAACGACGAAATTAACAAACAAGCAATGAGCAATTATTTATTTAACCCCGGAACCTATGGCCGGGATAATTGAGACTCGAGAAAAACTTTAAAAACCCAAGATTTCTACAGCTCTTCCGAAACTGATTTGTCAAGTGAGTTTTTTGTCGATTCGAATTTGATAAATTCAAGTCATCGAGAAAACGTCGCGATATTCGTGAACTATAAAATCTTTTTTTTCTCGCAACCCTGCTCCGTCATGCGAAAAAATACTATCAAGTCCAAAACGATCCCGGTCATGTGTTGGAAGGTAAAAAAAATAAAACAATCGCTTAGTTCTAAGGTTTCCGATTGTTTTGGATACTTTTCGAATACCTGAACGTATCGAGGATCATGGTGAAGAGTACAAACTTTCCGAGCAGGGGTACGACTAGCGAGGTAGGCGGAATTATTTCGGCCAAGAGCAGGAAGAACACCGTTAACGAGAGTAGAATCGATATCGACAGACTCACCTAGAAATTTCAATGAATATTATTTATTTTTTAATTCTGAAGGAGATAACAAAATCAAAGCATCATCAAAGTTTTTTAAAAATTTGAATAACAACCAAAGAAAAAGAACGTTAAAACAGCAAAAATCGTCGATTCGTAATAATTATTATTTCCTGCCACAATCCTCGTTTTTTTAACGATTTATCAAATAGTTTATTGCAAAGCATCCAATTCGACTTTCGCTCTCAGGAGTTCGGTGGTGTTCGCATTTATTCTATAGTTTCCCATTTAAAACAGAAATATTGGGGAAAAGAAAAAAAAAGGTTAACGACGAATAGCATCATCACGAATCAAAGCATCATCAAAGTTTTTTAAAAATTTGAATAACAACCAAAGAAAAAGAACGTTAAAACAGCAAAAATCGTCGATTCGTAATAATTATTATTTCCTGCCACAATCCTCGTTTTTTAAAGATTTATCAAATAGTTTATTGCAAAGCATCCAATTCGACTTTCGCTCTCAGGAGTTCGGTGGTGTTCGCAGTTATTCTACAGTTTTCCATTTAAAACAGAAATATTGGGGAAAAGAAAAAAAGCTTAACCACGAATAAGACTCGATCGTGACAATTCTGCACGTTCGTTCGATCGTGGCACGGATGTGGAGATTAAATGGTCTCTACTTTGGATCAGATGTCGATCCCAGTGTATACAGAATATAAATACAGATCCCTACACCGCAGACTCTACATATGCATGTAGACATTACACCGTTGTGGATAATCCTCGTCCAGGTAAAATTGAAAGCCAGCAGATAGAACAATTCGACGAGCTATTGTTTTGCGGTGGTCGTCATTGATCTACGTGTGTTATATATAGACATGTATGGGTATGTATGTATTTTTACATGTATATATGGCTTGAGTAGCTCGAGTAGCTGGAACAGAAAACGCCAGCAGAGCAGAGAAATAGACGAGAGGAACGTATTACCCTCATTTCCAGTCATCCACGGACCAATCGTGTTCTCCTTTCTGTGAATTACTCTAAATTTCACTTTTTCTCAACGATATTCGATCGAGAATTTATACTATTAGCCACTTGTTACTTTTTTACATTATTGAAAAGAGAAAATTGGGTAAAATTGAATACAATTGTTTTTTTTTTATTGTAATGAATTTTAAAAATTGAAATTTCGGGAAAATATTAGAGAAAGATGCAGATCCACAGAGAACGAACGATATGATATTCGATCGAGAATTTAGACTATTAGCCACTTGTTACTTTTTTACATTAATGAAAAGAGAAAATTGGGTAAATTGAATTAAATTGTTTTTTTTTTATTATTGTAATGGATTTAAAAAATTGAAATTTCGTGAAAATATTAGAGAAAGATGCAGATCCACAGAGAACGAACGATATGATATTCGATCGAGAATTCAGACTATTAGCCACTTGTTACTTTTTTACATTAATGAAAAGAGAAAATTGCGTAAAATTGAATTAAATTGTTTTTTTTTTTTATTGTAATGAATTTTTAACATTGAAATTTCGTGAAAATAGTAGAGAAAAATGCAGATCCACAGAGAACGCACAAACTTTTCTCGATTTTTTAACAAAATCGAGATAAATTGATTCTGTGGCTTGGAATTCGTGTCGAAATGGTTGAGTCTGATGAAAAGAATAATGTAAGTAGCCACAGAGAATATGCGACTGGTAAATGGCATAAAAGCACAAAAGAAAGGGGAGATTTGACTTTTGACCTTCTATTCGTCAGACGCTACGAGCGCCCTTCTTCTTTCTTTATTTCGCACAAGTCGAGGTTGAAGGAGAGCTAGGAACAATATAAATGAATTACATAGACTAGCGGGATCGTATGCATATGTATTATATAAATATATGGAGGTCTTTGGGTGGTTGGATATCGGTCCGAGGTCAAGAGTCCACCGAAAGTATCGAGAATGGAGGTCGAGACGGGCACACGTCATCGTGTCCTCTCCTCGAACTTTTAATACCGAACAGGACGACAAGCAAAGCTTCTCATTGTATGAGAAAGAAATACGGGAAAAAATGCAAGTGGCAGATTCGACGTGGTACATTGGATCCACTCGAGAACTGCCTCTTCTTCCACTTCTTCGCCCCTCTTTTGTTTGCAATGACGGAAGAACGCTTTGAAAGATAAGCCTCGCGATAAGCATAAAGGAACGAGCAGGCTATTGCTGCTTTTTTTCTTTCCTTTCGTCTCGCCTTCTGTATCGACGATTCGAGAGAGAGAGACGTTTCAAGGACATACGTGATTATTGTGCAAATAAAAGAGCAGCGAGACAACAAAAACGACCACGAGGAAATGAAGCTCCATTGATTTTCCAATTGAAAACTTTAACGTTACAGCAATTGAGATGAAAATAAAAAAAAACTGTTAATTCAACAAACCTTCTCGCCACTGTCACTCGGCAAGTAAAACACGAGAACGGTGAGAAAGGATATTCCCATACATGGTATTATGAGGTTGACCGTGTAGAAGAGAGTTTTTCGCCTCATCGTTATGTTGAACGTTATGTCGAGGTAAGGCTCATCGCAGCACGTGTAAAATTTCTCGTTCCTGAGGAAAAAAAACAACGAATAACGAGCTTCATTAATTCTGATGAGATTTTTCCTCAAATTTCATTCACTACATACGACTAAGTGACTTTATTGCCTCGTAAATGTTAGTGAAAAGAAACCAACGAGATGTTTTTGCGATCAAGAGGCAAGACTTTTTTTTCTAACAGCTTTACCGACGTTGATGGGGAGAAAAAAAAGCAAAGGGATGAAATGGGACTGTGAGCAGTAAAAAATAATTCAACGCTTCGTCACCTGACAGCCGGAACTTCCAATATGTCCCATTCTACGGACGTGTAAAATTCCGAAAGATCGACGCCGATATTGACCACGTTACTTCCACGAACCTCATCTATGTGCCTGAGATCAACCTGACAACAAAATTTACACAAATGTCTAAATAATCAAATAAGCCAACACTAAAAAATTTGTAAATTTGATTTTTTTTTCGATGTAGATCGATAGATCGAGAAAAATTGAAATTAAAGGGAAGAATGGGTTCATAATTAGTAACAGCAAGTTAAGGATGTTGAGTACCTATGGAATTTGTTAATATTAATTGTTCAATAAATAGTTTCATAATCTTCGTGAAATTTGTACACGACCTCGTGAATACTTCATATAAAAACATACCAAATTTAAATAATTCAATCATCATTAACCTCCTTAAGGGTTGAAATAAAAAATGATGAGAAAATTCTGAGAATTTATTATCTTTTTGTTGTATAAAGTATTTAAGAGGTCGCGTCAAAATTTCACGACGAGTAGGAAGCTCGTTGTCAAAAAATTGACATTTTGTTAAGAATTTTTTTCCAAACAAATACAAACAAATTTTTCTATAAATTTCGTTTTTTTTCCGTTGCTTTGAGTATGATGTAGATATTAGAAAATTGAGAGCTTGACTACGTTTAATTTATTAATGTTAATTGTTCAATAACGAGCTTCTTAATCGTCGCGAAATTTTTACACGATCTCTCAAATACTTGATGGAAAAATGTGTCAAATTTTCCGAATTTTCTTATCAATTGCGATTTGGGATGCAACATCCTTAACGCAACGAGTATCGTAAATGCCACAATGTCAGGAGATAAATAAGCGGGGGGGTAAACCAGGAAGGGGAATCCTAAAAAGTTCTTGTCGTCGTACGCTGGAGGATAAATTGTCGAGGATCGTAGCACGTAATTCACCGAAGCCTTCGTGAAAGTATTTCAGCAGGGAAACGATGAGGAATTTTCGTTGGCCAGCTCGGCCTTGGGGCTCGATAGGATCAAGCAATTGGAATATTTCAACTTATTATAGGGGTGAGCGGGGGGAGAAAATTTTCATCGGCTTGCCAAAGGCCATCAAGATGCTCTTCCTGTTATTCACCGATCGCGGGAACACATCCTGGAATTTCTGTTCTCCAGTATCTCCAGCAGCTGCTAAAGAATTCGTCCTTTTTTCTTCCCAGTAATTGTCCGGTGTGTATAGATGACAATAGGTAAATGGGACGCTGTGGGGTTCTAGGATTTTTTCCAAAATAAAAAATATAAAAAATTCGCATATTTCTTCTCCTCGCATTTTAATTTACAAATATTTTTCTTTTTTTTTATTCACAGGAAAAAATTAATGAAAAAATATAAAAATCAGCCAATTCTCACCTGAAATCCATCATATGTCCAGGATCCAAATTTCATGACGCATGTTTGTTCGTCAAAGGGAAAATACTCTACGTCGATTTCGCAGGAAGACTTATAAATCGCCGGTGGTTTCCAGTCCACCCGACCCGTGTAATTCAACGTTGCTTTGGTCGCGAGTGTCACTTCGAAATTTCCATCGGCGCTGCAATATTTGAATATAAACGAACCGTACACATAACCTGATAGATTTTTTCCAAACAAAAACGAAATGTTAGATTTTAACATTTAAGGAAAAAAATTCACGAGCCATTTGTTCCTCGGACCCTCCGATCGCGAATCTTGGAAAATCCAAATGTAATTCTCTCGATATTTCAACGAAGAACATTGAAATAATTCAGTGAGTCTCTACAGAGAATATTGAGTTTATGAAAAAATAATATTTCTATGACGAAAAGGAACAAAAAGGACAAAAGTTGGGACGCAAAGGTAATCGACAATAATGAAGAAAATACGAACTTGTTGTACAAAACTATATCTGGCCTCCATATGTGATCGGACGGTACATGCAGCATCTCAACGCCGCCATATTCCTTTGGATCCCACTGAAGCTTGTAGTCGTACCATGACTGGACAGCAAATCCGAAGCGTAAAGGAGCGTAAAAAAAATTAAGTTTTCCATGATGAAATATTCTAATGTGTCTCGATCTCCGACAAGCGGTTCCGGGGGCATTACCGAACCCTAAAGGTACTTTTACAGCAAACGGAAATGCTTCATGAGTAAAATATCGTTCGGAATATCTGTCAGAAAAATATCAGGTCGAGTTACCAAAATTTCGACAAATGCAACTTGAAAAATCGTCTCATTCGTCAGGCACCGTTTGGGGCATCTGACAAACTGTATTTCTATTTGGAAATGAAAAGATCGAGAAATATCTCCGCATGTTTCATATAAATGGCTCTGTGTGTAGGAAAATATTCCAAGAATCCTTATAGCAGCAATAAAATTAATGCGAGGCCCGCCGCATGTTTGTTAAAAATATTTCCAGGACTGGAAAAATGTTACGCAGCAGACAATTTTTCGTATCCCTGATTTTTGAGATACCGATAAGTTTCTTCTGACAGTTTTGATTAAATTTCCATTTGTGAGGCTGCTTTCTGACCGTCGTAAATCAGCCGAAATTTTGACCAAAAATGCTCTGCTCTTTATTGAAATTTTCACTATTCTAAAGCAACGATACGGCCAGTCGGTCGCTCCAAAAGTTTTGGACGATACAGAGACTCGTGGTCGTTGTAACCTGTTCGTGAAAAATATTAAAAATTCTTCAAATTCACTTTTGAGGTCAAAATTTTCGATTTTTGTGCAACCTGAACACCGATTGTTGGTTTTGCCCTTTTTTCTTCAAGATCCAGCCTGATTCACGAATATTTGTTGCCACTAGCTCAGAAATTACGGCCCGTTGGGAAAAGATTAGCTTCATCGACTCGCAATATCGTAAATAACAAGCCGTGCGCCATCGACGACAAATTATAGTGAAAATAATATCTTTCGCAGCCTGTAGTCGAAGATTTAGGATGGTGCGAAAATGGTTGCCAGTGATCCGCAGCGTTAATACGATCCTCAAGGCGATATGAAGCCTATCGAAGGTTTTGGAGCTCGTTGATTATATATAATATCCTAAATGTATGCACCGCCATCGACACTCGCGGCTTTTAGCGACAGGCCAAATATTTGATGTCCATGTTCGCGGTCATGAAGGGCGATCGAAGGAGCGAGAGGGAAAGAGTAAACGAATGAGGGTTGTTGGTAAATGAGGGAAGCAGAGATGGGAAGGGAGAGAGCGAGGGGTGAGTGCCACTTAAACGAACAAACAGCAGGTTCTCAACGCGAAGGGTGCCTCTCAGTGTTGGCGAACGTCGAACAAGGGCAAAAGTGTGATGTGGGGAAAAGCTGGGACGCGGGGGATATACAGCGGAGAGGGAACGAGGTTCTATCTCGTTGTGGAGGCTCGAAGCAGCTCGGTATCGACACTGAAACGACGATCTCTCGTGTCGAACCACCGGATGCAGCACCAATGGACCTCACGATTGCGCTACGTGTTAATTAAAGTTCCCCTTGTCCAATCGACTCTTCGCACCTTTCGCCATCTCGTCCCACATCATTATTCAACAAGCTCACTTCAATTCCCTCGAGCACTTTTCAATAAGATATCTCCTCGCATTTCGGATCAACTTTCCTGGTGCTAACCGATTATCAATGCGGAACGGTTGCGCAAGCTCTCGGCTCGATCACATGTCAACCTCGTCTACTTGGGCCCCGTGTATATAATCTCGCGATCTCGTCATTCGACGTTGTAATATTTTCCACGTCCCTGCTCCAATGTGCTCCTGTTCGAGATAACAGCACATGGATCTGATTCGATTGCGATTAAGGGATGCGAGAAAAAAAAACGCACTGAAAACAAAATTTTGTTTGGGACAAATCGATATTTTGTTCGATACGTTCGACTAAACGTTTTTTCGAAAAATCCCAAAAATTGTGTCATCGCAGCAAGAAAGCTAGAAAGTCTCTTCGGAAGCAAATTTTATTCGTTCCACTCGTAAATTTTGCTGACAATTCCATTAGAATCCAAATTAACTGCCAAAATAACGAAAATTTTGAAATTATCTAAAAATATTTAGTTCACCGTGTTCAACAAAGTATCGCGACGATTTTTAACAAAATTTCATTTCCAGTGAAATTACACACCGGATTAGCGATAAAGAATTGTTAGTTGCCGGAAAGTATGAATTTACGGAGTCAAAATTCATGACAAAATATACGGTGAATATCTAGAAATCAAAAAACACCGTAACGAATTGAATAATTGAATTTCAAGGATTTGTCTGACCAAACATTGACTCGAACTACTTCGGGTTAAACTAAAGCATGTGAAGTCGTTGTTTTCGTAGGTTATTTTTCCTCCATACCCCTTTGATTATGCGAATCTAAAATGTAGACAAAACTATCTAAAAATAGAGTTGATACGTGCTCCAGGCAGATCAGACGTATGGCAGATCTCCTGTAACACGTGGCCCGGCGGTATACGAAAAGTGGATTGCGCACGTACGTGCTCTCCCGCTTTGGCGGATCTATTTTATGGCGCTGTTCACCAGGACTGCTCCAACACATCTGTACTTCAAATTTGAACAGGTGAGTCACCGTCTATGGTCCATTCCATCCTCATTTTTCTAGAAACTCATGATTATCTCAATTTTCAATCGCGCCTTTTTTTCAAAGTCCAATTTTCAAAGAAAAATTGGACATTCTGCTTGTGTCTTCTTACTCATTCTTAATCGTTACCCAGAGATGAACAACTGCGAAAATACTCAAGCTTTCGTACACAACGTTATCGGATTTTTTCGCAAATCAAAAAAAAAAAAATTTCCGAAAATTAGTCGACCGTGTGACTCGAAAGGGAATGATATTTTTGTTATCGAAATAAGAAAAAATGATTCGCTCAGTTGACCAACAAGTTGTCTATAAAAAAAATTCCAGATTCTCTTACTTTGGTCCAGACTCGCGAAAAAAATCTTTTTCCATAACGTTGACCATGTAAAGTTTCCCGAAAAATAGTCTCTTCGATTTCATTCGAAAAAAGTTTGTTTTCAAAATGGTGAGACATTCGATGCGAAAATGCCTCTGCATGCGAATACATAAGTGAGTGCATATAGATCTTTGTTTCGCGGGGTTTATGTGGATCATGGTTGCGTGCGTCTGTCAGTTCATGCGGTATTTTGACTCGGATGGCAGGAATTGTGGTTACACGTTGGATTACGTGTATGTTCATAGTTACGCATGACAGGAGAGCCTAATATTCCGATATTGTAGATGCTGGATAAGCATTATTCACCACCCTCACCTCAACACGACTCTCCGTCTTTGTGAAATTCATGAATATCATTGAACTCTGACAACAAAGTCAGAAATCATACAATTTGCAACCAAATGTGAATAAACAACGAATGTGAAGGTTTTTTCACAGTATTGAGGGCTAACGCACACTTAGACGTTGCAAAAACAGAATTCACTTTGATTTTATAAAATAAAAAAAAGACAAGCTGGGGTTGTAATTTTCGTAAAACATTTCACCATAAGAACCAGTAACGGCCGAGGCTAATTTCGTTTTCATACAAAATGGCAAAGATTTCAAAAAAACCATTTTTTTTTCTTTTTTCATTAAATTCCCTTAAAATCGATCGATCGATCCTTGAGATTAAATTTTATTTTGAAGGCATCGAATGTTTCGAGCCGTTTGTTTGAGGAATCATTTTTTTTTTTGCAATCGTTGATGATAATTCGAAGGAAAATTCATAAATTTGAAAAATATTTCTGTACAAAATGAAAATGAGTTGCTGCGAGTGGAAAAAGAACGAAAATGTCCTCGAGATCGCATGAATTATGGGCATATAATGAGAATCGAGAGCTCTGGAATGAGGAGTTCGTTATCGCGCCTGGAAAAGTACGTTACGTGGAGAACAATGTAAAAGCTTCGTCAATTCATTCGAGTTCACCGATACGCCAGTGACTAGAGCAGATGAGACTGACTCTGCGTGTATATATTGCCTATATTAATGATAAAGGAGTCTCGGCAGCGTGTCAAACGATTGGAGAGACACTGCGTGTCGGGTATTCGGGCGCTGAGAACCGTGAGCTCAACTAGACTTTCGGAATATAATGCACCGCAGAGGTACGACATCTCCGTGTCAAATCTCAAACTTTGGTAACGTCATTTCCAAACTCCTTAACCAACGACAGTTTGCTCAAAGCACGACACGATAATTAGATGACGAGACGTCGAGTAACGAGTCCGGAGGTGTCAAAAGTTTTTTTCTAAATTTTTTTAGTGACAGTTTCAACACAGAGATTATTGACTCGTGCGTGAGGACACGACATTTTTTACGATCCATTCTCAACCCTTTGGCTGCCTACTGCCGCGAATCTGCATCAGTTTTTTTTTTGTTTATATTTTTACTTTTTCTTTTTCACTCTTTGTCTGGCTTTCCGCCTGGAATCGTAAATCTTGAAATATTTCTGAATTATTGTTTGTTATTAAAGAGGGCCCACTAATTTGTGTTCTAGGAAGAAAAAAATCGACACACTTGCGAAATTGCCAGTGCAGACACGCACTATTGTGCAGGTGAACGTTCACTAATGGGAAATAATTAATTAGCATTAAATAGTTAATTATTAGCAGGAAGTTGTTTGTAATTGTCAACGGAAAAACTACTGCTACAGATTAGAAATTGAGACCGATTTTGAATTTTCATTCTTGCCACGGAAATCACAAATTTCCACAAAATCACGTTTTTGTGAATTTTTACGAAATATATTTTAAAAAATTTCTGTTTGTGAAAACGGCGTAAAAAAAAATTATCTAGAATTCTATCGTCTCAAAATCAATAAAAAAAATTTTTTGGCATCCCGAGTAAGTTGGTGCAGAAAATAATGAAACGGAAAGATCCTAATACTTACAGTTTCATGGCAAGATTAGTTATGCGAGAATGTTTGGTTTTTACAGAAAGAGATTCGTCGTTGCGACGACAAACTAGGAATATTTCGAAATGCGTGCGTATATTCTCGTTGAGGTCTGCTAGAGTATGCAGCGCCGTGGGATTTTTTTTTCGTTTTCATGTTCCGAGAGAAAGAGATCAAAGAAATAGTACAAGCTCGTCATGATTCATATTGCAGCAAAAGCCGAGGGCTCTTTTTGTTTCTAAAAAGCTTCGCGTCAGTTAATTTACGATTACGAGTGCATGCGTCGGTTAATTTCTCTTCTCGGTTTCCCCGCCATCGTCCTTTTCCGTTTTATGTTTATCAGTGTGTATACATATATATATATTTTTTTTTCATTATAAAATTCAAAACAGCCGAGTAGCGTTAATCGCGGAGTAAAATATACGAGAATAGCGGTTATAACTTTTCTTCGTGTTGCTCTTATTTCTGAAACGAGCCGAGGCAGAAGTCGCCAAGTGCGGAGGAAATAATAAATGAAAAAGACCAAATAGCAAAAACCATGTGGATGGTCCATGTTTCTATCAAAACTGCTGTCCAGCTTCGAGCTGAAAGTCCATGAAATTTCGTTGCCACAATACATTTTTTTTTTGCCCTACAAGTTTTATGAGAACTGAATGAAATTATTTTTTCTTCTAGTCCCAGGACATATTGAAAGAAATCGTGTTTGTCGTATTTTTTCAAATTAATTTCATATTTTTAATGAAATCTCCATCGAAACGATGGTTCGCTTTCTTCTCAATTTTTTTGCAGCAATAAACACGATGAAAGTTTGTTGTCGCAGTATTAAAATATCATGTTCAAAAATTTACCTGTTCGACCCAGAGGTTAGTCGTCATGATCTGATTTTTGAGATTCTGCAAAAAACCGAGAAAAAAAAATCATATTCGATCACATTGCTGTTTTAATCATTTTTTCAAGTGCATCGATTTATGCCCGATCGAAAAAACGAACGGATTATCTTTCATACCCTCAGGGGCATGATAAACGCATTCATGGAAATAGAACAACAAGAACAGCGAAAAAACTCACCACGTCGATGAGCTGCGAAAGTTTGAGCTTGATTTTAACGGTAAGGGCATCGGTAACATTGACAACGGGGCGCACGAGTTTGTTGTAGTTTGAGAGAAGATCGTCGTAGAGTCGTTTGGCGTCCGGGTTCCCCGAGCATCCTGAAATTATTCAAAAATCTCGGTACTCCTCGAAATTAATACAAATGCAATATTTAAATTTGCTCTATAAATAATATTCAACCCGCAGTCACCCGAGAGGTGCAAATTCGCGCCACCAAAATGATACTGTCCACAGTTTTTTTTTTTTTAAGGTAGTCTCGGTTTTAGAATTACCGTTCAGATTTTAATAAAATTTAGTACAGTAGGAGATTATGATAAGAAAAAGATTCAGCCAAATTGTCAACAGGCTACAGAGAACCAGAAAAAAGATATTCGCATTGGTACATAATTTCATGAATTTTACATCGATTTCAAGTCTTTCATTGTATTTTACAATGAAAACTGTAATTTCTCCCAAGAATTGATAAGAATTCATTGTAAAATACAATGAAAACTGAAATGTAAACGTAAAATGTACGAAATATATTTTTTCTGGTTCTCCGTAGCCTCTTGAAAATTTGACTGCATCTTTGTCTAATCATAATTTCCTAATGCACCAAATTTTATTAAATTCTAAACGGTAATTCTAAAGCCAACAGTACTTTATGCGTTACCTTGATCGTAACGTATTTTCACCTTACAAACATTTTATTCTCTGCATTCGAGGCCAGTGTTATCGAATTGCAAGCAATTCGTCCTTCGAAAGGCTCTGGTTATCGAATAGTTTTTAATTATTTATACGAAGAATTTCATAATCTTATAATCCAAATGAAAAGACAAAAAAAATTCCATTACGAAAAGAATTTATGATTTTATGAAGAAAAATCAAACAACGTTTAATCGATAAAGTTTTTTGATAAATTGATTTAAAAAAATTGTACACCTTTTTTCACAACAGCGGTGACGATTTTTTTGGATGCAATGAAAATGAAAGGTTTGTGTAATCTTCCCGAGAAACTATATTGATAAATGAGTCGACAACAAAAGGAAGTGGATAATGCTACCGTAGGACACGTCGAGGAGCTGTCCAAGTTTTGTGTTTGGTCTCAATGCAAGATGTACATATATATATCTATTGTACAATAGTTATCCCCAGCTTAATGGTCTACAGCAGGAGTGGAGATCGCCACTTTGGTTAATCCCGGTTTGTATTGTCCTGTCCATTACATAAACGTGCCGCATAATAGTCGATGCATGTTAAATTAATGAAAGACGAAGGGCTTCGAGTTTTTCAGCTGAGCCCTCGTAGAAACGGTGTGCGAAATTTTTTTCACAACTTTGTGACTTTAGGTCCGAAAAAAATGTCTTCATCGCCCTCTGAATACGAGAGACAAATGTTTAATGAAAAATAAAGGGGGTTCGGTGCGAAAAAACGATTAGCTAACAGTTGGAAAAAGCGGAAAGCATCAGGGACTGAAGAAACGTTTGTAGAACGACCGAAGAATAAACATTCAACCAGCTGGCAATGGAGCTGAGAAAAAACAGATGGAAAAACAGGAGAGAAAATACGCGTAGCCATTAATAGTGAACAAAAAATGTTCGTACAAAGAGTGAACAATCATCCTCCAGTCAGGAGCATCTAGTCGACTCGAAGATAAGACAAAACCAGAACGACAGGGAACAGAAGCCTCAGTAGCATGAATAAAAAGGCAGCGGAGGCAATTAACATCCCGTAGATTAGTTTTTTTTCGATATCTTTGTTCTTCGTGTCAAAAAGGTAAAAATAGTCATGGGCAGCTTAATTAAAATTGTGCCTCAGGGTGGAGTGTCCAGGGAGAATGAACGCAGTCAGTTTTATACGAAAAAGAAACGAAGATTATGTACACATGATCGATAAAAATTTTAATCACTAGACAATTCGGTATAAAAGAATCTTTAATATTTACAGTTGCGGTTTTTGCGAAAAATTGCTTCATTTTTTAGTGAATGGTGGATCTAATTCTTTATAATTAAAAAATTTGTGCTTAAGGAACTTTTTTATACATTTGACGTTGCTCGATTTTCATAATCATCTTTGTTGGAATCATCGAAAATATTTATTTCTATATCATGTTAATATTGCTTTCATTTATTGAATTTTTACGTGGATTAAGAATTCAATTTTATACGAATGACATTGAGAGATTATGCATTCGATATATAGTAATCGAATCGTGAGAGCAGGAGGCTTGGTAACTAAAGAGAGGTACGAAGAGGTACGAGGGTTTAAATTTAAGGATGAAAGTTCATGGAGTTGATGGTATAGTAACCCCCTCGGAGATCCTATTCTCAGGAGTCTCTTTTACCTCTTTGAGGGGTCATTTCAACCTTTGATGTAATCATCATCGTCGGATGTGAGATTTTACGGTCCTGAAAATGAACAGGACGAACGAAAATAGAGAGGGAATGTAGAAGAGCGTGAAGAAGCCGAGAAACACTGCTTTTATCCAAGCCCTACCCGGGGCGACTAAATTCTGACTCATTACATTAACTTGCTAGACTTGCTAAGAAATACCGTCAGAAGACTCGCCACTTTCTCCGTTCTCGTCCTCGCTTCTTCTTTCCTTCGTTTCATGCCAGTCGCTTCCTTTTTTTCTCATTTCCAAATCGATCAACTTTACGAGAATTAATGTAACTTACTATGGAACTCAGTAGCAATTCCTCCGACGAAACAAGCCATTGAAATTGCATTGATAAACCAACTCAAAGGACACTTCTTGCCAAGGTTTTGCGAAAGCTAAAAAAGTGGAACAGCGACTAACGAGGGCTTAGGAACCTCGGAGAGTTTTTTCTTCAGTAGAAGTTACTCTAGGTCCATTGATTCACTACGTTGATGATTCTCAGATGGACCAAATTCGTTATCAACTGATTAGTTCAATAAAAAGCAACGATTGCACATCGTTTTGGTTATCAATGAAATATCAAAATTATTCCTGTCAAAGGACATCGAATAAGACAATTGGAGAAAAGAAATAATAATGAAAAAGCAAGATGAGCAGAGTGAGGAAAAAAAATTTCCAACCCATCATCACAGAGAAAATTCATCTGGAAGGATTCGAGGGATCCCATGGGCTGCATATGCCGCGTGTGCTGCCCACATTAATTCACCTGAGCTATTTGTCATTGTAGATATATAACGTCGGTTCCGCTCGCAATATCACGAGGGAGTTTTGGAGGATAAAGAAGAGAACTAAACCCGATTCCGAATCAGAGCACCCACCAATTAATTCGTCCTCTCGATAACTCCACATACGTAATATATATACAGATATAGAATGTAAAATACATACGTATATATTGGCAGTTCGGCAGAAGCCTGCAGCCAATTTAAACCAATAATTGAATGTACAACGTGTGGGCTCCGAGTATTCCTTCTTCTGGGCTTTGCAAACTTGGAATGTTCGAATCTGCCACAATGTGTATAGACACATTGACACAGAATTGTACAAACTCAATATGTACGTTAGATTAAATATGTGCTCGGAATACAAATATAACAGCTGAAGGATATCGAGTGTCGTGCAATCTTTCACACAAAGTATCGAAAGAGACGTTTCGGAAAATTTCTGGTATAATAAAAATCAGGATATGAATACAGATTACATAAGCACGAGACAGCTCGTCATTGTATCATGTCTTTTGGCACCAGATAAAATCTTTCATGTGAGAATAATATCTGTACACGTTATTTACATAACGGAGAGGCCCGTAACGTTAAACAGCCGAGCAAAACAGAAAATCCATCGAAAAACGTTGAATTTTCATTTTTGTGAACTTAAGGTGGTTCCCCCACCAGGCAGTTTAATTAGGAAATTGTTCAAATTTGGCATACGTGTTGTTTAATATATGAACAACAACTCTGTAAAATTTGAACAAGTTTCACCATCCCGAACCCGAGATATTTAGAATTGGAGTTCACTCAATTAACACGTAACATGCGGACCATGATAGGCAATCAGCACATTATTAATTTTACCATTCGTACTAAAATTAAGAAGTTCGTGAAAAACAAGGAGGGGCTAGAGCAGGATATCACAGATATTGTGAAAAAAAATCAAGGTGTTTGACCATCTAGTTTGACAGATATAATCTCGAGAAGTTCTAAGGTTTAGGCTGCATACGCTATTTTGCAAGCGAACGAGCGAATGGTGGGGGACGGAACGAACACGCGCACATAAGAATGCGTCGTCCGTATAGGCGACCTTCTGTGTATTGGGCCGGTCGCTAACTTTTGGTTGGGGCTGTCGCAGGGGAACTACCTTAAACGTTCAAAATCTCTTCCACCCAAATCTTATTACGATGATGTCATTTTTGAGATTTTAGAAAATGCCAATTGCACTTTTTACCAAGTCGTCCCTGCGATTGATTCAAAACTTGAATCGCTGAAGCAATTACTGAGTTTTTGCACATGATTACACGTCCGGCGGGACATTGATGAAGGCAGGAAATATATAAAGTCGTTATTTGTTTGTGGAAAACTGAATTTTGTATTTTTTCATCCATCAATTCGCACTGACCCAGTAACATTGGAATGAAATTTTTTTCACAAGCTCAAGGTGAAGATATATTCCGAGATATGTTCGGAATGCTTCTTAAAGAAAGTAAACGGCAACTCCAATCATCGCCGGGTCCGGAATTCTGCGTTGATTACACGTAAAGACAAATGAATAGCGTCGAGCGTTTAATAATGAGCCAATGGCCAATCACGTCAATAATATATGCGTCCATACATTTGATCGGAAAACATACGGATGTATGTAAAATGGAGTAGCATCGACGGTTCCATTAATACCAAAGGTTCGTGGTATGTCAAAGGGAATATCATCCAAAAGTCAATTCTATATAAATGCAAGTGCAAAATCGGTTGACGTTCCATCGTGCTATTTATATAGAAAATACTTATAGCTCCGAACGCGGATCCAAAAATACTTGACACACTTATATCAAGCATATCCCAAGTCCTTTCGCAATTCTGAGAATAGGAATTTGTCGAATATTAACAAATCGTGGATTTGGAAATGGCAAGATTATTGTTTTATGAGGATTGGATAATTTTTCAGTGAAAAAAGTTTTACGTAACCGGGTGAGGTTCCAGAAGTTTGGGAAGAAAATCGATGAACGTTCAGATTGAGATTTGGAAAGAAAATTAACGACCGTGATGATTGCGATTTTTCAATTAACATTTTTCAGACAAAAATGACGCATCCGCTCATTTCTTTAAAGGTCGGGGCTTCATGGTGGGGACACCATAACTTATTATCGCTTTTTTGCAGTTGGATTAAAAAAATAAAATCCCTCTTCTCATGGAGAGTCAGTTATCCGTTGACAAAAGATTCAAAATGGCGCACGAGTCAAACAGAGATTAGGGGGAACGAAGGAAAAGATTTATCGAAAGGCTCAATATATATGACGTACCTGATATGAGAACCAACACTATCCACATGATCCCCACCAGGCTCTTCATCATGTCATTGTGACGTCACGTCCGCCTCATTTCTCCTCGCCTTTCGAGTCTTTCCTCCCGGATACTGCGAGCCTCCGTCTGAAATATTGCCCACCAAAAGTTATCTCAGGCCTTTTTATTCAAATATTCCTGCACACGATAAAGATTTAAAAAAAATTGAAAAATTGCATTTTCACCCAAACACCATACTACTTATGGAGTTTAATTATTTCATTTCATTATTTAAAAACGTTCATATTTGTTTAATTATTTACGATTCTCTTCCACACTTGATGATTAAGTTTTGAAAATTGTTCAGAATTTTTTAAACTTCTACATAATCATTCAGTAAAATAAAAGAAATTCAATATTTGCAATTATTTCTGAGGTTCCCTCACATTCACACTGGAACTATACTCCTTCTAATATTATTATATCGTTCTAACTTCTGATTCCGTGAAGTTCATAATTTCGTATACACTTGGTTGCAAAATGAAGCACAAATGGATAATTAAGGTAGTACCGTCGGTTTTATAATTCAGAATTTAATGAAATTTGGTACAGTAGTAGCGTATGATTAGAAAAAGATCGAGCTGAATTTTCAGCAGGTTACAGAGAACCGGAAAAAAGATATTCCCATTGGTAATTTCATGCTTGGAACATTGAGTCTTCTGAGAAATCAGAGAAGAAGTACAGTAAGAAAAACGGTATTTTTCATTAATTTTGATAGCATGAAAAACAGATCTCGGCGATTATGTACTAATGATGTATTTGTTGAACTAAAAAACGGTCATAATCGTGAAGATTTTTGACGATAGTTGTTCGCGAATCATAAAGGCCGGATGATGTATGCTTGTTATCTGGCATATAGTTACATCAATCTACCCTCGTATAATACTCATTAAGGGATACGTATGTTTCCGTAATGATAGAATGGAAGGGTAAAATCGCATGCACGAAGAATATGTAGCAAGGGCGAAGGTTCAAAACGTATATGGATGAACGTATGTATTTCTAGGGAAAGGGTGCATGTAGAAAGAGGGAGCAGAGATTATACAGCAAGGGCGTTGTTGAGCTTCTCGGAGAGGTTGCTCGAGCGAGAATATTTTGGACACGCGATGAGCAGGGGGTTACGCGATCGGCGTGCAAGAGACGACGATGATCGAGAGACCGTACCGTGCATTTCAAAAGTCAACAATCTTCCGTAATCGATACAGCGAGTGACTGCAGTGAAGAGCAGCGATGCCTCGAGTTATTTTTGTCATGCGTGATGCACCGACCAAGACTTTATCGACTATAAAGTGAAGACGATTGATCCGGAAGTGCCGTCAACCTCCCTAGCTCAGCTGATACGTGCGAGGGCAATCTTTCGATTCTTGCCACGCCCAACCCGGATTTCTGATCGGTCAATCGATCGTCTTATCCTCATTTCCTCGATCGTATAGATCGTCCTGGAAAATCCTTATGGAATTTCGACTTTATACTTCCGCGGTTCTCATCGATTTCGATCTACAGCTTGAGCTCGATTTCTGGGAGCCTCTGTACAAAACGTGCGACACTTGTACAGCGTACGCCAAACTAATAGATCGGCAGAGAACGTGGATTGCGGGCACTATGAGAAGCTGTCATACTTTGCACCCTATGGTTAAAACGCGCTTGTATGCACGATAAGGGTCGAGACATATTGAGTGGCAGCCCTGTTATTATCGCAAACTATAAGTATATAATAGTAGTGAATACGTGCGTATGTGTATGTATGTTTTAGAAATCTTCGCGACAAGTTGAAATAGTTGAAACACTGAAAACAAAATTTTGTTGGAATCGATGAATATTTTGTTCCATACGTTCGACTAAACGTTTTTTTAGCATAATCCCAAAAATAGTGTCAGTGCAGCAAGAAATATTTTAGAAAGTCTCTTCGGAAGCAAATTTTTGTCATTTCACTCGTAAATTTCACTGAAAATTCCGTTAGAAACCAAATATACTGCCAAAATAACGAAAATTTTGATGTCATTGAAAAATATTCAGTTTACCCGTATTCGACAATAGATCGAAGATTTTTGCAAAATTTTATTCTTAGTGAAGTTGGTGCGCATATTCATTACATTTCATTCGACGAGCCAGTATTTCGTAACTGAACCTGCGGTGCCAATAAAGGCGTTATTCATCGAATGATAAAATTGAGATAAATTTCGTGATTTCGTGACAGCAGCCTGGAGTCCATTGATTCATATTTCTCTTTTAATTTATTCGTCTCTTATGGAGTATTTCGAAGATCGCACAATGCGGAAAAAATGTTGGGTGAATCGCGCCAATATATTGTAATGCTGAATTGCTGGGATATCCGTTTTACTCGTAATGGATAAAGTTTGATTGAGGGCGAAAAAAAATCTCGAATAAAGTCGAGGACGTGCATGTGTAATAAAATTTGAAGAGCTCTTGAAGATCGAGAAGAGGCTGACCACTCAACCGCAGCAGATCCACTCGTCGACGTAACTGCTGCAGCAGTTTCCTCGATCAGACCGAAACTGCATTGCCGCGCATCATTGACCTTTTTCACTTGTCCAGCGAGGCCGCAATGTGTTGTAAAAAAAGAACAAGAAGGCTGAGGGATGAGCGATTCTGGGATGTTATATTTATCGATCAAATGGTACCATGTCGGATTATTATAAAACTTTTAAATCGATCAGAAGTTAAAATGACAATCCTGAAAAGAAAGAAACGAAATGTCGGACTCGGCGTGAGGAAGAGAGTCCTGCGAGAACACTGGATCGCTTTTTTGCCACTCCTGCGTTTTGGATTTCTGTCTTTCCTCTTGCAAAAGAGGGAGAGAGAGAGAGAGAGAGAGGCGGGGTGGAGAAAGAGATCGTAGGAAAAAACATGGTGTTGATGGCATTTGTCGGGAAGGATCCCATCAACGTCATCTTTCAAATTGAATTTTTTGACGATGATATCGGTTCGAGGTGTGTGTGTGCCTGTGAAATTTCGTGTATATCTGAGCGTCAGTAGAAAAAATGTTAAAGTGGTTGTAGGCGAGGGTGTCGCTGCATCTCCGTCGACGTCAACTGCGACATTGATTTAATAAACAACACGTCCGACCGCGTGACGACGAAATGAATGGAAACTGTCCTCGCTAAGACTTTCTGATCATATTTCCATGTACTTAGACTAGTAAACCATGTGTATATATATATACGTGTGTGCAAAGTATGCATACACATAGAAAAAAAAATACAGACCGATTAACTTGAAAAAAAAGCGAAATTTTGATTTTCTCTTTTACTGAGAAAATCTTGCAGGGCTAACAAAATTTGGGGAACGGAATAAAACTCGTTAATTCGATGAAATGATATTGTCCTGATGAAGGATATCCATCCGAGCCAGGATAATGTGACGTAAATGGAATACAAATTTTTTTATCGTCATGAACAGAATGATCAAGCGATCGCAGATTCGCGACGGATTGAACGAAATTTTTGATCATTCAATAAAATAAACATTACTTTTTCTGAAAAAATGGAGTTTCAAGCGCAGTGAGCAGCCTTTAATTTTTCATTATCCCTGATAGAGTTTGACTATTTGTTTTCAAAACGCCCAATGACTGGATTCACTCGATATGGCGATTACGAGAATTTTTGCTTTTATTTTTAAATTGGGTGGATCGTAGGGCCGGCGATCGTTGATGAACTTTCATAACGTTACGCAAGGTACATTTTATAATAACCCGAAAAACTTAATATCCGGAACTGCCTTCATTATTAATTATTGGATGAATCTTCTGTCGTCGTAATTCTGTTTTCATTTTATCGTAAAAACTATGAAATTGAAAGGGAATGCTGTATCGAATTTAATGCCCCGAGCGAGTTTATACTTAATGGTTAATACAGGTGAAAAGTTCTAGTTGCACTCGCCAAGCCTTGCAAAAGCTTCTTGTCTCCGTGGATTTCTCCCGAGCCATCAAAGCAGAAAACTTGCATAAGCGAGGGAAGGCGAGAGTTCTTGACACGGTGGTACAAACTGGTTTAAAAGTGATTTGACAAAGAAAACTTGGAGACGTTTTACAAAGGGGCTGAACCTCGGGAAGAACAATGCCGACAAACTTGTATGAAAATGTATTATAAATAGATATTTATTCGCACTTGTTTATAATATACTTGGAGTTAACAAGGGGAGATAAAAAATATTGCGCAAGAGTTTGTACATCGATTCTTCGGAGTTAAGGTATTAAAACAAAAAAGTTGGTCATTTGTTACGAAAAGTTATACTCTAGCGATGTAATCTGAAAAGTAAAGCCCACGAAAAATGTCGCTGCTTCGAATTCCATGAATATATATTTCCGAGCGTTGTTTACGATTCGGCGTAAATTACAATCTCGCGAAATATCAAGAGTCGCTTGTTCCGTTGTTATTTACGCAGGTAGACTCGTGAATATTTAATGTGAATAAATAAATTCTAAGGATATTTAAAAAAAAATTATAAGACCCAAAAAAAATTTATTTGGAAAATGACAAGTGGATTTATAGGCAAACTGTTCGAATTGGGTTCGCTCGTGTGAGTTACTAAATTTGTATAGATATTTGAAATTTCGAACTCGTGTACGAGGGCAGCGACTCCAGTTGAATAAAAAAAAATCATATATATATATATCGCAGTCTTTTTGCTCTGCTCTTCTTCCGGTTCCCTTTTCATTCGTTCTTGTATTTTGCATATCGGTTAGAAATTCATGTATGGAATTCAATTTACGAGGAATAACGTGTGCCGAGTAGAATCCCTTCCCTCTCCGGTCTTCTCTTTATGCAGAGGTGATGAAGAAAAAAAGTGACGAAAAAAAGTAGCGCCAAGAGCGCTTCAAAAGGGCGCGTCGCAGTGGCACGCTTGATCGGGATGAAGGAAATTCTAATACGCTTTTTCAAACAAGCACGAAGGACTTGAAATTAGAAAATTTTCACCTTGTTTCGTTGTTACCGTGAAAATCGACTATCGGATTGCCACCACACGAGGTGCAAATTTATCAGTAGCAATAGTTCTGCTCGATTAACTTCCATCATTTTTGAGTTTCCGAAAAGTTTATCGAATTTCGTAAACGAAAACGTCGCAATAATTGTTTTAAAAATAAAAACAATTTTTCGAAAACGTTTTGTCGAACATTTACTGTTTTGTTTATTAGACACTAATAAATCGTAATATAATGAATTATTACTTTTCTCCTAATCAGAATACTGAACGTTTCGGGTTCGAATGAGATCCTGTTTCCATATCGGGAACAATAGAATTTAAGAATAGGAGGAATCATCGTGTTGGAATGTAGCTCACTTTTTTTTTCGAAATTCTCTTTTTTCTACAGTTTGACGAACTGGGCACATTAATTCGAGGTAAAATGTGGATATGAGTAATGTATCAAGATACGCATTACACACCTCGTTCGGAGTGTTATCCGGGGGTAAACGAGGGCAGCAACATCTCGCCAAATCCACTGAGATATCAGGCAAGAAATATTCCATCAAATCCGTAAAAAATTCTCGTACGAAAGGACTCGTATTACGTAGTTGAGCTTGGAAATTGAGACGTATCGTCGAGAGGGTTGGAGATACACGGAGATGGATCGGTGTCTTATTCACACGGAGACATTCAATTTTCTCCAGTTTCCTATATACAGACGTACCAACGAGACGAACAAAAATTATTCGCCATGCACAGGGAGGCCGAAAATTCAAACTGAACGAGATTCAAATTATATTCAGAATAATCGTACAAATTTTTTTCGACTTTTTCACTTCGGAACTGTTCCGGAAATTAAACTTTTATTTATTATTGAGAGTCCCGTACTTGGAAGCGCGCTCTGTTCCACCTCAGAACTCGAAATGGCTCGCAGCCTTTCGATACTCCTTGATAATTGATTTCGAACATTTTTTTTTCTCTTTCAAATTTTTCCTTCGTTGATTTTGAACATTTTTTTAAATTATTCAATTCCATACTTTATTCCGAATTCCGGGACATTGAATTTTAAGGGCCCACCCTGTACGTCGTCGAGACGTTCCCTCTTGTAATTTGTGATTCGCGCTACCCTCTCCTGGCGTTATAAATTACCTGTATGTTCCAACAAGTCGATTCGACTCTGATCGTCGACATTATTATTATCCCCGATCAATATTTTTTATCGCTACGAATAAATCATTCAAATAAATTCCACATTCTATAGCAGGTTGAGCATCATTCGAATCCTTGCCATCTGGGTCGGAGGAAACGAGCTCTGATTGTGAGTATCAAAAAAACAGCTGCATAATGGTTGAGAAACATCATTGCTTCTGCGACTACGAAAGATGAAAAATCGTGACCACGTATTCGAGATTTTGTCGAATATTTTCCAATTGGAGCTGCTCACTAAATGATGAAAATGTGAAAATATTCAATCACCAAAATGTTTGAATAACAAAATATTAAAATATTAAACGACAGTTGTATACTGGACAAGAAATTATTGCTCCTGATGGAAGAAAATGAAAATTCTTTCCTCACAGATTTGACATTCCGTTGAAAAGTTTTCGTGTTAAAAAAAAAAAAGAAAAAAATGGATTAGGATAATTCCTCGGACGAGCGAAGAGTTTATTGGCGTGGAAATAAGAGCAGTATATTTTTTGGCAAGCGATAGGCCACAAACAGGGTCCAGTGAAAAAAAAAGTGTGTACACGTGAATTTTACGATCACTGAATTACGATTTTCCGACATATTTCTTGTACAGCCCTACGCAATTTACGATGGGCCGTAGAACCCTCAGGTTTTCGAAGTATTCCTCGATCTGCAAACCTTTTTTTTTAAGCTCCCGATGCGGAGGTCGAGGCGGGAGTAAAGAGGACGAGCTGTGAGATCCTCTCTTACGAGTTTGATAACCTGAATCCCACGGCCGGGTTGAAAGGTGGAAAACTTCCCACGGAAAATCGTTTTTTTCCAGCATCTTTTGCACCCTCGATTTTCCTCGCGCTCTCCATCTACTTTTTTTCTATGAACCATTCTTCATGTAAACGAAAATCGCATATCCACACATTCTGTATACAGTGTGGTCCGAAAATTACTCTGTCCGGATCATCACGTAATTTTGGGGCAAAAATATCGTTTATTTTCTCCTGCTGCTGAACGTCGAGATAATAACGAGAGAGTATTTATTTTATGTGCCTTGTTCAACTAATGATTTCATTAACGTTGAAAAAAAGTCAGAACCGGTCACGGGAAAAACGAGCTGTAACGTTTATATTTCCATATTATTCCTATTTTTTGTCTATAGCCCGAAGGCAAGAACTAAAACTGTGAATTTATTATTTTATCTTCATTTTTCAAAAAAATAACGCACCGGAACGAAAACCATTGAAAAAACTCGTTCAGCAGAAAATTAATTAGACCATGAAAATATCGAAATTAAACGACGTAAGTGTATGTGATTTTTCTAATACAATCATCCACCTTTCCGGCTCCAGATAGATCTAGAAAAAGGCTGTTGCTTATTAAAATCATGGTTCGCAAAAAAACGGGCTGTAATAACGCAAGTCCCAATGAGACTCGAAGGCCGTAAAATTTATTTGTATTTTAAAACGCGATAAATGAAAAATATGTCCGGAAAAGCAAAGCTTTACTTTTCCTCTCTTTCTCTCTGCGACACAGACACTTTCCCGATCTATAAATTTCTATAGACGAAACAGTGGCATATGCAATCTCTAATTGAATGGATTCGTAAGCGATACTCTCTGGTATTGCTTACAACATGTAAGCACGTATAGCATATTCCCTTAGGATGATCATCGAGGCGTGGAACAACGTGCGTAACCACTGCACAGTGCACCGATGTCTTCGTACGGTCAATGAATTATACATGCTAGGATACGTTCCAATTGCGAGTACACCAACATCCTTATAGAGGCAAACTCAAAAGTCGCGAGTACAATCTCAAATGTTAGAAAATAAATAAATTGCAAAATTCTGAATTTTAACGAATTTTTATTGCGCGATATTCGAATCGAGATCGAAGCCAACGAATTGCCATCACCAACAGCTTTTATAGGTTATTTGTGCTATACAAGGATGTTCGTATTTTAGCGTGACGAGTACAATAGAAGCTTTACCAATCGCAATGTCATTGAAAAAGTAATATCGCTGTGGTTTTGAATATATACGCTGAATGGAAATGGCAATCTTCACCGATGATATTGGATAAATTTACTCGTTCGAGACAGAGACGCAATAGTCGATCCGAGAGCCCCCGACACGGGCTTGTCTCGTTCGCGTTATACGCTCGACGAATATTTATTTTCCAAGTCACATTTGTGTCGATAACAAAGTGTTCCGAAGCTTTATCGATATCCAAATGAAAAGGAGAGACAGAAGAAAATCTGTAAAGGCAGCTGATACAACGAGTGTACGAAATATCACATTTTTTTTATTAAAAAAAAGTATGGAACGTAATTATATTGTCAACGTATTGTCGAATCGACGTCGATTAGAAAATAAAAATCAGGATAAATTGAAAATGTTAGATTCCGAGGTTTCGATAAGATTGCGATGAATCTTCTCACGGTGCCTCGAATTTTAATAAGCTCCGTTGCCAATTATTAAAAAATGCAACGTTCCACTTGACAATTACACCAGAACGAGTCAAAGTCCGAAAAAAATATTAATGACAGCTTTTTTTCTGTAAATACGAAAAATAAAAAAAAAGAGCAACGTTTGCGCCCTGAGCAATAAAAATTCATCATTATTTCTTCGAAATTTTGTCTACACTACGATGATCCTGAAACCTCTCCATCAAGCGCCAGTAATACGAGTCACCATGTGTTTTTCGTTGAGCGCGAATCCTCTTTGAAATGATAATCAGCGTAAATATTTATATGCACATTGCTACATTTTAGGTGAATTTTCGAAACGGAATATCGATTTTCCAAGCGCTATACACACGTAGCATCATTTTCGCCATTACGTGGTCAACAATGAATAAAAAAGTCACATAGAGACGAGGCTGGCAAAGCCAAACCCGCGCCGAAAAAGGTGGAAATTTCGGCTCAAACTAAAATTTCGAAAATTTCGTATAATTAATGCGATTCAACAGAATGATAATTTCACAGTTGTTGAGTTATGAACAGTAGAACGTATCGAGACGCAAACGGTTTGATAAATCGACTCGTGTATGTGAAAAGTGAAACGTGAAGCTGTACGAACAATTAAAAAAAAAAAAAACAGTTTAAAAAAGCCCAGGGCCATCGCGAAATTTAACCCCTTTCTCTTTTGCGCCATGTTCACCGAGTTCACAAAGGGGCTGCGGGCAATGTGTAAGAATACATGCTGATATTTCTACATACAAGACACACATGCACATACATGGAATCTTCGAGTAGATACGATCATCCCGATCGTTCTTCTATCTCGCCTCGTTCGTTCTTTGATTCTTTACAGTGTGCAAAAGCTTTTCGTTCCTTCAATAGCTCATTCTGCCTCTTTCTCTTTATGGATAGGTAAGAGGAGGTTAACAAAGGCTGGTGAGAAGGTGAGAGAGCGTGTTGCCGGCTTTATTCCTGTGTTAGATAAAATCTCACTCACATGTGGGCAATGTGTGTGAGCGCGTATCTGACTTGGTATATAGAAGCATAGAGTATATACATATAATGTATATATAGGGAGGAAGGCGAAAGCTGAGGAAGAAAAGCATCGCGCGGGAGCATTGAACAGGCCCGGAGGGTCGACGTTTAAGTAGGTCGCTTTTCGCCTATTCTCCTTCCGCCTTTCCCCAATTTTCCCAAGCTCACGCCAATTTATAGATCTTCTCTGTAAATGCATCGCCACCCAGCGGGGAGATATATCGATACTGGACCCGATGAGTGCTACCAAGAGCCTGCTTTTCCAATTATACACGTCGAACGTGCCGACTTATGGCACGTGGTGCTGCATAAATATCGCTGGTTTTGTACATCGATAGAAATTTCTAACAATGACAACAATAACGTTTGTATTGTGATAAAAAATCGTGCAACTATAAGCATTGGGAGATCTCACAGGAGAATTGATAAAAGATTGCGTGAATGGATGATTATGGAGAACGCAATAAAAATGATGGAGATGGATATATATATATATCTGAATATTAATAAATCTCTGAGCTCCTAGCTCGGAATCGTTATTTATCTCGTATACGTGGCACACATGAACGAAGATGAAAAGCGATTTGAGGACAGCGCTATAAGATCGCGGTGGGAATCTTGCCAATCTTACACGCAATCCTGTACGCCCCCCCTCGACGTGTGTGCCATGCACACAACACATCTCCCTGTTGCCTTTTCGCCGCGCGAACCTTCATAAGAAAGGAATAAAAAGAGAGCTGCTGCAGAGAAGAAACTTGCTCCCCTTCGACCACCAATTTTATCGAATCTTTATGTCCAACTATTCATCGTCCCCTCCTTTGCACGATATGTCACAATCTATGATTCTGGTACATTATTTTTTTAATGCTCAAAATGTGAATATTATAGACAATAACGTGTAGAGTCGAATTCCATGCAATGTTTTTCCTGCTCTTTTTTATGGACATCGAACTTGATTTGATTTTGTTTTTCAATCGTGAAAAAAAAAACATTTCAAGTGCCAATTGTGTATAAAAAATTTTCTGTCGGTAGAATTCTTTTAAATGTTCAGCACGCAGAGAGAATATCTAATAGCTCGTGCAATTTTAAGAGCTTTGACCGTGTAGAAGTTGAGATATTTACTTATCACATTTTCCAGTAATTTCTCATAAGATCGTGTGCTAAAAGTTCCAATTTTCAAAATTGAATATTTCGATTTCTAAATGGTGAAGGTTCTTAAAATTTTGCATACACTTTTGTGTAATATCGAAGAAGCTTCGTTTAATTTTTCAAAAAAATCGGTCGTACGATTTTTTCAAAATTTCGTTTATTAAATTTTGTATGTAAGAAAAACCGTAAACAAAAATTTAGATTGTGGCCATACAACGTCCTTAAACTAGGATGGGGTAACTTTATGCAAATTGATTGTGAATAATAATTCAACCCGCAGAATTATTGCAGTTTTGACTCACAGTGGCAATAGATTTAACGTCCTGCGTTGCAGGTTCAACGTAAAATCTAAAGGTTAATGACCTCCCGGTGGATTTTATCGAATCCCCAATATTTTATCTTGCCGAATGGAGTGATCGCGTATTCTTGTTTGGTACGTCAATTCAAATGATTGAGTTTATTTATTTTTCTAAAGTAGCCCGTTTACTTTGAAAAATGAAAGCGTCGGAGAGATAAAAATTAGAGTATCGTGAGATTGGGGTCATCGAGGGTAAACCAAGTAGGCGATCGGACTTTTCGTCAATTGTACTTTTATGGGATACGAACGTTTATTTAGTTGTCCATGGCCAATAGCCATAGGAATGAAAGAGCAATTGAAACTTTTCTCATTTCCGAGAGGTAGTGCGAGTTCAAGTGGAGGGCACAAATAGCATCAACGGCAAAACGTTCACGAGAACAATCGTTGAACGACAAAATGTTCAGCTTGACGGTGCTCGATATATTTATGGATTTGAGACTTGAGTTTATGACGTTTGCCAGAAAGGTCATTCGATAGATTGGGAATTTATCGAAAACACAAAACGAGCTTCAAAATCGCAAAAAAAAAAAATAATATCGAGCCTTTTTATTCTCGTTCATATTTTCTATCCATTTGTTTTATTGATACAAATTGTCCCAATTCCAGAAAAGTTTCACTCTATTAATCGTCACTGAGAATAAATAAATTCATTGACAACGCACATGAAAAATGTTTGTTCAATTTGGACGAGCACCTCGAAGAAACGAAAAAATACAACTTTTGGAACAACCTGCATGTAAGTTACGTTGCCTCGCTATCATCGATCGTTTCGTCCCACCGTCGTTCCCGTTTCTTGGTCGCTGTGTCTTCGTATACATGCGTGAGGAGAAGGATCATGGTGCAAAGTCGTAAAATTCCCCTGAGAGACAGACATTCAGTATTCCACCATTGGTGCACACATCGCTAACATCCCTGAGCCGCTATTAGCAGCCGAGTGTCTCTAAGTTTTCATTTCTCTACATACAGAGTGTCTCGAAAGTCTCATGCGACGTATCTGAAAGATTTCCGACTAGAGTATGGCATTGAAAGTTGTGGTCTTGCGATAACCTCGGAGTGTTTTTTGAGTTCTCGCTATTCCATTCTTGCTTTGCTACTCCAACTGCTGGACGAGGTGCGAGTGCTGGAAGCCTAAGAGCGAACATACTTGAACGCTTATTCCGTCTAGTCGTTGGCGTTCTATCAGGCCAACTTTCACATGATACCGAGGACCTGCTCGTAATTATGGACTCACTCCCGGCTTTATACAATCTCTCTCTCTCTCTCCCCCTCGATCGTTGAATATTCCATCCAGCTGGATGACCAGAAAAGAGGAAGGACTAGAGACAGAGAGAGAGAGGGAGAGGCTGCAAGAGTGAAAACATAGCAGCGCCTGGAAAGCCAAATGTCCCTTCGGGCATGAGGGTGCATATTCCAAATATTGGATCATGTAGGATTACAAGTTTATGAGAAAATCCCCAAAAGTTATGAAAGCGCACGTTTTTTCATAATTAAGAAATTCATTTGATT
Organism: Hyposoter didymator; assembly: GCA_037952995.1. Taxonomy (NCBI): domain Eukaryota; kingdom Metazoa; phylum Arthropoda; class Insecta; order Hymenoptera; family Ichneumonidae; genus Hyposoter; species Hyposoter didymator. The sequence continues at coordinate 12,114,982 of JBAJMU010000003.1, read as the reverse complement.
TATACACGATTTTGTGATCTTCATGACGACGGTATTTTCATTTATTATTCCACATTCCACCACCTCTGCATACAGCCTCCGCTTGCAGCCTCTGAGCAACCAATGAGCAAACGAAACACTGAACTTGGATGATCCAGGCGTTGTTCTCTCTTTTATTTCAATTTTTAACTTATCCCTCTAACATGGTCCTCAACGTAGAGAAATACAGAATCGGAAATCGAAAATGACGAAGAACTCGAATCTTCGATGAATTATTAAATTCCCTTTGATTAAAAAAATGGATGTTTTTGTATTAATTTATATTTATCGATCAATGATGGATCGTCGAAGTGAGACGTGGCATGAAAAAAAAAGGAGATTCTTTATTTCTATCTCATCCATAAAAAAGCTTAGTCTGCATTATGAGAGTAATTCCTGTTAAAGTTACATCGCAATCGGTCGATTATTGTTCGAGTAGGAAGATGCCAAACACACAAATGCATTACATATTTATAATTATTCGATTACAGTCGATCAGGGCATATAGATATGAATCGTCATTTAAATTGAAATATTTCCAATCGAATATTTCGATCGCCATTGAACGATCCAACGAAATAATATTTTTTGTAACGAGTCTCAATTATTTTTTTCTCTTCTGCCTAATTTGTCCATCGTGGCACGATTACGTCGCTCTGGATGCAAACCACGTTTCATCGATTAATAGCGGTAGTTGCCGGAGAACATTTTTCAAGCGAGTAACTCGGCGCGTTTCAACCAGAACCAAATGCTCAAGTTTTATGGCAAGTTAATTCTTCGAAAGACTCCCCTTAATGCACAGATAAAACGGATATGCATTCAAAAATGCCAGACGACACTTTTTCTTATTCTGAGAATAATTTACAGGTGACGTTACGGGATTACCAGTTCAGGCACGAGAAACGTTAACCCCGGACGCTCTAACGTAAAGTTTTCCTTCAATTTTTCTCCCTAGGACAAAAATATCATGTCAGGAAAAAAACATTTAAAAAAAGCGACTATTGCGAGTTCGTCAGTATAAACGAGATATAGTAACACTCATCAATGAGGAAAGCAAGCTAAATCCCGTATTATTCTTCATTGTGCGTCTGTAAACATATATCAAAAGCATTGAGGTAGCCATAGATTTTGAAAAGAGGCTATTTCCGGTATTTTCATAGTGAGATCCACAGGAAATTGGAGAGAGGAACGTCGAGCGATCTACTCGTGAAAATTCACGCCGCGTTACTAATTTGGTGGATTCTCTCCGGCGAGAAACATATAACGAGGTATTTTGTACTCGAGAAATCTTTTGGCTTCCATCGAATTTGCATCTTAATCAGAATACGCCCCGAGGGATTGCTAGTCGATTCATCACCCCGTCATTTTTTCGGTTTCCTCAATGTTTAACTTAAGCGTTCAATAATAAAGTGATCTTGCTGTGCTGTGCGGAACGAGAAAAAAAAATTACGAATGAAAAAGCGATTTTTATGGAGAAACGTACAAATTAATAATCGCAGTGTCTTGTTGGAATTTCTTTACGAAAACGATTCTCCATACATCACTCACGTCGGCTTGATGGCTATTTTAATATTACACACTTATGGTAAACGCTACAGAAATCGATTTTTCAAAATTATATTTTTTCGATCGTGATGCCCTTTATCAATAATTTTTGAATAATTTTTAACAATTTGCCGGCAGGTTTTTAATTTTGTATTCCGGAGGAAATTTTTCTCCTTCAATTCTGAATTTTTACAACTCCATCGCAAGGCGATCGACATACAATGGCTACGCGATGATTCTGAAAGCGATGGTTCGACATTTTTTATTTCTCCCACAAACTATAAATGGGCCAATCGACTCGATAATAAAAAAAAATCGCAATAATCATGTCGATGGAAATTCCAGGCTCAAAAATTAACTGCTTGCAAAAAAGTTTTCCATGTGGTTTTGTACGTTCGGTTATGTATGCGTAAGTGTACAGGAGCAACAGGTGCTTGCGGGTCCAGGTACTTCAGATAAATATGAGCGAGGTCCGCACATACGTGAGCAGATAAGTATAATATAGTGAGCTCTCAAGGTGTTTCTCTTTATACAAAAATATGGGATAGAGAAGGCGCAAGGGCGAGAGGCAGGCAAGGCAAAGATTGCCCCAAAAAAAGTGAATTTTTTTTTGTCATTCAAAATTCAAAATTTTTTGAGAATTTCTGTATCTGTGTGGAATTGGCATACGTACGGAAATGCATAGATCTGAAAAATGTGTCGACATGGAGAAAAAAAGTCTTGACAAATCGTGGCGAATATGCTCGGCAAATATATAAGAGTCGTCGCGGAGTGTTGAAAAATGCGAGTAAACGTTGGAACGGGAGTGCAGGAATATAAATAGTACAAAAGTGGAGTACACAGGAGGATTTTTTCCCATTTTCTTTCGTCTCAGGTGTGAGGACAAACGTGAGAACTTGGAGAACACATGGGTTTCTCTTGGTATGGCTTTGACGTATATACCCACGAGAGTGTGGTCCAGAGGAAAGTAGCAAACACGACAAAAAGTAAGAGAAATAGCAACAGAAATAGAAAGAAAGAAAGAATGAAGAAACCCAAGCAAGAAAAATAGCTAAAGAAATTAAAGCAACAAAAAAAGGGTCGAGGCAATGGCAACGATATAGACGGGGAGAGAGGAAGAATAAACAGCAGTGGGAAAACGGAAGAAAAACGTTCGGAGAAATGGGAGGAGACGGATGCGGAAAACGATATATCGGAAGAGGGAGTTTGAGAGAGAAAGAATTTCTTGAGGGCATTCGCATGAGCCACCGCCCTGGGTCTCGTCGTGCACTAGCAGGTAAAGCCAGCTAACAGTCAGCCAACCAGCCCTAGCACCCTAGGGGCTGTTATATATACTATATCCATAGATACACACACACACACACACAGACACACATATATATGCATATCTACATATATGCGAGCTTTTGTTGTATACATATCGAAAACATACATTTTCTATATACATATATTTAGCCTCGGGTTATATACACATGGTACGAGCTTTTCTCCCTGGGAAACTTGGCTCTTGCAAAGCTCCGCAGTGCACGAGGGTGTAACGACACTCGTCGTCGGTTCGAACGTCACATTGAGTTACTGCCAAGCTTCCTAGGACGAAAGTTTAGCAACTAGCCTCCTTACTCTTCAGTATATGAGCGGTTCCACTGGTTTGCCTCATATATATGTGCATTACACACTGACATACGTCATAAGTACAACGTAGCTAACGATTACAGTACGTAAACATGATCTCTGGTTGAAAAAAGACGCCAAGCATAGATAACAGACAAGTTGATGATGCCATTTGTCAAATTAAAGCTGTTGGAATATCTGCTCCAAAGCTTTACAGACAAGAGCACACAATTCTGCTGAGAATGGACCACTTATTGAAGGGAACACTGCTCGTGTCCTCTTCGGACCTCAAATTCAAAAATATGCGACGTTGGGGGGATAATATGATTGCCGAATGTTTTTACGTTCGTGGGCCATGATGTTAAGGATGTTGATGAGTCGTTCAATCAATAGCTTCTTAATCGTCGTGAAATTTCTACACGGCCTCGTTAATACTTCATGTAAAAACATACAAAATTTGAAAAATTCCATCATCATTACTTTAACCCCCTTGAGGGTTGAAATAAATAATGATAAAAAAATTCTGAACATTTTGTATGTCTTTGTATGAAGTATTCAAGCGCCCGTGTAAAAATTTCACGACGATGAGGAAGCTCGTTATTAACTATAAACAAAACATCTTGTTGAAAATAATTTTTTTAATTAATGCAAAAATTTCTTATCAATCAACTTGGTTTCGTTTCCGCTACTTTCAGAATATTGTTTGCGGGATGAAAATGAGTAAGGTTTGTTGATTCGTGTGTCAGTTATGAGCCCGAAATTGCTGTTTACAAATGCAATCTCGAGATGATAAATTAGCAGAGCGATAAATCGATGCATTATGCTGGTCTTCCGTGCATGCAGCCCCGGTCGGTGGATAGGAATCTGAAAAAAGATATATGCGTGTGTCCTTTTGTTCTTTGTGTACGGAAGAAAGGAAACGAGCGATATAGAGCATGTGCATTCTGAGGGTGCGTCTCTGGAGTTAAAGCTTGCAAATCGAACGAGAGGATACTCGGGGATGGCCCACATTCGATGCTATCTATGTGTCGTACCTCGCCCACACTGCTGTATACCCCATTCGTTCACATTCCTATGTTCTCTGCATTGTTTTGCCCTGGTTTTCCACGCTCCGTCACGTCGTTTTCATAATACTGACCAATTTTATTTTTACTCCGAGCTCTTTACCCAAGAAAGAAAAGCGTTTCAACAATTTTCTTTTCACCATCCGAAACTTGGAAAAACTTACGTTCAGTCGACGAACATATAAAAAGTGGATGCAAAATATGGTAAGATTGGGCGTAGCCCATTCCAGCTCAGGTTCGTTCGTTTCCATTGAGACAGAAAGTGGCAGGGCGGTGCGGCAGAGATGGAAGAAAAACCACATGGTCGGTGCACTCCATTATCCCAGAACCGCACGAATAGTGAGCTTGGAGATACAACATGGCAGTCGCAACAAAGCCTTTGGATAAATTCTCTCTAGATACGTTTTTCCTACTGGACGTTCTATTCCATGTCTTTGTATCAGCTCGGAAAATTGCACACTGATTAACATCCTATTTTTTTAATAATGGGATAACATTATGACAAACCCAAGTCGGTTACCGAGAGTGTGTCCATAACTCGTGAATAACAAATAATTATTTACAGACATTTTTCGCGGGAAACATCGCGAAACTTGATAAAGTTATGAATTTCCAGATGTTTCGCTCTTCATCACTGGATAACTGCACTGAACCCAGTCCAATGAATCTTTCACGGGGATGAAGCTCATGATTCATCGCAGACTCGATGCTGCATACCATCCCGATAAATCGTTCTTTTTACAGTGTAATTTAAATCAAAGATTCCCATTCATGATCCTATGACAAACGTTAAAAAGAGTCGGGAGTGATTCAAGAATGCCTAGAAATAAAAATTTACTATCATACGAAAGGAAGGAAAACCAGCAATCGTTCCAGTTGCAATGAAAACCAAGAAAAATAACATCCAGCAAGTAACATCGAGCAATCACAATATATGTGGAAATTAATCAAAATACGGATATAAAATTCTCACGTGTAACAGCTCTGTGATACGGAGCCTTCCCTGTGTATCTGGCAAAATGTTTTACTGCCCTTCACGGAGCGATAAACTTTCAGTAAATCAATGCATAACTATCGTTGTAATATCGGAATCCCATTTTGATATTTCGTAACCCATTTAGGTTATTTGTTTATTATGTTTTTGTTGAAATCCATTTGACCATGAACTTGAGGCTCTCGTATTATCTATTTTAAGCATCCACTTGCATTTCATTTGCTCAAATACGTACTTTGTTTTTCGTAATAACGAATAATGGAAACAAAATCATGGACCCATGTCTACGTAGCTCATTCTTGGCTCTATTTTCCGACGCAGTTACCGACCGCCTTAATAACTTTTACCACTTGATTGACCACCCTTGTTTTTCACTCTTGATTATTCCTTATTTTCCTCCTACATTTCCATTACATTCTTCCGACCTAACGACTCATCGCATGGAGCTGCAATGAAACCGGCTTGAGATCAGAGCTACGTCTCAGGAGGGTTCTCTCATTAATCGTTTTTCTGCTCTCCAGATACTGCGCATCAATTTTTTGAATTTCAATCGTTTCTCATTATCGGAGGGTGTGTGGTGTGTTTTTGTTTTGTTTTCAATCGTTTTTTCAATTATATTCAAACATGAATCAATGATTCGGATGGTTTGTCGACACTTTTTTTATTTATTGATGCAGGACATGAGGAAAACATATTATCGTTTGAAATGAGCGAATAAGTAAAAAAAAAACTTTGTCATCATGAATAAATATTTTCCCGAATTTTCCCACAGTGAAAACAATGCGACACCGTATGCCAAGTACAATAAAATTTCCATCATAGTAAAAAGCTCTGTATTTTATTCGTTTTTCCTCTCTATTGGTGACAAAACGTGTTTTTAGGTTCAATCGATAATTTTTTTGTTTCCTCGTTATTTTCTTTCGCTCGAGCGGTAAACTCGCTATTGTCTACAGAGAATAAACTTCTATACATATACTTTTCATCGGAGCAAGCCTGCCCCGGTAGTAAGAAAACGTCGTTTCCCTCGTTTTACACGACATGGAAATCCTTTTCCTCGTCTCAAGTATAATGTGTTCATATATACGAGACTTTGGGCCTCCCCAGAGTTAGAGGAATGTGAAGTAAACGACTCGAGCTCCTCGAGACTTTTCACGAAAATATGTCTTTTGCGTATACGTCGCCCGGACCAGAGTTTATTCGCCTGTGCTGGATCCTGGCGGAAAGCTAAGATGTGCTGGCTAGTTTTGTCATTTTTATATCGCTCGTCTATCCATTCCTATATATTCCTATCCTGTGTCCCTTATTTACGACGTGGACATTATTTCTGTCGAGCCTTCACCAAAATCGCGAGCCTGGAGAGATTAAAAAATTATAAACGCAGAAATCATCCCTCATTTGTATTCTCCGACGTACGAGCATTTACAAGTCCATTGCGCGTAAGTCTTTTCGTGTTTTTAAAAGTGAAAATAAAAAATAATGAAAATTTCATAGTGACGTTTTTTACTCTACCTTGCAGAATATCGAATTTGTATTTAAAAAAAATCTAGTGCACCAAAGCTTTAAATGCTTCTATCAACTTCGATCGAACTCTTGATCAACAGAATGAATATCCACGTGAATGATGCGAAATCATGAAACGTGCTCACCAATAATTTTGTTTCCGTGTTATTGGCTGCGCGAATTCGAATTTCATAAAGTATCGAGATTTTTTTAACAAAATTGATCAAAAGAGCCTGAAAGTTGCTGATTTATTCATATTTACAGCTCCTTGAAAATGTGAATGAGATTCGTCTTTCTGTGGCGGCAGCCTCTCGAGAAAGCTCATAGGAGCCAGTTGCTACACATATTGTATACAACACACACATACATAAAGCTTGGAGTGCTCGAGTACACATACGTCGAGAGAGTAAGGTGGAAATGGCGAGACAAAGAGAAGCAGCGAATGGATTCTGCTAGGCTCACCGTTGTTCCCTTGGTCTGAAGCCTTCACCAGTGTAAACGTTGCTGGCAAGCTTGTACAGAAATTCACACACACGCACAGGGTGTCTCAAATGTCAAAATCTGCAGCTTTGCTCAATTGCTAGTTGGCAAAAATGTAAACACGAGAACGTTGGGTCATTCTTTCCCGTTGTATCACGCGCGGGCCTTATGACGATGTATAGAATGGCGACAAGAGGAATTCTGACCACGAGACAAATCAATTCGTTTGCAATAACGGAAAAATGTATTTCATGCAGTATCCAGCTCTGTTTTTTGGACTTCAATGCCCAGTTGAGCTTTTTTAGGGCACCCTGTGCACATGGCTATGACCAGGAGAGAAAGGCACACAGACCGAGGGGGAATTGCATGGGCGCTGGTATACCAAGAGCACCCTGACTGGCTCTGCCCTGGGATTGTTCTCCACAACCCCGTTCTCATCCTCAATCCTAGAATGCCAGAGAAGCAGCAGTGGGCTTATGGCTCGAGGGGCTGCTACCCGTAATAACCGTTTCATAATCGACATTCCACTGGCCCACTAAGGAGAACGACTGAGAATTACGATCAAGAGAGTTTGCTTTTCCACACGCATCTTCTCGTCGCGCGCGGTCTCCCTTTCTATTGTCTTATCTCATTCGAATCATTGGCTCCGAATGTATCTCGACGGTAATTGAAATCGCAGCCTCTGATAAGGTTGAATATTTTATTAAATATTCCTCTTCGCCAATTGTTTTCGTGATGTATGAAAATTGACGATTTCAAGGGTCATGACCCTTTACTCAGCCCAGCGATTGAAATCGGAGACGAGCATTGTTTGGTATATTGTTCATCGATATGATTGGCAAAGCTACGGATCTGCATGCCAACATATAGACATGGAATAGCTATGAGTATGGTATGTCATAGAGCAGCAGTCAATGAGCTCGAGTTCGTATCGTATATGACCAAGATTTCTGAACGGTTGCTGCTTCAATCGCATGATTATCTCCCATTTGGTAACACACAATGGAATACTCGATTATGTGAGTACAGAATATCCGAATGAGTAATTGTGCACTAAGGCGGATTTGCAGAATAGTTCAGTTTGTATAGCGAGTCTATATGCAAAGCCTGAATCAAGACTCATCAACTGACGCTTCGACAAAAAGCTTTCTTGGTTATTTTTCCACGTTATAATTAATTGTCATGGAATAATTTCAACATTTCTAGCAGAAATGTGTTGAGACGGTTGGATAATGGTTTGAAAAAACTTCCGTCAGGCCTTTCACCCTCTGAAATGGCGTCGAACTATAGGCAAAGAACCAAAACCCTTTCCAGCTTCATTTATCATCTTTACACTTGGTAAGATTTCGGTCGAAACTTTAACGTTCTTTCGACCGAAACAATGATGGGGTAAGTTTTTGCTTCCATCGAAGTTGCGTGAGGTTTCTGGGCCGAAAAACGCCGAAGGGCTTCGTGCCCTTCGAGAATTTGCTTCTCCCCTGTGGAATTAATATTCCGGAAAAAAAAACAGAGAGCGTAATTCTTCGTCATGTGGAAAATTACCAACACAATTCATTCTAATCCTAATTTTTTCTTGTGCATCCTCTCCCATGTTTGACCACATTTCATTCATTACTCGTGAAGCTGCTTCATGCCTCCGAATTATTATTTATTTATTTGGAATCACATGCTATTTTTTTTTTTTAGGTCCCTGTATGGATTTATTTGTACTGCCTCTCGTTGAATTTGTGAAATCATGGAATTCGTAACAGTCATAAATCCATGGCAAGAGAAAATACCAGCACGGTCGAGAGTGTGGGAGAGAAAGGGAGGGTTGAAGAGGGTTTAGGTAGGCTGAGAGGAACACGTGCTGGGTTTCCATCTTCGTCCCCTCACGTCTCCCAGTCTGCGATAAATCCCAATATTTGAATTCTTTTCAGCCGGAAAAAATGAAAGCACTTCCGAGAAAAGGACAAAGAATGCAAACGCTAAACATTCTTAAGAAGACGAAATATATCGCTTTTTTTCTACAATGGATAAGGTTTTACCCATAAAATTGATGTTTATTTGACTAATGTCACAATTGTTCTGCTAATTGAATGCAGCTGAATCGGAGCTCATAACTAATTGCCTAATTATGCGGTTTTATTATTTTTGTGGAAAAAATGACGGAACGTTTCCTTTTCCCCATGAAGATCTTGTCTGCTCTGCAGCAAGTTTAATTTCACCGAGGAAACTAACATCTTCCAGTGATCCCATGGGTGATGGGGTTTTCAAGTTGCTGAAAGGACAAGTGGAGGAAACGACAAGAAATAAAACATCACATCGTTGTTGAATAATCGAACAAAAAAAACGAAAAAAAAGGGTTGAGCGAAAAGAAGGAAAATTTTAAATTTCTGGATTCTGGAGACAGTAATGCATTTGGGATTGCGGTGTCTCCTAAAAAAAATGATAACGCAGGCGAGCGATTCGACATGAAAAGGAACTTCCGAGGGAAAAATCTGCCAATGTTTTTCAACTCTCCTTGTCTTTTTATGTTCCCTCCAACCGAGAAACAGAAAAAGTGCGGAAAAGATGACAAAGTAATATCCTACGATCTCTAACATTTTGTTACTTTTGTGTACGCTTGGATGAATTCGGTTTGGAGTAATATATCTTCTTCTTTCTCGTGTGGATCGTATAAACCAACTGTTGGTGCTTCATACGTTTCTGTCTGTTTTTCAAACTGATTTTTTCCTTCATCCACACGCGACGGCCATTTTCCGTGGCTTGTTTAATGGATGAGGTGCTCCCTTTGTGGGATTTTCGGGTCTAAACTCCAGCGTCAATTTTCTTTTTCATCGTACATTGTTTTCAGTCGATTTTTAATAAAAACACATACATGGACGACAAACATTTTAACCAGCTATCATTTTCCTATAATAAAATAAAATTTTGTTACAAATCGTTGATATTTTGTTGAACACGTCGAACTAAATGTTTGGTAAATATTCGGAAGTGCGGCTTTTCCCAAAAATGGAGATAAATTTTTTTTTTTGATTCCATCGCATAATGGGCATCTCTAATAATCATAATTAGGCGGGGGAGGCCGAAAAAATTCCATGGGATGGGGTAAAAAACTCATTTTTGAATTTTCAAAATTTCAAAAATTCCGCTCCCAATTCCTTGTGTGTGTGTGTGGTGCAAATTTTTTTCTAACGTTTTTTATCACTCATAGATAGTAGTCCGTGAAATATTATGGTGCGGGACACCATGAAACCCCATTAAAAAAAACCCATAGAAATTTTTTTTTTTTTCAATTTAATTTAGCTGCGGGGCAAAGAGGGGGGGCTGCGCCCCCCCTCCCAAAACAAGTCACAACCCCCACACAAAACAACACCCAAACAATAAACAAACGTTAACAAACCGAACAAACGTTAACACATAGCATTCTGCGTTTTGACATGGTTAGAATACCATTTGTATACGATGATTTGAAATAGAATACTATTTGTTAACGTTTGTTCGATTTGTTAACGTTTGTTTACTGTTTGTGTGGGGGTTGTGTCTTGTTTTGGGGGCTCTTTGCCCCGCAGCTAAATTAAATTTAAAAAAAAAAAATTCTATGGGTTTTTTTTAAATGGGGTTTCATGGCGTCCACCACCATAAAATTACATGGGATATCATTCGTTAACGATATGGAGTGTCAAAAAAATTTTGGACCACTTTTGGGCTATATAGGTAAATTGTTATGTGTATGTTCATGTTATGTGTGTGTGTGTGCGTGCGTGCGTGTGTGTCCATACACCCCCCTTCCCCCTTACACACCTGTAATATGTGTTCTGATGTTGGGAAAGTGGAAAAATGGAGAAACCTAAAGATCAGTTTTTTGCTTAAAAAACTATGTTCTTCAGGATTTTTTCAGCCTCCCCCGACTGATTATGATTGTTAGGCATGCCTGTTAAGTGATTAAAAAATAAAAAATAAAAAATCTCCATTTTTGGGAAAAGCCGCACTTCCGAATATTTATCGGAATATTAAATGTTTTTTTGATAATTTAAACATTTTCGTTATTTTGGCAATATATTTGGTTTCTAATGGAATTGTCAGCAAAATTTACGATTGGAACGACAAAAATTTGCTTCTGAAGAGATTTTCTAGAATATTTCTTGCTGCGATGACACAATTTTTGGGATTATTCAGAAAAACGTTTGGTTGAACGTATCGAACAAAATATCCATTTTGTCCAACAAAATTTTGTTTACAGTGTACATATAATACGTGTGGAAAGAGTAAAATATATCTCGACGAGTGTCGTTCAAAAGGCTGGAAGAGGGCGAAAGTGGTGTCCTCTCGTGATATCGGTTGACCAATTCATTCACGTGACGAATCTCACGTTCGTCACGGAACGTTCGCGATCGCAAAATTGACCAAATAACATATAGAGAGTGTACGTCAGGATCCGTGCGTACGAGTGCGGGAGTCACGGGGCAAGAGATCGAGTACTCGATAAGCTGTCAACTCTGGCAATAGTAATTGCTTCAATTTAATTGGGGATCCCACACGGTAGTTGTCACTTCGTCGTGATGGTTTGGTTCAGCTCAACTTGAGGCTCAACCGCATCAATATTTATTGTAAACCTTTATTCGAAAAATGAAATGAAAAAGATTTGGTATCAAAGAGCATCCATCAGTTGGGCTTATTTTATAATTAGGATTTCATTGGAAATCGCTGATAAGTCAGTTTGACGCGAAATATCCTGGTCGAATGTTTTTTTCCAGTCTCTCACAAAAGTTATTAGTGTCCGGTAATAGAACTTACCTATAATTTTACAGGCCGATCAATCTTGCCTAGTTCGAAGCCCCGAAAAAGCTCGCGTCAAGATTGCCCGCTCGTCCATTCCTTTTATCTATATCGAGCTCCTTTAGCCGTTTTTTTTCTCAATCGTTCTATGTACACTTTTCTCTTTTTATTCTCATTCCCAACAAGCCGAAACTCATTTTCGTATAACAAAGTTCAAAAGCATTTGAGCTCAGGAGCCACACGATAACTCAACTTTTATCGTGAAGCCGGGGCTATATGTGCTCCCTCGAAAGATTGATGAAACCTAAAAGAGCCACGGAACACAGAAGCCTCTCTGCTTCTCTAGTAGACTCTTCTTTATATACATGTGCCACCACACACACGCAAATACGCGCGTGCGCACTCACACATATATGTTAGGTTTACAATGGCAGGGTTTATAATAGAAGACTTAGGCCAGGAATTATTCGTTTTTAACCAAACGATACTTTGTGGTCCTCTGAACTGTGATAAACAAGACGAAAGATAAGAAAGTACGATGAGCGTTCACACAAGTGTATATCAAGTGTACAACAACCGCCTGAACAATGGGTATACTTCGTGTGTGTGCGAATAAGTCACCGCACCGACATGATTTTTGTTTTCATTTTTTGTTTTTTATTTTTTTGGAAAAATGCTCTGAAAATATCGGAAAATCGATATGAGATTCAAGGATGGATAGATTTTCGTGTAGTGAATATGGAAGAGAGCTCTACAGGCTCATATGATCTTCATCGCCCATCCGCCTCCGTGGCGCAATTGGCTAGCGCGTTCGGCTGTTAACCGAAAGGTTGGTGGTTCGAGCCCACCCGGGGGCGATATTTTTTTTTTCTTCATTTTTTAATTTATTAAATATTGCAAGGGAATTACCCATCGGAAACGTAATATTTGTTGATTTGGAAGGGACATTTTACTTTTATAACGACCGAAACTTGACTCTTATTTCGTAAACGTATGTTGGTGTATCTATCGGTGTGCATAATAGAACCAAGACAAAAAGTCGGTCCAAGAATAAAAAAATGATTGTGTGTACTTATAGGAACAAACGGAAAAATAAATCCACTTATTCAAAACTTGTGAAATTCAAGTTTCGCTGAACGCAGATATCGCCTAACTGTCGAGCCACGTGTTTTCTACTTCGTCTCTCGTGTCTGCCTGTCTCATAGTCAGCTTGTGAATAGTTGCTCATTTCGCCACTGAGCGTCGCATGCGCTCGAGAGCGTTCGCGCATACGGAGCGCCGCCCCGGAGGTTTTATATTCACTGGTTTGGCTAAGTGCATTTGTCATTCAGTTGGGTCAATTACTGATCAACTTAGCATATGATGAAATTGGGAGAATGATCTTTGATCTGATTCAAATCCCTACTGACAGTCCAACTATCGCAGGGCTGCTCAGCTTAATTCCTGATGCTAAACTGAATGACGCCGATGAAACATAGTTCAATACTTGTCAAGAAATGTCTAATCTTCGTCATTAATCAATAATTTAATGGAAAAATGATAACCATTATCAATCATGTAGTCTCTATGAGCTTCCGTAAAAATTTTACTTTTTTTTTTTAATTATAATTTACTCGCGCTACGCTTTATTTTTAATACTTGGCGTCGAGCCGCTACCGCGTCTCTTGATCGTTTCATGCTCGATATAACATGGCTCGAAATTTTTGCAATATAATTCATACACTTTTACTTTATTGTAAATAAATACTAGTTAATCGTATCGAATAGCCGGGTTGGTGAAAGAAATACCTTGCGGTGCATCTTTCAAAAGAAAGAAACTCCATCATTCGCAATACAGGTTGCGGTTCATAAAACATTCTGGAAAACTGTAATTTTCGTGCTCAATTTAAAAAAAATCCATCGGTAATTAAGAACTACTACAGATACACAAAAAAACATGAGGTGCACTTTGACGATGAAGTAAATGTAAAGAGAAGGAAAAGATGGTTACAGATATTTTCAAAAACTATAATGAACGAGTATTTCGTAATTTGTGTTGAAATTTGCGTGAAAATTGTGTTACCGATGGCAGGTTGAATGAAGGAAACTATTACCTAATAATTGTTCACGTAGCTTGGACGAATCATCGATTCTTGATTCTTCATCGCCTAACTGTCCCGAGCCACGTGTTTTCCAGTTCGACTCTCATGTCTGCCTTTTTCACTGTCAGCTTGTGAATAGTTGCTCATTTCACCGCTAAGCGTCGCATGCGCTCTCGAGCCTTCGCGCATACTGAGCACCGCCCCGGAGGCTTTATATTCACCGGTTTGACCAGAAACAATTGTCATTCAGTTGGGTCAATTACTGATCAACTTAGCATGTGATGAAATTGGGAGAATGATCTTTGATCTGATTCAAATCCCTACTGACAGCCCAACTATCGCAGGGCTGCTCAGCTAAACTTCTGATGCTAAACTGGATGACGTTAACGAAACTTAGAACAAGCTTTTCCATAAATTTCTACATCATTATCCAATTATTGTATTTTTAGTCATTATTTTTAAACAATTGTCCAGTGAACATTTATATTCAAGAAATCCCCGACGTCGTTTCGATTCCTGGCGCGATTGGTAAATTTTTATATCTCTCATTCTAACCATAATATTGAGGAATGAATCATTGAGCAAAGTCAATAAACTTTAAAAATAAAAATGAACAATTTCAAAATATTTTCTACCTTAATGAGTAATAATAAAATATGAGCTCCAAGAAAATATGAAAAGGTAAAGAAAATTCCATTTGGGGAACCAAACATCATGTTTGTAGCCTAATGAAAAAACAAATTGTTGGAAAAAACGCAAAAACCCATGTGTCTTTTACAAGCAACTAATCTAACGAAGCACGACTGAGAAGTCAGTGTCGCAGAAAGTGCATTACATTCGAGAATTGCTCAAAGCATCTGTTGGCATTTTGGGGAATAGCTTTATAACGTGAATCCCTCGAGCCCTCGCCATTAGCGGATCGTAGTGAAACGAATAATTTTAGGGTTTTTGCCATACGACCGAAAGTTGGAAAAATACTGAAGTTGCATGAATGTGCCATTTATGAGCAAGAAGACCTCGCCTCCCTTAATTAGCCACAGCGACTGTAAAATACAGCACGGGAAAAAGGCAAGTTTATATTTTACTTGCCGCCAGGTCGCTTTTTATTTCCTCGAGGAAAACGATAATAGCGGAATTCGCAGAGAAAAACAGTCAGCGATAAATAGAAGGAGAAGAAAAAACAGAATTGTCGAAAGACGATTCTGCACGAGGCAGGAAAAAGAAGCTAAAGGAAAATAAGTGGGAAAAAGAATTTGAAAAAACGTGTGGATGTGTATTCATGGAGTTAAAGAACTCGTTTGGTTAGCAAATCGCTCGGGGAAGTGTTTATACGTGAAAAGCTAGAGTGCAGTTTATTGCAGTGTCGACCTTGCTGTAATCCTTAACTTTAGTAGCTCGATGTGGCAGTTGCCGTATAATTCCCGCAGGCAATCCGGAAATAATAAACCGGTAGATCTTTCCACGTACAATCTTTCTCTCTCTCTCTCTCTTTCTTGCTCCCTTTTATCTCTCATTTTGCTTCCCCGGGGGTTTCTTCTCCACTTCCCAGTCAGTTGTTCAAGAATGTATGTATTCGGAATGGTTGAGCTATTTGAAACGCATATACGAACCAATAAGAGAAAGACAAAATTTTGGTATATACAAGAAGACTTCGAGTTCCACAAATATATATGCGGCATCATTCCAAACGTCCTCGTTCAACGAGGACAGACTTCGTTCTCGTCGTCGTCGTCGTCGTCGTCCTCGTTTAGGCTCGTTGTCCCTAGACGATATAGACATACTATTTCACCCAATTCATGTCTCAAGATTCCCCGAAGGATTGGCTATATTGGCACATCCTTGTTGTCTCTTTTGTTCCTCTCCTCAGGTTCTCCTTCTCTCCTGCTAATTCCAAAGGCCTCTCTCGTTCCCAAGACACGATAGAATGGGACCTAGTCGAGTGGTCGCTTCGACGGTTCGCTCTCAAATGGCAAGAGAAAAAAATTCACCATAAAATACAAGCCCACGAAAATAAGAATGCACTACATCAGCCCTGTAGCTCGCAGTCGATTGAACCGTCAAAATTGATCGACCAGATGCGTTGGTATTCGAACAAACTATTTGAATTCTTAAATGAAAAAAAATTGACATTTAGGCTTTTGACTTCACTTTTTTGACGTCGATTACATTTTTTTTTTTTTTATTTTCAGATGTTAGGAACGAACCCGATCGCTTTATCTGGAAGGACAAAAAAAAATATAAAAATTTGCTTCTAATCGTGCGATCTTGAAACGGGCCATCTCTACCCCAAGGAACTCGTGGAAAAAGTAGGGTACGGAGGTTAGTAGGGAAATATGTAAATCGTTGTGGAATTCCCGAGAGTCTCGTTTCATACATATGTATAAATACTAGATAGAAGACAAAGGGTAAGTTCGGTCGGTTGGATGGGCCAGAACTGTGAGGGATGAATGAAGGCGCAGAGTCCTGATCAAGTACGAGCGACCTCAGTACCTGGAGGAATTTCGTCATGAAGATACCAGGATCGTGGTAGACACTCAGAGAAAAAGAAGGGCGTAAGAATAGGGAGGATTCCAGATACATAATGATGGAGAAAAGAGCATGTACGTGTATGTGTATAGATAGCAAAAGTCATTATCGGCACGAGGACAAAGGGCCCAGCGAATCGTGAAGAGAGGATCCGTCAGCAGGACTCTCGGTTGCTTCTTCGTCTTGGTTTCCCTCCATCTCGCTCAAGAGGGAGAGAGAGAGAGAGAGCAAAGAAAAACAAGAACAAGAGAACGAAAGAGAAGGAGAAAATGGAGGACCCATTGGATCTGAAGGTAACGAGAGGAGACTGGATCCACATTGCCTACCTTCGCTCTGAACCGTACAACGCCCTTTATCCTTTGTCTCGGTGGGAGGTTACCACGGAGCCGTTTTGTTAATGGAACGATCGAGAAAAGCAACGGCAGAGAATGGAGTGGTACATCAGAGAATACACACAAACACATAAGATTGTATATATACGTGTTCCGCCGGTAACGTACGCAAAAATTAGAGGCTCCAAAGTGACTCGAGACGAAATGAGAAAGGGACAGTCGTCGAGTGTAAAAGGGTCTCAATTTCTACCCTTCATTCTGCCCTTTGACTCCTAACTTTTTGCCAGCTTCTTTTATACACACGCTTTTCTCTTATCCTGCCAAACTCTTCGGCACTAATCCTCCGATGTTTCCATAGTGACGTTCACTTCACCATCGAGACATGTTTCGCCAAACGTGAGAGGATTTAACTCCACTCACTCACCCCGTACCATCTCCTCGCTTTCTTTCTATGCATTTCCTTTTTTAATCGCGCTTTTTCTATCGATTCAGCCGAGTGGTGAATTTTTATTGTTTTTTACTTTTGTCAACTATTCTCGATGCCTTTCCCACGAACGTTCATTCCAAATGACAGTTTATTTTTTATTTTTTAAAGTTATTTTGTTTAATATTCCAAGCAAATGTCATCAGCGCGATTCGTTGAAAACACGAATGGACCACAACGATTGTGCTCCATAGATATTTTAGCTCTTAAAATTTATCAAATTCATGGATCAGCGAGATTTACGCCTTTTCCACTTAAATCCTTCGATATTTTTAAGAAGCCTAAGGAGCCTTCGTGGTACACACTCTCACCATCTTTATTTCAAGGAGGTTAATGTAGTTAGAACAAAATTTCACGGTTTTCGCAAAAATGGAAGATACTTTGTTCTTTTTTCGTATAAAAATCCATTTTTGGCTTGTCGGTAATAGCAAAACTTTGGGATGTTCTTGTTTATGAATTACTATCGATAATTTTTTCGCATTATTTAAAATAAAATGGAGTTTATAGGAAATTGAAAATTTGGAGGAAACAGATGGAACGTAGTGCCTGATGGTGAAAAAAAAGTACAATCTACAGAGAATGTCTCATGTATTTTGAAAGCCTCGAGCGTTAAGTCGACACACGTTTTTTCTTGATACACGTAAATTCTTTTTGCTCCTCGTGCTCTTTCGTAAAACGAAATATGGGGGAAGGAGAGAGGGGAGAGAGGAAAAGAGAGAATGAGAGTGGTGTCGTCAGCTCTGTCTGTAACGCGCTGAGTGTCACAGCCAGATCCCTCCGCAGCATCAAGCTTAAAAAGTACTCTCCGTACATATTGTACTCTTCAATTTGCGGAAAAGCATTCGCCGCGGGGGCGGCGTGCGATACGGGTGACGGGCGAAAAAGAATCGTTTTCGTAGGGGTGCGCTTGAGACGAAAGATGCAAGGAAAATCGAGAGAAAACTTGTGTATTTCTCGAGGTACGAAAACACACCAAGTGTCGAAACTCACTTGCGGATGCGAGTTATCGTTTCGAATTTGTACGAAACGACATATTTTCCAACTGCTACAACAATCAAAATCGAAATAACTCCTCAAACTTTTGACGAACAATACAAAATACTTAATCAAATTTTATTTTTTATCGTAAAACCAAAAATTATACTTTCAGACCATAGCAGCGCGAAAGAAAGTAACTCGAAAGTTTTTCACAACTTTGTTTCAGTGCGGAGCAGAATCCGATTGAACACCGAGGAGACAGATAGTTTTCAACTTTTACGGAGTCATTCGTATTAATCACAAAATCGCGGGGACGCTTTTTCAACGTGCAACGACAGATTTTCTACAGGATCGAGCCAGTAAAATTATTGAATTATCTTACTACCTCATTTTTATTTTCAGAGAATCTTCAATCTTGAGAAAACATGCGAAAATGGTTCTAATTATCGATGAAATATTATTACGAAAAAATTAGTAGGTATTATCGATTTTTTTACAAAAATGGCTTATTTTTGTAAAAATTTTCATAAAATTTCCATTTTTTCAATGAAAATCCATTTGGATTTCCATTTTAAAAATTCACAGAAAAACGCTTTGGCTACTTCCTCAACATAGACAAATATCAATAACGTTAGACTGTAAACCCATTGATTGATATTATTGCAAATTCTCTAACGGTGCATTTTTTATCGACATTTTGCAAAGGAGAATCCGTATTTTTCGAACGTTTTTCATGCACAATGTTCCCTGACGGACACCTATTCCGTGTTTTGGCCACGAAGATTTTTTTCTACACTTGATAGTTTCACGTAGTTGCAATTTTTTTCGACCAGCGAAAAAAAAATCTTCCATGAACGAATGCTGTGGGCTAGCTGCAAGAGAAGTTCCGAAGGTGCAACATTTCGTGGTAGAACCACGTGAAGCCATTACAAGTTGTGCATTACGACCGCACGACTCCCTACGAATTTTTTTGTTCTTTAGATTCGCGAGATATTCCACGGAATAATAATCATTTTGAATCGTGGAAGGAATTCCTTTTAGCTACATCGAAATTTCTAGTTAAATATCATTTCGACTGGCATAGAGTTCAGTGACGGTTTGTATGATAAACAAGAAAGTTTGCGACGTACGATAATTAAGCAACATGAATTCCAACGGTGAGGAGGGAGAGAACTCTGTCAACATAATTCTAGGACCAAAATGGACATTTTTTCCATATAAAGCTGCGATGTAAATCGAACGGAGTTTTCAACCACGGGATTTTATGGAAGCCGTTGAGAATTTACGATCGACAGGCTTCGACATGAAAAAACGACGAAAAGGTCTTCGCCATACATTTTTTTATACCCCTCCTCCTTGCTGGCCTTTTTTGCAGGGACGTTCTATCCATGACACCCGAAAAATACTGTATAGGCTCACGAGGCATATCTGATTGATCGACTCTCACAAAGGACAGGAGGGAGGATGAGATCTCGTTCGATGACATTGGAAAAAGTTTGATGCAAGAAATCTACGACCCCGCAGTAAAGACATTGATATATAATAATACATTCAGCGTCCATTTACATTTGATAAGATGACGAGCAGTAAAGAGGAATGTTGACCAGCAAAGTATAAAAATCGGGGGATTCGTCTTGCGTTAAATTTAACGCTCGCAAAGAAAAGAAAGCCCAATAGTTTGAGCAAACGGCTCAGAAGAAGCTGCAGTGAAAGCCACGAGATTAACAGTAAAAAAAAAAAAAAGTCAGTTTGCAAAATTCTGGGAAGAAAAGTCGTAGGAAATATTTCGCTCGGCGATGCGCGTAGTTGATGAGCCAAAAGTCACTTTGTCATGACGATTCGGCGGTAAGCCTGCACGAGGAGGTGTTAGATGAGGAAAGTGTGTCTGATTGCTCGTCACAGCCACTCCGACTATCGGCCTACGGATGGATCGGTCCACCCTGAGGCTATCTCGGAAGAATTAATACCTATAGCCGCGGCGTGGCGTATTTGAGAGAAAAATGGCCCTTGAGAAATTTGCCATCTCACATTACACCGCGTCGGTTCTGACGAGACATTCACGATAAAAACATTGACACCAAGTTTCCAGCCTGATAGTTACATCGAGGGTCGAAAAGATTGTTGAGAAAAACGCGACATAGTAATAATTTAGCATTTTGACGAAAACATAAAATATTCTTGACTCGCCATTTTTTTTTGTCGACCAGAATAGTTTGCTGGGAAGATTGGGATTGACCGTACTTTGCTGACTATACTTTACGTCAGTATAATCGGCTATTTTTCCCGGTGTCGTGCACTCGATCTAAAAGATGTAGCAGGCAAGCATTTTTACCGGGGAAGGGTCGCAGGGTGTTCCACGGATCGCATCCGGCACAAGAAATTGCGGATCGCTCGGCACTCTAAGGGACTGAACCACGCAACTTATTTCTCACCCCTCGTGTTTGTTTGCCCATTTTTGCACGATATATGCTCCACGTTCTCCCTGCGATAAGGGGCCAAACGTCCTTAGGGCTCTTGGAACCTTGAAATACAGTGGGTATTTTGGCTTCAACATTTCTTCGTACATCCACAGATTACACGCAGCGCGTCAACGCCAGCGAATACAGATATAAAGCGAAGAGTATTTGGACGGAGAAGAGGGTCGAGGGAAATTAGGGGAATCGAACATACCACAAGAGAAACAACAGTAATTTGAGTAAGGTTGGCGCTTCATTTTACTCGTAGACTCAAAGAATCCTACTGCAAAAAAAAACAACAACAGCCTCCAATGGTTTCTCGAGTGTAAGAAACGAATTTGTCCAAATTTGCGGTTTCGTTACGCGCCAACTTGATCGTACGAACGTTGTCTAAGAAATATTATTCACATGCAACAGTAAGACTGCACAGACGTACTTTCCCCTCCACAGGAACAGAATCTAGCCTCTGAATTTATAATGACTCCGTGTGGACGAACAAACTTTTTAGGTGTTCGTGTCGGACCAACATATCTCATAAAAAAATAATATTTGATGGTCAAGTTTTTGTTTGACCCAACTGTATTTGGTACCAGAGGATGGTACGACACGCAAACTTAATAATTCGCAATTAAGAAGCCACAGCTGAAATAAACTTATTCGTGCAAACGCGATTTCACGATTTCACCAAATCTATCCTTCGTGTTATATTCATAACGACATAAACAGAAATATCTCAACTTGCGAGACATTCCGACTGGAGATCGACCTGAGGCTGACAGACAACATTCTCTTTTGTTAGCAATTTCCATGCATTTTCTCGCACGTTACGAATCTACATTTTTCTCAATTAAAACATTATTAATTCAAAGATTATCGCTCGATACGTGAGCATGTGATCTCTCCATTGACATGGTTTCGATGTTTGGACCGTTGGAACGCACGAAAATATATTTTCCATTAAATATCTTTCAACCCTTCGAAATGGTCTCGATTCTGGTTAAACATTTAGTTCTCACGTACAAAAAGAATTCCTACGAAAAGTAGTTTCGTCGCCAATTGATAATACAAACAATCCATCAGGTTTTTTATTTCGAAGGACCCTACATAAATCTCTCAGGATTCCTTCGCCCCAATGCCGGAGAAAATAAATTTTCATGGTGATAATGAAGAATTACGAGGTTTGAAATGTGGTTCTTGATTGAAACGGCTCGGATATAAATTGCGAAAAATCGTGGGGGGCACTGCAGCTCTGTTGTATTGAACGCACCGCCGTACATTGTCAGTCCTGTCTCCTGGCAAGCGGTCATTAGTGATTTACTGCATTTATACGTATAGAGCATCGAGCATGCTGTATACACGCTGCTAAAAGACAAACTTAAGAGTGCTGAGGTGAGTGGAACAACCGCAACCATGCCGCAGTGCAATTAACCGATACTTCGACTTCCGGGGAACTCGTCTAACAGCCCTTAAATATACGATTAAGCAGAAAATTGTCCAAACAATTATCGAACCATGTTTTTTTTTTCTTTCTATAAATCGAAGGCTTAATTACGAATAACTCGCTGCCAGCTAAACGCGGTTTCTCGCCATTACTCATTATTTGCTTCCGAAGAGACTTTCTAAAATATTTCTTGCTGCAATGACACAATTTTCAAGATTATTCAAAAAAACGTTGAGTCGAACGTATCGAACAAAATATCCATCTTTTTCGACAAAATTTTGTTTTCAGTGTGCCGAATGCTCATGGCTAGAAATGAATGTTGAAAACCTCAACGAATTTGTCTGTGTATCATCGACGATAAGTCGAAGATGGAGTCTTAATCGTGCATTGCAACATCCCGCAGGATAGACCCCAAAGTCTTTATCTAATTTATATACGACCGGGATCGTGATAACCTTCGGAAATTCGTGCTGATGTTGTAGACGGGACGGTGAACGTGCGGTGAGATAAACTTCCGGTTACTCGCGACCCTGCACCTTCGATCGTTCTATATTCACTCTAATATCTTGCACGTATATATCGGTGTAACGAAGTAAATGAGTTTCTGAAACCGGAAGTACGAACTGATGCCCTCGACATCCGGCCTGATTTTGTATAACTCGTAAGCCATGCCAGCAATTTTCCATTTTATCATTCAATTTCGACGGCTCCCTTTCTTGTTTTATTTTTTTTTACCGACAGTTTGACGAGTAGAAATGTTGAAAAGTATTTTCAAAATTCGTATAAACAAATGACATTTGAATATATATGAACGTGTGTAATCAGAGAGAACATGGATACGTGTGGAGATTGTCACCCTCGATGGGAGAGCATCGCTGCTCGCGATAACAAACGGAAGTTGGAAGCCATCGGCGTCGAAACCCTCGTCTACTCAAACGAGGCAACTCTGCTTGGAGTATCTCCTCCGACGACGAAGCCTTTCTCACTCTCCAACGAAACAATCTTGTGCAGCATGTACGACAGTGATGAGAACAACCAGCACCACTCCTGCAACAACTTTCGAATCTTGTTCTCTCTTTTTTCTCGAGCTTCCTGTCTCGTAAAATTTCGTCTTGAACGGCGCAAGCACAGTTGAGCGAGGGGGCGGAAAAGTGGATAAGGGCCGATGTCGATAATGACAAACCTCGTCAACCCTCGCGGAAATGCCATTATGAAAATAAATGGTGGCTACACTTTGGTCGATAAATACTTTTCCTCTACCAACAGAGATTCGATATCTCAGCATGTTTTATATATTTCGACGAAGCTTCCCTGCCTTATAAATGTGGTTATTAATTTGTTAATTCAATAGGAAAAGAAAAGAAGGCAAGATCGAGAGGGAAACGTGAGAGAAAATAATCGTTCGAGAAATCATTTCGAGGTCTTTGCTTTTCTTGCAATTCCACACAGAATATAACTTTCCTTAAAGTCTTACTTTTAAATTCTCTTTTTTTTTTCTCAACTTGCTCTTGTGGAAAATGCTGAAATATTAATCAGAGCTTTCTCCGGAGCTTGTCAAACACACGCATCCGCTTCACGAATCCTATTACTTTTCTTCTTCTTTTTGATTAAGTACTGAAAAATGAGACGCTCTGGTTCTTTTTTCGTCTCGCTCTTTCCGTTCTCTTTCGTTATTATTTCTCGATAATGTCAGAGCACAAAATAATTTCCCGTAATACGGATCGGGACGATTTTTCACTCGTTATTTTGTTCAATCTTTCTCACTGCCCAACAGCTCACCCCGGAGACAGTTGCCATCGATTATAATTCGTTTATATCGAAAATTCATTCGTTGTAGCTTCGGCGCAGATGAACGTTCCGTTCCGACATTTGAGAATCAATTGGATCCTCGAATATCTTATCAATTAATTGTATGAGTTAGCCTGCAGCCAAAAAAATGTTTATCCAGCAACGAATGGACATCGTCGACTTAGACCGTCGCCCCCAAGAACAAATCGAATCAGGGGCCGCGATTATTGGCATGTGGATGAAAAAAAAAAATGATGAGAAAGGTCCGTTCGTTCCCTGGGGGTTGGCGCGCTGTGCGTTTTGACGACTGCGAAGCTGGGTGGTTGGTCGGGTTTCTTTTTCTTCTTGTATACGCCGAAAAAGTATCGGCTCTTTTGCGATTACGTCTGATGCGCCACTTTTTGTTAACAGCCATTTTTGCCAACCTCGGAACTAATGACGCACGGTTGACAAAGATAACACGTAGGGCGCGAAATAAATAACTCGTAATCGCATAAAGAAGAAAAAAAGATAAATGAACGCGCGCGGATTAAAAAGAAGCGAAAGGAACGAAGTTTTGGAAAAAAATGTTTACGTGTCGAGAATCTTTGGGTTATTTCTCGAGAAATAAAAAAACTCTGCAGGAACGTCGCATCTTTCCCTCGCTACATAATTTATCTCGTTATACTTGCTGCTTTTTTTTATTGCAGCAATTACTTCTTCCACTCTTCGTTGTCTCTCTTTCCGAATCTTCTGTGTCCCGTGCATGTGCTACATTTTTAGAATGATAAAAACAGCCGGAGAACGCTAACGACGGTCAATCAACAACGAAATTGCTTGCAAATTATTTAAATGCAGTG
Source organism: Hyposoter didymator (assembly GCA_037952995.1). Lineage (NCBI taxonomy): Eukaryota > Metazoa > Arthropoda > Insecta > Hymenoptera > Ichneumonidae > Hyposoter > Hyposoter didymator. The sequence goes on along the minus strand of JBAJMU010000003.1, from coordinate 12,090,084 downwards.
ATAATTTAGCTGGTCGTTAAATAAATGGATAGAAGTGATTTTATTCTACCAACGAAGTGGAAAGTGGCTGGAGCGATTTCTGGCATCAAAGGAATATCCGTTTGCAGAGAATTAAATAAATTCGAAGCTTCCTCAAGACTTTTTACACAGATTTTTTCAAGACTCTTCGAAATTTTACACAAGTTTCCGAAAATATAGTTTTGCACCAGCTTATAAATAATTTTTCACTCTCTTTCATTATTTACGTTTTTATCTGTACTTTTTTCTTCAACCTGAAAACGTACGCGCTGCTTTTACGTTCCTCATCTTGCTACGTAGAGAATTAAAAAAAAAAATAGAACGACTTGCTCTTCGCCTCGTACGGAGCCGAAATTACCGGAGCGAAAAGTGAAAAAAAAATACATATATATAGATAAAGATATGTGTATACAAAAATGAGAGTCGTGAACGACTTCGGAAGTGTCTAAGTTTGGAGGAATTTTCATAAAAATCGTACGATCCTCTCGTCACCCGACTGCTTCACCTGACTTTCAGGAAGCAGGCAGTTCGAAAATTCAGAGGAAGAAAAAAAGACTTGGAAATGAGTAAAAAACTGGAGAAACTTCGCTCGATACGCTGCGTTACCTCTGGCAAAGTTAACGAAAGAATTTTCAGAAAATTGGACAAGACAAAAGGCAGAGAAAGCACGTGAAGTAAAAGGCTCGATTTTTCTGTTTTTTCTTTCCAGTCACGTTCGCTCGTGCGACGATACTCTTGCGACCTCTCCATTTTTTATTTCAAAGATTTCTCATACGTGAATTATAATTTCGAATCTAATTTTAATTACGAAATTCACTGCTCACTTTTCGCGTATACATTCTCGAATCATCGTGCTAATTAACGAAATTTCCATTTTCGAATTTTAAAAAGTTAATGAAAAAAGAAAATCGTTTGAAAAACTTGAAAAACATTAAAAATATCAAATGGTGAGTTCACGAGTGTGGGCGTTTGAAAAATTCAACAAATGATGAGGCATTATTTTATACGTTTTGGAATATTTGTGTTCATCATTTTTTCACATTACAATCGAAATATACGCATCATCTGCTTTTTTTTCCACTGTTTTGTTACGAAATATCCTGGAGGCGCCTATTTTTTTGTTTGTTGTTGTTGTTTTTTGTTTCACGCTCGGAAAGTTTGTGTTTTACTCGATCGTGAGAACAAAACATTTGAGCAGGTATCGATCGTCGGAGTCGTCTCGCCCGCCACTTTTACCAGCGCGCACTTTTTCACTTGCATTACGCGAACATTGGTGTTTATGTACGAGCCTCGCAATTGAACACAAAGTACATTTCCTTTCGGTGGATTCCTACAGTTCCGGCGGAAAAGCTTGGTGAATAAATTGGAGAAAAAAAAAACTTTTTGCAAACTTGCCAAGCGTCCAGCTGGCGCGGTAACGAAATTTCTAATCGCTCTTTCCGTTTCTCCGTTTTCTCTCCGAATTCATACTGCATGGGCACGAAGTCACATTTGCGAATGATTTCCGATTCAAAGGCAGCAAATAAATCATCAGGAAACATTTCGTTTTCTATGAAAAAAAAAAATTTAGTATTTTCGAAAATAGGAATATTTTCGAATTTTTTTCAAAAGCGTTTTTCGCATTCACACGCCAAAATATTTTTATTTTTATTTTTAGTCGACATTTCTTTATTTTTCGACGTAAATCTTTTTCATCTCGGAAATATTTTCACAGACTGTCACCCCGATTCGTCAGCATGATTAACGATCTTCGGCTCACTTCGATAATAAGCCAAGTTTCTATCTTCAAATTCATACATTTTTTGGAATCTTTGCAAAAATTGGAAAAAGATTGCGAATTATTCGATAAAACGGTCATTGGTCCGAACGTCAAAATTTGCGATCACATTTTTGGGAATAATTCAATTTGACACGTCGCTTTTACAAAAACAGAATCAAAACCCGAAAACGAGGGGGAAAAAAAAAGAAGATGGGCTGGTAAAAATCCGAACCAATGAATTCGAAAGTAATCACTAAATACATATGCCATTCGAGGAAATTTTTTATTTGCATTTTGAAATTTGACTCGCAGTAGTGTGACCTCCAAGGTAATTACCATTTTTAAAGTAATTAGCCCTAACCGGTTTATCAATGTATAGGACATGTTGGGAAAAGGATATGGAATACGCGCATGTTGGGACGGAGCTTTCACGATGTTGCATAAACATGGTGTATTTCCGGTTTGTGGGCTGCATAGCGTAATAAATAATGGAAGATAGTAGGTGCCAGGGCGCGAAGGGGAGCCTTGTAATCCCCCGTACATTTGGCGCGGGAGTTACGAAGCTTTGTGAAGATGCAGGAGGAAGGACGTCGACGAAAAATGAAAATCTATGTCCAAACTCACTTACACATTCCTCTTTTCTCTCCTTCGGTCATGCTCTCACGTTCGTTTTAGAAAAGTACTGTTTCATCTCTTCCCTACTCTCGTTAACATCGATAACAACTTTTAGTCAATCAACGAGTGAGAGGGAGAGGGCAAAATGTTTTGGCATCGACTACCTTCGTTTTCCTTTACTTCCGTCCCACCCCACAACGATTCATCGCTCCCTTATCCATCCCTTTACTCGCTCCCACTCTTTGCGTTCCGTCCTTGCTTTCTTTCTTTATTTTCTCGGACCAGCGCCTCAATCGTCAATCAAGAGGAAGATTTTTTCCAATGCACAGGTTATTTTCTCTTTTTTTCATCTTCCACGTCATCATGTGATCCATGTCGCGTTTTCCTTCCCGTCTCATCCTCCTGGTGTCGTTTATGCGTTTCTTCCTGGACCCTACATCGATCGAACGAATTATTCAATGTAGCGTTACAAATCCATTTTACTTATTGGAAAAACACACACTTGTGAATTGCCCCGCGTTAAATTCTTCTCTATGCATTGCTGGAAGAGAAATTCTCCATTTTCTTGAATTTTCTAAAATTCATCGTACTCGAGATTTCTTTCTTTTTCTGGAAAAGCCTGAGACTCAAACGTCTTAATAATTCGTCATCATTATTCATGTACCAACTAAAATTTCATTTAATTTTCCCGGTTTTTTTTTCATTTTCATAAAATTTTTAAAATTTATTTTAAAAAAACCAATTTTTTATAAAAATTAAACTCGGTCAGAGAGTATTTGGAATTTATCTCAAGAGTTTCGGGAATGAAACATTTTCGACAAATACAAAATCCCGGGAAAATGTAATAAAAATTTTATAAAAATTTAACGTGGTCGGAAAGTATGCGAAATGTGTTTCGAGAGTTTCGGGAGCAAAACATTTAGGAAAATCGGAAAAACTTCATGAAAGTTTGATTGGTACATGAAAAATTATGAATTGCGTAACAAGGAGTTTGAATTCCAAATACAGCACTGACGAAGTCTGAAGAAAATGAGACATTATGATAGCAGGGAAAATCATTTTCTTTGCACCACCACGCCCTTGTACTGATGGTCTAACGTCATGGGACCAAGCAATGATTCCCTTCATATGGGATAATTCTCCCGGGACCAGCCTCACAACCTCATTGTATATCAACGTTCTCTTTATCGGTTGCCAAGTAAATGGACAAGGGTAATAGATTTATCGCTTCGAACCCTTTGTACTTAAATCCCAACGAGTTTTTCGTGACGACCTACTATCACGGATTCTCTTAGGGGTGTTTTCAATTTCGACAATCTCGTCAACCCATCCCGGGCTGATACTTTCTCGCCTCCACTTTTAAAGCATCGATTGTTCATTCCTGTCGGGATTACCTCTTTCTAATTACACGTGTTTTTTTCATTTTTTTCATAAAAATGGAAAAATGGAACGACAAACTCAACAGAAATAATTTCTTCTCATAAAAATTTTAAATGACATTAAAAAAAATAAACTATGAAAATTTCATTAATGTTCACCTCCGCTGTGGGTCGTATTGTAACCATCACACACTAGGCATAAAACAGAAAAGCATACAACTGTGTCGTTATCCAGAGAATCGTAGATACAGGCCTCGTCTCAAATGTTTGACATTCCGAAGCTCTTTTTTCATAAAATTTTAAGAAAATGAATAACGAAGATTGAGCGAAAAATAATGAATAATATCCCGCTCCCTTGAACGGGCAATTTTTTTCATTTATATTTAAATTCGAATTTATTCATAACTTGACGTTATTTTTCCATATTCGTTAATTTAATTTCTCACATGTCGATTGTTATCACGTTTTATGTTAAAAAATCAATAAATAAGGAAAACGAGTATTTTTCAAAATCAAAATAACGACACGATGTTCTCTTCTTTTTTTCTGTCAATTTTTCAAAATGAATGCAACAAGTTTTGTAAATGAATTCGACTCTCAAGACAATTCACCGCGCATACCGTCGTTTATTATTGAAAACTAAAAAAATATTTGTCTCGTTTTTTTCCCACGATGAATAAATATTCACGTAAAAAATTTCGGTCGCATGTAACAACGCTTTGTCGGCGTAAGCTTCACGCAATTCATTTGTCCATCTTTTTTTAGAATCCATACTTGATAGTTGCCGCAACTTCAACTCGCTATTCGGTGAGCCTTGCAAAAAAAAAAATGTTTACGAAAGTCGAGTGATTGCTGCAGTGTCGCAGCATCAGCGAGACATTCGACTTTGTATCTAATACGTAGGCAGGATCGAAACTCCGCTTAGAAGTTACAATAGCCGTCATGTGCTACACCAACGCAAGCATATCGTGCACACCGTAGACACATGATTGCTTGACAGCCTTGCGAGACAGTTGCGCTGTCTAGTTGCGACAGGATCGCGGCTGCGACCAGAAACTTTATTATTTGATAGAGCTCTCAATTTTTTTCTTCCAGAACGTTTTCATGACAAGTTTGAAATTTTTGTATGTCCATCCGCAAAGATTTGGTCTGGAAAAATTCAATTTTTGAAACGAAATTTATTTATCCAATTTCTAGCAAAAGGGAGGCTCGAAATTTCAAAAAAAAAAAATTCGTGTCATTTCGATGCAATTGTCCCGTAAAATTTTTATGAAATTTCAATGATTTTTCGTTGCTGCGCTCGTGAGATTTTATTTTAATGAAAATATATTTGTAGATCTATAAAAAAAATTCCGAACGTCGGTTCATTTACGATTGGCAGAAAAACAGTAAAAATTCGTGATCCATAAGACGCAGTCTCGGCGCGATCCGTAAACTATAAGGATGTGCGTGTGATCCAGAGTTCTGCATCGGGACTGAGTCATTTCAACCGAAATTACATTTATATGGCTCGTTTGAATTTAAGTGTTCTCCGCGTCGAGTTACGTAATTTCCGTCTTTTATCTTCCCCTCGCAATCTCCTGCTCAGATATAAGTAAATAAACAATTCGTACCACGAAAAGCTTCGGAAACGGTGATCTCGCTCCTCAAAGAAGACGGAAACGAACTCAATTTCAAAAGTGTGTTATTTTCAAAAGTTTCATCTCTTTTTCTCATCCCGGAGGAGAATAAAAAAAAACGCGAACGAAAATCCGCGTATTTGTTCCGAAGCAGCAGGGGATACGAGGAAAATTTCATCCCGCATTTCCGAAAGCAATTCTTTTTTACATTACTCACGAAATGCAGTAGAAAAAATCATTTTCCGATGGGTATGAAGTCGATGGAATCGAATCCTTTTCGGCGAACAATCAAAATCATTGCCGTAGGGAAAAAAACGGTTTGTATCGTTTTTTTTTATTCGCAATGGATTTCCGATCATCGAGTCGAAATAATTAAGAGGAAAATTGTACTCGATATATGTTTGTCGCGGAAGCTCCCGTTCCATTCGATCGTATGATATGAATCTCGTACACACAACATGAAAATTGTTATCCATGACAATAAATACTACACAATAATGCGGTAGATATATGGAAAGGCAGAGTGACCTGCGGTTCATCGATCAACAAATCGTCGAGTTTATTTTGAGCGACGTTTATTCGACGGTGAGTGAAACGCCTCTGCTCATACTCTCCATTCTTCATAGGCTCGGAGTTCGCAGTGTCGATTTTCGATTTCCGAGGATGCTGCAGGGAGAGGTCGAGCAACTGAGCGAGCATGAGGGACGGAGGGGCCGGGGGAGAAGGTTGAAAGAACCTCGTCAGTTTTCTATACTAGGTATCCGCAGAAAACACTCGATGGATTCAGCACCACGTCTGCAGGACTATGGGATCGCGTATAGAGCAATAAAGAGAAGTAGAAAAAGAGAGCTATCAGCCTCCAACTACAGATGTGTGCTATTCGTTCGAAATCGCGTCCGGGGATTTTGTTACGAGACTCGAGTGTGTGGAACCAATTTGTTGCAGCGGAGCTCCACAATCTCTGCTAAATTTTTCCTTTTATTCCGATCAATCTGTCTGTCCATCTCTCTCTCTCTCTCTCTCTCTCTCTCTCTTCTCCCTTCTCTTATCGGATTCCTCTGCTAATTTTTTCCAACTCATTCTCTTGACCCTCCTTCCATACATCTCGCTCTTCGCTTGATGAATCGCTTTTTTTGAACAAAATCATTTGCTCCAATTTCACTCTATTGCTACTCGAAAAAAAAAAAACAATTCTGTGCTCCATAAAATTGAGAGCTTCCGCATTAATTTGGTAAAAAATAATGCAACTTGAGAATCATTTTTTCTCTTAATCCCATTTTCAGAGCATATTTGGGCAACAACGAAACGAACGTAATCCAACGATCCTCTCGTGGTTGTTCCACGTAGCTGATTATTCGGTCGACCGAACTGCCTCAATTTTGAATTAAATATCCTCAGACTTTTTTCGCAGGCTTGTCCTTTTGTCATCTTTCCAAAACTCCAGCACTTTCGTTCGTACGATCGTATCCACCACCAGATTGTCTCAAATTGGTCTGTTTTGTTTTTATGGCCTGAACGTCATCGATTGAAAAATTAATAAACTATTTTGTTAGCGCGATAAAAAACAATTCAAGCGAAAAATTAGTTTGCCGGCTATTGCCCTGCTGGAACCCCTTAATGCACAAATGCGGAGTACCGGTTAAATGGCATAGCTGAAGAGGTTGGTCGTAACAATCAAGTCAATCGTCACAGCGACATTGTTTTTATTTCCCATTATTATTGCTATGGACTCGCAACATTTACAAGTACGAAATGTTATTTTCGAAATAAAAAGTTGGTAGCTTAAAATTAACGATTTGAGGTTCATGCCAAATGGCCAACAACTGGCTAACAAAGCAGTGCTAATGGCTCCTTCACATTCTACATGTAGACACGAGCTTCCAGTGTGGTTTAGATGATTAAGTTCGTAATACGAGTACACGGAATGCACTTAAAACTTAACTAAATAACGATGCAGTATATATACTTGGAGGTACCAATTAGGATGTGGCAATACGTTTCAAACTGTATTCAAGCGCTGATCCCATAAGTTTGAATGGATCGTGTCCAGTGAAATGAAGGAATAAATGAAAAGCTCTCTTTATAACAGCAAATTTGATGAAATTATTGTCGCAATTTATAATTTAATGTGATTATTTTTTCCGTGTATACGCGATCAGAATTTCCGCACGAGGTAAACCATTTTCCAGATGAATCTCAATCGGCCAAGCCTTGGCGAACTTTAATGTGTTTTTTATCTCTCGTCATCCTGCTCGTAAATGAGCGCGACCAGGTTAACCTTATCATGATTGAATCTACATTATCTACGGTCATCCCGTCCTCGTTCCGAACGAGTCCTGATCGGCGGAGCGTTGCCGAACCTAAACGTATTTCATGTTCAGGTATCCTGACCCGCTCTGGAATAAATCCTCGTCAGGCAAGCCTCGTGATACTTGAATAAATTTAGTCCCTGGTTCTGCCAATCTGATCCTGGATCCTGACCGAATCAGCTGGCATATTCGAACAAATTTTATGAGGATAAGGATCGTCTTCTGCGAGGCACCCTTCGACCTGGTCGCGACATCGGACATCATGCCCCTGCATATCTCGAGTGCGAATAATCTTGCAATTCTTACACACGCCCATTCCTGAGCAGCTCTCGTGTACTCAAAATATTCACACAAACACTTTCTCATCTCTCTCGCGAATCCGTCGCTTTTTAATTCACACGTATATTGATATACACGCAAATGGTAAGTAGTATTAAGCGCGGATAGTCTCAACACTCATCGCGCGGCTATAAGTACCGAGTTTCATGAATTTCAGAGAAAATCAACACCAACACACTGCAGCTCGCAAACGTGCACAACATGAATAATACAAATCCTCGTGTGTGCGGATTTGCCTCGTCTCTATTACAGTTTTGCTTCACATTCGTCACTTCTCTCATGCTTCAGGATTAATTTATTAATATAATACCATAAAACGCTTTACGAGAGAAAACAAAGTGTTAAATTAATACAGGACGTAGCGGAAATCATTGGAAAATTTAGTGCGAACACAGAAAATGTGTAATAGCATCGCATTTGCGAAATTTCAATTGCATCGTTCCAGGTGCATAGATATAGTAAATTTAGATGGTGGATTTATATCGAGTTGCAGTTACATCAACGCAGTTGTCGAAGCAGATGATGCCGGGTGTGTTCGATCTCACGATCTCTAGGTGTACAGGACGGAGTTTTATTGCATGAAAAGCCGTGTCTCCGTCGTTCAATCTCCAATTTGTCAGCGACGAAAAAGGTAGACGAATGAGAGAAAAAAGTGGATATTGATGGAAATGTATGGAAAAAAAGTGAACGATCGAAAATAAATGGAATTGGCGATCATGGGGTTATTTGCATTCGCTTGTTCATAGATCGAGATCGATTGGTGCGTATCACATCGTTTGCTCTAATAATTACAAACATATTGGCTCATGGGAAAAACGGCGGACGATTACGAGGACGACGAATTGGGTGAAAAAGATTTACAAACAGAAATGGAGAGTTGGAGGGACGACCAACATGGAAGGGCTTTTGGAAAAGGAGAGAGAAACGCGCAGAGAAGAAAAAGAATGAGATAAAATGAGCTGGGAAGCAATGAACGAAAATAAAGTGACGAGACGATGCAACGAGAACGAACAGTACGAATCAGGTAATGAAGAAAAGCAAAGCAGGAAATAAAGATGACGACGAACAAACGATGCACAGACAACATTATATTTCTACTGAAACAATTAAAGGATATTTAAAGTAATAATCTCGTCGCAATCACGTTCAGAAGTTATTTCATCGATTAATTGTTTTAAAATTTTGATTAAACTTCGTGGAATAATGTTACAAATTTTTTTTGAATCTCTCGGTGAATGAAATAAGTCTCGCTAAAAAATTTGGGTAAAAAATATATAAAAACGTTGAATTTGCGGATTAAACAGCGGACGCATAATCCAAGTGATAAAAATAAATTGAAAATTGAATTCGCCTCAGTTTTGGGAGGAGACCACTTGGGACGACCAGAACCGACAATTTTGGAAGAGTCGCATGACATACATAGGCAGCAGGTGTGTGCAAAATAAAAAAAGGAAAAGAGACAGATTGGGTGAAGAAAATACCAAGTGTAGCATTCAAGAAATCACAGGTTGAAATTCTGGCGAGTGGCCCATCAAGCACGCTTGGGACTTGTTTTATTTCACTGATGCTATAGCAGTCAGAGAAAAAAGGCAGGAATTGGCTGATAGATCGCCTTCTTCCTGTACGTATACACGTCGTTCTCTCAGGCTCGAACCTCCGCACCACCTCACGAGGATTTCGCCCTGATCCGTGTCTTGCTCTTTCTCTCCCTCTTTCTCTCTATCTCTCTCTCTCTCTCCCTCATCATTGATGGAAAAAGGCTCACTGTCAATCTATACATTCACTTCCGTCTCTTATATTACCTTTTTTCCCTCAATCACACACTCGCTTCATTTTCCCTGTGGGCGTTCTGCTCTTTCTTTTATTTCTTCTTATGCAATGCTCTCTTCCTCTTTTTCAGCTGTCACCTTCTCTCTATACATACAAACTCTTGAGTGTCAGCTTTTTGCGAAGAAATCGTGCATTGCTGCTTTCGTAGGCAGCAGGCCCTTCACATACGTCCATACATTGTGAACTCAACGAACCCTTCGGTCACTATTCCTCCCTTTCGATATTTTTTCCTCCATTTCTTTTTTTTTTCTTTTGTCTCATTGCCTTTTGAAAAGCGTTTTTCTCCTCTCTGATTCTCTCTCGCTCTTCCACTCACTCGTTATTTCGGTCGCAGCACCAGGAATTGGCTTGATCCGACGACAAAATCGGATAAAAAAAGCCAACGAGCTCGAACAGCTATTCTTGTTCTCCAGTTTCCATAGCTCTTTTATTTTTTCATCCATTTAAAGCTAACACACGATGCATTCTCTCCCAACAGCATTATCGGATTCCCATCAATTCTCTGTCACATTTCAACAATATAAGCTACACGCGAACACCTTCATCTCCCGCGCTTTTCATTCGTTACGTACACTCGGAATCTCTATATACACGTGTTCCCTTTGAGCCTCATTCCGTCGTAACGTGCTCTCTCATTGAGGATTTCCTTCCTTTCCCATGGAATCAAATGATTCTTAAAAATGAACGTGAAAAACAATTCACCGTTTTTTTTTATACAAAAGAAAAACTCTACAAGGCTCTCAACCTTTCGTGTCAAATATTTCATTATTTATCTGCTTTGAAATATTCTGGAATGTAGTTTTCTGACAATTTTCGAATGTGGCGAACGATTTTATTCGCACGTCACATAGTATATTTTTATGTTAGTCCACGTGCAACTGCTTTCAATATTTATTGGATTCGTCCTGCTCCGTCAAGATATTCTATTGAGGATGCATCGTTTATATATATCGTGCGATCCGGATCGGAACAGGTTCTGTGACTGAGCACTTTCATGAGTACACGAAGACTATACAGCTCAGAGGACTCGACGGAGGACGATACGCTGTCTCCTTCTGAAAGTCAAGAGTCAAAGAAATATCCTTCCGTCCCTGGCGTAATATCGAACAAGCGCTACGTGTGGAATGGTCGTCTTGAATTTCGTGCAACCGTAAATATAATCCTGTTTTTTCTAACGTATCAAATGCACCACAGAAAATGCGGAATGTCGGTTGGAATTTTAGAATCAAGCGAGCAGGCTCGATCGTAATCGGTCATTTTCTTTTCTGAGAGAATCAAAACCTTATGGTTCCTACACTGAGAACAAAATTTCGTCGGAAAAGATGGATATTTTGTTCGATACGTTGGACTAAACGTTTTTCAGAATAATCACCAAAAATTGTGTCATTACAGCACGAAATGTTTTGGAAAGTCTCTTCGTAAGCAAATTTTAGTCGTTCCACTCGTAAATTTCGCTGATAATTCCGTTAAAAACCAAACATACTGCCAAAATGACGAGAATTTTGAAATTGTAAAAAAATATTTAGTTTACCGTATTCAACAAAATATCGACGATTTTTAACAAAATTTTATTTCCAGTGTTTAATGACGAAGGATGAGAAAAAAAATGCAGTTGTTTTGGATCGGAGCTCGTTAATAAAAATCTGTCATTTTTGCATTGAAAAATGAGTGGTAATGCCTGCTAGAAAGATTGAGAGAATAAACTATTCGAATGGATCAAAAGCACAATGAATTCGAGTGGCCAAAAGATGCAGAGGCTGCAGCGAGGATTTAGAAATTTGACTAATGATACAATTTCGATGCGTTCATTGATGTACTTCCCAAACCGTATAGATAATCGTGTATTGTTTGAACGAGGTTCAAAAACCAGGATAGTAACACGAGAGCAACAATACCGTTGCAACCGCGTAGCATCGAATGCGCCTGTTCGCCTTGTTCCCTGCACCGTAGTCCCTCCAGCTCGTTCTCAGTTGCTGCTGCAAATGGAACTGCTGCGCTATAGCTTCGCGTGAGATAATTGCATCGTTGCTAATTATCCCGACTGCGCGAAATTCTGAACGTCACGATAATGAAGCAAAACAATGATTATTGCGCGAAATTCTCCAAGTGCGGTGTTGATTTTCGTTGATGCAACCAATCGAGGTATCAAAATTATGCACCAGGGAAGAATAGTTACCGTTTTGTCTGGCTCATGCCCGAATAAATGTTGCATGTTGCAGTTTCTCGCGACTAATCGATCATTGACCTCGTTCCATGAAAATACCCATTGACGCGATCGTAGCTATCTCTGTCCGAGATACGTGCATTTTATGCATTTATAGGGTGTTCCAAAAATTCGCTCGGTTCCTTTGAAGCGAAAGAATTAGGCTGGGGGCTAAGGCCGGAGAGCGTGGTCCATGCCTGTCGAGGGCAGTGACAAATGCAAAGAATTAATGCAGGGACTCGCGTGTGAAAGCATCCCAAGGGCACGCTTTAACCTCACACATTTCTCGTCACGCTTCGCTCGATGCACATCACATCATTGATCCTCATTAATTAACATCTCTGTGACCATGCATCAGAATTAAAGGCAGTCCAAAACTTATTGTTTCTACTGAAATTAACGAGTCTGGCGATGCAGACTGCTCCAACGATACACGTTCCCTGGAAATTAAATTTCGTTAGAAATCTTCGATATTTTTTTGAACACGATAAACTAAATATTTTTTCATCATTATTTCAAAATTTTCGTTATTTTGGCAGTAAATTTGGTTTCTAACGGAATCGTCAGCTAAATTTACGATCGGAACGACAAAAATTAGCTTCCGAAGAGACTTTCTAGAATATTTCTTGCTGCGATGACACTATTTTTGGGATTAATCAAAAAAACGTTTAGTTGAACGTATCGAACGAAATATCGATCTTTTCCAACAAAATTTTGTTTTCAGTACTTTACTCAACTTTCAGGACACCCTGCTCGGTGAATATACCTCCACGACTAGGCGGTGTAAAATAGAGATATAAGCATTTCTCTATTGGTGAATTCAGTACATCTTCAGCATCGATCAATAGTTCACGAATCGACTCCACATGCAATGGAGCTAACGTCAAGTGCCAGTTAACTTACTAAAAAGGTCAACACACGTCGGAGTAGTGATGAGAAAAAATTCTCAGCGAGTTAGTGAGACCGAGAGAAATTCGATTAATTGTTACAACATCGTCCTTCTGGCACATCGTTTCTCGGTGATGCTTTGACCCTTTTACATTTGTTCCAGACAACTGACCCTTGCAGCGTGTCAATCAATCGATTCACTTCTGAATCGTTGGAGAGCTCGGATCCTGTTCACCTGTGAAAATGATTCCGTAGCTATCAGGAAAACCTGCTCGAAATTTCCACAACCTCGGAGTTGAAATTTTTATTTTTGACTCTGGCTTTTCGATCCTTTTACCGTTGCCAACATTGAAGACAGAGAACGATCGGTACGGACCGAGTCTGACATTGACGATTCTTTGAAGCTGGAACGACAAATTCGTTCGTTTAAAAAGTAGATGGACGTTTTTCTCGAACAGGGCTTGTCATTTCGATAAAATGAAGAACGCGTGTTCGTACTGTTTTCTCCGGCACCCACCCAACTAGTGGATCACCTTAAGGCGTCTGGCTCTGGAAACGTGGCAGTCGCCTGGGTTCGTGTTCGTGGTCGTAATGGTTCATTGGACGAGCCAACAGAAATGAAGAATCTCTTCATGCAGTCTCACACAAGGGTCATTTGCATGCAGCGGGGCGGCACGAGAGAGATTTCTTCGTAGCAGCAATGAATGTAATTTCAAACGATAGGGTTACTCTCCTCGGGTTATTTTCCTTCTTTTTGGCGATGCGAGAGGTGGGACTGGCTGCTTTCTGGGAAATATATATTCTGCAAACTCGAGAAAAGGAAAAAGAGAAATAAGAGAAGAAGAAAGAAGGAGTGAGATAGTTACAGAGAGAAAAAGCGAGATGTCTTCAAAGACATTTGCTCCCTCGACGTCTTTGCTTCTTTGCTCCGTCCTTTGGAGTATAAGCCACACGGAGAAGACGAGGAAATTTAGCCTCAAGGCGTGAAAGGATCGAAAGGAAAAAAGAGGAGAATGAAAAAGACTGAGGTAAGTAAGAGCGAAGAGCAGGACTCGCGAGCGAATACTTGTGTGCACTTTCACTCATACACCCTCGAGCCATCAACGAAACACTTTAACGTTATTCATTAGTAGAAGATTGAACGAGAGGGTAAAAAGAGGTCTGACTGAAGGAGGGCTCGCCCTCGCTATACCGTAATACCCCCCCCCCCCTATCGACCACCCCTCGCACTATATATCCATAAATGTTACTTCCTTCGCGTTCAACGGTATACGTCGAGGTTCGCGTACGAGCGTACTCTGTGCATCAGCACCCTTGCACATCGCCAACATTTTTAAGCGCAATTAATCACGCTCTGCACTTCAAAGATTTTTCTTGATTAGTTTTTGAATTAGCGATGTTGCATCGCTGAAATAATACGCGCTCCAACTTGGTCTTTTCAATTTATTTTCATGTCATTTACCAACTTTCCTTTTAGCTTCATTACTTTTTCGAGCAGTTTTTTTCATGATGAAAAAAAGGTTGGCGCGAGCTGCTAATTGAAGGAATTTCAATGTCCAACGATCTACGAGAATTATGTCGATCTATTCGCAGATTTTCATTAATATTTCTTTTGTAAACGAATAAATTATTGAAAAGGTGCGTTTTTAATTATTAATCGGTCGCTAATTAATAGGATTTTATTAATCCACTCTTAAATATTATCATCAGGCTGTTAACCAAAATCACTGTTGGAATGCGGCTCATCGGTGCGCGCCTGTATGTGCAGAACGATTTGAAAACCTCGAGGACCACAACTGCATGGTTCAAGAGCTTGTAGCTCGTGGTGGCTATATGCAGGGCGTTTGGGGGCGGTTGAAAGGCAAATAACCACCGTTTGCAAACATCAAAGCAATCCTTTCGCGAAAGCGAGTGCGCAAGAGAGAAAGAGAGAGAGACAGAGAATTTCTCGTGCGCCATAGTTCTAGGCTTGCATAAAACACATAATGTGTGTATAACGATGGGTACAGGCGACCCATAAACTTGCTTGTAAAGCTATCCGACATTTTCTCCTTTAAGGTGTAACTTTAACGGCTGCAATCGCCAAATTCGTCCCAAATCTTTGCGTTTTTCTATCGATAATCGTTTTCGTTTTGATGTTTTTTTTAAATTCAAAATCAATTTATTTAAAAAATCGAGTATTCTTCGCAGACGCCCACATGAGTTTCCGATAATATTCATTGGAAAGCTTCTCCGAGCTCCGGGTGAACTACTTTTCGCAGAGAGGAAAAAACCACCTGTGCTCTGAAAATCTTAAAAATTCAAGACTGCATCGTAAATTCGGTGTAATAAGGGGAAACTTGTTCATCGAAATGTTACTTCCGTTAAGTGCGGCGCCCACCATGGACACAGGTTTATATAAACGCAGGCCCCTTCGTGCCTGCGAGAGTGAAACGTGGCATCAAATCGAATGAAACTCGATCCTCGCACTGCGAGTATGGGAAGAAAAAAAAAATTATGCAGTAAGGCTGCGCGGCGTCGTCTACAGAATTTGTAGCACCAATTTTCCCTGAGCGCCTGGCAAACGAGATCCTGCTTATGCTGGCAGTCAATGAGAAAATCCTGTATAAGCCTTCGAGACCGTTAATTTAAACAATTGTCGAACACGTTTCTCACGCTTTCCAGAACTTACTTTTCCAACGTGTGTAGAAAGTCGCTTAAATTTGTTTCTGCCAAAAATCATCGGCGACAAAAACTTTGGACATTCAACGACTAACATTTTCCGGAAAGTCCTGGCAACTGTTTGTCCAATTTCTATAGTTCGATCTTTTCTAAAAAATAAATTCCTAATACCATCGACAGAATTCGATTCGCTGGATGATGAAAAATCGGGAAATGATACACGAACACCCACCGATTATTTAGGAAGAAAGAAAAAATTTGTTTATTTCAGTGCAGAATCCGTAATTTTTTAAAATAATATACAAAAATGAAAAACTGCATTCAAAGCTCGCTCAAAATCGAGGACTCGAAAATATGTCTTAACCGTTGATCGAAATACCTCAAAAAATCTACTACGTTAAGACACTGGGTCGATTTGACCCGGTTCCTCGAATAATTGATGAGCCAGTTTTGTTTTTGCGAAAGTGAACAGACTAAAAAAATCCAAACTTGCTAAATCTTTGCTATTTTTTTCGAAAATGACATTGTGTCGAGTCTGATAATTAAAAAAAAAAGAATATTCTCTTAAACACACGTAAATATCAGTCCGGGTCAGAACGACCCAGTCTGTCAACGAACAGCTGAACGAGGACTCGAGACTTTTGTCAGTAGTTTCCTCGCTCTATCTTACGTTGATGGAAAATTAATAATTTCCCAACACCACAGTGTCGATATCCGTCGAAGCTACACTCAAGACTTTTCTCTGGAAAATTGTGTGAATGAAAATTGACGCACGATGGAAATAGTGGGAACAAAATGTCTCAACGATTTTTCGTACACCGTGTATATGAATGGTGTTTATATGAGTGCATTTCCGTCCTCACCCTATCCACGTGATCCGAACAAAGCTATTGCATAATTTATAGGTTTTTGCCGTTCCTTGCTGCAGCAACTTCTCTCACAGTATGTTTCTATCTACAAGGTCCGCACCCTGTACAACAGGAAGCGCGCTAATGTCCGGAAAATATGAAGGTGCGCCGGTGTGTAAGGGAGAAGGAGAATCCGCGGAAGCTCTTCTTTTCGTCCGGTCCGTTAGTCGAGTTTGGTCGGATGTGAAGCAAAACAACAGATTCGATGCACAAAGAGTGCATCGAATGATTAAAAAACCAACGAGTTTACAACGAGAACTGCGAATAAGTTTCTTGACCGCGACAGATATCTCGGGGCCGAAAAAGTAGTCGATCGTATATGCGAATTGCTCGATATTTTAATTCCACATTTAATCGAATTAAAAATCGATCAATCCAGAATCCTCGTGGCTTAGTCTACTTTCCATAAATTCTTGGTATCTCTGAGTATTCGTGAGAGGAAACTCGTTGAGATGAGAATTTTCTTTGTCGATAGAGCTCGGTGTACACGTATATGGACTGCGAGATAATCGAAATCGTTTGATATCGTGTCTGGAAGAGGGCTCGAAAGATTGAAAAATTCTCGTTTTTGTCTGCGAGGATCCTTGAGGTGTGACTCTCTTTTTCATTTTCTCTTTTCTACCCTTTACAATAGTACTGTATTATGCGCGTCGATGATTCGACCCTTTCGACGTGGAGTACAAAGAGCTCGAGATGTATAGCTCGCCCGACAACCTTCTCCGCGCGATACGTTGTCAGGATGCTCCTTATCCTTTTGGGTTCAACGAATACATACATATATATCCTTGCAAGATTCAAAAAACGTTGCTATATCTTTCACAACCACGAAACTTGTTCCGCTACTTCTTGGAGATCGAGAGAAAGGGATGAGCAGGAAAAAGAGGCATTTAGAATGGGCGAATGGTGGAGTTGGGATGTGCGAACTAAAATCGAAAGGATAAAATTCACCACGAGCGCTACCATTAGATTTTCTGTAAGGCATGTGTGTGTGTCTATGTGTGCTTGTGTAAGGTTCAGTGCTTTTCCTCTTAGCCCGTCGAAGTAAACTTTTCCACAAAGTTTTGCACGCTCTACTTGATCTCTATCCCTATCTCCCGCTCTTTCTCATTCGTTGCAAATTATTTCAAATGGAAGCAAGTTTCAGGCTTCGAAAGTGCCGATAATAATACGACGGCTCGATCGTTTCTCAGATAATCTCTCAACATTTTCGTTTCGAGTAACGAGACGATGATTTTTCAGACGAAATTTCACAACCCTGAGGATTCCGACCAAGAAATACGAATTTTTCTATTTTCGTAACCACCAATCATGAGACATGCGTTTTAAGTATGAAATTTTTAACCAGAAAACGGATGCGCGACGATCGAGCTTCGCAAGAGTGAAGCATTTTTTATTTACTAAAAAAAAAACGGCCAACTTTACACGGATTTCTGTTTTTCATTTTTTTAATCAACAAATATCCGACAAACGTTTTCATTATGTAATTTGTGACCGAAGAACGAATTTTGTATGTAAAAAAAAAAAACACAAAGTTAGAAACGAGGTCAGTAGAAAAGCTGGACTATGGTCAGCCACCGTTTCGAATATGTCGCGCCGGAATTTCTACAACTTTTTTTTTGTACTACCTGATAGACGAAATTTTCAACAATGCTCGTACGTCGTTATGGCAACTCGTTAGAAGCTAAAATATTTCCAATAGCTAGAACTATTGTGTAGAGAAGCTCGTTTTTCTTTTATGTTATAATCTGCTTCGCAATATCCTCAAGCTCATTCATGCCACTGTTCCCTCTCGTTGTCTCCCACTCTCTCCAAATCTTGCCTCTGTTTGTCTCCCTCTCTCGCGTGTTCGCGCACTGCGGTGTTTTCACCACACACCAGTAAAGTGTATCAGTTGGCGAGACATACTATGCGATAGCCTGTATACCTCGCGCGATGAAAGCACCTGCAGTCTACTCATTCGACCGCGACGCTCACAGAATTGCTGAGCAGCCCCTTGTATGGCAAAAAGTACACGAATTTTAGCCCATACAGAAAAGTTCATACATATGTGTGCCTCGAGTAAATGGACCATCGGGTCAACGTAGTCACAAAACCAGGTGACTACGTTTTAAACGCTCGTACGTCTCGAGTCTAGTTTAAAAAAATGGACTAAAAAAATTGGCAGCAGTCGATATTTAAAAGTTTCCTCAAATTTTTGTCAAAAAACGTCGATATGTTGTTGACACACGGTAAACTAAATATTTTTTAGTTTCTTCAGTTTACCGTTATTATTGACAACATATTTGGGATTTTTCGAATAAACGTCAAGTCGAACGTATCCAACAAAATTTTATTCAAATTATTCAAACTGTAAATTTACAAAGTCCATCATAACAAAGTTTACTGATATTTTAAAAAACAAATGAAATATTTGAGGACATTCACGAAAAATTGTAATTAGAATAAGGACGAGCCGCACAATTTACAACGTTTTTTTCTCGAATTTCCACGGTTTGCGCTCTAATTTATTTACGGACACGAAAATTAAACTGTGCAGAAAGTTTTCAGGCCTCTAGCTAGTTTGACTGAATTGTTATCGTTTTGTATTCTTACTGTTTGACACGCTGGGCAATCCCATTCGTTGGTTTCGTACAGCGTGTCACTCACAGTATCAGAGTTCTGTTACGAAGAAATATCCTCTTTCTGTTCTTAACTGAATGAAATATTAATACGAACTGCAGAATTAATCTACGTACTTTGAAAGTGTGAAACAGTAATTAATCGCTCGTCTAATTTGACTTCATATCGTTTGCTACTTTTAAGATTTCTTACTAGGAAAATTCCATCGATGGTTCATTTTGAATTTTTAATTGATGTTGATTGAAAATTTTAATTGCTAATTTTTCCGGGAAGCAGTAGCGGTAGAAAATTTTCGAAAAAACGTTAAATTTGACGTTTTATTCTTTTTTCGTATGTGAATAAATGTGTTTCTCTAAAAGGCACAAAAGTTGGAGATTTGCGTGCGTACACTTTCGAGAACATTTGACTAAAGGCATTCGACTGGAGCTTAATATGCCACTCGCGCGTTTTTCTTTTTCACGCACGTTCGAAACGATGCTCGAGAAGAATTGGAAAAGAAGCAGCAGACAACGAAAACAGTTGAGATGTCAAGAGGAATAAAGCAGCGGGATTCAACGAGCAGTAAATGAATAACGTGATGAGATCTGCTCTGTGACAGTTGGTAGAGAAGTTGTGGAAAGAGGAGCAGGAACCTACACGAACGTAGAGGACGCTTCGGGAGCACGTAAATCCATTTCCGAACAAAAATGGAAGTTGGATTTTGAACAAGTTCGTATATCATTGAATTTTGTTTCTCGCTCCGAAAATCATTTTATAACTCTCGATGTTTCTCACGGAAATGCACGATCTGCATTATATTCGTTGGTCGAAAAACGTGTGTAAAAATTCGAACCCTAGTTTTCCTTTTTTTCCAACAGAAAATAATTTTTTATTGTCCATTTAATTTGCACAGTGAGAAAAAAATGGAAAAACGAAAATAGAAAGAGTCTGCCACGTCCTGCTTAATTGTGCTCACTTAAATGGACATCGCAATGAGTCTAATCTGAAGGATAAACATTCAGTGCAAAAAGATAAATGGAATGAAAGTAATAAAAAATGTAAAGCTTGTCCGAGGAGAAAACAGGCGGCTGTCATCCTAACAAAAGTGGTAGCGAGTAAGAAAAGGATGATATTTTTGCTGGACCTTTGGGGAATCCACATTCGTCTCCTGAACTTTGCCCTCTGCACGGACTCCATCCTCTTCATCTCTTTTTGTCAGAAGCAGCAACGTTTGTCTATACAACTGCGTTCACTACGTTGGCGAGGTATACAATGCTGCGATTCGGAGAGCACAGAAAAATAGAGAAATAAATTTCATCTACTGAATGATGAAAAAACATCGTCCTTTCTCTCTTTCTTGCTTCTGCGCTCATCTACCAATGCCTCGCCACAAATAATATGTGCTTGGTCAGTAAAACTCAAGCTTTTTAACCGCGCGTCCTTCGATAAACCCTCTATCGTCCTTACACACAAATAAATATGTCCGTTCACCGCGAAACCTTCTAAGTGGCGGTATTCAACGATATGGAAGGATGCACTCCATCCTCTTGCACATTTTACCTTTTTTTTTAATGATTTTTCCTGTAAATTGGATTCAGTCAAAATTGTAAGAAGCACGAGACGTTTCCTACTAACAAATGGTGATATCGTTAAGGACGTTGAATGGCGAAGTTCAAATCCAAATTTGTGTTTTCAGTTTTTCTTACATACAAAATGGTTTGCGAGCCTAAGTTCATTATTAAAAATTGTTACAAAATTACTAAAGAACAACAAACTCTAAATCCAGGATTGCCAGAGATAATCTGCATTTGTTATAAAATAAACAACATTTCTGAAAAACCGAATAATGCTTCTTGGATGTTACTTAAAAGTGTATGCAACATTTTGAGAGCAGACTTCACCATTTTATAGAAATGGAAATGTTTAATGTTGGAAATTGCAATTTTCAACCCACATTTTATGAGAAACTAGTGAATCTAGTGATTTTTATAAATAAATATCGCGACTTCTACATGGTGAAATCTTTGAAAATTGCGCGAGCTATTAGACATCACTCTTTTCTTCGTGTGGTGCAAGTTTGAAGGAATTCTGTCGACAGGGAATTTGGCATACAACGTTCTTAACAGTTGGAAATGAGTTTTTCGTAACAAAATTTAAGAAAATCTTGATTACAACAATTCAACCCTTTGCCAATTTGCAAAAATGCATGCAAAGACATTCTACTATGGTTTTTTTTTCGAGGTCAAAGTGAACAGTCGTCTATGAGTTTAGCAGAAACAACTTTTCGCAAGAGGCTGCTGTAATTTTTTTAAATGCAATTTTGCTCTCCCAGTGAACAGGTTCTTGGTGAAATAAATAAAAAGTTGTCTCAATGGCAGTCCAACACGTTGGCGCGCCTTAAAAAAACGGGAAGATGAAATTTGTCTTTGTTTTATTTTTTTTCAACTTTTGGTTGCTTTTTCGTCGGTTGTAATTATTTTCGTAATTAATGGCAATGAATAATTATTTAACGCATAATGCTCCGAGGAAAAAGATAAAGATTCTGAAATCCTCTTTACCCCCGAATCACTGTATCTTTTTATTCCTGTAGTAAATTGTTTGCCGGGTTAATTTACGAGGACACTAAAGCCGAATGTACGGACGGATGAGCCACGTTACGGCCGGGATAAAATTTTCTGCGCGGGATGTATCCACTAACTACTACACGGAGTGACACCAAAATGGTTTATATCGTCTATGTGTATACATAAATTATTTATTTACATAGAGGAGCGATTTAAACGTTCCCCAGGTGTCTTTTGGTAGGACGTACGGTCGGACGAAAACTGGAGCTGTGCTACTGCCACCCCGCCTCCGCCTCGCAACTCGCCACTTTACGGGTGTGCTGGGCTCGCGTAAAATAACGTTTCGCGCGAAAATTCGTTTATCATCGATACGTCCGAGACTTTTTTCCTATAATCAAACTTGCTCGTTTTTCAAATTCAACAATGCAACATCGTTATGGAAAATTGACTATCGGATGCGAAATTCCAATATAAATAACGAGTGTGCGTGAATAATAACAAAACGATTCGTACTGCTGTTCGAAACGAGCAACGAAAATAACTTTTTTCATTAATCGCTTATTTTATACATTTTTACGAAATTTTTGATTAAAACATGAAATAAAATTGCGACTCGGAATTGCAGTTTGATTTTTGATGATCGATCGATCGTTCCAAAAATGATATCAATTAATATCGAGAGCGACATTGAACGAAAGATTTTGTATATTAACGGACACGCCTATTTCCGATAATTTCGCGAATCGAAGATTTATATTTGTTTGTTGATAATCGCAACAACAAAAAAAGTGGCAAATAATTGGACGTTTTGAATACGGGGAATAAAAAGTTTGACGCACCTGCCGTTCCGTTCCGGATACTTTTGAGATGCACGCACGTTGAGAAAAAGTTGGTCTTGCTGGTTGGCGAGTTGACGAGGAGCTCGTAGTACCTATATCAGTCGGTAGTCGCGTGTCTTTTAACCTTAAATCCCAGTAGCAACGTTATCGCATTTTCCGGAGGTTGATTTGCTCGTACCTCGAGGAATTTCTCGGTGCATCGTGCACATGCGTCCCCAAATCGAGCACACAGAAATACACACGGGAACCGGAGCACAGAAACACAAGAGGAACACAGCGAGCAGAGGCACGACGAGCGCGATGCGAGTGTGCAACGTTTGCGATTCTGCCGCGTTAATTAATCGAGGATCGATCGAAGATTAGGCAAATAATTAAATCAATTAATACATAGGGAGGAGATAAAAAAAAAACAAGTTAAATCGTGTCAGCGTGTCAGCCTTTTGTCCAACATGTATATATTTAAATATACAAATACACATGTATTTATATGGATATATACATGGAAACAAGCACTTTTGCCTAAGCGTACAGCTGGTAGTGCTGCAGCACG
This sequence comes from Hyposoter didymator, assembly GCA_037952995.1. Classification (NCBI taxonomy): domain Eukaryota; kingdom Metazoa; phylum Arthropoda; class Insecta; order Hymenoptera; family Ichneumonidae; genus Hyposoter; species Hyposoter didymator. The sequence continues at coordinate 12,067,005 of JBAJMU010000003.1, read as the reverse complement.
AATTTAATCCCCTGACGAGAGCGAACCAACCCCCTTTCCCTCTCTCCTCCCCGGCTTTGAATTCAGCACAGCTGTAGAATGTTAACGGGTCGAACAGCCCGATAATATTTTTAACGTCAAATTCGCCACAATTCGGAGCACACAGCACTTTTCAAGTATTTCGTAGCGCTCTTACTCTCGCTGCCAGTAATCGCTCGACGTTCGCCAACATCTCATTCTTGTCATTACAATTTTCCCTCGCGTCTGACCAATACCGACTCGCACTACTGGCCTGCGTGTGATTTTTCGCCTTTCGATCTATCGAGCCCTCCCCGCTTTCTCGCTAGCCCCTCACACTCTTTTTATTAATCTTGGTTGATATTTCACGAAATTAGAGTCAGTCATGCGAAGAAAAACACTACGAGGATGGAAACGAGTTTGAGGCCCTGACATGCGGATCGTCCGAGAGCGCGTTGAAACAACGGTGCACAATCAGCCGCGAGAAGAATGCACGAAGGAAAAAAACGTCGAGCGACGATCCGTGATGATGCGGGTCGCGAAACAGGTGACGATCGTTGCCTTTTTCTTTCTTTTCTTTTCCTCTTTCTCACTCGTCGCGTTCGATCCTTTGTTGTGTTTTTTCTTCGAGGCTTTCACGTACTGGAGAGCCTCTCGCGATCTCGTGCTCCTCTCGTAATCCGCTCTCTCTGTCTGATAGGCCAAAACCACGCTCTCGCCTTGTTCCCTCAACGGTGCTCTCGACGCAACCACCGCCCTCGCCCTCGCCCGACAACGATGACGCCGTTTTCATCGGGAAACAGTCACGGGTGGGGAAGGAACGGGGTATGCAGGGCACGAAGGGGACTAAACCTCGCTACCGCGCCGCCGCCGTACAGTCACGTGCCAACTTTTACCACGCAAACTCCGTCTTTATCCCCCCACGGCACGGTCCATTCTCCCCCGTTTGCCAAAACCTCCTTACACTCCCCTCGCACCCCCTAAGAAACCCTCCGGAGAAACCTCCTCTCCCGCCTTTTCCCTCTCAATCCCTTTCTTCCTTTCTCTCCCACTCCCTCGTTCTATTTACCTTCCTTCTTCTTTCGCCTTTTCACTCTTTTTCTCATCAAAAGCTCCAAAATAATTGTTATCAATTTGAAAAGAATGAATTCATTTTTAATTGAAAAAAAAAAACATTTCCGAGTTGAAACAAAATTCTAGTGAAATCGTGTCGCCGAAAAACACGATAAAAAAAAAAAACAAATTTTCACGTTTCTACATTTAAAAAAATTGAAAACTAGTCTATACATGATGAATTCGTATAATAACTAATTAAAGATTTTTCCTAAATACAAATCCGGTTCAGAGGTCCGAAACGAGCGTTTTCCGCAAACGTTTTTTTTTTTCTTTTCAGTAAACAAATTTATTAAACATTTCAAAATTGCGCAAACGTGAAAAACAAGTTTCAAGAACCTCGAAACGCATTCCGAGTCAACTGTGAAAATTGAGTGAAAACTCGAATTTCCAAGGATCATTATTGCAGGAAAAAGTGACAAAGTTACGAAATCGTCGCTCGTTAGTTCATCAACTTCAAAGACTGTCTGAATTGGAAATCCTTTCGGTTTTCCGTTTGTGGGTAAAGATAACAGGCTCCAAAGCTTTCGCCAATTCGAACCTTCAACGAGGTAAGACGTTTATACACTTGAGAGATTTTTTTTTTTACAAAAGCGAAAAAAGATTTTTTTTTTTCGTTCTCTTAAAAATAAAGAAAGCGGAAAATCTTATCCGTTTGATCGTCTGAACTGAAGGCACTGTCGCATTATCAAAAAATATTCCCGACCACTAGACTTTTGTTCGGAGGAAAGAAAATTATTACAAATCATTCTTTTCGACACGAGGGTTCGAAAAACTCGGAATAAACCATCAGCTTTTCGATGGACCCGAGAAAACGAAGGGGAAGAATTTGGATCTATGCACATAGCAACCCACATACTGTTGCGTTTACATACTACGTAATAGACATATATATACACACTATGTGTGTGTGTATATATATATATGAACGATGCAGATTCAATTAAACTCTCCACGCAACTAACTTTTCCAATCAAAGTGCTACACTTCATCCCTGGCTATTTCTTTGACTCCCTTTTTTCGCTTCCATTCCGTTCTGTTCCATTTCTTACAGAGAAGCTTTTTCTTTTATTCCCGCGGTGAGGCCAAGTGCCAGCGATCCTGACGAACTCGTTGTAACCGCCAGAAACTTTGAGCTGACAAGTTCCAACATATATACAAAAATATTGGCCATTCGAGACGGAGAAAGTTGCTCCTATTTTTTTATTCAATTTCACTGCGGGGAGTAAAAAAAATGTTGGAACATTGACATGATTTTCGGGGATTCCGCTGAATCGATTAATTAAACTTTCATTTTTTGTATTAATCATTATTATCATCTGGAGGAGAGAAAAAAAAGGAAGACGAATTTCGCTGATTGATAAAACGAGGCGAAAGAAGGGCCAATTTTTAATTATTTTCTTAACGGTGTCCAACGAGAATGGGAATTGGAAAAAAGAGGGTCCTCTAACGAAATTGAGTGGCTGGGCGTGAATTGCTCCATATATACACTATACGTCGCCACAATGAATTTGATAGCTAGGCTTTCATCCATTTTCTTTCTCGTTCTCTTTCTCTTTCGGCTTTATTTTTTCGCGCTCTTCTTCTTATTCTCCGAATGGTTCGTGTCGACCACCGCCCGCGCACTGATACTCATCCGCTGCTCGGCGGTCGGGGCTGAACTTTTCTGCCACTTTTACCTCTTCCATCGCGTCCTCTCTCTTTCTCCTTGTTTCTGATCTCTGAGCTTCGAAAACGAATAAGAGCCTCGGGCGAAAGCGCTCCGGAAGCGAAGCCTCGTTCTGTACATATAGATATACGCAGCATGTGCATTTATCAGTAAAGTCTTCGCATCCGAACGACCAGCCAAGGAGCACGAACTCTTAAGATTTATGGACCAACCTCGATGGGTCTTTCTTTTATTAAATTATTTTTTCAACTCTCAAGTTATTCAAACTTGCATCCCATCGAGCTTGTACTCCCGAGGTTTAATATTTCTTTTATACTCGGCTCCCCCATCATAATTAAACCAAATGAAATAAATTTTCATCGAGGAGTTAATCATAGAAATAAAAACCGCAGTAACTGAGCATCTTCCTGCAACTTTCGGGGCAGATGGCACGCACTGGGTCTGTGGACCATATTCCATGACCATGGAAAGTCAGTGCACTGAAGAATTAATCGAAGAAAAGAAATCGTAAAAACTTGGAACGTTCTTAGAGGACCCGAGTACAATTTTCTCAAAGTGTGAAAAAATAAGTACAGACTTGTGCACGATATCTTTATAAATTAGCGAAAATTAAAGCGGTGAAACGATTTTTCGAAAAAATAAAATTTTCATAAAATTCGAATAATCCATCAAATCTAAACCGTTCAATCGATATTTCCCCAATTCAATACCAACCTTCCCATTATGATACTCGATTCATGAAACAAACAAAAAAATTAATAAGGAACCTTGAAATTTTCAAAATGAAATTTCTTGAAAATTTCAAAATCCCGTAGAATTCGTATTTTCCTAGCAATTCCAACAAAATTATCAGAGAACGAAGAGCTGGTGTGGATTCACATCTGTGCTAAACGGGAATCTTGTTACGCAAACCGTTCTCGAGTTACAAACGTTTGAATTTTGCAGTGCCAGACATACACACAGACACACGCATCCGGACAGTTTTTCTAGATTTTTATGATTTTTTGGGACATTCGGAGCAATTGACATTGAAAACTGGAAAAAAAAAATTTCATCGTCACATGTATAGCTTCCTGTACGAGGAAGCAAAAAGAATAGGAAAGGTGTGTGTGTGGGTTCGAATTGGTCAGTCGTAGAAGTCGATTAGATGTTTTAGTCGGAGGGCGTACTCCGGTCGACCATTCCGGAGAACACGAAGGCAAAAACATGGCAACACAAAAGGTCAGAAGGTAGAAGATTGTGGAAGGATATTCCATAGCACGTCTGGTTTCTAAGGTAACCCGTACGTCAATGGATCAAACTGTTTCACAGTTGGCCACATCCTGTAATGCTCGACGAGCACGCGGACTCGTTCTCCTCCCGGTGCAAAGCGTGAAAACTTTATTTTACATTTCTCTCCCTCTCGTTTCTCTCGTTGTCTCTCTTTTCCTTTCTTGTCCCTTTTGTTTTACTCTCATTTTTTGTCGACAAACGCGGTGTTTACTCGAAGCGGGTTTGCGCGGTGTTTACTCGCTGACTCGATTACCTCGTTTTTCGTTTCGTGCACTTTTCCACCTTTCATATCCGCGCGTGGCTCTTTTTCAATTCCTCGTATATTTTCCTGCGTCCAAATTCAAATTGCGGAAACAAAGTTCGCCATGGAAAACGTCGAGTTGATTTTTAATTCACCGGACAAGCGAGATAATGAGCCGGAGAAATTTCACGATCCCGAGAGTCCAGCCACAGAGACCGGTGCATCGGATGCACAAAACCAATCCCTATTCTTTCATCAGACTCAAAGGGAAATCGTGGCTTCGGTCCTCAAAAAATTCACCGACGTTCTCGCGATTTATCGATCGACTCTGGATAATCGAATTTCTACTATTACATCCAATGACCTTGACACCCATCTCAATCACTTTGAGACGATGATCAAGTTGCGAGACGACAGGTTAGTGCACTTTTTTTTTACAGCAGGATAAATATTTATTTTTCTAACCACAGTAATCAATGAGCCCCGGAAAATAATGTTTCTGTCAATTTTTTGTTCAGTTTGAAAAACCACACTGAAAATGACATTTTGTTAAAAATCGTCGATATTTTGTTGAATGCGATAAATTAAATATTTTTGGATAATTTCAAAATTTTCGTTACTTTGGCAGTATATTTCGTTTTTAACGAAATTGTCAGCGAAATTAACGAGTGGAACGACAAAAATGTGCTGCCGAAGAGACTTTCTAAAATATTTCTTGCTGCAATGACACAATGTTTGGAATTATTCAAAAAAATGTTCAACGTATCGAACGAAATGTCGATCTTTTTCGACAAAATTTTGTTTTCAGTCCATGAGGATTTTCGTACCGATTTTGGGTTAGGATGCTAAAAAAAAAAATCGTTTTAAAGCCCTGACCAAATATTGGATAAAAATCTTGAGATCTGCTCAAGAAAAAACGGAATTCCGTTGCATTCCAACGATGCAAACTACACCATCGTAAATATCGAACATTTTTGAAAATCCATTAAGAACGTATCGAGAATCTTGTCATTGAAAGTGATTGTGCGAATAATTGAAAAACTCGTCGAGTTTTATAAAATCTTTCCCTCAAATCGATCAACGTCAATTTCCGTCAAACGTGATTACGCGGATATTTATTAAGACAATTATTGCAGCATTTACGTCAGCAACATTCTGGACGATTTAATAGAAGAGATCGAGTCAAAAGGTCGATACGATGTATTGATTCGAGAAATTCGAGATAATGAAAAAGAGCACGATGAAGAAATGTCCATAGTTGCAAATTACAAGGAAACAATGAAAAACCTCGATGTACTTGGGAAACTCTTTGAAAGCGAAACTAAAGCGAATGCTCTCGAGAAAGAACAATTAAGAACAAAACTCATTTGCCTCAAGGTAATTGTTGCTCATGAATCCAATTATGTAATCAATGTACCAACTTTAGCTTCCGGTGAAAAATTTCTTCCTAATTATGGTGAATAATTTCATGACGTTGTTAAGAACGAAATGAAAAAAGTGCAGCATACGGTCAACGTAGAATTGAAATATGTGAAATCTGAAGAAGAGGCTAAATGCGAGTCTCACGCTCTTCGCTGCAGCCTCGATTTTCAGGCCCTCGCAGATAAGCAGAAGAATATTTCTTGCAAAGAAATTAACGAGATTCGGGTCGCCAGCGATATCGCTAAATTTCTCGAGAAAAACATCGTCGTAAGTTGGCTCAATTATCAACATTTTAATGCGAAACCGCTTTTCACCTTTTGTCTCAAAAAATGTGAAAATTAATTTGCAGGAAAACGAGCGAGCCGCCTCTGAATGGCGTGAACGTTATGAGCGGGAAACTTCAATGTACGCCAGTGAAATTCAACGTTTAACCGAAGAAATAGAAAGTAAAGAAAAAACATTTCAAACGCTGCAGTGCCAGGTAAATCATTCAACGACTTTGCTCTTCACGCACAAGTCTTTCCGTCGACACGATCTTCAAACTTAAAAAAAAAAAAAGAAACAACATCAGTCCAAATTTTCGGGTCTAAATCGAAAAATATCGATCCTAGATAAAAATTGATAAGGACTAAAATTGTAGGAAATTGAATTTTAAACAACTTTGGTTATGACTACTTTTCTCGTAAAACTGAAAATAAACGATTTATTCATCAAAAACGAAAATTCCCCCTCACAATCAAAAAAGCGGATGACGCATGAGCATGCCAATTCCGAAAACCAAAATGTAGAGTGCCAGTGACCCCCGCCAATCATTCCCGAAAGAAATTTGCTACATATCATTTTTTCGATGTCAATCCCTTTTTTTAAATCCAATTCGACTGGAGCAGCATCTCGAGTACGAGATTTAAAATCCTTTCGAAATTCAGCAAGTTGTTGATTCATAATATAGTGTCGTGAGCTCAGTGATTTAACAAAATTCTGTAGAAAAAGGCTTTAGCGAAACTACTTGCTTAATTTATAGAGACGACCCGTGCTCGTGCGTTATCCTTCCGTGAATGGATGCTGTGTGCACTGCTCCGAGACTTTTCTGTTTTACGTGCAAATTACGTGTGACTATACATCGCATCGTTTACCATCCTTGCAGCTTGATATTGTCGGGCTAGAGAGACCAAAAAAAAGCTGGAGACACATTGATGAACTGGAAGTCTAAAGTAAAAAGCTTGTGGGCAATGGGAATAAGGGAGAAGAGAATAATTTATTAATTATTTTCGGCAGGAATTGTCCACTGATTTCGATTGGATGTCAGATTCGCACTTGCCCGCAAAGAATATCCTAACGCTGCTTGATGATCCCAAGTCCCTATGCACGTGTGTGTGTATACAGAGTGTTCGAAAAATGAAGATTCAGATGAATTTCGATGGAATTATACGAGGTCAGAAAAAAATTCGACAAAAACGTTTTGCTCAACGTATTCGTCTTTTTAAAACGTGAAAATTGATCGAATCTCCATTTTGGGGGCATGAAAGTTTATTAGAAATTCTCAAATTCAAAAATGCCCAAGAACTTGACGAGTTCGAGTTTCGTCCCTCAAATAGGTCCGGGAAGGAGCCAAATTTTAGTTGTTGGAAAAAATAGAATTTTTATTAACAATCATTGATACCAAATGCAGTTTTTTCATGCATCAGACTCCTGTTGATAAAAAACACGTGTGGAATGCCGAAAAGATAAAGTTGCCAGTGTTTTTCGAGCCGAAGTTTTCAAGTGGAGATTTGGAGAGAAAATTGGAGACGCGTCGAGGCGATTGTCAGGTTTTGGACACTGTGTATATTTACGTATAAAATGTCGACGTATAATTCAGCAGTGCTCTCCTTTGCGTACTCCTCGTACGACTGCATGGCTGGTCGCGGGGACGGAAGCGGCACTCGGGCATTCTAATCGGCGTCCAACGAGCGCTCTCTCGGGCTCATGCAAGATTCATCCAGTGAAGAAAAAAAAGAGCAAAAAAAAAATGAAAATTTGAGCCGCCCTCTCAGCGGAACTTCTCTCTGGCATGACTCATCCCCGCGCCTAAACTAGCTATGCCATTTGACCCCCTGCCCCCCCCCCC
>JBAJMU010000003.1:11967793-12059174 GCA_037952995.1 Hyposoter didymator | reverse complement strand
CCCGCGTAATTAATTCGTCGGACCTCTGGGACATAGAACTGCGAGCTCGCTTAGGAATACTTCAGAACGCGCGCAGTTGGTGTATGCACCAGACATCTCGCAATTAGTTTCCGTCAGTCATTCTCAAATGCCTCCTGCTCTCGTTGCAGCAGCAGTTTCTTTCTCTCGCTGCGTCCTCTCTCCCCCATTTCTTTCCTTTTTCCTTCTGCTTTCCACCATCTTCCTCCGCGGCTCTGCTTTTTCCGCGATCCCGTAATCTTCCACCCCAAACCATGCAACACTGTGATTCCTTTTTGTTCCCCATACTTTTTCATGAAACAACGGGAATTAATGGAAAATTGCGAGTCCCCTTGTTATCCTGGCAACCGTTTAAATCTCTACAGCTCATTTCATACCCTTCGCGAAACCGCGCAGTGGAAACGAAATTTAGTTAAAAATCGTCGATATTTTCTCGAAACACGGTAAACTAAATATTTTTTGATAATTTCAAAATTCACGTTATTTTGGCAGTATATTTGCTTTCTAACGAAATTGTCAGCGAAATTAACGAGTGGGACGACACAAATTTCCTTCCGAAGAGACTTTCTAAAATATTCTTTGCTGCAATGACACAATTTTTGGGATTTTTCAAAAAAACGTTCAGTCTAACGTATCGAACAAAATATCGATATTTTCCAACAAAATTTTGGTTTAGTGTCCTGCTTGCATTTCGATCCTCCGTGTTCTCAATGTTCTCGCCGCGATAATTGAGCAATCGTAGGGCGCTAAGGTTTCCGGCTCCCAATGAACAGACGCGGAGCAAATGAATCTGAACTTTGACCATTTTCATGATATAATAAGAAAAGTTTTCTAAAAAAAAATGAAAAAAAATTCGCGAAATAATAAAAAAAAAAAAATGTCAATAAAAAAAAAAAAGATTTTGCGATGTATCTCCGCAAGAAATGACGGGGAATTTCTGATGAAATGAAATAATTGCAGTATCGCGAGAGGCAAGAATTCATAGACACGTACATGGCGGAAAAGGAAACTGCGAGGGAGTTAAAAAAGCGTGAGGCGCATCGTCGTGATTGCGCAATCAAGATCGAGGCGTGGTGGCGCGGGGTAATGGTGAGACGGAAGTTGGGTCCGTATCGTCCGGACGAGAGGAAGAAAAAACGAGCCGTTAAATCGAAGAAATAATCTCCACTTGCCTCCGGTGGAATTTTCTTGCGACCCCTGAATCTCTCAGCTGCGGCTTAATGCTCCAAAGATATATACAACATCCGACACTACGTACAACAGCAGCGTGTACGGGGAGAGTCCGCTCCTTCCGTCCCCGACGTTCCATGCGCCCGAAAGTAAAGAAACGTCCAAAAGCTATCAGATTAGTTTGTTTCCCAGTTCCCTCGTTCCCCTTTTTTCAGCTCTTCTTTACATTTTTCTTGTTTTTTTTTTTTGCCTCACCCATGACAAACGAGCTCACCGCGACGAGCGAAACAGGAAGTGAAATACAAAAGGTACGAAAAAATTCTCGTCGAGCTTTTGTTCACAAAGTAGTTCACTAGATTCTCCGTTTTTCAGTTGCAACACTGCAAGTGAAATTTTTTAAAGAATCGTCGATATTTTGTTGGAAACGGTGAACTAAATATTTTTGGATTATGTCAAAATTTCCTTTATTTTGGCAGGATATTTGCTTTCCAACGATATCGACGAAAATTAGCCTCCGAAGAGACTTTCTAAAATATTTCTTGCCGCGATTACGAATTTTTTAGGATTATTCGAAAAAACACGTTTAGTCGAACTTGTCCAACGAAATTTCCATCTTTTCCAACAAAATTTTGGCTTCGGTTAACGACGTACTCGTTTCTTTGGAAAAAATGCTTTCCAACTTAGTTTCTGAAGAAAATCTTCGAACTAACGTAAACGACGATCAACAAACGGTGTCAGAAAAAATTTTGGGGTCGAAATGACCCACTGTGCACTCGAAGGGTCAATTTTGGAATAATGGAAAGGTTGGTGGTTTTTTTTCTTTATTAGACTCTCGAATATATTTTCTGCTGTAAAGAAACAATTTATAAAAATCGTTTTAATATTAAAATCGATGAGACGAACCCGCTGCTCGCTCAAAACGCTTGGGCATTAATAAAAAAGCAACACTTGGGTTCAAACGTAAAAACGTAACGATGTTTAATCAACTAGTGACAGCAAGAGTTATTTTGGGAGTTTTGCTGCATGAATGAAGCGATAGTAAGTTTTGAAGTGACTTGTAAGAACGTACACGGTTTTCCTCTCCCAGATCGCGTTGGTCGTATCGACTCGACGGAGTTTTATGTCCGTCCCGCGTGTATACTTTCGTCTTTCGTAGCTGTGGCTAAAAATTCAAGCCCCTGGCGCCCGATCCGCACATTCTCGTTGCCGCTGCTGCTCACCGGGAGGAAAATCGTTTCCTTTAATCGGAGAACCTCGCTAGAGGCTCTGCACGAGGGTAAAAAAGCAAACAAACAAACAAGAAAGCACACGCTATGAAGTGTGGGTGAGAAAAACGGAGAATCTTCCCGGAGATGAAACTTGACCAAAACTGTATTACTCTTGAGATTAGAAAGCTGTTAAAAAAAATGGCCAAGAGATTTGGAGCGAGAACGAATAAATTAAATTATCAAGCTGAACCTCGAAGCACGGAAAATGAGAAATTGCGCTCAATCCGTTCGAGCGAAACATCGGAATTCCAACGAATTTTTGTTGTTCACGAAATCATCGATTATTCCATGTTTTTCTTTGTTCGAAGCTCGTGGGTCAAAAAGTTTTCATATATATTCAGGACAAACATATATTTTGCTGTGCTATCGCAACAAATACTGAAATATTTCTCCCTCTCGCCGCGTCTTTCCTCCGCAGCATTTAACCGCAAAACTTGCTCACTTCCGTTCGTAAGAAATTCACGAGGCCTCGGCGTGCGAAACCAACCACCCCCGCTTCTCGTTTTCCGTCTCTGCTGGGAGGCATCAAGCTTTACTTACTACTTCCAAAGTAGTGTGTGGCTTATGAGAGGCTTGGAAATACACAGGTTCGTAGCAATCTTGAGGGTAACAACATATATTTGTACATGCACGAGCAACAACCCAGTCGAGGGAGAGAACACTAATACGTTGATCGTGCACGCGGCCATACAGGCCAGCCACCTCCTTAGATTACGATATAAGGAATGGTTAACGGTTAACGCGACGTGGGACGTGGCAGCCAGGCCACACATAGTCAACGATAGTCCAACGAAAAGCTATTCCCCCTCACAAATACACTTCTGACCTACCTTTTCCACACAAACAAATATGCCAACCATTTATTTACCAAAATACGTTGGAGAATTTGTCAAATTATGAATTTTTAAAACTGCAACGAGACTTTTCGTTTTCCTCTGTTTTTCAGCCACTCGAACTTTTCGACAAAAAGTTAATCCTTACGACAACGAAAACACACATTCGCCAACCATTTATTTACGTTTTACGTTTTCAATCGAACAATTTGTCAAATTATGAATTTTTAAAACTGCAGCGAGAGTTTTGCTTTTTTTCTGTTTTTCAGCCACTCGAACCTTTCGACAAAAAGATATTCCTTACAAAAACGAAAAAAACACCTTCGAATACATCGACAACTTATTCTTATTACGGAATGACTATCCCAAAACGACTTTATTTATGATCCTTTTAAAATTTTGTGTAACTAATCGTTCTTGGCACCAAAACTAACAGTTTTCTCTTATGAAGAAAAATTAAAGGAACGCGATGTCAATTTACACGCGTTTAGATCGGAAAAATGAAAAATTGGAAATCAAATGTCTGAGGTTCCGAACGTCGGGAAATTTTTCTCAAAGAGAAAACTGTTAGTTTTGTCGCCAAAAACGTAATGAAAGACACACTACTCTGGTTTTCCATGTTTCGTCAGTTTATTTATTTATCAACACGGAATCACAATGAGAATTACGTGTACACTTGATATTTAAGATTTGAAAATCCACTGATTTGTTTTTACTCGGGTCGTTTTTATCTCGCGAATGCCTGAACGTGTAAAATGCCGCGAGTTATGAGATCGTGCACGGTCAGCTGATTTCCACCATTTTTTATGCGGATATTTGCATACGCCGGTTCAATTTCTCGTGTGAAAGACTTTCGAGGTTTCATCCTACTGCACATTATTTTTCTATTACAACGGACTCCCTCCTCTCCTACAAGCGCGCGCATTATTTATTTTACCAAAACATTGCTGCTTGATCGTTTTTCTTTTCGTTTTTTCGTGGCCGACATGGGAGGGAGACGCAGTTGCCATTTCACCAATGGGAAGCTCGCTCAAGCGCCGGCAGTGAACAATGAACAATTCTCCGATAGGCTACGAGGCGCTGCAAGCAGCAACCGGCAATCCTGAATCAAAACATCGAAACATAAACACGTGTTATCTGTACGAACGATCTCAACGATCCGAAGTCGCACGATCGTCCTCGAAGTCTGAACGCAAACGCGGCAACGTCACGAGTAGAGGGCTCGTGTAGCTCTTGCAGAAACAAAGGAGACTATTCTTTCATTGTCGCGTCGGAAATCGTACGTGGAATAGATTCTTCAGTACTCGCGTATTAGTGGCTCGGGTAAGTTTTCATTCAGACATCATGCAGTTTTTTTATGACAAAGAAATTTGACAAAAAAACGAATAACAATTCGTCATTTTCGTGTTTCTTGTGTTTCGAACCTTCGTAAATTGGAAAATATCGTTTTGCTGGTAATCCCGTTCATCAATTCACCGGGTTTTTTGTCTTTACTGTGAAAAACCATGCGGTCGCGTGGTTTTATAAAAAATCGAGATTAACTCGAATTTATTGAATTATTCGATCGAACGTGAACCCAAAGTTTTTTCGCGAAGTCCAAAGTGTTTTTTTCGCAACAACAAAAAAAACAAAAATCGCTAAATAACCAGCCGCGTGTCCAATTTTCGATTCAAAACATTTTCGAACGTTCCAAGTGACCCGGTGCACGATCGTTCCTACGGCTCTTGGGTCTGGGAGACCCTGAACGAAAGAAAAAAGGCAAATTCGCCATTTTAATCTTCCCGAATTTTTTCTTTATCGTTTCGCGAACCGTTTTTCAATAAAATTGTGGACGAAAAAAAATGTGATTCGTGCCATATTTCGAAAAAACTCTAACGGTTCAAATTCTTTGTTGGATTTTGATCAGACTCGCTGTCGGACCTCGACATGAGTCTCCGCGACATTTTCGATGGGTCCAAGGACTTTTCTGAAATTAAGATTCCGCTGTCATCCGCAAGAGTTTTTAAACCGAAGGACATGGCAGCCCTGGACGAATACCTCAATGTCTCCATGAGCTCCAACGTCACCGGAGGAACGGCGTATGCTCAAGAGTACATCAAAGAAGAAGAAGAAAAAATGCTGGCGGTAAATAGTTTCCGTCTTTCTCTCGATCGACAAAATTCTCCAGAACGTTCAATTTTTTGTTCAACATTTTTTTTCCATATTTTGCTCAAATTTTTTTCGCACAATGTGAATGAATTTTTGCCTCTCGGCGAGCACGATGCAGAATTTAGACAATTCGACGTTGAAATTAGAAAAATAAACAGTCGCGACATCTAAAAATTTTGGAAAAATGCAGCGCCGCCGTTTTGGTGAAAAATGTATGAAAAAACTTTGTCAATTTAAGTTATTATTCGCTTTCAGGATGAACAGGCTCTTCACGCCGTTCCGGGAACTTCTGGAAAGGATTTTGAAACAATATCCCAAAGCACAGCTCCGCCGCCTCATCACGACTTGGAAAATGAGGATTTGATGAAAATCTACAAAACTTATAATTTTGCTCACAGAGCCAAAGAAAATTTGACTATCAGTTCGATGGAAAGCAAAATTGTTTCCATTGTCGAAACAAACAGCGTTACGGTGATTCAAGGACCAACCGGATGCGGAAAAACTACGCAGGTTCCACAGTTCATCCTGGATTCGTGCGTCAAGAAGAGAGTGCATTGTAACATTATAGGTGAGGCTTGAATCCTTTCACAGCAGATTATTTTTTCAATAATTTCATGATGAATTTTGAGCGCATCGATTTATTGGTAAATATTTATTTTCAAAGTTGCAAAATCCGCTTGTGTTAATCGCATTTTCTATGGAAACGATTGGAGATACGACAAAAGTCTATGAGACCAATATTGTAGCTCGTTGAATTTCCTACAAAAAAGTTCCCCGCGGCATCTCTCCATCTTCAATAGTTTAGCCGTCACAGTTGATTCAAAAGCTCACATATTTCAATTATTAGAAAAAAGTAACGAACGATTTTCACGAATGCTTTCTCGCGTTAGGAATTTGAATCCTCGGAATTTTTATGATTAATAAATTGTGGACTCGTCATGAAGGAACATTCAAGAATGACTTGCGATCTCACAAGAAATAATTTAGACGATCGTTCCTTGCAGTGACTCAACCTCGACGAATAGCAGCGATAAGTATCGCGAAACGCGTTAGCCAGGAAAGAAATTGGCCCGTGGGTACCCTCGTCGGTTATCAAGTCGGAATGGTGAACAATACGTCACACGACACGCGTCTGACTTACTGCACGACCGGGGTTTTGCTTCACAAATTGATAAACACAAAAAACATGCTCGACTTCACACACGTAATAATCGACGAGGTACACGAGCGTGACCAGGACATGGACTTTCTGTTGCTGATCGTGAGGAAATTACAGCGGAGTAATTCGCGATCTGTCAAAGTAATTCTCATGTCAGCAACTTTTAACGTCGAAAAATTTTCCTCGTATTTCTCAATACCGATGAATAACAAGTTCGTGCCTGCTCCGATAATCGACGTTGCCAAACGGAATTTCTTCAATATTCAAGTTCATTATCTCTGCCGAATCACGACCCTGGGTTTGGTAAGTTGTTGCCAAACAACAACAACAAAAAACAAAGTCATCAACCAACTTTTCGACGTTGAGGCTAATTATAAACTTTGATCCAGATCCCCGAGGTTTCCGAAGAGAATCCTCGAGTTACGACAGCGATGATGGATTTCTGTGTTCGCATATTGGCCGTTTTTGACACGATCGATCAAGACAGCGAGCATCGCTTCGCGGTCCTCATTTTTTTGCCAGGCATCTGCGAAATCGAAGAAATGCACGCTCTTTTGACCTCCGAGAAAAATGAGAGTCTCAATTGCGACGTCGTTGTTTTACACTCGTCGATTACCAGCGAGGAACAACAAAAGGTTTTCATTCTCCCGCCCGAAGGTCAACGTCGCGTCATTTTGGCCACCAATATCGCCGAGAGCAGCATCACAGTTCCCGACATCAAATACGGTACTCCAGACACCATTTCATTTCTACTATTTCATTAAAACTAAACAAAAAATACTTTTCCACCAATTTTTTATTTAGCCATTCTCTCGAAATTTCATATAAACCTTCTTGACACCAAAACTAACACTTTTCTCCAATGAAGACAAATTTTCTAACCTTCGGAATTGAAGATATTGAATTTCCAATTTTGTATTTTTCGCATTCGAACGCATGCAAATTGAATCCTCGTTCCGTTAATAAAAGAAAAAAAAACAAAAGAAACGCGATTTCAATTTACTCGCGTTTGGACGGTAAAATTAAAAAATTGGAAATGAAAAATCTCAAATTCCAAAAGTCAGAAAATTTTGCTAACGTTTAGAAGTTGAGATATTGAATTTCCAATTTTTTATTTTTACCATCTAAACGCATGCAAATTGAATTCTCGTTTCGTTAAAAAGTTGCAAGAAAAAGAACAAAAGAAACGCGATTTCAATTAACTTGCGTTTGGACGGTAAAAATAAAAAATTGCAAATTAAAAATCTCAAATTCCAAAAGTCAGACAAATTTTTCTAACGTTTAGAAGTTGAGATATTTAATTTCCAATTTTTCATTTTTCGCATCCAAACGCATGCAAATTGAATTCATGTTTTGTTAAAAAGTTGCAAGAAAAAAAACAAAAGAAACGCGATTTCAATTTACTTGCGTTTGGACGGTAAAAATAAAAAATTACAAATTAAAAATCTCAAATTCCAAAAGTCAGAAAATTTTTCTAACGTTTAGAAGTTGAGATATTTAATTTCCAATTTTTTATTTTTCACATTCGAACGCAGGCAAATTGAATTCTCGTTTCGTCAAAAAGTTGCAATAAAAAAAACAAAAGAAACGCGATTCCAATTTACGTGCGTTTGGACGGTAAAAATAAAAAATTGGAAATGAAAAATCTCAAATTCCAAAAGTCGGAAAAATTTTCTAAAGGAAAAAACTGTCAGTTTTCGTGCCAAAAACGTTGAAACAAAATTTTGGAAAATCCCTAAATAAAGTCGTTCCGTGATAGTAATACGTTAACGATTGGAAACGAATAATAGTTTTCCGGTCGCATGTTTTTCTGAATGGTTGAAAACGAAACGAAAAATCTGGCTATTTTTTTGTGAATCGTTGCAATTTTCAATCCCCAAATAATTGTTGATTTCTGATTGAAATTTGTAATTATTTTTAAACAGTGATCGACTTCTGTTTGACGAAACAACTGGTGACGGACCCGAGTACGAATTTCCAGTGTCTAGAGATCGGCTGGGCGAGTAAGGCGAATTGTGAACAACGAGCTGGTCGTGCGGGGCGTCTGATGGACGGCAGAGTCTACAGACTCGTGCCTGAGAGTTTTTACGATGTAGATATTGAAAAATTGGTTGATTTTGCTTGATCGATATATAAAAATGTACGTATTTGTTAATCGGTGAAATTGTTGAAAAATTTCAGAACGTACTGCGGGAAGAAGGAGAGCCGGAAATGCTTCGATCGCCTTTGGAAAATATGGTGCTTAACGCGAAATTGCTGGACATGGGCGAACCGAAAGCGATTCTTGCGCTGTCGTTGGATCCGCCAGATTTGAGTAATCTCGAGCGGACGATTCTCGTGTTGAAAGAAGCGGGAGCTTTGGTGGACAGAGAGGACGAGCCTGTGCCACTCGATGGAATAATGACGGATCTCGGGCGCGTAATGGCGGCCCTTCCGGTCGACATTCACATAACAAAGCTGATAATGCTCGGACACATGTTCAGTGTGCTTCGACCGGCGATAATAATGGGCGCGAGTATGGCGGTTAAAAATGTCTTTAGCTCACGATTCCAGCAGAAACTTCGGACTTACGCAGCGAAGCTCACGTGGTCGGAAAATTCCTCGAGCGACTGCATTTCCTTTTTGAACGTTTACAACACGTGGATCTACAAAAAAGCTTCGAATCGATTGAGCAGCGACGCAGTTGAGAAACGTTGGGCACAGTCGCACCATTTGCAGATCAGAGTCTTGCGAGAAATCGAGGCATTTGTCCGGGAGATATCGCAGAGGCTCCGCAACCTCGGCATTTCCGAGACGGTCGGCCTCGATCGAGTTTTCTGGAACAAGGACGAATATCCTCTCATTCTAAAAATCGTAATCGCAGGTGCTTTCTATCCGAATTATTACACGAGGTCGGTCGATTTGGATGAACGCGACGGAATCAAGTATCTCGGTGGTTTCGATCCGACGAAAACCGTTTATCTTCAAGGCTGGCCCGTCAACCAACCCGGTCAGCTTTACGCTCGAAAGATACAAGAATACTTCGAGGATTGCGTCGCTTCCAAAGTCGCCAAAATTCTCGTCAGCTTCGACAACTCCTCCAGGGTTTACGTTCAATTTCGACAGAACGAAGAATTGGGAACTGGCGAGGCTAACAGCGAAGCTTACCAAGAACCCGGAGAAATCTCAAGGTCCGTCTACAAAGCCCTCAAGTTGCGAAAAATCGCTGGCCCACTCGAAGTCCCCCTCATGAACGCTGACAAGGCCATCAAACGAGCAGAACAACTCGGTCTTCCCAATTTTCTTCCCCAAGTCTTGCTGCCAAAGGAAGGACCCATCGAAAATATTCCTCGACGCGATAACAAACTCCGGCCCATTCTTCCGGCACTCGACATTTCCTACATACCGTTGCTCATCCAGCGGGTAAGCCTTTTCTTTATATTTTTTCACCAATTTTCGTCGCAAATTCATCGCAAGCTTGACCCTTCGAGTGCACACCTTCTATAAGCGCGTATTGGGTCAATCTGACCCGAGGCATTTTCCAAATCGTCCTCTTCCCATAAAAATGCATTTTTTTTTGTAGACTCGTTTTTTGTAGCAAATTATCCAAATTTTATGATTCAAAATCCATTTTTTTTGCCAAAACGAAAATGTGAAAATATTCGTTGCTATTGAAAGCCAAACAATCGGCGACAGAACATTTTTGGGGTCACAACGACCCAGTATGCACTCGAAGCTTCAAAGAAAAGATGAAACGATTCTTGAACGAACAATTCAATTTTTCTCATTCAGGTGATAACCGCCGCACACTTTTGGTGGGCTCATATTTTCGACGAGCAAACGGTGCACATCCTTTATAAGCGCGTATTGGGTCAATCTGACCCGAGGCATTTTCCAAATCGTCCTCTTCCCATAAAAATGCATTTTTTTTTGTAGACTCGTTTTTTGTAGCAAATTATCCAAATTTTATGATTCAAAATCCATTTTTTTTGCCAAAACGAAAATGTGAAAATATTCGTTGCTATCGAAAGCCAAACAATCGGCGACAGAACATTTTTGGGGTCACAACGACCCAGTATGCACTCGAAACTTCAAAGAAAAGATGAAACGATTCTTGAACGAACAATTCAATTTTTCTCATTCAGGTGATAACCGCCGGACACTTTTGGGCTCATATTTTCGACGAGCAAACGGTGCACATCCTTTATAAGCGCGTATTGGGTCAATCTGACCCGAGGCTTTTTCCAAATCGTCCTCTTCCCATAAAAATGCATTTTTTTTTGTAGACTCGTTTTTTGTAGCCAATTATCCAAATTTTATGATTCAAAATCCATTTTTTTTGCAAAAACGAAAATGTGAAAATATTCGTTGCCATTGAATGCCAAACAATCGGCGACAGAACATTTTTGGGGTCACAACGACCCAGTATGCACTCGAAGCTTCAAAGGAAAGATGAAACGATTCTTGAACGAACAATTCAATTTTTCTCATTCAGGTGATAACCGCCGGACACTTTTGGGCTCGTATTTTCGACGAGCAAACGGTAAAGACGTTCGACATGATTATGTCGATAATAAATTCGAGAGATTCTGAATTATTGGAGGAACTTGAAGTCGCTCCGAACATTGGTTGCCTGGTGTTGGTGCCGCAAAACATCGGTGAGAAGATACGGTATTATCGGGGAATCGTGCGGAACGTGACGATGGAATTGAAAGCGGAATCGTTGGCGGAAGTGCTGATGATCGACGAGGGCACTGTAGACCGTGTGCGAGTTTGCGACTTGCGAAAAATCGACGACAGACACGAGATCGCTTCGATTCCCGGACTCGCTTTCGAGTGCGTACTCGCGGGAATTCGACCTTCAGGAATAAGTCGCGTTCCTGGTCGATGGTCGGAAGTCGCGACAAAAACGTTGACAAAGCTTTTGGCCGGTAAGAAGTCGCTATTCGGCGAGGTTTATTCGGTCGTCGATGGGATCGTGCGAGTGAAATTGATGAGCGTTCAGGACGGACAACAATTGAATTTGAACCAACATTTGATCGAGCTCGGATACGCCGAAGCCAAAGAAGAGGATTATCAATCTCGATGCAATCACGAGCTACGAACAAGCGGAACCATCTTGCCAGATCGTCAGCGACAGTATTACGAGGAGCTCCAATACTCCAATGGATTTCTCACCGACCGTTATCCTCAACTTCCGGGCCCGAAAGATTGCCCGACCAGCGTTAAACTTCGCGGTCCTTACTCTCCTCTCGAGATCCAACTTGCCTCGCTCACCAAAGCTGGCCTCAGCAAAAGAGTCGGAATCGATCAATTGTCCGTTAATTCGGTTCTTCTCGACACCAATCTTGACGACCCTCACGATCGCCTACTCGTCGCTGCTTCCGTTGCTCAAAGTTCCACTGGTCATAATCTCAATGTTCGCAATACTACCTTAATGCCTAATATCCCTGGACTCACGTCTTTACTTTGTCTCATATTTTCCCCCCGAATTGAACTCCGACGAAACAAAACGAGCACGCGCTACATCGGCGCGCTCTGTGGCTTGGGATATCATCCCGTCACCAAATGGAGCCTCTTCCCTGAACACGATCTTTCCATCCATTTCGACGTCAACATCACCATGGATGACCTTCAGGAAGTGAGTCTTTATCAAAAATCTTTCCTATTTCTCCATCACTTTTTCGAACATTCTTTCTCATTCGTTTACTGCGAGCGTCGGAAACGTCCGCTTCAATATTTTATTCAATTTTTTTTTTTGTTTATACACAAAATAATTCAACGATTCCGTCGACGAACGATTAACGAAAAGGAATTTTTAATAGTACTTGAAAAAATGTTACCAACAGAGATTTTTCGTGTTCGTGAGTTTGAAGGATCGCGAGGCTTCCTCCGAAATTTGAATATAACAATTTTAGCACCAAGCTTTTTTTGCTCATTAGACGTTTTATCGAACTTACTGCACTCTAACAACGGCTGCTGTCTCTTTCTCCGTTTCACTGGGAACCAAGAAAATTTGGTTCATAATTCGAACGAGAAAAACTCATTCCATCATTTTTGGATTAAATAAAAAATTCATAATGGACGATCGAAATTATTTGAACAAATCTTCAGTTCCGTAAGGATCGAAAAAAAGGAGAAACTTTTTCGAGACTTTTGCATTACAATTTTCATGGGAATGTGAAATCGATAATTTTTTTTTTTTCATCTTTACAGATCAACAGATTGCGGTACTGGATGAGTTTGGGCATAAGTGTGCATCGAGACAGGAAAGAAACGTCGGAGAACAATGCGGAGACGGTGATTTGTCAGGCACGAATAAGGCGAGCGCTTTTGGCGCTTCTCAACACCCGAAGAGAGAATATTCCTCGGGAGACTGACCCAAACTTTGGCAGATGGTGTCGTTACGACGAGCGTTGTTTCATACCTCCAGGAAACGTTCCCATGGCGAAAGAATACATTTACCGTTTACACGAGGCTCTCGAACTCGACGAAATGGACGACGAACAAGAAAAAATGATTGCTCATCTCGATGAATTGCGACTAATCGCCGACAGGTGAGAATAAACAAATTCGCCAAAAGTATAAAAACATTCTCTTCGAAATTCCTCACTATTTCAAGTCGCTACCATGAAAATAGAAATCCTTGGAATCGATAGAAAAAAAAATCAATAAATTAATTCGTTTAATTAAAAAAAAAAAAAAAAATCAATATTTTTATTTTTCAGACATTACCGCGATAATCCGACCGAGGATGTCCGCTGCCAACTCTGCAACGTTTCCGTGTGGGGAGTGTATCAAGTGCGAATACATCTCTGCACCGAGGAACACAAAGCCAAGGAAAAGAAACTGAGAAACGAGAACTAAATAACATTTGATTATCGATAAGAACGAAAAACTACTGCGTTCAGGGTCGAGAATCTTTGAATTATTTTTTTGATGGAATAATTTATTTTTCTATTTCTCTAAATGGAACTTTTTTGTTTTTTTTTTTACTTTTATATGAAAACGAGCGACGTTTCAGTTTTTACTCGAAAAGTACGATCGTATTGACAATTATTCCTTTTTTTTTCCTTTTGACCGATCTTGTCCTTTGCGATACGAAAAAAAAAGTTTATTTACGATTATATTGAGGATTTTAATCGATGAAAAAATAACTCGTGAGTTCAATTACTTAATTACCAATAAGTTGCTTTATTATTTTCGTACAAGCCTGGTCACACATAAAATTCTCTCCTGACTCTGAATATATGTACAATTTGTAAAATCCCGAATAAAGTTTGTTTTTTTTTCCTACGACACAACGAACGTGTTTATAAATGTGTGGAAAAAATTGTAATTGTGATTAATGATGGACTTAAATTGTAAAGCTTGAAAGATCAAAGTGCGAAAATGATGAGCCAATTAGAATTTGCATCGTAATGACACAAGCTTTCATGACAAAGTTCACGTCTCGCGTTGCAAATATCGTGCACCTGGTTGAGAGTACAATAATCGCCCCGGTGGGACGTTGGCGGGTGAAGCGTTTACGTAAGTTCCCGGCGGCGGGGGTGGGTAAGGCGGTCCTGTAGGCGGAGGCTGCGGCGCTCGAACCGGATACCCCGATGTGATTCCACCGGTCTTTGCACCCTGATAAGAATCAATGAAAATTCATCATTCGTTTTTCCTTGCCGGAAGACAAAAAAAACTGTTTAATTATCTTGAGAAATTATTCAATATTTTTGATATTTTATGACGCATTTTTGTTCATTTTTTTTGTCGTGACGTTTTAATCATTTTGGAGTTTACCGGCCAAGGAAATGCGTGAAACTTAATCAGCCGGTTTTCTTGAAATTTCGCTTTTTAAAACGGTCGATTATTTTCAACGAAAAAATTGCAAATTCCATCATTTTCGTCGCAGAAAATCCTTCATGGCTGACTCAAGTTTTTATACCGATTGAAAAACTTTTTCTATCTTTTCCTCTGACGCTTTTTTACAGAATTAGAACATTCGTTGGCTATCGCAATTGTTTCTTTTTGCATGACTCATTTGGAAGGATGAAAAAAAATTGCTCCGGTTATTTTTTTTACCACTGCAGTGAAGAATCCGTTTGATTGTTTCGCGAAATCAAAACTACGGAATTTTCATCAGCATTAATTTGAGTCTCGACTTTTTGGACTGACTGTTTGTTTTTTGCAGGCGAAATAAAAGGGAAAAATAACCTGGGGCGGTTGCTGTATCGGAATCGCACCACCGTGGACGGTGACGTGACTGCTTGGACGTAAATAAAACTTTTCCTCGGGATAAGCGTTCTTGTGATCGATCGGATGGATGTTATCGTATCTCGAGAACGGAGTTATCGTTCCTGCTTGATGACCGGATATCGTTGCTCTGTTGCCCGAGAGATAAACCGGTTTTCCAGGTTCCGGTTCTCTCGACGGTTGCGGGCTCTGTGTTGTGTAACTATACACATTCTGACTCGGACTCGAATAGAAACTCGACGGTGGATATTGGTTGTTCTCTAAAATGGCAAATAAGTTTTGTTTACTTTTGAATAATCGTTGAAATTGCAACGAATAATCGTTTGATTTTTGTTGCTAATAAATATTAGTTATTTGCGCGTCTAGGGAGAGAAAGTTGGCAACCTCAAGCCGCGAGCAGAATAGTTTGAGGTAGTCTAATTTATCTCCCGCGAAGGGTATATTATTTTTCATCATATTTGCGTAAAAAGTTGAATCTCCCGATCTCGGAAAGTTGAACTTTCGGCGCATGTTCGGTGAAAAATCTTTGTCCTTTATCGTTACTTAGACGAGGAATTTGAGGCTGAAAATCGTGCCGTCATACTCGACCATTCTCTTTTCGCGTTTCATTAAAAACTCGCGGAATTTATATAGCACATTTTTCAGAGACATGCCTCGTGTAAATAATTGAAAAAGCTAAGTTCAGTGTCGAACTCACTGTTCCAGAGGACAGCTCGATTATCGCCAGATCGTCTGGCAGCGTCCTCTGATTCTGGAAAAACATAACCATCTGCCCTCAAATCACCTATTTTCGAAGCATGATTATCTCTCGGTTAGTCGTTTGTTAAAACGCGTTGTTTCAATTATTTTATAATTATTCAAAGAGTCACAATAATTCAGTCATCATTTTTGAGTCTCGAGTCTCCAAAGAAACTCACGAGACTATGGAACTTACTTGGCGGCGGTGGATTGTAACTTGGAATCGAAGGTGGTGGTTTGTAACTGTAATTTGCATGATACGGCGAAGCGACTGGCGGCGGCGACGGCGTATGAGCCCTCTTCATAGGACCCTGTACAAAAATCGATAAAAACAAATCTTTCACGTTTTTTTTGCTCACATTTTCTTCATGTTGTTCATCACCAGTGAATCATTAATTCTTCCAAAAATATACATTAACACTCGGCATCAAGGTATGCGTCGGCGTAGCTGTTGCCACTTTGTAAAGTGGACTCCGAGTCGGTAGCGGAAGAAACAGCTGTGGATGAACGACGCTCATTCCTGTACCTGGATATCCGCCAACCGCTGACAAAACTTCCGAACAAACACTGAAAAATCAACAAAATCAACACGAGCCCTCGTTTTGTCAAAAAAAAAAAAGACCAATTTCATGATTTTCCACTTTGTAAATCTTTAGATATAAGCAAAATACTGGACAATGGTCTCGAGCAATTTTTCATCGTTTCAAAATTCTGCAAAGAAAATTCGAATAATTCTTCCCGTCTTTTCGGTCCTAGAATCTTTTTGTTGTTGTTTTTTTCTTCAAACAAGAATTTCCATGAGAATTCTTTGTGACCGAGCGGCGTTTGTTGGATGAGACAAAAAAATTGGACTTTGTAGCGAGATAGTCGGAGGATCGGGGGAAATTTTCATTCTAAACGTTTCAACTGGGTGGGCGTTTGCTGCGCTTAACTTTGAGAGTCGAAACTCTTCCTAGAGAACAAAAGTCATTATTTCTGAACCTCACGAGATTCGTGAACCTCACGAGTTTTCAGAAGCTCCGCATGGGTCTGCTAGATATTTTTCCATTGAGATTCAAAGCTACGAATCTATTTTGATGAATTTCTCAAGGACGGGCTCGAGCGGGAGCTCCAAATATTGACAAGTTACTTGAAAGATTTCGATGACTGTTTTGACAATTAACGAACTTTGGTTGGATAATTTAAGCGGAATTTCTATGAAAGTGTGCGTAATTGACTTACTTGGTTTCTTTGATCAATTGTCTCCTTCGATTGTCATCTTCGTTGAGAACTTTTTTAAGTTGTAGAAATAACTGATGTTTTTCGTCTTTTAATTGCGAAAGTTCGTTTTCTAGATTGGAAATTTGTTCACGGGTTTCTCCCAGAGTCATAACATCCTGTTTTTGTTGCCTCTCTCTCTCTTTTCTCTGACGTTCTTCCTCCGCATCTGCCTCTTGTTCTAAAATAACGAAAAATCTCTATTTGATGGGAACGTGACAACGAGCGAACGCCAGGAAAGTAAGATTACGAATGCAATGTTGACGGTTACGTCCGAAGGGATCTCGCGATTTTTCACTTTATTACGAATTTTTCCATTTACCCTGCTTCTTTCTTTCTCGTTCTCTGGTTATGTGCGTTTTTAAGGCTTGCCACATTTGTTCATTTCGTTGCGGAGGACCCACAATCACCGCAGGCATCGTTACTTTTTTATCCACTCTAATTGCACTAATTGCGTACAACACTGTGTTTAACCAAAAAATCGACGCGAATTACGAGATTTTTATTTTTTGCTGATTTACTGTTACTCCGAACGACCGGCACCGCTTATCACATTATTTAAACGCGCCCAATTATTTATCCACCAGACAGCACTTTGTTAAAATTTCCTATGCAAATGTCTTTCGTTCGTCACGATTGAAAACGTTTTCTGTCTGTCAAAAAACATCAAGAGTGTTTTATGTCAAAAAGAATTTTGCATGTATTCATTCGTGAGCAGTATTGAGTAGCGACTCACGCACGCACGCCACTGACGGCACCGACGCGTCCACCATTTCGGAGATCTGGCGCTAGAGGCGCGATTGTAAAAGAGTCTCCCTTGCAACGCGCGACATTCGCTTCTACACAGTCTACTTTTTGGTTCTATCGTTTTGGGCGATATTTATACCACAGACGGGGTTCAGTATCAGTATCGATCCTCATTTTATATTACATCTTCGCAGCAGAAATGTCGATAAATATTTAGTATCGCGGCTCCATCTCTCACGGGACTATTTTTTCTCCTGCTTCGCGCGTTACAAGTAAATAACAATAAATAACTAGTCATATTATATTACCGAACTGTTTATATTTCTTTCGAAAGGAAATCGTACACTCCGTCCCTGCTGCCTCGAGGGAAACATTATTCTAATTCGATAATACACGTCTTTTCGCTTATCTCTGGATGTAAATATTACTTTTGACATAATCCTCAGAACTAGTTTCAAATGTTTACATTATTTGTGATAAGAATTCGAAAGTTTTCTTGATTATTCGTTATTCTGAAGTTACGAAAAATCGATACAATTATTCGGGACAGACAATCGACACCACAGCTGTCGCGTTATTGGCGCGGTTTAAATCGAAAATATTCAAGAAGGTTATTAATTTATTTTTCCTGAATGATAATATTTCTCGAAAATATCGCACGATCTGGAATTTTAAAACGAAAATGTTTCATAATACGTGAAAATATTGGGAGCTCTCCGAATCGGATTTCAGGTCAAATGATACAAGAATCGAGTTGTGTTGATGTCCTGAGATCGCATGACCTTGACGTTATTGAGTATTTTACAAATAAATATCACGATTTGCGACAAAATCAAAAGAATAAAAATACACGAAACGGAAGTAACATCGAATTGCTCGAAAGCACATTTTCAGAGAAAACAAAAATCTCATTTTCCAAAACGAGAATTTTGCCTCTGAACGAAAAATAATGAGCGAACATTTTTTACTGGCTGGAATTATCCGTTGTCCCCGAACCAGTCGGTGGCGCCATCTGTCGAACTTTTTCCGCAGTCATTGAGCATTCGCATTCGTAAAATTAAAGTTTCTATTGACACTGTTGTCGGCAAAGACGCGACAATGGCGATACAGAATAGAAATTTCGATCTACAATCCGTTCGTATGGGCGACAGTAAAAAAAGTCGACATTTCATACGAAACCCTCGAAAATTTTTCGACAAATTTTTGTTATTTCAATAAAAATTCTTTTCTTTTAAAAATCAAACAATTCGAGAATTCAGTTTCCATACAAAATGCTGTATTTTGAAAATGGAAAAAGTTGCTGGTAATTTCTTAAAAATGATGTTTTTCGAGTTTTTATTTTTATACATTTCCGTGATGAGATTCAACGTTACGAGAATATTCCGCAAATAAAATCAAACATGCTGATTCTGTCGAGACTGTACATTGCAAAAAAAGGTATACACGAGCGAAGGAATACGTAAATAAGGTTGAACGTGATGTATACGATCGCGGAATAACGGAATTATTCGAGTCGACAACAATGACGAATTTCATAATTTGTACTTTATTTTCAATACATAATACGACGTCACAATAAAGAAAGACTGGAATCTCATTATTCATGCTGGTTCGTTTGCGTGCTTAGCATCGAGAAAAGGGCAACTCTTACCCCATTGGCATTAAAATCACGCCAACGGTGGTGGAGTTACCAACTCTTGACGCTTTCCGATATTCATCTCAAAGAACGATCCGATTGACGATTATCCTGGAATATTGCGTTTCGAAACCTCAAAGTCCTCTGGATTCTGCAAAAGAATATTCAAAAAAAAAAAAAGAATCAGTAAGTTCGAGATTATTTGAATATTTGAATCGGACAAACTTCAACACCTGGGAATTTTATTTAGAAATATACCGACAAGAGCAAAAGTTTGAGAATCAAAAAACGTGTTTTTTTAATTCCAATTAGAAAAACTTTCAATTAGATTTTCGATATTTTCGAATAAAGTTGACTAAATTGGCAATTATGCCAATTTTTTTTTTCGAGAAACTGCTGGACGAGAAATCGACAAAAAAAATTACGAAAAAAATTCACAAATGAGGAATTCTAAAAAAAAAACATCTTTTTTTACGTTTCTGGTTTATACTCAATTCAGAAATTCGGCAACAGCAGCTCAGACACTTTTTACGATGCCAGAAACGGAGTAATAATTCCGATTGTTATACAAATTAAAAACTCGGAATCGTTGTGTTTGAATCGGACACCAGGCTCTGGAGATAGGAAAAAGAAGAAAATTTGCATAACTCGTTACTTTCACTGTCGCGCATGCCAATTGGACCGAGTAACGAAATATACAACACCGCAGCCGAACAATTAATTCTACTGCTGATTTTCCATTTCGCACTGAGCGTTTACAACAATTTTGTCCGACGAGTCCGCTCGATTTTGATTTCACAATCGACTCAGAAATACACGTAACCCCAAAGCCAAGAATTAGGGAGACAAATATTTTTCGATCGTTGTCCATGAGACAAGTAGAAAAAAAAAAAAAAGAAAAAAAATTACTCGCTTTCATTCCAAATTTTGTGAATAAAAATAAAAACCATGAAATTTCCCTCAATTTTTCAATTTTACGAATATCCATTACGCATTCAAAAGAAATTGATAAATAAATAGATTAATGAAAAATAAATACCGCGGAATGACGTGAAATCGTATTCGGAAATTCATCAATTCTTCCAACACGAAGAGAAAATAGTATGAAAAATTATTACTGTGGCATTAAAGTTCCCACGTCGCACCTCTAAAGCATTTTAGCAAAGACAGTAATTTTTCATTCATATTAATATTCAAAGTAGCGAGAACTTTGACATTCTTCGCAAAATTTTCACTTTTTTCTCAAAATTTTCACATTTTTGGCCCAATTTCCGATAAAAAATTACAAAGTGTTTGCTAGAATCTCTTAAACTGACGATATGGTATCGGGAAACTACGACAGTAATTTTTCATTCATATTAATATCCAAAGTAGCGAGAACTTTGACATTCTTCGCAAAATTTTCACTTTTTTCTCAAAATTTTCGCATTTTTGGCCCAATGTCCGATAAAAAATTACAAAGTGTTTGCTAGAATCTCTTAAACTGACGATATGGTATCAGGAAACTACGACATAGTAATTTTTCATTCATATTAATATTCAAAGTAGCGAAAACTTAAACATTTTTCACAAAATTTTCGCATTTTTCGCAAATTTTTTACATTTTTCGCAAAATTTTCGAAAAACAATGTCAATGTGTTTGCTAAAATCTCTTAAACTGACGATATGGTATCAGGAAACTACGACATAGTAATTTTTCATTCATATTAATATTCAAAGTAGCGAAAACTTAAACATTTTTCACAAAATTTTCGCATTTTTCGCAAATTTTTTACATTTTTCGCAAAATTTTCGAAAAACAATGTCAATGTGTTTGCTAAAATCTCTTAAACTGACGATATGGTATCAGGAAACTACGATGTAGTAATTTTTCATAAAATATTTTCTCCGTGAACGATGAATCATCGTTTTCGCGACACCCTGTAGAAATCGTTGCAAAAAATGGATAAAAGAAAAGAGGAATCGTACGACCTTGACCGGAGTCTGCGTAAGAATCGGCCAGCAGGTAAGGCTGCTCTGTCTAGCGAGTGTATAGCGCGCGTTCAAAAAGGACTCTCGGTACCTTTTAGTTTCAGTACTTTTCTCCAAGGAATATCAAAGCTCCGAAATAATCCGTTAAATTTTTTGACTAATTGAAGAAAAAAAAGAGTTTCTTTCGAAATCGAAGGTTTTGTTGCAGGGGCAAGTGACGATTGCTTAATTGGTTAAATATTTAATTATTCCAATAATTATTATACGCCTCAATAATCGTCTCTATGCTGTAATTTCGATGTCATGTGGAAACGACTTCGAAATGGTCACGATGCGAACAAGATGGATTGAGAATATAATAAAATATATTTTCGCCGCCATTGACGGTTCTCAATCGTCGATCCTTCGCACGATCTACTCAGAGCCTCCGTCCATCGATTTTTCAAGCTTTCGTTAGCTTCTTAAAAAAAAACTGCGAAACTTGATGAATTTTTGACGATCTATGAGGAAATGATGATTTTGCAAAGACGATCATTTTTGTGGCCAAAGATTTTCGGAATCTCCGACAATTTGCACGTCGAATTACAAATTATTCTGAATTTTTAGAAAATCGATAAAGGAGCCGCGATTGAAATAGTAATAAAAAATAAAAAATAGAAAAAAATGAGTAAACGTACCGTGGAAAAAGGGAAGAGCTTGCGCGAGCCAGGTCTGGAAATCCTGAGTTCGGTGAGGCGCTGGGAGATTGAGAGGCAACGAAGATTTTCGATCGATAATGATCCCGAGGCGTAAGCGAGCTTGGAGCGTTGCTGGTTTATGATGAAATCTCGATCGATCGGCGAGGACTATGGAGACGAGGATTTGAATTGGGGACAATTGAAGCCACGAGAGAAATGATTTGGCGTGTGACGGAGAAATGGAAACGATCAATTTTTTTTTTCTCTCCATTTTGGGGGATGAGGGAAACTGGAGGAGAAGGGGAGGAGGTCTGGGGAAGAGGAAAGGCCGCGTCACGGAGCTCGCGCGAATTCTTGCGATTAGTGTACACGAACGATAGGAAAGAACGGGCGTTGAGCAAACGCGTGGAACACGGGAAGAGAGCCGCGGAAGAGAGCAGGGGAAGGGAGGCAAAGGGGTGGTGTGCTCGCGCGGCGCGTCTCTCACGATTTTGCAGAAAAACTGAGGGCCCTTGGTTATAACGAAGCCGGTAAGGGGGCATATACGTCGAGGAATCAAGAATGAATGTATGTGTGAGAGAGTGAGAGAGATAAAAAATGCGCAGAGCGCTGCCGGGGCAGCTGTGGCTCGGCGCACCAAGCCAGGAGAATATATAGACATATATATATTTCTGGTTTGTCCTGACGTCAATTTATGCGAGTGGCCATGAGTGTTGGTGGTGTGTGCTGGGTGGTTTTGTGCCTGATGCCGTTTTGCCGGCTGGCAAAGCCGAAGGCAAGGTCAGCCATCGACATCTTCAAGAAACATTCGCAATCGATTGTCTACGTGACTGTACACGATCGATTCGTCCCGAAAAAATAAAGACTGGCAAACAAAAACTTAAAAAAATCGAGTCAAGAATATAAATTTGCGAATAGATCGATTTTCCTCGATCTATTGTCCACCAAGCAAGGCCAACATGGCTTCCGAAATTCGGAGTGATTCAGGATCGATATAGACGATCTATCGAAACTGTGGCAAGGACTCATTTCTTCGTTTTGTCCTTGAAACGACGAGTTATGTCGATCACGATGATTCACAAAAGATTCCCACGATTATGGTATTTAGATCGACATTCCTCCGGTTACAATTTTACTCTATGAAAAGAACGCGATCTCTGGGTCGGAATTATCAAAAAAATTGAATCAAAGTCACGCTTGCGATCGCCGCCATTTTCCACATCAGATGACACCTTCGGGATCAAGGTCACGAAGGTTGCCGCAAAAGTAGGGTTGATTTTTAAGCTTACGTGAATTTTTCCTTTTCATTAACCGCCTCAAATGTTGCCAAAGAAATACGTTTTTTTTTCCTTGATTTATCGCTTTATTTAAACCGAAGCAACTTGCGCTTGGATCGTTCGGAGATAAGGGGGTTGTAGGCACTCGACGATCTTCAATACTCACAATTATTTATTCATAAATATTAACGCAATGTGTAGAGCACCGGATTAGAATGATAAGATTGGACGCTCGCAGTCGGCACGGCACGGCAACAGGTGAAGAACTGTCGCGAACTTCCTTTGCCGTTTCGCTGAAGCTAACGAAGGATAGGAACGAAGGGAAAAGAAGAAAAGGCAGAGAGACGAGAGTCGAATGGCGGTTCGAGCTCCCACTGAAGGGAGAGCTCCTATAGATATATACAGTCAACACCCGATTATTCCAGACTCCCGAAGCCCCGAATTTCAACTCTCCAGCCATCGAGAAAATTGCCGATCAAATGTAAATTCTCCCGTACACATACATCCACACCATAGCGATTATCGCGAAAACTATTGACCAAGCAGTTTATATTTCTTTTAATAAACAAAATGGAGACTTGGATCGAGAGCGATGAGCGAAACTGTTGCTCGTCATTAGCCAGCGAGATTTCTCATGAAAAGATTATTAACAACCGAAAATTTGATTCTTGATTGATTCAGCAGGGAGCTTTCCAAAGAATTTATCGTTGTTAAGAAAGTTTCGACGTAAATGATTTTTTTATCATCATCATCAAAAATAATCAGAATTTAATCAAATTTCGTGATCCTGTGGCATCAAGTTAAGAAACACCATTTTTTTTTCCATATACGTTACCACGTGGTTATCGAATAATTACGCGAGTACTACGTCGCGGAAAAATCTTAAATAAATTTGTGTTGTTTCACATTCATTATTGAATTAATATTTTTACCAAATTTTATTAAATTCTCATCCGTTTGAATTTTTAGCATGGTTTAGCATGACAACATTGTATCGTCGTTATCCACCTTCCTTAACGAGGTTGGCCACATACGACAATATGATAAAAATTTAATAAAAATTGGTAATAAAATTCTTTAGCATCAAATACGATGACACAATTTTTTTCAAATTTTTCGTCTACATAGCTGTCGAATTATTGGAGTTAACAATATGCAAAAGATATTCCCATATATATCTGAATCCAATGCTTATGCATGTAAACTCTAGTGGTCAATTACTCGAAAACTACGTAGAAGAAAAATCTTTAAAAAATTTGTATATTTATTTTTACTACTAAAAAATATGTTCACCAATTTTCATGAAATTCTAATCTTTTCGAATTTCCCATGCTTTTAACATGGTAACTTTCTTGCGTGTAGCTAAGCTCCTTAAACATGGAAATTACGGTTTAGAGGGGTACGTGGGAGATCGAAACTTTGTTGGGGCGAAAATAAATCGAGTGTTTACTGTACGGAGCGCTGAAATTTCTATGTCGGAGAGTAGAAGATAAGTAGTAGAGTAAAACACGAGTCTGGCGGGAGTCTCTCCCTCGCGCGCGGGGATCACGGCCTTCGAGTCTCCTTCGGCGAGTCGCGGGACTCGATCTTCGGGGTACCATCTATGGCTACAGCCGCGCAACTAAAAGAGCGTCTTGGCTCTTTTGCTCTTGGTCGCGAGGCTGACTCTCGCGCCAAGTTTCTTCGCAGCATCCACCCTCTCGCCCATCGAGAACGCCATTAGCGAATTTTACGGAGTATGCGGACCCCGTAGTCCTCTATCTTTGTCGACGAATTCCCTTCTGTATGGAAGGATCGCTTATAGGGACCCAAAATCTTTCTTACTCCCTCGCGGTCCTCAGCGACCTTGGTAGGATTTTCAATGCGTCGCTGTATGTGGAACGATTCTGCGTCCAGTATCCGCTGCTGCGAACCTCATTTCACAAATTTCATGCTCATTATCGTTGGCAAACAAATTTGCCACCCGGTCGCTGTGGTCGCGACTCGAGGACCGAGAGGAAAGCTCGCTGGAATCCGTGAAAATTCTTCTCCGCGATCTTTTCTTCAGGAAAACAGATGGTCGATCAACCAATTTTTATTTTCCTTCATCCTCACGATAAAAATCGAGCTAGCAATTAATTACACGAAAGGGAATAGGATCGAGAGAAAAAAAAACGTTACACAGCGAAGGACGAGAGTGGAGCTGATCGATTGGTCGATCTTGCAGGCTCCAAGGGCTCTCGCAGTAACCACGTTTGCACGATTCGCTTCTCTCCAACGTTTCTTCAGCTGGAAGCTTGCCTCGCTCCCTCCTCCCTCTTTCGAGAGCTACGAGATTCCCGTGGCACTCGTATGAAACGAGGGGGAATGAGAGTGAAAGAGGCTCCGAGAGGGAGGAGGGAAGATAAAAAATACATACGTCTATATATGTATATATATATTGAGAAAAAGAAGAAAGAAGTGGCGGTGGTGCGAGCGCTACATAGCGAGCGAACAAACGATATATACAGTACGTCAGGTAAACCGGTTTCGTACAGGGGGTTTCTACAGCCTCGCTCGCTTGTTCGCAGGCAAAATGATCTGTCTGGCTTCGCCCTGCCCGCCAATCCAGACCCATTCCTATACCTTATTCTCGCTACCAAAGTCTCTCGCTTTATATAAATATACGAGCACGATTGTTTATACACGGGCTGTCCCAAAATTCGCCCTTAATATATGCAGGACACCAAAAATAACCAAATTCCGGAGAGAAAACTCTCGAGGCATTGTTTTCTCTAATGCATCTTTAATGAGGCTCTTTAATTATTTAGTGGGCGCCGATAAACCAGATAAGAAGAATGAGGCGCAGCAGGTAGCGTTGTAAATGAAATCGAGGCTCGAACCAGTTCTCGATTAATGTCTCTGGATATCAACTAAAATTATGGGCGACAATTTCGTCTTACAACTCGACAAATCTCCGTCACTGTGAAAACGATTTCGCGGGCACGTGAATATAATTTTTATTCAAATACATTTTCCTGGCCAGATGAAAATTGATTCGGATTTTCATTACGTCACTCCTAATGCAGGTGGAATTATCAATAAATTTGCAATCGTCTCTCGAGAATGTTGTGTCTAGATCGACATTTATTTGTTCTACTTTTTCGACATACTCGATTAATTTTTTCGTTATGCACCATAAACGTGACGTTTCGTTCTCTCCGAACGAATTCAACATTTTCTATCATTACGTCGCCCAATTTTTTCAAAATTGGCACATACCTTGATCAAAACTTTTAGAAGCAATTTTTAACACAAAATTTAGCCATTGGAGCCACCACCTCAAGATATTCTGGATAATTTAACGAGAAACGTTGCTAATTACTAAACATCGGGTAACTTTGAAATCGTTCTACTAAATCGTTCTGCAAAATTTTAAACAAACCCTAAATAAAGTCGTTTCGTGATAGCTTGACAAAGATTGTGTTTGATCGATACTCCATAGTGTCGAGATCGATGCAACAATTTCTCGTCTTCTCTCAAAATATACTTTGGATAGATGTGCAAAATTTATGTATTAAGTAACATAGATCAGCATATAATAAAAATGTTGCAAGTTAAAATGCACGAAGGGAATTCTCGGCATCCTTCGGAGGTGCGACCTTCGGGAGTACATAAGCGATGATTACCTTTTGTCGTTATCTTTATCTCGGCGAGATGCTCGCGAGGTTGTCGATGATTTTATCGAAATGTTAATGTCGAAAAAATGGCTGAAAACTGCACCAGTTTCTTCGCAATCTTTGTTTCAATATTCTCCGAGGTTGCAACGATCTTCTTGAATGCTCAGGATATCGGGAAGAGACAGAGAGCACGGCGATACGAATAAGAAAAGTTGAAATGAAAATCAACTGGACTTTTTTTTCGATTCTCAAAATATTGACTACGGATTCTCTTCATCCCATCAACGAATCATCCAGGACGATTCCAGCAAGTGACTCGACATTGTATCGCTATGAAATAATGTCCTTAAAAAATTGAATCTATCGGGTGTCTCAAAGGTCGTGAGGTGAATTGGTATCCAGTGATCGATACAGATTGTTCAACGTGCAGTTGGATTGCAATTTCGTGCACAGAGTCTTTGGCCTGCTGGCCTGGAAAGCGAAACCCGAAATGTCTTTATTAATTTTTTTTTAGCGGAAACAACTGGAAGAAATTTTTTTAAAAAATTCTAAAAACTTATTTGTGATGCTCCGAGTTCGTATAAAAATTGCCGACCCGATGATCGTAGCAATTTCATTTTAAAAAAATCTCTATACAACAAAGTTTTGACTATGCATATTCGTAAAATATGTTTGTGCAATAAACAAAAAATGGTTGTTACATTTTTTACATCCATCAATATCTCCAGCTCAGTGTAAGACCAAAAAATTGCAGAAAAAAAATTAGCGTTGACGGTTTTTACTTATTCTAAAAATTATCCAACATTTTGGAAGATGAACGTCAAAGATCACAATGAGAAAAATGGAAGAGCATTCACTGCTAATTGCTGCGGAAAATTATCGTAGCAACAAATAAAAATGCACCCCCAGTAAAAATTCAAAAACTAATTACGAGTTTGCGATGTTTTTTTTTCAATTCTCATACAATGCACAGATATAAAGTTAATTATTAACTCGTATCCTTCTGTATTTCCCACTATTTGGCACTGTGAATTCGTGAGGTTTATCTCTTACAATAAATAATTATGCAATTTTGATATTTAATTGGATGGCATATCGATTATTTGCCTCTCAGGGAGACGCGCCGATTGGAAAGAATGGAAAATTCCCTAAATCCTTTTCATCCGCGTGAGCGAAAGGAAGGACACGGTAGGAAGGTCCAATGCTGCGACGAAGAGCCAGTCAAAGGTGAGACAATAAAAACTTGAAAAATAATGTTTCTAAATCCTAAATCCTGGAGTAATCAAATACCGCGAGTCTCGTGCATGCAGATCGATAGGCACTGGTTCTTAAACGATCGTCCATAGCTGCCCACAGGAAATGAGATCCTTGTAATCTCCTGAAGAGACATTCGTAGTGTATCGTGTTACATCGTTGCCTTCCGAACAAAGAATAATATTTAAAAAAAAAGCTTCATATGTATTGAACGGAAACGTGATTCCTGAGGCTCTGAGCAGAGCAAATAAAAATAAATAACGAGGCGAACGAATATAACTAGAAATTGTTTTTCTTCGTTCTTCAGATTTTCCAACATATCGCGCTGCAAGCTATGCAAACACGAGCTTAAGTTCATAAGAGTTATTATGCAAGCTGCTTTTACTCTCGAGGGGACTTGGACAAGTTTTGGAAGAGGGAGAAAATGGTTGGAAGGACGCGAGAGAAAATCGGTTGGAGGAAAAAGAGGGAGTCGGGAGGATATAACGCGTGAGTTGATTTTTGAGCGGAATTGTAAATCGAGGTTTAGTATCGCGTTGTGTTCAACATAAATCTTGCGACATTGAAAGAAAGTTCGAGAAGTTCGTGTGGGCCAAGACTTGGGGTCATTTGCCTGCTGCTCCGTAGCGAAGCCCTCAGCATCGTCGACGTCGTCCTCCTCGCGTCTTCGTCGTCGTTCTCATCGTCGACATCGTCGTCGTCGTCGTCGTTCCTACTGCAGCATTTTAACGGGGATATTGGTATAAGAACTCGTGAACGGGGAGTAGTTCGAGACAGTGTCCGGCATAACGCACCACACCCAGTCGCCGGAGAGCGAGCCCAGACATGGCTTTACACACCAGAGCAATCGTGAGTTCAATTCCCATTTCGATCTTTTATCGAATATAAATTCTTACATCGTTGTCGTCAATATTTATTGGAAAAAAAAAGCAAAAGGAATTTCCAAAAATCCGAAAATTCTTGTTGACAGTTTTCAAGGATTTTGTTTTATTCGGCTAAATCGAAAAATTTCCATTTTTTTGTTACCCTTTTCGATTCTTTTTACAAAAACCCCAAAATTCGTATTTAATGAAATAAATTTTTATTCATCTTCAGAGTGAATTCTTATCGAAACTGTTTGAAAGTTAAACAATGAGAATGCGGTTTAGTTGAGAAGCTGTTGCACGGGCAGTGAGAAATGCGGAGCCGGCATTCGAGCGTGCAATATTTAATTTCCGGTATTCGAACAATCCGGTCTTGGAACTCGCACCCGCGATACAACTTTTACGAAATTTAAAAATAGTGATACAAATAGATCGGATTTTCGTTGCGAATTATATTGGAAAAAATGTGCTTTCGGTTTTGCAATTCGATTCCAAAGAGACTAATAACTGATTGGTCAGTTCGCGCGGTGCTTCGTGAACAAGAATTCAACGTCTCGACGCCTTTCAATAAAATCATGCAGGAGACGCGACCACAACGATCTTTATAATGCAACAAGGTTGCAAGCCAACGAGGCACAGACGACACGATAATCCCATTTTTTAGATCGATTTAAAATTAATTCATTCGTCATGGAATTTTTATTTATTTTTTATGGTTTGTGAAGACGCACGCATTCTTTATACGTCCCATTCGTTGTAATTGGCATTTTTGTACCGTTTTATAGTCAATGATCAAAATAATAGAAAAAACCCTAATTTTCGAGTGACTTTTGTAAAATTATTCGTCGAATAATTGCATTTCGTGCGATTTCGAAGTGTAATGGAGAAAATATATTTTTTATTCCCGAAATCTGCATCGATATAACGTTTGGTACGAGAGTATCGAGAATTTATTGCAACAAGAGACTTTCCTTTTGAGGAGGTTGGCTACACACAACAATCCTGGCATGTGAATAATGTGGTAAATTCGAAATGATTAGAATTTAATGAAATTTGGTGAGCATATTTTTTATAATTAAAAATGAATATACAAATTTTTAAAGATTTTTCTTCTACGTTGTTTTCGAGTAATTGGCCACTAGAGTTTACATGCATAAGCATTGGATTTAGATATATATGGGAATATCGTTTGCATATTGTTAACTCCAATAATTCGACAGCTATGTAGACGAAAAATTTGAAAAAAAAATTGTGTCATCGTATTTGATGCTAAAGAATTTTATCACCAAATTTTATTAAATTCTTATGATATTGTCGCATGTAGCCAAGCTCCTTAAATCACACTATACTCGCCAAGAGACTCTATTGAGTAAAACACAGCCGAAGCAGCTCATAGTGGCTTTCCACACACGTCGCAGATCCGGAGCAATTTAATGTCTAATTTATAAATTCCAGCAACCGTTACAGTTGATGCAATAACACTTTTTTCAACGGTGCACATTCTCACGGGGAATTTATCATTATTAAGAGCATGGCCAATTTGTACGACCGTTAAAAAATAATGAGTTTCGACCCTCCAAGTTTTGCGATCGCCTTCTAAACTATTTTCGAAACAGATTATAAAGAATGGAGCACAAATATCGATTCCACTTGATCAACTGATGTCAAAATATTAAATGATGAAAAGAAATTTTCTCTCATTTGTCTAATTGGCATTATCGTTCCGTCTAATTAGCTGGCTGCCTATTTATTAAAAATACAATCACCTGATTATCTTTCGGTGTACGACTTTTACTTTCATTTGCTATCGAATAGAGAATGCTCAATACATATACACAAATGAAATTAATATAAATTTTATAAGACGCGTGTGTCGTACGGAGACGTCAAACTCGTTGCGAGTCACGACAGAGGCATGCACGTAGGGTCGAAAGTGAAAGTGGTTCATCTCGTTGAATCAAAATATAAAATATATGGTTTAACCGGTGTGGGCCGTTTGGTGGGTCTCTTTTCCTTGCGTCATAAATTTTAAATACTAACATATCGACAAATCCCGAGCGTGTCGATATTATACGTACAAGAATATTTTTTATTCGTTGATATCTCGTTCGGGTGCTTGCTGCTCGTTCGTTGAGTAACTTTGCGATAAATGGAAACAGGGACACCGAATATTAACGAAGTGAATAATTTCCTTGATCGCTCGATAAATCGCTCGAGGAAGCGAATAATTCGTTAGAAAAATAGTCTTGACCCTCTGGTCCACGTGGATCGAAATTTCGTCTATTCTCACGAAGAAAAACAAAAATCAAACGTCAAAACTGACGTTTCGTATTTCGTAACGTTGTTTTTTGGCTTTCAATTTTCTTCGTCAAAGAAAATCTGTTGGTAACGCTCAAGAATAATAATGGAATGTGGCACAGTGACTGTGTAAATTGAATTCTTGGCATGCACCTTCGATTCATATACCGATCGCCCATAGTCCCTGACGTTATAAATATACAGGCTCACGTATATTTAAGAGCAAAAGAGTTTAGCCGCAGTAGCAAATGATCGTGTAAGTAACAAGCAGAGAGAAAAGAGAAAGTGATTGAAAAGCGTTTTACTCCGTTGCCTTCGACTTTGCGCGTATCGATACTAAATTCTTGAGAATACACACAACACACACATATTTACATTATGCGTGTATGTTGGTGCACGGAAATGTAGAGCGACTTGTGATATGCATAAGGAAAGTAGGCTGACCTTTACACGCGGATAGAGAGAATTCCGCGATGGCAATCTTGTTAATTCCGAAGGTGTACAGGTTCGCATCATTCGCTTTGAATGAAGAATCTCCGCGGTTTAAATCCTTTCACGAGAAAAAGGCGAATTGCTGCATTCGGTTGTTTTTTATGGGACATGGAAAATATCAATGGGAACGTTTTTTTTTTTTTAGTTATTTTTATGCATCTGCGGATACGTGAGTGCACAATATTCGGAGGTGGATATTTCGCCCCAACGAACAGGCACGACCTCGAAGCCTCGTTATCAGAAGCTCCAGAACCCTCGGCTCGGTAATGGACCGCAGCTGCAACCGATTGGTGGAGCGGCACGTCCGCGTCGTCCCATACCCTTGAGGTAAACTTTTCCCCTTGTTCTGACGAAATAAATTCAGTATTTGCCAAAAATTCGCCAGAAAAATTGTTTTAAAAAAATTACTTTTTCTCAATTTTTCCAAAGTCAACGAAATATTCTGCTCGATGGCATTTTAACGTAATTATGAGAAAATTTGATAAATGAAAATATTGAGAGACTCTGATGGTGCTCGAGGATCGGAACGACGAGATCGAAAAGAGTCGCGATTAGAAAGTTGCCAGCTTGCGCATGTGACAGTAAAATACTGTTGATTGAAATGAAAAAAAGGGAAAACAACGTTCGAAAATTCAGAATTTGTTAAAAATAGCAAAATTAATGAATATTTGGAAATTCGACTAAATTTTCGTGTACGATCAATTCGAACAGGATCCATGGGCCATTAAGAAAATATGTTTTTTCCATAAAGTCGGTCGAATCGTTAAAATTCTTGTTTCGTCCTCAACGCATTGAAAAATTTGACTTGAAAGAGATAAAACGTTGCAGCTCGATTTTCCGATTGCTAAATCTTGAGAATGCAAAGTTGCAGTCTGTAGAGCCAAAGAAAAAATTGTCTGCATGCATTCGAGATCGTTGTCGCTGTAAAAAATTGTCTCAAGCTCCTTGACGAGTGATTCGTCTATTAAATGACTGAAAAAAATGAATTCCGTTGAATTTCAATTGTTTGCTTTGTCCGGATGTAGTCGACCACGTCCTGTGCCGACGAGCGATGGTCCGGGATTGCCGGCGTTGACAAACGCCAGGCCAAGGCCCGTATTCATTTCGCCCCTGGCGATTAAGTCAGCGAATATTCCAACGGCCGCGCAGGAGCGTCAAGCTCAGCATGATAATCAGCAACAGCAGCAACAACAACAAAGACAACAGCAACAGCAGCAACAACAACAATTACGCCAGCAAGAGAAACAATCGCAACAGCATCAACGCCAACAAGAACATCAACAACAACAACACCGCCAACAAGAACAACAACAACGCCAACAAGAACATCAACAACAACACGAACGCCAACAAGAACGCCAGCAAGAGAAACAATCACAACAACAACAACAACAACAACGACAACAGGAAAAACAACAGCAACAACAATCGGTCATCAAACCTGTGAGCGAAGACACCGAAGAAGAGGAAGAAGACGTTGCACAAGCAATTGCAAATCTTGGTGCTGTTTCCACCTTTGCCCAACAATCTGCTGGCAATCTTGTCGGTGGTCCTCTCACCCCGAAGCCTGACCTTGGCTTGGGACCATTCCGTGGAGCATCTCCTTCGCCTCCTACACCAACCTCTCGACCCGCTCCACCTCTCCCCGAACAAAATCCCGCCCCGGTACAGTACAGACCACAAAAACCCTACAAACTCCGCAAACCCATTATCGAGGAGGTACCCGAGGTGAGAATCGCCGCGAGACAACAACATCACCAACAACCACAATCTCCTGCGAGGAGCTCATCAAAAACCTCGGAAATCCGGAACAAATATTCCGAGTCTCCACGCGACAATTTCTCCGAAACTCGTGCCAAGTTTGCCGAACCGGCACGTGACAAATATGTCGCAACTCGAGACAAAAAACCAGTCGCACAGGTAATTACTTCATTTATTTTCATTTCGAATACAGAAATAATCGTTCTTGATGTTTTATTTGTTTGGAATATCGTTTTGAAAGTCTGCGACACTCGATTTTTCTACGTCGCACTTGCTCGACATTGAACGACGAAAATCGTATGAAACGAAAAAAAGTTTCGAAAGAATACAAACACTTTGTTTTCTCTTTGGCAGCTAAACAAAATCTGCCCCATCTTCGACCTCGTTGACGGAATTCATCGAAGATTTTTTGTTCTAATTTGTTGTATTTTTTTTGTTCTTTTTTTTTCAAAGATTATCCGTCGATGGAGGGAAGACAATCCGGACGGTTCGATAACGTGGGGCTTTGAAAACGACGATGGTTCTTACAAAGAGGAATTAATCGGTATCGATTGCATAACTCGTGGGAAATACGGTTACGTCGACCTGGACGGTTTCCGAAGAGAGTACACGTACGAGACTGGAATTAAGTGCGACGAGGAACAGCAAGAAGAAGAACGTGAAAATGGTTTCGTTGACTATCAAGAGAACAAGCTCGTCTTACCCAACGGAAAAACCATCGATTTATCGAGCATGGGCAAAAAACAAGCTCGACGTCCAGGGCCCATTTATAATTAGGCTCGTATATGCCTTTCCTAAAAATTGTACATTTTTTGTGTCTATTCGTACGTTTTTTTTAGTAAATGGTTACAACATAAAAAAATATTTGCGTTTGTATTTTATTTTCCATCAGTTCGTCTTTGTAAACATCGGAAAGGTTTGCAATGTTCTCTGAACTCTTCACAACGACATGTCACAATTGTCACGTGTATCACGCTAAGCCAGCGAACCACTTTTTTCGTATTAACCTTTACTTGCCACCATTTTGGAGAAAAAGGTTTTTGTTCGCCTGGTTCAGGAAAGATTGCTCACACGACTCATAAAAATTGAGAATATGGTTGGTATTTTATTTCCAGCATCCATAGAATGTCGTAGAATCTCATTTTCGTGGAGAAACTTTTTCCACTTACAGTTTTAGTGGACGATCAAAATTTTTGAGATCAAATTTTTTTATTTTTTTCGAACGTACGCATGTTTGTTTTTTTTTATATACAATGGACGCGTGTACACAATGAAGAAATAGGAAATGTTCACATCATCGCGAATGAGAATAAATAAAATTTCAAACTTAAAAAAATTTCATTCGGTGCTTCGGAGATAAAAATAACGAAGAAACTGTTTTTTAGGCCCCAACGATTCTGAAACGTCTCACGAAAAACTATTCTAAAGTATCGGGTGTTGGTCTCGATTTCGATGGAATAAAAAACAACAATTTTTCTTGAATGACAATCGTTATATTTCAGTTGGTTACGACGATTTTTAAACAGATCGTCAACAAAGATTTCACAAGCTATAACACACTTTTCTCCTACATTTCTAAACCATCCTTCCTCTCTAAATATCTCGTCGAACATGGCCCTTAATAGTAAGCTCCGGAATGAGGGTGTATTGGCAAAGTTTAATTTCACAACGAAACGAAACTTGTATTTTATTGTCTCCGTGCATCGGAGTGACCAAGAGAATCCAGTTATCCCAAGAGTCTGAGAAAATTTCGTCCCAACCGAGGACATGAAAAAGTGACAAAGTATTGCTTTCGAAAAACTCAAGCGACTCAAATCCACGAACTTTATTTTTACGATGAACGAAATTTAATAAAAAATTATGGAAATGTTGCTTTCAAAAATAACTGCGATTAATAAGAAGAAAAAAAAGTTTCCAAAGGAACTGCCGTAGGCTGTTTCCAGAAACGCAGATATTCGAAGGAAATGAAAAAAAAAAATTGTAATTTCCTTTTTTTTACCGGAGCCAATACACCCGTGAGCAGGATTTTTTTTTTTTTTTCATCGATAAATACATTA
Organism: Hyposoter didymator; assembly: GCA_037952995.1. Taxonomy (NCBI): domain Eukaryota; kingdom Metazoa; phylum Arthropoda; class Insecta; order Hymenoptera; family Ichneumonidae; genus Hyposoter; species Hyposoter didymator. Next base: position 12,023,692 of record JBAJMU010000003.1, on the reverse strand, counting down.
TTAGAAAATATTAACTATTACACAGCGCTATAATGTTGCATCGAGGATTCGCGTAACGTATATACGACGTAATGTAACAAGCAACGAGTGATATATTTAAACTTTCGTTTGTAAAACTGGCAGCAATATAAATTCGCATAACTGGTGTTTTCTCAGCACAATTGTTATAGTTTTGTTTTTTTTTTCGTTCGTTTTTCCAAAGTGCTAAAAATCGTCAACAATTATTCGTGTTTGAAGAATAAACTTTTCTCTCGTTTATAATTAATCAATTATTTGTTGATCCGACTAGGATATGCGTACAGTAGGACAAAAATTATTTACACGTACATATTGCTCGTTCAATAATTTTCGCGTCGATATATATTCGTAGCTATTGGTCCATTGATTTGTGGGCATGCATAAGTAACCACGTTATTAGCACGAACAATAAATTATTGTCATGAACTTTCAACGTTTAGTATAAACAAGTAACTTTCAATACTTCGATAACTACTTTGCCAAATGAGACAAAAATATAAGTATAGAAAATACGAAGATAAATGAAATAGTTGTCGATGGATAAAGAGAGATCGAAACGAATTAATCGATAAAGATGAAAATAATTCAGCAACGAGAACACAAACTTACCTCCACCTCGAGAATGATAAAACTTTCAATATGAAGAAAAAAAGTATCAAAGAAGTAGAGAAAATTCAATGGGAAATGAAAAAATGAATGAGCCAAATCTCTACGAGAATTGTTGCAAGTTGATTGATAAATCGATGAAATACCAAGCGAAATACAAACCTGTTGCTAGTGGCACGTTTCGTGTTCTCTACTGCAATCTATATTTTCAATCAAAGAAAGAAAACAAGAAACGCGAATTAACGTAAAAACCGACAATGGAAACTTGTTTCGTAAGATTCGTCTGATAAATATTTACAAACGAATAAATAGAAATCTAATAAAAAGACAAAAACATTTAACGCACAAACAATCATTTTATAAGCTTCATAACAAAATTCAACACAACTAATGATTGATCGACTGAGTCAAAGTTCAAAACATGCTCGGCCAAAAAGCCTTTCGTCGAACGTCCCATCCCAATAGTTATAAACAACCATCAGCCCGTTATTTACGTCTAAAACGAATTTAAAAGCTGAGAAAATAAAATTCAAAAAATCCCAAAATTTCCAATGATCGAAATGAATAACGTGAACAACAAATTGTTGGAAAAATCCTCAAAATACGGAGTTTGCAAGAAAAAGATAAAGTTGCAAAACCGAATATAATACTTAGTCGTTTTCATGACATAATTACGACGTGGACATAAGATTTAAAAGAAGAGGGAGAAAATAATTGATTATTTTTTGATGAAAATAAAATGATTTTTTAATAATAATAATAAATTAATCGAACACGTGCAATCGCCATCGGAAGGGAGCCCTTTCTTGATCGAAGGAGACTCCCATTTCCGACCTTCATTCATCATTTTATACATCTACACAATTATCATAATTAATTGTTAAACTATCATTCGATTGCAAATCTCAAGTTATTTTTTTCATTCCAGAATATTAAATTGTTATTAATAAAATAATGATGATAATAATAATAATAATACATTATCGACGTTGATAGTAATGATAACGAAGGAAAAATATCGCACATAAAATATTCGCAATGCAGCTTAAATATATATTATCTCTGATTTTGATATTTTCATAAAAGAAAAAGGAAAAAAAAGAGAATATGAAAAGAGATGAATTTGAGAGAAAAAACCGGAGTTACTAAAGTGAAAAATGCTTGGATTCCGGTTTGTAAAGAAAGTTTGCAGAAAAATTGATTGGAAGGGATGTAAAAATATGAATATATAAATAAATAGCAACCTCTTGAAACCCGAGCTCGGGAGGAGCGTGCTTGAGTGTAAAAAGGCTCATGGCAGAACGTGGTTTGCTAAAAGTTATAAAATCAAGATTTTGCACGCGTACCTCGGATCAGGGTCTTAAGAGGCTTTTGTTTTTCTATCCTCAAGGTCAAGGATCACTCACCGAACCTAATCACAAAAAGACTCTGTCAGCGTGTATGCAGGACGATGCCAAAAATGCGCTGACAGCGATAAAACCGTGTGAGACATTTTTCAAATGAAAAAATTGAAATTTTCGATCTCGGACGCAGTCGCGAGGTTCCGACTGATCCTCCACCCAAAGGTTTTAACCTGGACATATATTTTTATGGATTCAAATATATGCTGTTGTACTCGGTTGCACATACCGATGAAGAAGCGTACGTACAAGTGCCTCGTGATACTCGAGCCTGCGGAACAACATACGCATTCGTGCATATACATTAATTAAGGAAACTCTGTTGTAGGCTCGCCAAATAAGTGACGAGTCTTCGGAATTTTTTTGCGCAGAGTTTAACGCAAAAATAAAACGTTGTGGCAATAGATTTTCATCACAGAATGTCGCATCAACGGAGAAAAATATTTGTACAACGAAAGATTGCAAAACTATCGACTGCTGAATGCAAATTCTCTGATGCCGCTTGAGACTTTTTCCAAAATCATGTGCATTTTTAAATCGAGTCTTTTGCAACACTTTCTATTTATTTTCTCAAAAAGTTCAGTTGGCGAGGAACAAGAACAATCAACCGTTGCGAATAGCTTAATTGGCTCAGCGAGTTTATAAATGTTTAGAAATTAATTTACTCTCAATCTCAATTTTAGGGCACGAATTTTTTTTACAATTGTCGAGGCTTTTTTTCATACTTTATCAATGCTCGGAAATTTCAGGTGCAATATCTGTCGGCAGGAAAAACTCTGGAAGCTACTACGAGGGACAGTGTTGATTTGGAAAATCTGTTTTTTTTATTTTTTTTAACGAAATTCTGACGAAGATGGCGTCAAATTTTGAGACGTGACTTTCTATCGATACCGCCGACGGTTTTGAACTGTTTGTCACCAATTTCTGTTCGATAATTCAACTTTGACGAATGCAGGAAAATTTCTCCAGTTGTGCGTGAAAATCGGCCAAAAAATACGAATTTTTCTTCAGAATAAAAAAATTGCATTCACCAGTTGCTGGTTTCGCGATTTATCGTTTAACGTGCTTTTCTACGTTTAGAAAAAATGCTGCGAATACAAAATCGTGTTCACTACGGTTTGTGCATTGTGAGAGCTCGAGACTGATTCGACGAGCGTATTACAGCAGTTGACCTTCAACACTTTATTTACAGTCTCTATTTTTATGTTTCCTTTTCCCTTCCCACAGATTTGTCACTCCCATACGTTTGCTCAGGAATTCCAAGCTTTCTTTACAGCGTTTAAGGTTTGGGGTTGACAAGTCGAGGGTGAGTCCCGATACGATTTTTCCAGGCAAAGATTGAAAAACGTTTCCGTACGGTTTTCCGTTGGATGAATTTTTGGGCGATTCGTAAATTCGGAATGAAAGTTTCAGCGCAGTCGGCACACGATGTGCACCAACAAAAATCTCAGGTTGCGTTGGCATCGGTGGAATAGAAATAAAAATATAAATAAATAGAGAATTAAGAAACGGGGAAATTGTGTACGAATGAGGCTGTTTTTTTCTTGTCCCTGGTCGTCACCTCGTTGTTTATGATTTCGTTCTTAATACGCAGGGCTTACGACCGTCGAGACTTGTTTCGCAGTCTCGAACTGTCCTTGTGCAGGGACACCGCTCCTCAGTGCGTTGAACTTCAACCAGGCGTCGTAGGCGTACGCGACCATAGCGCAAAATCCAAAGAACTGTAAATTCGTGAGAGAAAAAACATGAGAATCGTAGGTGAATGAATATTTTGAAATTTCCATAGGAACCCTCTACATTTTTCGTTTTATTTCTTCTTCGTGTTTGGTCGAGCAACTTACCGCAGCAACGCCGAAACTTTCGCTCAGCCGGCCGAAATCAGCAGCGAGCGAAGCCGCCAGGAGGTAAAAGACCGTCCAGATCGCACAGAAAACAAATTCCTGCAAAGAACATTGTCCACGTTGAGAAAGAATAACGTACAGTGTAAAAAAAAAATTGGAATAAAAATGTCCGAGCAAAAATGCCGGCATTGACAAGCAAATATTCGAATAGTGTTGAAAAATTCGCAGCGTTAGAATTCAACGGAATTGCCTATTTTTCTAAATAGCAAACTGCAGAGTCTTCACGCAGCATTTCGTCTGAATAAAATGTTCTCGTTGCATTCCAACGATGCTCCAATCTTCGACACGTCGAATGAGAGCGTTTCAATACTTTTCTATCAAGAGGCGAATCTCGTTAAGCAAAGATGCAAGAAAATAGATGAAAATCATTTCCGATGAAGATTTTTCGATTTGCCAAAATTCTAGCACGCAATCTCCGCCGAAAATTCAAGGAACGCATCATTTTTTTAATATGCAAACGATTTACGGAATGAAATTTCTAATGATTTCTAAAATATTAATCAATTCTCACTATTTAATGAAAATATCATCGTTGCAAAGAAATAATGACTTAGTCAATGGAAATAATGTATGTTCGAAGGTTCTATGTACTATGATACTTAATTATTCATAATATATAAATAAATTGTAGGAGGTTTTGGCTGAAAGGATGTGCATGGCGATTGACTGGCACAGTGTCGAATTTTTTTTTGCTATTTCATACATACCTGCCATTATTTTTCGTGTAACGTTTCCACAACTGTTTAGAACAACGAAGTGATGGAAAGAAAGTTGTAACAGTAGTGTGATTGAGATTTTTTAAAATTGTGTATAAAAAAGAGAAATTCGTTGGTCTCCAAGAATGTTTGACTCTCGAGGCAAATCTTAATCATTTTTTTTGGTCCGTGAGTTACTTGGACGATGAAAATTTGAATGGCACTGATAAACATTTATGTTGAGGGCTGATGGTCAAGAAAATTGATGGTTTATTTTATACCAGGTAGGAAAATTTATATTTTTTATCGTTGTGGCTTTTTCAATGTCCAAACATTCTTGAATAGAAGAGAAAGAAATAAAAATCCATGAGACCCAGTAGCCAGTGTGTTTTCGACAGACTAGAAAATTTCAGTAGATATTTCACTTATGTTAAGGCTGTAGACGAAGAAATATAATTCAAAGGTTTGACTCGAATGACAAGAGTGAAAACGTTCTTTGGAATTTATGGTATTGTTTAAATTTTCTTACGATTCTGATCCACGGTATCCTGCCGAATTTCTCGATGACGTGGAAAATGTAAAAGGCCAATAAAATTCCTGTGAACCAAAATCCACCCATGGCTACTGTGTTGAACCAACCACCGCGGCTGTGACTGCCCAGGGCGGATTGACTTATGCATATGAAGCCTAGAAGGTTCGTCACCTATGAAAGAAAATTTCATCTTTATCTTGGACATGGAAATGATGCTATTTAGCTGATTTTATAATAAACAAACAATGAGATGAGCGCAAGATCAACTTTTCAGCTAAAAATCGATCGAAACCTTTGACCAATTTTTATAATTATTTAGATTTGATTGTTCTGCCATTCATCAATTATTTAAAAACGTTGCCTAGGCTCGTACACTGGGAATAAAATTTTGTTGAAAATCGTCGATATTTTGTTAAATACGAAAAACTAAATATTTTATTGTAATTTCAAAATTTTCGTTATTTTCGCAGGATATTTGGTTTCTAACGAAATTGTCGGCTAAATTTACGAGTGGAACGACTAAAATTTGCTTCCGAAGAGACTTTCTAAAATATTTTTTGCTGGCATGACCCAATTTTTGGGATTATTCAAAAAAACGTTTAGTCGAACGTATCGAACAAAATATCCATCTTTTTCAACTAAATTTTCTTTTCAGTGTAAGAATAATTTCTGCAAGTTCGTATTTTTTCATTAAAAAAAAAGATTTTCTAGTAAACTGTGGCGAAGATCGAAACCTCAAGGTTTTTTCTAAACTCAAACGTTTCTAAATTATTTCACACAATTTTGTCCAAGTCTTTTTTTTTTTTTTTTTAAAGCCACGAAGAATTTTCGAGTGCAGATCAGCGACCCCAGTCTCGAATTTGGAATCACCTGGGCGTAGAAACTGATGGCCGAAAGATCAAGTTTCAAATTTCCCAAAAGACTGCGTGATTATAATTTTTTTTACTCACTCGTAAAAATAAATTGAATTCTGGATATTTAAATAAATAGTATTCGTAGATGAAGGAAACTTACTATTTGTACTGCCTTCAGGATGCCAGGGATGGTCCGCATGTAGGAAGGATCAAATCGTATAGCGTTCTGTTGAGTCGTAGTGCTTGTCGTGACGGTGGTCGTCGTAGTGTGTTGTCCTGGAAATCCTGGATCCATTTTGCCGGTTTTTGTGTGTATTCTCCGCTGTTGAAAAAATTATACGAAATATTAGACACGGAAGAAAATTTCCTTCGAAAATCCGTGACTAATGTTGAAAAATCATCGAAACACAGAAGAAAAGCAAAAATTCTGGTCGATATTTATAAATTACTTGAATTTCAATGAAATGTTTGGATAAAAAATATTTATTCGTCATTTTACTGCGTGTCCAATTTCAAAATAATGAATTTCACGTTTTCTTTAAATTTCATACAATCTTCTATCAACATTTGACTTTCAACGTTTACAGCAAAACAAACAAATGATATAAAAATTGTTATACAGACGAAAACGAGAAAATCTCACTCTGCATTCAATAAAGAAATTTAAATCTCACGAAACAATTTGGAATTTACAGAAAAATGAACAGCAGCTGCAATAGTTTTTGCTGTTATTAAAAATAGTGAAAAAGGGTTGAAGGATACACGTGAAAAGTTGTAATTACACTAAACGACGATCTGCTGCGACCTTCCCAGAAAATGATTTTTGTTGAAAATTAGAGTTTGCATCGTTGGAATGCAACGAAAAGTCTATTGCAAACTTCGGCACCATTTCGGAAAAATAGTCGTAAATTTCCGGGGTTCCCTTTAATTTACGATTTTTTGCAGTGAAAATTGTTTGCAACCGGAAACCGAAATTTGATTATGCTTTGTATCGGTTTGTAAAGTTAAATATTGTTTTTTCAATGGACTGCATTTTTCTCGGTGCATCGAAAAAAAAACTTAAAAAAATCACCTTCGGGAATGTGTTTTTTTTTTTTATCAGAGGCTTATCAATGAAAAATCGTAGAAAGTCTCGACAGCGACAGATTCATATTTGTGTTACGTACTGGAATCCGAAACTCCCCGGAAACTTCGAAAGGACGAAACAAGTGAATAATCAGCATCCAATTTGTTACGAATCTCGATTTTATCACCGGTTAGTCGAGCAACCCACGCGATCATGTGCATTCGTATCGAATACACGAACTTGCAATGGTACGATGATTCCGACTTTCACTCTCGTTATCACTCCCCATAATAACGACGAACAAAAAACTCGCGATATTAATTATAATCACGATCACGTGCATTGAACTTTCTCGACTAATATTCTCTATGGGGAAATTGAATGAAAATGTCTAAAAATAATTAGAGGAAGAACGATCGGAAAATCGATGGGAATTAATCGAACGAACTAAACGAAGCAAAAAACTAATATTTTGTAAATTATCGAGTCACTGACGTAAAAATAAAAATATCGCGATGACAAAATATATTCGGACGTTGGATCTATCTCGATGTTTCGTCAACGGACGTAATAGTGAATGCTGATGTAAAATGTGAGTAACCAGACGACCTAACCCAAGGATCATTTAAATTCCTCGGAGAATAATTCTCTTAATGATCCTGGAGAACGTCATCGAGGTCGAGTCTCATCTCAGCTGGAAATAGCGAATGACGTTCGAGCGTGAGATACGTGTGGGGGCGTTGGCGCATATAAAATCAATGGCACGTGGAATCCGATAAATGTGACTTTTTCAGCAGAATTTCGTTGCCACAAAATCAAACAACGACACATTTTGACGAAAAAGTTAACCATATTGAAGTCCGTATCGATGGGACGTGACGAAAAACGAACATTTTTTATAGCAGAGCACAGAATTTTTCTATGGTATTTCGTCGTTGGTTTTATTTGCTATAAAAAAATCTGGATTTTGTGAAAAAAAATTGGAAAATGAATTAATCGTAAAAATTACGAATAAAAAGTAAATATTTTTTGTTTGGGTTCAGTATCATAAAATATTCTAAAAATCTTGGAAATTTGAAAAATTGATGTGACTAAATGGAGCACCATAACAAACCCATTATTCACATCCGTCGATATTTCAATTCACAAAAATAAAATATACCATGAAAAATTGAATGGAGAGCGACAATTTTTTTGTTTTTCTGCTCTTTCGATTAATTCCTTACGGTTTATCGTTTCCCTGCTACATTTTTAACATTCCAAAGTTCGCATCGTTCGAATGCAACGAAAAGCGATTATTTTTCATAACAGAGGACGAAATTTGGATACAGTATTTGTCAAAGATTATGGGAGAGTCTTCTTCGCCATGGGAAAATTGAATTAATTGAAAAAATTTGAACAAGTGCATTAATTATCAAAATAATGAATGAAAAATTCATTTTTCGTTGTATTCCATTCTTCGCCATTGGAAAATTGAATTAATTGAAAAAATTTGAACAAGTGCATTAATTATCAAAATAATGAATGAAAAATTCATTTTTCGTTGTATTTCATTCTTCGCCATTGGAAAATTGAATTAATTGAAAAAATTTGAACAAGTGCATTAATTATTAAAATAATTAATGAAAAATTCATTTTTCGTTGTATTTCATTCTTCGCCATTGGAAAATTGAATTAATTGAAAAAATTTGAACAAGTGCATTAATTATTAAAATAATTAATGAAAAATTCATTTTTCGTTGTATTTCATTCTTCGCCATTGGAAAATTGAATTAATTGAAAAAATTTGAACAAGTGCATTAATTATTAAAATAATTAATGAAAAATTCATTTTTCGTTGTATTTCATTCTTCGCCATTGGAAAATTGAATTAATTGAAAAAATTTGAACAAGTGCATTAATTATCAAAATAATGAATGAAAAATTCATTTATCGTTGTATTCCATTCTTCGCCATGGGAAAATTGAATTAATTGAAAAAATTTGAACAAGTGCATTAATTATCAAAATAATGAATAAAAAATTCATTTTTCGTTGTATTCCATTCTTCGCCATTGGAAAATTGAATTAATTGAAAAAATTTGAACAAGTGCATTAATTATCAAAATAATTAATGAAAAATTCATTTATCGTTGTATTCCATTCTTCGCCATTGGAAAATTGAATCGAAAAAATTTGAACAAGAGCATTAATTATCAAAATAATGAATGAAAAATTCATTTTTCGTTTTATTTCATTCTTCGCCATTGGAAAATTGAATTAATTGAAAAAATTTGAACAAGTGCATTAATTATCGAAATAATGAATAAAAGATTCATTTTTCGTTGTATTCCAACGAGGCAAACTTCTGTGTCATAAACGATAAGCGTAAATGCTATCGGTAACGAAGAAATATCCAAGAATGAGACCGCATGTCTAGACAGAACTGCGAGCATCTTTCCGAATGGCTCAAGACGTACGTTATCACTCCATTCATAAAAAAGCTTGATCGTGTGTATTATATTCACGTATACAATAACATGGGATACTCGTGTTCCATGTGCGCAAGAAATAACGATTATTTCGATATCGAGTGCTCCCTGAATAAGCTCGTAAGGAAAAAAGTGAAAAAGCTGCTTCACGTTAGTTAGGGGAGCGTTCATTTTTCGTGCGGAGCGTATGAAAAATTGAATATGCCGATGAAATAAATTAAAAAATAAAAATATGAAAAAAAAAAATTTATCCAACAAAAAAGTGGAATTTCCTTTTTTTATGTCAAAAATTTGACAATTTTCATGAGAATTAAATCGTTTTAATTTTGTGATTCAAAAAAAAATGTTTTCCACGGTTTTCTATGAGATTTTTCGGTCTAACAGGCTGTTCCATCTTGCCCCTCCTATCCCCTCTAAATTGCACTAAATTCCCGAGGCCTTTGACCAACGAATGAAAAATTTCGTCCGATGTCGTGAATTTTTGAGATTTTCGGATGGCGACACAAATTTTTTTGTTATTTTTTGAAAACTCAATCAAAAAGTTGCATTAGAAAATTGTTTGAGCAGAATCCCATAATAATCTCTCGAAAACGCAATTTTTCGTAACAAGAATAACGACGATTGATGAAAAAAGAAAAGTTGTTCTAATTTTTTTGTCGTAATGCCGAAAAAATTCGATCTACAGGGGAAATTGTTGAATAACTTCGAAAGAGATGAAATTTATCGAACCCGCTGCAATAACGAAAGCAATTTTTTGATTTTGAGAAAAACATGACAATTGGGACGTCCTGTATAGCGTCGATTTATATTTACACACATTAGGGAAGCCTCCTGCACAGCCCGAGTAAACATCTGGTTGGTGTACGCCCACCCGGAGCGATTTATCGTAGCGCTATGTACATATTTGTTCACACGGTATAATGAACAATTTTGACAAGGTCACGAGCGACAAATTCTCGACAAAGCGTTATCGAAGTATCTGTCGAGCTTTTCAGACAAATTTCCCTGCGAGTAATCCCTCGATCCTCATTTGTCATCGCTGATGAAGATTCAAATAAATTTCGCCCGAAACTCTATTTTTACGAGAAATTAAGAAGCTTGGCTCCTTAATTTCTCACCAAATTTCATAAAATTTGGTGACAACATTCTTTAGAATCACATACGATGATATAATTTTTTTCAAATTTTTCGTCTACATAGTTGTCGTCGAATAATTGTGGTTAACAATATGCAAAATATATTTCCATATTTCTATTAATTTCGAATTTTCTTACGTTTTCAACATGCCATCATCGTTGTGTGTGGCCGCTCTCCTTAATACGAACGGGAAACTCTGACAATTAATGTCGAAACGTGATTATCGAGGTTATGTGAAAAAAGCATGAGCAGAAATCGATACGACGCAATTAAATATGCTCCGCTAAATTTTAACGAGAAAAGATAATCGATTCGGAAATATGACCTTGACTTCAATTTCGAATCATTTGCAGTATTGAAAAATTGATTGCATTTCATTGAAAAAAGAAGGAAAATAAACAATTCACCGGTTTTTACGTTGCGAGGTGTTCGCGGTTCCAATTGCCGAAAATTCTTTTCCACAGCGGCTCAAAAACGGAAGAGAGAGAGGTTGTGTTTGTATATACATTCGATACGCCCTGTTTATCACGATTCGGCATATAGATGCACAAAATCCATGTCCGTTCGGTTCCGATAAAAAACATATACGTATGTATGAGAAACAATCGCTCGATATTTAATCCTGACGATAAATAAAAGAGTTGTTGAAAGAAATAACAAATCCACGCGCTGCCACGTACTCGGGAGCCTGTCAACGAGACTTTCGAAAGAAAATGGGCGAAAAAACGTCGCGTTACGAAATTCGGTGACGCGACCGTTCGCGCAAATGTCGGAGATTCGAAAAAAATGTTTTTAGCGAAATGAGTAAAGAGGGGGGAAGGTTGGGCCGCTGGAAACACGCGATTCGTATCAATCGATTGTTCTCCACTGCCACATTTATTTCTATTCTGATGAGTTCGAGAACGTCATTTATTTCCGAACGATTTCACCGGAAAAATGCTCCGCGCGAGTGAAATTCTTAATCGCGTACGCTTACGCGAAATAATACACGAAATCGAGACACTGGAAATCTCGTGAGAATTCCAACATTTTGGGATTATGGGAATTACGGTAATAATGTACTTACAGTTTGATGAACTGCGAGTGAATCGGAGAAGCGTGTGTACTACGCCTGGAATTCGTCAACACGATGATCTAATCCAGATTCCCGACTGTTGGATTCTTCTCTTACACACTCGCGCCGCGCGTACGTTTGTGGGCTTGTTTTTATTTCGCGGCTGACACGATGAGAAAAGACGCGCCGACGAAAAACCGGTCTTCGAAGTCAAGATTTGACCAACGTTCTTTCGCTTTTTAACAAGTTTTCAGGAAACGGCCGAGGACGTAGAATTATTCGCGAACAAATTTCTACTTTCAGTGTCACCACAACAGCGCCGTAAGAGAAATCGTAGAACGCGGCGGCGTGTAAGCGTGTCAAGCTACGAACTTGCAATGCAGCACAATGGATGCGCTCACTCTGGTGGCGGAGAGAATTTACGACTCCGGCTCGAAAAACCGAACAACCCAAATCCCACTGTGTGACTGCGCGCGCGCGGTAAAGAAAAAAAAAGGTCGAGCGTCGAGGGAAACACATTCACACGCGCCAACGTCGATATGCATTTACATACGACGCTGCTGAACGAGAATGGTGGGGGGTGGCGGTTAGCGAGAGAAATCGACGCGGGATGCGCAGCAGCGTGGACAGTCGAGCTCCGCAACTAATGCGGCGTCCACGACCTAGTCAAAAACCCAAAACCTGCCAAAACCGTCGACTTTTTTCATTTTTCCCAACGCTCGTCGTTTGACTTACGTTTCGTTGATAATATTAACCTTAAACATATTAGAATTAGAAAATATGACTCCATAGTTTTTCGGAACTGGATTCGTTTAACATTTGGTCTGTAAACCTGCTGCCATTCGTTCCCCGGCAAATACGACGAATCGGTTGGATCTAGGGATGGGCGATTATTTTCGATTAATCGATTGTACCGATACTATTGTTCGAATAATCGATTATATTTTGTCGATTTATTTTCTGGCCGATTAATCGATTTTCGATTTTTATTCGGCAATATCGACGATTGATAAGCTCTGCTTAATATATATGATTATTTATGTTAACAGAAAAAATTATGTTTAATATTATTCACGATTATCAATAATAATGTTGATAATTTCTCAGGTACTGAATATATCGGCAAAACCGGATTCCAATTAAGGAATTCTCTTAAGAATCGATCAAGAATTTCTCGAGAGCAGTTTAAAATTAAGGTTATTTTTTACATAATTTACAATAATAACAATAATTTGTTATTCTTCGATTAATCGATTCAGCGATTTTTTTTACTGGAAAATCGATTTTCAGAAACGATTGTTTTTCCAATAATCGATTTCTGAAAAATCGATTATATTTTCAACATCGCCCATCCCTAGTTGGATCCATTTATTGGATCAAAAATGGATGAAAAAAATTAAATTTTTACAATTTTTTAATTGAAATTTCAAGTTGAAGATTCCGACCAGGAGCTCGCATTTTTCTAGAATTTTCGGATTGTAATAACAAGCTGACAAAACTGTGTGTCCGGGATTACAGCGGGAAAGTTCGGAAAGAACGTTTACAGACGACGTACCTATTAAAAGTCACTAATCTTCTCATCAGAATATTTATTCGATCGCAGTTAACGTGAAAAAAACGCTGTAATAAATTTAACGAGAAACATATTCGGCTCCATGATTTTTACTTTCCTACTATTTCTAACGGAAATAGTAGGAAAGCAGTAGATAGTTTGATGCTCCCTCGGAAGTGATTGTTTGATCAATTGGAACGTTCATTTTATATGTTCATTTATATTTTATAATATCAACCCTTAAAAAAGTAGATTGATTCCCAACAAAAAAAGGATGTCCAGGTTTTGTTGGTAAAATAAGAAAAAATAGTTTCTCGATCAAACGGTACGTTAAGCTGGATTATTGCCTTCGAACGTAATTAGTCCAAAATGAGCTTTTAAGAAATGATTCTTATATAAATGAGAGAAGAAAATTGAGACATTTTTTCATCGTTAGGACATGCGCGTAGCTGGCGTTTCGAACGCTGATGCTAAATATCCGGGCACGCTCATGTTTTGCAACTGAAGAAATGACGTTATTCCGCGTGAACGTAAACCAATGCACAATTATTTAGATACGATGAATTTGTGAATTTTTTTTTACTCATGCGTCTCTCAAAAATTATGATAACATCGCGTAATGCGCCTACAAACATTTTCGACGCGACCTTTATTGGTAGCGGTTGAAAAGTAAAGTTGTCCGAAAGTCCCGTTGTACTCGCCCGATACTGCAGATTCATACGAACGTCGCTCGTTCGTCGGAGAGAATTGACCGTTTATTCATTTTTATTATAAGTGTTCTTCGATCGTTTGAAAATACTTGGTTGATTAAAACGTTCGTTGAATTATATTTTACGTCACACAAACGAAACAACGAAGAGCATCAAATTGGCGGGAAATATCTCTAATTTGAATTTGCCAAATGCCAATCGATTCAGAATTAAAAGTCTTGAAGCCCCTTAAAAAATACTTTTCCACTGATCCTCCACCGAAAGTCCAATCAATTTTCCGGAAAAACTGCACATTCTCAAACAGTATTTCTTTACTCTCGAACCCCCTCGAACCCTCTCAAACACGACTCTGAAACGTTTTGCATTAATTAAATTCAAAAGCAATTCCTTAGGGGGGCTAACTTCACGGAGGTGCACAGCAGTAAGCAGTAACGTTACACACGAAACATTCTGCGAAGCTAGCTACAAATTTGATTTTGAAAACCCCGATTCTATACTTTTATATAAAGTTTCACGAGCCATTAATTTCAGTCAAAACTGTTCTTCGCAACGGAAGGATTTCTTATTCCCTATATCAACGATGTTTTCTTTGTCGGCACCTCGGATAACGTACTGAACGGAAAAACGGGAAAATATCCAGGTTTACAAATACTTTTTCGTCCGTAACACACGTGGCGTTGCGGTCGAGTTCCGCATGTGTCCACCCACATTATTAGCAATCGATTGCCCTAAAGATTTGTCATTTCCAAATCAATGTAATTGTTGTCAACATAACAGGAGCTGACTCAGTGAGGTCGTGACCTCCGGCACACATAAAGAAATCCCTTATGATGAGATGAGACTGCGACTAAATTTAAACGATATAGCTCTATATTATCGATTGCTCGACTGTCATGAAATTTCAAGACTTTGCGAGTTGACCTCATTCGCAAGATTCGAGCGATTAATTAGAGAAAAATAATTTGTTGTCATAGATTCTCCTCGAAGAGCAAATTATTGCTGTCGCAGATTGGGCGCGATTATTTTCGAACGAATGGTTTCCATTGTGCGAATTCTCCATTCATGTTTTTCCAGCATAATGAAAGAGGAAAATACCTATATCACAGATACACCTGAACAATAGCGTGATACTCGATTTATCTGTCTACCCCTCGTACAAAACAGAGAAACGCAATTCTCCGTTTCGTGCTTCAATACCAAGAATTTCTGCCGGCGCACTCGAGTCCCCTCTGCAACAAGTGTTCTCTAAATCGATATCTTGCCAAGGTATAAACTCCCGGCAACCGTCAAAGTCTCAAACCCAACGTGCCTTAAACGCCTACCATATGGTACAGCAAAATAAACACTTTTTATCAACACCCAAGATTTTTCACGATCTCTTCATTGAAATTTCCGATAAGTCAACATTTCGCAAAGAGGGCAAACAATTTTGGCCTTTTTTGCAGAAAATTCTGCTTTTTATTTGCGTAATGAAAATTAAAATCACGAGAGAAACGAAATATAATTCGCACGGATGTTTTTTTTTCTCCCCCCGTTACAAAATCTGTTTTGAGTGTCTAATGAATTTCTACGATTTTAATCAAAGCTCCAGTTTGAAAGGAGCCCCAGGGCGGCAACTGTTGAGACTGAAAGATAAATTTTCGACTTTTTTCAATTGGCTGTAAAAACAATGAATAACGGGGCAAAAAATAGTGCGAGTGGGAAAAGTTTGTACACGAGAAAAAAAAACATCGCGCGGTTGGGTTATATATACAGTTTGACACTCGGTGTTTATATCGTCGCAAAGAGGACATGACGTGGGCGGCGGGAGCGACCCTTCAAGATCACATTTTCCATCTCACTTCCATTCTCCATAGCTATATATATATATGTGTGTGTGTCCACGCTCGGGGTTTTTCATGCGAAATTGACTTCGATCGAAATAACAAAAGTGTGAAGAAACAGAATTATCTTGAATTGGAATTACGAAAAGTTGTGGCAGCAGTTTCGATAAAATTGAAACTTCCGTAAAGTTATTTCTCTTAAATGCTCTGGAACGAAATATTTCTAGATGAAATGACGAAAAAATGAGTCAAGTCGAGAAGTGTCAGAAAATAAATCTTGCGTTGACTTGAAAAATTGTGGGAAAAGTTGTTTCATTCCGAATTAGCCAGCCAAGGAAAATGAGAGCACGTAATTCTAGGGATAAAAAAAAGGCTACGGACGGCGAGAAAGCATGAAAAATTGTTTTGGTCCAACTTTGACAGTTGAGGTCATTCGAAGGTCATTTTAACGTGAAATTCTTGATCCGAGCTGTATGTATTCACGTATATTTCTTCATTTGTCTGTTTTATACGATATTTCGAGGTCTCGAGTGTAGGGGGCGTTTGGGGATAGAAGTGGGGTGCGCTAGGGTTGACGAAGGAGCAAAAGAAGAGGAAAAATAGAGAGACGGAGAGTGGGGGGTGAAGCCGGCTTGTGTAATCGATTTGAAATCCAACGCACGCCCTCTCGGTGGCTCTGTCGTTCTGTTGTGCAGTCGGTGTCGCTGTGTCGAGCGCAAACGATCGTAATATCTGTTACAGCGTGTTTCTCAGAAATAAAATACCGAAATAAATAATTTTCGAAAAATGACAAACCATTGATCAAATATATCGATAACTCGACATATTACAATTCAGTTTTATTCAATTAGCAGCAGCTCCATAGGGCTGCTCTCTAACGGATTTACAAAAACGTGACAGGATTATGCGCAACTGAGGGGAAAAAAAAACACCGTTCGTTTGAGCCCTGGTAAGCAAGGATTATCAACCAAAAATTATTCCCTAGCGTCTTGGAAAGTTCGAGAAATAAAAAGCGTTTTTTGTTTTTTGCTCGGGGGTGCGGCATCCTTCCGATTCGTTGTTTTAATCCGATGAAACAAAAATCTCAAAAAAGTACACGAAACGATTCAACAGATGGTTTGATCGTTTGTCAAATAAATTCAAGTTGATATTTACCTTATTTTTTCATCGTAAAAAATGACAAGTTGACGATTTTGATTGATTCCACGAAATCATAAACATTTCG
The DNA here is from genome assembly GCA_037952995.1 of Hyposoter didymator. NCBI lineage: Eukaryota > Metazoa > Arthropoda > Insecta > Hymenoptera > Ichneumonidae > Hyposoter > Hyposoter didymator. The sequence goes on along the minus strand of JBAJMU010000003.1, from coordinate 12,006,649 downwards.
TGGAATTGAAACGAAACGGCAGTTTCATGGAAACGGAGACAATCAATCGATTGTTTTCGTTTTTTTAAAGTGCTTCAAAATAAACATCAATAAACATGAGGACCGTACGATTTATTTTTTTCTTCCATTTCCTGCCATTGTTTATTGCGTTTTTGTCTCTTTTTTGTTATTTTTAAAACTTTTTATAAACGAGGAATCGAAAATTCCGGCCGGAACATTTGAGACAGAATTATTCAAGGCGGCGTCAAACATCGCGAGCTTCACCATGTTATTATCGCAGTATGGCATGAATGTGGGGCAGACAACCTGATGCTTTTACATGGAGATCTCTCATCTGCTCCCCATTCTCTACACTCCATGCCTTCCCTCCCCTCGAACGTGAAACTTGATTATCCTGAACCAACATATTCTGATTAATATGAACGAGCTTTTTCCATCATCCTTTTACACTCTCCAGATGTAACACCCACGTCAAATTTGACTTTCATACAATTTCATCGAAATTTCGTACCAAATCCACCTTTTTCTCGAATTATAAAAAACGAAGGAACGTATTTTTTTGATGCAAAGTCCATTAACTTTTCTCCGAATATAAAATTCTTCGTAGCCCATTACTAAGCAGCTCGAGAAAAGCTTCGCGAGCTGTTTTCGATACTCGGCAAAACAAAACACGATAAAAAAAAACACGAAAAATGAACAAAGTTTTTTCGTCTTTACGATCATTCATCGTCGCCCTCGTTACCTCGAATATCAATTATCCAGATGTTGTCTCGTCACTGCGTAAGGAGCGCGAGCTTGTTCACGACAAAATAAGCAATTCGATGGGTGGTTCACCGGAGGCGCGTACCTATAACCTGCTATTATTGATTTTCGCGCAGCGACCTTTCGTAACTCAAGCACACGCTGTTTACCTATGACTATATATTTTCATGACGCGTTCGCGCAAAACAAAGGCAGAATCTGTTGATAATAACGGTCTTTTCTGTATTTCCTCAATGAAACTTAAATTGCTGGATCTATTCGAACCAACATTATTAAAAACAACATTTCTCTCAACTTTTTAATTAACGATTTCACGTCAGTAATTAATTAAACTTTTCTTTAAAACTTTTTCATAAAATCCGAAACTTCGAGAATGCTCGTTATGGGAATGAGCTCGTAGGTGTGAAAAATAATTCAACAAACTGAAACGATTGGAGCAAAATCCTACGAGGAATTTCGTTCTCGTGCGAAATCGCCAGAAATATTTCAGGCTCAAATTCTGCATGTGGAAAAATGCTTTTCGGTAAAAAGGAAGAAAAAGATTGCGAGACGACGCAAAGTTGATGCAATTTTAGTAAAAATCGCAATTTCGAAAAATCGATAAAACTTGAAATTCAACTATTTTGTCAAATCTTGAGTCAAACTATTATTTCGTCTCATCACTCGCTACTTTCGGTTAGAAAATGTATTTCGGTGATGAAAATAATGCCAGGGGTTCGATTAAGTTGGAATTTCGATTATAAAATTGTCGAAGAATCATTTTTTCCATACATTTTCACATTTTTCCGGACACGAATCACCCAGGCTTACAGACCAAGTTTTCATCGCAATAGATCGTATTTTGGATCCAAACGTCACTATTGTTTAGACATTTTTCGAGACACTTTAGAGTTTTGTTTTCCATTGAATGTAAGAAAGATTATTCGTATTGTTTTGGCAAACTTGGAAAGAATCCAGTTCCCTGATTATCATGAAGAGGACATTGGCAGAAAATATATGATTGGAAAACGAATGAAAATTTTTGTCCTTCAGCAACATCTATGGGCCGTAAACGGTGGTGGAAGGCGAGCCTGGAGCTACTCTTGGTCTGCTTTCTGGCGCAGCTCGTCTGTGGAGACAGCGAGATCGGTAAGTCCTTGGTAATCAATTAAAACCATGACGTAAATTATAATTTTTTAGTCTCTCGGTAAAGAAAAATTTTTTCAATGATTTTCTCGCACCTTTGCCGCCGTATTTTCTTTGTAATCCCCCGAAGCTTATCCGCAAGCCCACCCTTCTTACCACCACTTTGCGGGCTATTTTTTATCGCTGGAAAATGATAAAACTGGCAAGATAATATGGAGCGTAGACTCTTTGGATTCATCACAGCCGAGGCATGAAAATATGCGGCAAATGGTTCGAGAATTTTCATTGGATGAACGTCATCGAGCTTTTCGTCCCACGCACGAGCCTTTGAAATTCCCAACAGCTCCGAGCAGAGCCTCCTGATTCCTCCAACGCGAGGAGAGCGTTGCGACGAAAATAAATTTATGTTCTAAACAGCAGCATCGATACTCATTCAACTAATTAGCGCGATAAATAAAAACACTAGCAAATATGATTTTTTTATCGAAGCAAAAACCGTCTGACTGTTGCTTGATTTTTTCACTTGCCAGCCTCGGAGAAGCTGCGATTAACGTTATTTTCACTCCGTCACCAAATGTCCCGTTAATTCTTATCCGAGCTTCCACTGCTCTCGCACCCTCGATATCCCAATCGACCGAACAAACATTTCACCTCCCGAGTTCGCGTTGGACCAATTTCCACTTTACGGAATTCTCAATTCAATTCGAGGCAAACGTTGTTGTTCCCTCAATAACACACGTTACTCTGGATGATGATCGTACTTTATTATCGTCCAGGGATCTATTTCCTACACCATTTATTTGAAATATTATTCCGTCGCGTCACGAAAATTTCTGCTTCAACCTCAATTATTCTTTATTTTTGAGGAAGTTGTACGCAAAATTTTGTTGAAAAAGATGGATATTTTGTTCGATACGTTCGACTAGACGTTTTTTTCAATAATCCCAAAAATTGTGTCAACGCAGCAAAAATTATTTTAGAAAGTCTCTTCGGAAGCAAATTTTAGTCGCTCCACTCGTAAATTTCGCTGACAATTCCGTTAGAAACCAAATATACTGCCAAAATAACGAACATTTTAAAATGATGAAAAAATATTTAGTTTATCGTATTCAACAAAATATCGACGATTTTTAACAAAATTTCATTCCCAGTGTGTCGATTGAATTCCTTTAAATTTGCACCAGACAGACAGAATAGTGAAATTTAATAGCTCGCACAATTTTAAGAGGTTTCACCATGAATTATTGAATTATAAAAATCACAATTTTCAGTATAGTTTCTCATAAGAGCGTGTGTTGAAAGTTGCAATTTTCAACATTAAATATTTCGATTTCTGAATAGTCAAGCCTCTTGAAACTCTGCATACACATTTTTGTAACGACGAAGAAGTTTTATTCAATTTTTCATAAAAATCGGTCGCATAATTTCTTGGAAAATTTGTTTTTTATATAACGACAGATTACGTCGGACGCGATCTTAGGTTTAAAGTATTTTTTCTTTAGACAATTTGTCAAAACTTTTTTTAAAGAACTTATAGGCTCGCCAACTATTTTGTGGACAAGGAAAACGGAAAGGGAAAATTTTGATCTGACCGTCGGGATACAACGTCCTTAAAACGATATTTAGCAATTTTTGTTTTTGCTCATAAAACAAACTCAAGCTTACAGGGAATTATTTCCGTTTTCGTCAGCCCCGGAAAGCTCAATGCAGTCACGTGGGGCTCATTGATGCGTATCAAGGAAGTTTGCATTTCTCGATAGGATATAGGTTCAGCTATAGATATCGAACGCCCACATGCTAAGAATACTCCGAACAGTTCCGTAATGAAAGTAGATTTACGTCATTGTGTAACGAAAATAAAAACAAAAGGAAAATCAGCCCGCGAAACGATTGACCCAGAATTTTTTTAAGCTTTGTTTTTTTTTGTCACAGGCTGTCTCTTCAGTAAAAATGTATGCAGGACGGGAGTCGAGACTTGCTACGATGGTAAGATTTCTATTTGAAATAATAAATCAAATTTTATTCACTCTCGTATAAAAAAAAAAAAAAAAAAAAAAAAAAACGTTTCAGGGAAACTTTCGTTTTAATTTTACAATCAGCATAACGATGTGCGATAAAGTCGCCATTGGTGGGAATTTAGTTACGAAAACTTTGTGGAACGGAAAGTATTTAAAAAAAGTTAAAAAAAAAAGTGGGATTTTTTTTTGTCCCTTTGTAAGGGTTCGAGGTTGAGAAAATGTTAGAACAATTGTTGCGTGTCAACGTGAATAGTAAAATTTATATTCTTCGGTAATCGTGATCCTTTCGGTCGAAGAAAAATCGTTACAATTTTTGTCTCAACTAACGAGAATAAATTCGATTTATTCTGTCGAAGCTAAGAATAAATTCGCAATGAAAATTGACAGATTTCGCTTTTGGACGATGCGTACGTGTCTTCGGCGAGCTCGAGGACGAAGATATTTATCGATACGAACTTGACTCGACTGAACTCGACCTACTGCGCAGGCAACTCGAAAGATTGGTCGTGGGTGGTTACGCGTGGACACATCCTTACACTCAATGCGTCATGCAAACCTCCCTGTACAGTCTCCGCTTCAGACTGAAACACCAATCTGATATTTGTGAGAAATTGACGAATGTCGAGGATCGGGACTTTGATGCCAATCCGGAAGAAGGAGAGCTCGATCAAGTTAGTCGATTGTTATTTTTTGACAACACTGTGAGCGACGACTGTTGAAAAAAAAGTTAAAAAAACAAAAAAACAAAAAAAAAACTAATTAGGACAAAAAATTATTGAGAATTTAGAAAATGCGTAAAATAAATAGAGTCTCAACGGAGGCTCAAATTTTATGTTTGAGCGAATATTCCGTCGTATAATAAATAATTTTGTTCATAAACAAATATGGAAATAAAAAAATTTGTTGTTCAAGGATTCGCAGCCTGCTCTGGCAGTGGTGAATTTCACTCCGATACGTGGGCACGGTTATGGCGATTTTGCGAACGAAAAATACTATCCTCCGGCAACACCGAAGAAGCCAAAGTATGAAAAAAATGATTTTTCAAACGACTACGCTTATGGAACGTCACCGTTTCACAAAAGCTCCGTTAATTCTGGTTTTCCGAGTGTGGAAACGGATGCGAAGGAGGAAAATGAATTTGCCATGAAATCGTCGAGGCTGATTGATTCCGACGATGATTCGAACGAGGGAACGAGAAATTTTCGAGAATTAGCCCAACGCTTGAACGCGAAATATGAGGAAAAACCGATTTACCGATTGCGACGACAACCCCACAGGGATTTTTCGAGAAATCTCAAATCCACGATTAACGACGATGCCTATGAGCCAACGAGGGACGAAGAAATTTTCGATAACAACGTGAGAATTTTATAAAAATTTCATTATTTGCAGAAAAATCTCTGGCAAGCTTTCCCTCATTCTTGACACTTTTTCCCAGCGCGACGACGACGAGAACTTATCCAAATTGGAATTCCTACGCGACCAACAAGATAACGACGAGGAAAATAATGCAGAATGGCCCAACGATAGAAATCGGAACGGAAACGATCAAGATCAGGATGAAAATGAACAGGATGACAATCAAGAAGCCATTTCCAGGCTCGAAGCGTCACTGGAACGTTTGAACAATCAAAGGAAAGGAATTCTGTACACGGAGGGTGGATTCGTGAATCCCATCGACCTCGACGACGTAATGAGAGAAGGTGAAAGTTTGAAATTAACAAGAAAAAGGAAACAATTGACGATTCAAAATTGCAACAAAAAAAAGAAAAAAAAAGATTTTTGCGACTTTTTTCTGCTGCATTTTTGACACTGATTTTTGACAAAACTTTCAGAACCGAGTGACGCAGATTTTGAGGAAGATTTAAACAATTTATTGTGGAGAAGCAACATGGCTGCTTTCCAACGTCCGGAACGTGTGGATGTGAAAAAACCAGGTCCGCTGTATTCCACGAAAAATTGGGCAGTCAAAACGCAATCGCCAGCTGCTCGTAAGTTTTTTTTCATCATGGACAAAAAAAAATTAGAATTTAAGTTCCTAACAAAAATTGAAAAATCATTTTATGGAAATTCGAGGGAAAAAATTTATCCAAATTTAGTGCGAAAATGATTTTGTGATTTTTATTAATTGCAGCCATCTCGATCGACGATGAAAACAATATCAAAATTGATTCGAAAGCCGATTACAAAATTCTACGATCGCCTCAGATGAAAAAAGACACCATTTTCTACAACGGAAAAAATTATGAAAACGTCGACACCGATCATGTCTATTTAATATTCAATGACGAATTTACAAAATGGTCGGACGGTGAAAAAGTTGTTGAGGTAGTTGCTCAACTCTTGCAATTGAATGCCGACATTTTTAGCCACGTTCGCGTTGGCCGTGCCGAAGTGACGTTCAAAGTTTCGGGGGGTCGGTACACCGAAGCCAAGGATGTTGCTGAAAAGATCGGTAATATCTTGAGTTTTTTTATTTTTTATTTTGTCCATTAAATTTCGTAAATAATCGAACAAATGGTCGTAAAAAAAATGAAAAAAAATTTAAAAAAACATTGAAAACCGAGTATTTTTTGAATTCTAGAAAAAATACATCAGGACTTGAAGAAAATCACAGGAATGCAGGTCGTACGTGCCGGTATAGGAGACAAGGTGCAGTTTATTTATTTTGAAAGAATAATAAAACGAAAAAAATTCATTTTCCTTTTTCAACAGTCGCGATGTTTTTCATGGTGTTGTGAATTTTTTCAGAGACTAAGAAATAACATCGCAACTACTCGGTTATTTTTATTAAAGTCTTTGGGCTTTTTGTCATCAGGTGAAATTGCCTCCGATCTTCAATCTCGAGGTCGTCGCAAAGCCCATGAGCCCCGGGCTTTTCGGTATAACAGTCGCTGCTGCAGGTGCAGCCGCAGCTGCAGCCGCGATTGTGACCCTCGTGATAGCCCGAAAACATGCAAAGTCTCGGGCCAAGTTGGCAGGCTTAGCCACACCGGATCCAGAAGCTTCCAAAGACTATCAAGATTTGTGCAGAGCGAGAATGCAAGCTAAGCAACCGAGCGACAAGCCCGAATCACCCAGGATCGTCAGCCTTTCTCGAGAAAGTGAATCTGCTCGTTCGAGCACTTCCTCCTGGGGCGAAGAGGCTGCTGCACTTACGAATATGGACATTTCTACCGGTCACATGGTTTTGGTACTAAATTTTCAAACATTTTTTCTTATCTCGCGAATTTTAATCACTTCCGGTTTATGTTGATTTCACAAGTTTTTGTAATATTGTTATTTACCAATGTAATTAGAGATCGTCACTCAAATGTCGGGGTCATTCGTCATTTTTTTTTCACAGACGTATATGGAGGACCATTTGAAAAATAAAGATCGCCTGGATCACGAATGGGCTGGAATTTGCGCTTACGAAGCGGATCCTTCGTCAGTCGCAATTGCTTCAGAAAAATCCAACGCCGATCGCAATCGTCCTGGCTCGTCTCTACCCTACGATCACTCGAGAGTCGTACTCAACAATCTTTCCAACGAAAACAATTCGGACTACATCAACGCCTCGACGATCGTGAGTACAAAAATCATTTAGATAACAAATTTTGTAATAAAATTTCATTTCAACTAATTTGATTTTAGTTATTGAATAAAAATTGAATTTCAATTAATTCGAAAGAAATTCAATTTTAATAAATTTAACAAAAATAACATTTTAACAAATCTGATAGAAATTTAAGTTTAAAAAATTGAAGGATACCATTGTTTTTTGTTTTCGACATTTATTTCAAACATAAATATTACGTTTTGGAAAAGAAACGATAAATTTAGTTTATCAAGGTTTTATATCGAGCAGCTGCTGAAAATCGACTTAACAATTGGCAGTAATGGTGAAAAATGTATGTGGCAAGAAGCACGATGAGCAGAAGCTGTGAAAATTTTTCAAGCGAAGCAGAAATTGTCCCCACAAACAGTGACAAAAATTTGATCAAACTTTTTCGTCCATTGAAAATCTGAAAGCAGTCGAACGGCGTTATTCGTTTAAGGGGATACGACCATCGCGAAATATTCATCTGTGGAATTCGAGTTTTTGTCGTTTACTGCCTCCGGGACTTAATTTTGGTTTATTGAGTTCTTATCAACTATGAAGCTATTTATTTCTGGCAAAAATGATAAAAATATTCGAGACAAACTAGCGAAAGAGTTTTTTTTTGAAAATTGGAGTTTTTTTCCGATGCCGAGTTTCTGGTCGTAGCTCCTTAACACTTGGTGATACGAGGCAGCGGTAATACGGAGAATAGAACCGAATATCGATCGTCTTTTGAAAAAACGAAATCCCATTTTTTATTCGATACTACCATTGCATCTACAATTTGCCCCTGGATATGCCGCCTCGAATCTACGTTTGCAGACACCGGTAAGTCCTCAGTGGGAATGCGACGAAAACCAAGTATTTTTTATTTTTTCTTATTTTCCCGGAGGGTAATGAAGACAGCGAAGTTAGTGGAGGAAGAGAGCGGTCCGGAGCATGCGGATATTTCTCACACGATAGGATTGTCAGCAGCTTAACAAAACAACCAACAAACAAAAACCCCCACCGATCGAACGACTGATCCAACATTTGTCAATTTGCTGTGTGATGGATTAATGGACCAAAGTTTTAATTACTTGAGACTTTCGGTCACCGAGCCTGTCGCTGAAAGGCTTGCGAAACTTGTCGAGCTGCCAATTGCTTAATCAATTGTTTGCAAATTATTCAATCCGTTGGCAAATTGATTGGTTGCCGAATGAATATTTCAATCCGATCGATAAAAGGTGGTGAACGAAAGTCTCTAGAAAATGCCTGCATATCCGCTACTTGTATCACTTTTATTTTGGGATTTGTTTAGCCTCGAGTGTGCACATTGCGAATCCAAATTTCTTACACGACGCAATAAGAATTCAATTAATTATCGTTGTTTTTTTTCCTTGTTTTTTTTTGTTTGTTTTTCTATTTCACAGACCGATCACGATCCGAGAAATCCTGCGTATATCGCGACTCAAGGACCTCTGCCGCAAACCTCTGCAGATTTCTGGCAACTCGTCTGGGAACAAGGGAGCGTCGTAATCGTCATGCTGACACGACTGACCGAAGAAGGACGCGGCATGTGTCATCGCTATTGGCCCGAAGAAGGCTCCGAGCTCTATCACATCTACGAGGTTCATCTCGTTTCCGAACACATTTGGTGCGACGATTATTTGGTTCGATCGTTCTATCTCAAAAATTTGAAAACTGGCGAAACTCGGACCGTAACTCAATTTCATTTCCTCTCGTGGCCTGAACACGGAGTGCCACAATCCACCAAGGCACTACTCGAATTTCGTCGCAAAGTCAACAAATCCTATCGTGGAAGATCTTGTCCCATTCTCGTTCATTGCAGGTGAGAAATTTTCTTTTTTTTTCCTTTTTTCCTCAATTTTCTTTCTTCCAGTTTTTCCCATTAAATTTTACTATCTCAACGACAAATCCCAGGCTTTTCGATTCCGAGTGTTTTCGGCGACACTCGCCAATGCTTGAAAAATACAAACAGCCGTTATTTCTTGTCGATATGATGAAAACCACGTGGTAGCACGTTTCTTGCAAAACTTTGGTGAAAAAACGTTTTTTTCGACGCAGTGACGGGGCAGGGCGTACGGGAACGTATTGCTTGATCGACATGGTGCTCAATCGTATGGCAAAAGGTGCCAAAGAGATCGACATAGCTGCGGCATTGGAGCATATCAGAGACCAGAGGCCAGGAATGGTGTCGACGAAGCAGCAGTTTGAATTTGTACTTGTAGCAGTAGCCGAGGAGGTACACGCTATACTTAAGGCTTTGCCGGTCCAAGCGATCGCGGAAAAGCCGCAGACGAACGTAATCGTAACGTCAGCAAGCACCACTCAATCTTCTTCCTCATCTTCAGCATCGGAACAGTGATGGCAAGCAGACAAAAACAAAATCAACAAAAACTAAAACGATCCTGAAAGAAAAATGAGATTAAAAGCCGAAAAAATAGGAAATATTAATCGAGAAAATTGAAGAAAGACAAAAAAGAAGAAGCAAAAATGAAAGAGCGAGCAACGACGATAACGAACAATTACAAAAATATCAAAGGCGAAAAAGTAACGAATGTGAAGGAAGCAAAAAAATCTGGCGTAAGCCGACAATTATATCCGAGCTTTCATTGAAAACATCTCAATTTTGTGCCCTAAACATAACAAAAAGAAAATCCTGCCCTTTGTTTGCGATTTGACAATTCGCGAACAAAATATTTTTCTAGTTTTTTCGTTTTTTTTTTTTCTCAACCGTTTTATCTTTTTACCGTTACCACGGCAATATTTCCATAGCACACGTCAGGCCGTCATACGAATCGTTTACTCACACGGCCTACAAAGCCCTCAAATAAAATCTTTCAGTTTCCATCAATTTTTCCATCGTTTTCATTCTCGAATCCATAAACGATTCATCTTTTTCCCCAATCGTATTTTTGCAACACCTCGATCTGCACGGGCTTAGAAACACGCGCGCAAAATCTTCCAAGATGGATCGAGTAAACAAACAAAATCTCATTCTCTACCGCGACAAAAAACAAACTGACAGTTCGATTTTTTTATAAGGACTTGCCCTTCCTCTTGAATAATAACAAAAATAATAAATCACTTACAAAAAGTGAGGAAATAATGATAAACGAAAAGAAATATATATATCCCCACTTATCGTAGCTGTTTCGACGTGATGAAAAAGTAAAATACATAACAAAAAGTATTGGTATCTGCGTGGCTTGTCGTGCGCTGTATATTTTTTAACGAATCAGCTGAGAATGTTTTTTTTTTTTTGCTCTTTGTATATGTATATATTCATAAATATCGATATGCATCATATTAACATATATATGAATATATATTTCGCAAGCGAAAGTATACCGAGTAACAAACAAAAATTAATGACAAATATTTTATTATGTGACCTAATACGAGGATGCGATGCTTTTGCGGAAGGGAGTTCCAAGAGCCAAGCTTTGTAGCCTCTACCTTGGAATCGGAGGAAAAACAATAGTAACACAAAGAAATTCGACAGAACGGCCTGATGGGACATAAAAAACGAGAGCTCTGTAGCTCCAACCGTTCTCGAGTTATGAACGTTTGAATTTTACAGTGTCAGAATATACACACACACACACATCCGGACATTTTTTCTAGATATGATTTTTCGGGACATTTTTAGCACGTTGACATTGGAAAGTGAAAAAAAAATGTCCACCGTCACGTGGCTTTCTCCATGAGGAAGCAAATTTGAAGAAATTACAGTAAATTTAAATCGCGAGCGAACGTATTTTTTTATTTTCTAAATTGCCCCGCCAATTTTAGTTCGAAAATGAAACTTGAAAATATTGTTGCTACAAAGTTTGTCTCGGCCGAGAAGCGAGTGTTTTTGAGAAGATAAAAAAAGATACACGACAGGGATATTGAAAGCACAGGAAACATTTGGATCGTGTGCTTTTCCAATGTCGACGAAATAATCGATCGAGATATTCGGGACGATGCGATTTATAAGAGAATTGCTCGTGACCCTAGCCTCCCGGAAGGACGATCTTTATAATCGTCATGAAAGGAAAAACAATCGACGCGATTCAAACGTAAAAAAGTCAAAAAATGCCGTTCGAAAAAAATATTAACAGCATAAAAAAAAAAAGATTAAAAAAAAAACATACTATTTATATCGTTGCGTCCAAAGAAAATGTCAATGCGATCATAACGTGTCTTTGTAGAATTGACCCATTCCGCCAAGTAAAAGAGAAACTTATATCCACAAATATATATCGAAAGAATAATAATTTAAATGAGATTTTCAGATGCGTTGATCAGTCGTCTTGTTCGTCGACATTGATGGGCTCGCCACCAAGTATTGAGACTCGAAAAACTCATTTTTTTCTTTTTTTTTCTTTTTACCAGAAAAACTTAACCACCGAATATTTTCCTTGAATGACTTTGAAACAAGGCGATTAAAAACATAGCTACGAATGATTCGATATCGCAAGATAACAGAGAGAAGAAGAGACAGAAAATGAGAGAAAACCCAATAACTATTTAGCATTAATGTGTATTATTGCTCTGGGGGGAAAGGAAAATGATTGCCAAGTAAATTTATCATTTTGCTCTGTGTACTCTCTCAGGCATCGATTCACTTTAACGTTAACTATAGATTATATATTTTTGTGTAAAACGAGAAGGCAACGTACCTATGAAAACAAATGCATTATATATATCTATATCTTTATATATATATAGACATGTAACCTATATACATATAAATATATATATTGTATATTATATACTAAGTCTATACCACGTTAATGGAGAATATATACTAATACATGTTGTAATGAAATATAAATCAATCTATGTTCAAAAATGCAATCTAACGAAATTTCCGTTCTTTCCATTTTACTCGCCACGAGTTTATCAGCCAACCTTTTGTACCGGCTGAATCGCTTCGAGGGAAAGAAACACATCTGCTTATTTTTCCAAAGTGTGTGTTCAAACAGCATGCAAAAATTTACACCCTTTTTTTTATTTTCGTCTGTATGGGCTCAAACCTTTTTTGAGTGATCGTTGGCTGTTCCTTGGTGAGGGAAAATAATGGATTTTGACTGTTTTATAAATGGACATGAATTTATTTGTTTTCCGGACGTTTTATCGTCGCGAATTGTGGTGAAAGAGAAAAATTCGTCACTGAATCATCTATTTCGTTAATTCTAGATGAGAGCATCGAATCGTTCCGCGTTTCGATCAAAATGGACATCGTTTCGATGAAGTCTTCATTTCGGCGGTGCATCTTTTCTCAAGTTATAGAAACTTAATACCTGTTATCCGGCGAATCCAATTACGATAGAACCAGACATCGACGTAGATACCCGGAGCCCAACGACCTCCGCAGCCGCGACCCCGAGAAGTTATACCAACAAGAAAACCATCTACTACGAATGGACCACCGCTGTCACCTTGACACGTATCCTGTGAGCCATCATGGTATCCGGCACAAAATTCTGATTCTTTCAGCGTTATCCCACATTTTATCCTCATGACTACGGGAATAATTGCCTTTTTGAGGAATGCGGCTAGTACTCCTCCAGACTGCGGTCAGAATCAAACAAAACCCCGTTCAAAACGCTTTTTTTTTTTTCAATGATTTTCTCTTTTTTTTCAATTATTTTTGGATGTAAATCGTTGAAAATTCGTTGAAAGTTAATACAATTGCCTTTTTGACTAATGAAGCTAGAGTGCTCCTCCAGCCTGCGTTCAAAATTAAAAAAAAAATGGTTTTCTCTTTTTTTTCGATTTTTTTTGGGTGTAAATTGTTGCAAATTCGTTGAAAGTTAATAGACCAGTAGTTGGTGACGTCGCAGTGAATAATTGGATTGAATATTTCCAAAAAAACCGTGAATGCAATATCGAAAGATGAATTCCTGATAAAGAATAATTATGTCGAAAGAGAAAATGATGAAAAGAAACTTACTTTTTTAGCGCCCCAGCCAGCAACGATCCCGCATTCTCCGAATCGAGCTTTTTGCTTTGAGATCCTAATGGGCTTGACAGCAGCAGAATAAATCAATTTTGGCGCTACCTTTGCAAGACCAATATCGTATCTGAATATTTTGGGCATTCGGAACGGATGTGTGTGTCTGTCTACGATAGAGTATTGACATCCGCCGAGCAGTCTTCGATCTCCAACGTAAATGTACTTGGGAACGTAGCTGTTGAATTAACATTTCATTTACACACAAACGTAACGAAAATGACGAAATTTGCTGAAGCACATTCCGTCGATCGGACGATTCGTGCGTTTTCGAATTTTTTTCAATTGCAAATTTCTCGCAAGAAATAAATCTTTACGGTTAATCGTAATTTTTGATATATCTTTTGAATAAAACAATTTACTTTGTGAGACAGTGGCTAGCAGTGACGACCCATTCTTCGCTAATAATTGCACCGCCACATCCGCTATCGAAGAAAACCATGTAAGGAAGTTGTTCAATATTTTTGACAATCGTGCCTCCAACAATTCTTCTCGTACCCCCACAAACACCTGGGAACCACTTTGCTTGCAGGGCATTTGCTGTCAAATTGGTTCCATTCGAATTCCAATATTTCTGAGACATTCTACCAAAAGTGTCGTTTGCCTTGTAATAAGGAGGTTCGCTCGTGCTAATCGAATTTGCTCCGGGCCTTGAGCTTTCTCTCCGAGTCTTTGATATCGACTGTGCAGAAATATTTTGCATCCTTCGTCGAGCAACTTCGTGTGGAGGAAAATTCCTATCGACGATGTCCACGTTTTCTCTGCTTCCGCTAAAATATCTGCCGGATATATTTGTCTCACTGTCATCGAAGAGGAAACCCTCATTGGGATCGACTTTCAAAACTTGCGATGAATCATCGTCCTGACCTGAAAGGAATTCTTCATTCGACTCCCTCTCTACCGATAAAAAATCCGATGAATTCAGTTTCGATTTTTTCAAAGGTACGTATCCTTTCCAATATTTTGCGCGGTACTCGGTGTCGCACATTGGAACTTCAACTTTAACTGGAAACTTCGTGTGCCTCGGAAGACTCGAGATGTAATTGTCACCCTCCGCAACACTAATCGTCAATGGATCGAATAATGTAGAAATAACAAGCAGTGTCCACAAAACGTGGCACGACATTTTTTTTATTTTCATTTCCATCGAGACAAATTTTTTTATCAGATATTTTTCAATCTTCTGGAAAAAACGCGTTTATTTTCAGAACGACATAACATTACTGAGACTTTGGAAGCTGATTCTTTGTTTGGAGCTCGCAGACGTTTGACACGTTACGCATCAACGATAATAGAATTTCGTTCGACTCGATTGAAATGGGATAATTGATTTACGATGATTCGATGTCTTCCGGAGCCTGTCGAATGCGCAATTGATTAATGTTGCTCTGAAACATTATCGTTATAGTTTGTATGTCTGGAGCTCACGAATGGCCTTAAGGCAATCGATCAGGCGTGGATATCCGGATAAACTCATGATTGGATTAACCGGAAATTCGATTTGAAAGTTGTTCTCGATGTCCTTTTGGTCCTTCGAGAAAAAATCGAGCATTTGCCATTCATTTGCCATTCATTTGAGAAAAAAAAAACAAATACTTAAATTTCGTTTGCCTGATAAACACTTTTCATAATTGCTTTATTAATATTTTCGTGACATTGTTTAAACTCAGTCATCAAAGTTTCAGCTCTCTCTCTCTCGCTCTCGCGCTAGTTTTTTCATTTATTTATTTGGCTTTCATTCTTTAGAGAGCAACACAACAAAGTTGAATTGTTTCGGAGCTGCTGTTTATTAATAAGCTGAAGTAATATAGGGGACACTGTCAAACAATTTTAGCACATTGGCATCGAAAACAGAAAAACAAAAAAGTTCAAAACTCGTATTTTCCGGGCTCTTTTCGTGTTTCGCGAAAAACGCGTGTCGCAGAGGCGCACAAGTCCTCAGCCGAAATAGTACCAGCGTCGACCGCTTGGCGCGTTGATAAAATAATGCTAAAAATGGCGCGTCCACTGCGTTTACAATAATCAGTGCTGTAAATACGGTAAATACGTAAAAAAATAAAGAATAAGAAAATAAAATCAATGTGTTTTCTCGTATTGGTTGAATCGTGTAAAACCAACGGAATGTGTATATTCTCCATCGAGTCAAAAATCGCGAAGAGCTCGAACTACAGTGGCTGACTGCTCGCGACGAAACGCCATAGAAATCATTGAATTAAAAAAAGTGCATCGCGTACGAAAAATGTTTCTCAAGCAAGTTGCATCGGAATAAAATGGTATTTCGTTCAAACACACTCGGCAATCGAAGCCTCTGAAGTATTTACAAACAGTTTCAACCTCGACGTCGTCTTTGTGATGAAAATAAAAATCCTAACCTCCAAATTTTCGTCAATTTCGAATATTCAACAAATAAATAATTCTCTCTCGTTCCCAGGCATTTCCCATTGGACAATGTGAGCCGAGGCATTCGTACCAAAGAGCGTAATGTCTCCGTGCTCGTAAAAACGCTATTTACCAACTCTGCGCGTCGCAATGTTGCGTCCAAGAATCCTCAGCACCTACAATTACAAAAGGCGGGTCGTTGATCACGAGGAAAAGAGCAACGATCCAAACAATCGTATGACGATAATGTCCCGGGTGAAAAAAGTCGAGCCGAACGTGACGGCCACCCAGGACATGACGATTATTGACGGAGGACGGCGACAGCCGTTAAAAATCCAAGTTTCTGTCGCCAAGAAGGTGAGACACGGTCGGAGGTGCAAAGACGACGACACTGGAGTTTGCGACGCGGGTCGCTGCAATTTGCAACGTAGAAATGCAACGAAATTCTTTCTCAATATTCTTTCCTTTCTTCTCCTTTTTTCAAATTCTCATAAACTCTCAATTTAATTTTCAAATTATTTTTTTTCAATTTTGAAAAAAAATAAAAAATCTCTTCTGTTTCGAATGATTTCGTGATGAAGAAATAATTTTCGTTGCTTTCCCATGTTGCAAACGTCATTCGCAACCTTGAGCTCCAACGAAAAATACTTTTTTTTATTCACTATTTGTTAAATTTCAAGAACCATGACAATTATCTTATTGATTTTCGGTTTGGATCCCGAAAAAAAATACTTTCTGAAGAAATATTCAAGAAAATTCTAGAAAAAAAGAGAAAAGCTCAAAAACGAACAGAATTCTCACAATTATTATTTAATATTTGGTCCAGATAATAAAACGATCTTCTCTTGCGACCTAAAAACTCAATCGACACGAAAAATCGCGAGGATTTTCAAAATTCAATAAATGATAAATAAACTAAATATTTTTCGTTAAATCTCAACGATGCAAACTTCAGAGTCATTTGCCGTAAATGTTCAGGGTGCTTGACAAAAATAAATCCTTTCGCAGGAATCCGTTGTTCGTCCTCGAGAGAAAATGATGCAAACGAGCGGAAAACGTGGGATAAATATCGCGCGTCTGGCGCCTCAGGCCTCCGCGGAGGTTTATCAAATGGTGGCGGAATCGAGTTTGTCGCGGGGAAGCACTTCGTCGGTGAGGCCGAGGAAATCGGGGCAAAGTTCAGCGCAGAGAGTGAGAAATTTGTCGGTGTCGAATTCTTCGGGCCGAGTCGTCAAGCTGGCGCCGCATTCGTCGACGAGAGTCTCGCATTTGGTGTCAAACGTAGGAGCAAGAAAAATCAAGGCGATATCGAATTCTTCGGAGAATATTTCGTCGTTGGTGACGACTGCTTGTCCCGAGATCTCGGAATCGATGAGAAAAAAGCAGCAGCGAGGAGAAGGTTCGTTGTCAAGGATGCAGGAGTCGATGCCAAGTGGTTCGAGCCTAAAAACCCAATTTTCCAATTGGCCTGCGCAAGCCCAAGCGCGAACGAGTTCGTCGCCGAAAATCGGGGAAACTGCGCCTCGTTCTCCGAAGAAAATCGCGCCGATGGTCAAGTTCCCATTGACTGCGGGCTCGTCAGCAGCGGCGGTGGTGCCTCGGGCCGCATTGAAGCCTTCGATAAAGTCGATACAGCGACTGACAAAAGCAGGCGACACGAATTCAAACGTGGTGATGGTTTTGCCTGTTCCTGGGAACGAGGCGACGATCATTGCGTCGCAAACGACTCGCAGGCTCGAAAAAATCGATAATTGGAAAGATGTGACGAGAGTGCAGCAAGTTATCGGCGTGCAACGTCAACACCGTAGCCCGGAGGATTATTCATTGGCTTCGACGAAACTGGGAATCGTAACGCCGCAGATAATCGAACCGCGGGTGGAAAATAACGCGCCGGAAGTTTCCTGCGCGACGTTAAAGCCCGAAAACAAGGTCGAGAGTAAAAAGGAAGGTGCACGAGTCCAAGAATCTCCTGCAGAAACATCCGGAGAAGCAGATTTTCTCCCAAACTTGGAAAAACCTTCGGACTCGTTGAATTCTGCGAACGACCTCGTCGCAGCCGAGAACATCGAGCCAGAGGAGCCCGAGGTGGAAGTGGTCGATGTAAAAGAAACGAGCAACGATCTTGGCAGCACAACGAGCGGGACGCGCGCTCCGAGGAGACGAAAAAATGCCTCGAGAGATGCGGAGAACGCAGGAGCAACGAGAATGGCGACGAGAATGAGAAAGTCGACGATTCTAAAAAGCAGAAGACGAAACACTAGATCCGCTGCTGCGAAACCGAATCAGACGAGGCCGCAATTATCCGCACTCGCGAGGATGCAAGGCCAGCTGACCAAAAGCATCGCGAGCTTTAATTTGCCAGCAAAAAACAAGTGGCAAGCTCAGTGCATCATTTGCAAAGATCGATTCACCGACAAGTACGAATTTCATCGTCACGTGACTCTCTCGCATCCTGGCATTCGCATCGTATTTTGCGAACTTTGCAACGCTTCTTTTCGCAGCGACATTGAGCTCCGGCAACATCGTTACTCGTATCACAAAATAACCGTCACCAAAGACGCCGAAAATAATTTGGTGAAGCTCGACGCGCCGATCAAGCCGGTCATCGACTTGGAAAACGAGCCGAGACCGTCAGCGAATCGTAAAAAAGCGGCCAACGCGAACCTCCCGAATTTGGAAACAACGGCAAAGTCTCGATCGACGAGAAAACGAGTCGCTGCTTCTTGCGCGACGACTGAAAAATTGAAAAGAATCTCGCAAATCAATGCGGCGCGGCCTCGAACCAAAAGATCCGAAAAAAAAAGCAAAAACTCGAAATTTTGTTACGTCGACATCGACATTGGCGATCACAAAGCGATAACCAACAATGAGTTGTTAATTAACGCTGAAAAACGAAAATTAATTATTCCGATCGTGAGACTCGAGGGCGCGCTCGTCGAAAAACATTTGCCCGAGTTTGTCAACGCTCGCTGCCAGAAATCTGCGATTCGGACGAATCGAAAGAAAAGGGGCCGTGCGACTCGATTGGTCTCGAGAAAACGGCGAAGAACTCCCTTCGTCGCAAAGAGAAACTTTGAGAATGAGAAAATCCCAAAAATCAAGCAAGATCCGCAGCAGCTCGTTGGCCTTGACGATTCTGCGCCACCGCGACGAAGTTTGCGAAGTCGAAAAGTTAAAAAATCGATTTATTGCAATTCCGAGAATCCTGGCCGATCGGATAATACTCGATCCAGTCAGGACTGTCCACTCGTTTGTATCGAAGACGAACCGGAAGTTGCCGAGGTCGTTGGACAGCAAAAAATCGTTGAAAAGCTTGTTTCACGATCGTCAGTCTCTGGAGATCCTTCGAAAATCGAGGATCCTGAGAAGGATCCAACGAGACCGAGAGCAAGTTCCGTTTCTCCGGAAAGATCGAGCTCGGACGGCGAAGAAAAATTATCGACGAAGCAGAAGCGATCGCCCAGCACGCCGCGATTTTCCTGCTTGAATTTGTACGAAACTCACTTATCGAATAATTCCGATACTTCGAAAAACCACGACGACGACGATGGAATCTCGAAGACACGCGATAAAAACGCTGCGGTGAATAAAAAAATAAGAAAATCACGTGGAGCTGTGATGAGGCGAAAACTGGGAGATGGCCGAGCAAAAGATAAAAGTGAGGAGAAGAGTTGGTCGTCGGAAGAGAAAATCGACGGCGAAGACGGAAAAGAAAAAAAAGAAAACGGTGGAAAGAATTTGGAGGAGAAATCGTCCGGGGGCGGCGGTAACGAGACCAACGGAAGTTCCAACGGAGAAAAAAAACACTCCGAAGCGTCACGGGTCATCGAGACACTTCGTAAAAAACAATCGGACGACGAGGACGAAGAGCCAAGGAGAAGAAACAAAGATGAGGACAAAAAACCGAGTGACAAAATTGAGGAAGAAGAAGATGACGAAAAGGATGGAAAGAAAGTTGGAGCTCAAGACGATCGTGCCAAGGAAACTGCCCGTGAAGATGAAAATCGATCAAAACCTTCGACCAACGTGGCAGACGCTGCGGATCCGAAAAACGAGAAAGAGATTGAAAAATCTTCGCAACCAAAAAAAATATCTCCGCCAAGAAAAACGTATTCGAGCAGCAAAAAGCTCTTGAAAACGAGGAAACAAAGCGTACGAACGGCAGAAAAGATTGAAAACCTTGAGGAGCTGTGTACAGAGTGCAAAAAATTGTCTGCGCTCATGGACAAAGTTTCGAAGCAAGTTGGCGACAGAAATACGACGGAATTCCCGATAAAATGTCCGCTTTGTCAACGCTATTTCATCTCCATGTTCCATCTCGAGTTACACGTCGCGACCAATCATTTGCAATGTCAGCACGAAGTTCCTTGCAAAATCGCTGAATTACCGAGCACAGGAAAAACATCGACGGACGTTGGATCTGATTGTGAGACGAAAACGTTGAACCAAAATTCGCAGAAAGATTTAACGGATGACTTGGTAACCAGCAGCGGACACGACGGTCCCCGAGAGGAAAATTCGTCGCATGCGGATCCGGTGGAGACGTCGAATGGGCAGAAAAATGTCGTTGCTTCGTGCAAAAGTAGCGAAGATAATAAAATCAAGAGTTCAGCAACGCTCGACTGTTCTCTATGCGATGAGAAATTTGTTGAGAGTGCGAAATACGTTCGTCACGTACGCGAGATCCACAAGACTTGGAAAAGTCAGTCGTGGATCGAGCGAAAAAGAAACGTCGCACAATCGTCCAGCCACAAAGATAATTTATCGTTTCCCAATGTTTCAGGAGCCTCGAGCAAGTCCGACAAAGTTGAAAAAGCGAGAGCAACTGAACAGACGGATTCGGTGACGTCCGATCGCGATTACGTGCTGAAACAACTTTTGTCCGATGATTCTACCGACGACGACGAGGAGCTAAATTCCAAGATCCAACGTTCCAAAGACCCGTTGAAGCTGCAAAGGAAAGAAAAAACGATCGCAGAACGTTCGGAGGGTCTGCTCGAGGATCGCTCGGAAGTTTTCGTTCTATCGGATTCCGAGGACGAGCTAAATTACGAGGAATGTAAAAAAGCAAGAAACGTTGAATTATCTCCAAGGAAGAAACGAGTTTTTCATTATAATGGAAAAAGCGAGAGTGAGGGCGTAGCAGCAGTGTTCGGTACGAACGGATCGCGCGAGAAAGTGGCGATTGGTTCGAAGAGACGAGCGGATCTGGGGTCGTTCGAAATCTCGGAAAAGTCAAAAGTTTCAAAAATATATATTCCAGAAGAAGAAAGTTTGAATTCGAAGGAGCAGGAACCTCGAGATGCAAGGAAATTCGCAATGAAGCAATTGATAGAAACTGAAGTCGGTTTGACTGACGAAATCAAGGAAAAAGTGGCGATTGCTTGCGACAAATGCAACAGACACTTTGCCAATCGATCTCTATTGAACGAACACTTGTTTTTCCTCCATGATGACAGTCTCAAGGACACTGTCCTTACCGACGTGCTCACTCCGATCGGAGGCTTGCGAGGCTTCGATGAGAACGAGTCCCAAACGAGTCCCCAACGTTGGCACTGCGAAACTTGCGTACAGAATTTTAAATTGTTTCAAAGTTACAGTCGCCACCGATACTTTCTCCACGGAGACGACTCGATGGTCCACGTGTGTGAAAACTGTTCGAAAGTAATGACGAACGTGACGATGGTAAACGTTCACATTTGCACGGACGTTGCTTCGTACACTTGTCGAGCTTGTGACGAGATTTTTCCGACTGGAATGTCGTTGAGACTGCACAACACGGAAAAGCACATGGAGAAGAACGGTCCGCACACGTGCGTCCATTGCAAAAGTCATTTCCTCACGAACAGCATGTTGGAACGTCACACAAACAGCAAACGTTGTCCCGTCCGTTTGCCAGGAGCGGAGGAGGAAATAGCTTCGAATGTGCCGGTCCCGGAAACCCGGACGAATGCGTTAAATCCTGCTGAAGAAATGGACAAAACTGCGAGGAAACGAGGCGTCAGCGGAGAGGAGGATTCGATCATGTCGTGCGATCCGTTCGCCCTGCGACGAGGCAGGTGGAGAACTTGCAGAAGCAAAAGGAACAACCCCGAGGAAGAGAGTCCGGCGAATGAAAAGATTTGCGATCTTGCCGGGAGCAAGAAAAGACGAGGAAGACCGGCCAAGAATTCATTTTCCGAGGGAAAAGCCCCGGAGGACGCGGAGGTTCGGACAAAGGACTTTGAGAAATGGCCGATCGTTCGTAAAGGGGAAATGTTGTACGTCGACGAGGCCGAGATACAGCAGTGTGCGTTGTGCCAGTTGTATTGTCTGTCCAGGTCGACCTTGAGGTACCACATGGCCAAAATCCACTTGACCACCGACGAGATTTGCCAACTGTGCCAGAAAATGTACACAACTGGTAAATTAATAAATCACTTGATAGAGCGTCATATTACTTCGGAAGATGGTCAAGTTTTCGGAGCGGAAACGAGCTGCCGAATAGGCACCAACGTGACCGAAATTGAGGCCGAAATGTTGATCAAAATGTTGGGAATCGACAGGCTCGTTTCTCTCTGCGAGTATCGAAGATTCTCCGATAAAAATCGTCTTGCTTCTTATCCCTGCGGAATCTGCAATAAATACTTTGCCAGTCACGAACTTTACAAATATCATTATTTACTGCATCACGATGCCATTTGCGCACTGTGCAACATTGAGTTCAAAACCGGCCAAGACGCTGCCAGACACAAGAGCGAAATTCACGGATCAGTTGGACGTTACATTTGGTTCGCTGACAGAACAGTTATCGCCTTAACTTCTACGACCAACTTCACCAACATCGCCGAAACTATATTTATGGAAAAAATAACGAGGGAAGAAAAAGCGAGCAACGATGACGAAGCTGAAGGAAATGGCGGGAAAGAGGAAACAACCGCTCCGAGCGCCACTCACGTTCTGCCTGAGAACTACGCCAGCGACGACACTCGCGCCAAGAACAAAGGAAACGTCGAAATGGCGGATACCGGAGACGAAAAGTTGGGACTCGATCCAGACACCGGAGAAAGAATCGTCCTTCCGTTCGAAGCTGCAGATAAATCTATCGAATTAACCTCCAAAAGCGAAGCTGCAACTTGCGAGAGTTCGAGCCAGCCCGAGCCAGACCTGAGCTTGATAATCGTCGTCACGGACGATGATCTCAAACAATTCAACATTGCCACGAGGCATCCCAACATTTGGGGTCTCGCTGCCAAAATAAGCTCAACCTACGACGTTGTCACACCCAAACAGGTCAAACAGATACTGGAACGTCATTTCGAGAGAGAAGAAGATTTCGACTTATGACTGTGAGACACGAAAATCGAGTGCCCGAAAGAATGAGGATACAAATTTGCCAACGTCGCTGACACACAACCTTCTTTTACTCTCGCACATTTTTTGCACGTAACCTGGATTTTCGTTCACGTATCAACGCTCCAAGCGTCTATACAAAACCCAAACGGTTTCGTCCAAAAAATCGCATAACTTGCTGGCCCTGTTCGAGCTTTATTTCGTCTTAATAATTTTTATCAAATTTCATTATTTTCACGTCGTAGAATTCCGTGCACCTCAGTCGGTAAAAAATCGTTGTGCTCTTTTTAAATGCATGCTGCTCCACTTTGATACCAACAAGGAAATTTGTACGGTTTCTACTTTCATTAAGGTGATTCATCGGTTGTACGATCGACGAAAATCCAATTCGCTCTTTTATTGGGAGAAACTTGAATTTTCATTTTCAAAATTCAAGTTACAAGTTTTACTCCTTTCCCCAAAGAAGAAATCTGCTGTTTCGTCATTTCTTCTGCACTGGAGCAACCGATAGATCGCCTTAACGTAGTGGATACTAAATATATATATATATGTATTTTCGTATAGATTTAATCTCTAGACTTTGAGAAACGTACATCTAAGCATTATTATAATGAACATGGAAAAAAAAACAATGTAAAAAACAAATGTAAAGTCAAAAATCGGTAAGAAATTTACATCGCAATAAATAATCTTCCAAATTTTCTTACGCAGCATTTTTTCATCCATTCCAATCTCTCGAATATCGAAAAAAAAAATTGTGCAAAAATGACTTCTTTTTACGAAAAATTATGCAGAAATTGTAATTTTTAATTGAAATTTAAAAAAATCGTTCAATTAGCGACCATCACAAAAACTACGCCCCATTTTCGGAAAATTTCTATTTCGTATCGTCGCTCGAAAGCCGCCCCTAAGGGTTAAGTTAACTTTTCAGCAATTTTAGGTACTGAAATCGATATTTCGCAACCTAAACGTCGATGAAATTGATTTTTCTCTGCACCATTCTGTGGGGAATGAAAAGACGAAAAGATTCATGTACTCATAAGTCAGATTACTGCTTTCAGAACGATTTTACGAGCAAGAAACCCGAGGCGGGGTAATAAAGTATATTTACGTCGGGTTTGTAGGTTAAAGGTAAAAAACTGAGTTTGCAGAATTTTTTTATTGTATCTTATTAATCGATTCTCGGTTTTGTATATATTTCGAAAAGGATAATCGTTACGTAAGGATTCATCTTCGTAGATGGTCAATTGACTAGTTTACGATCCGAAAACTACAAGCACGAGAATGCTTTCGTCTGCTTTTGCTATAAAATAAACGTATACGCATCGTCGACCGGACAACGCGTAAATTGACATTTCCCAGTATTTTCCTCGCGGCCGGACGTTTACTCATCAAAGTTCAATGTCATCATCGGAATAAATCGAGAGGACACGATAGCAAGACGACGTAAGTCAAAACGCAACGTACATATCGTGAGCACGAAATAAATTGATCGTAGTCCTTTGTTGTGCAGCAAAAGTGAGGTTAGAAAAAATAAAACGTTGTTGTAGATTGTTGGAATTGTCTTATCAGGGATTTCGGAGACGAAAGTCATTAAGAACGAAGGGTTGTGATTAGTCGCGAAGAAGAATGGCAATTGTGGGAAGATTAATGTTGCTACGATCGAGTAGAATGGTGGGAACATCGAAGCTCGAAAGTAGCTGGTCACGTGGTACAAACAAAAGCTCAAAAAGACTTATTTCGTCGTCTGCTGGATCGAAAATATTGGAGCATTTGAGTGAAAGAAGTTTGATAAGAATCGGGGGTGATGAGTCTTCCAACTTTTTGCAAGGATTGATAACGAACGATATGAGACATTTGGAGGATGGGGCTGCGAGTATTTACACTTTATTCTTGAATACGAAAGGCCGCGTAATGTACGAATCCATAATATACAAGAGCCTTGAAAAATCGGTTTACTACATCGAATGCGACGCAAGAATAACGAGAGATCTTGAAAAACATTTGAAAATGTACAAAGTTCGTCGTAAAGTTGACATTGATTCGTTGGACAATGAAATGAAAGTATGGAGCACGTTCGATCCTCGAATCTTTACCAACGACGAGACCGGAGACTCCGAAACAACGAGACGACGCCATTTAGAAGGTCAAATATTTCCTTGCGGCACGTTGAGCAACAAATCTACAAAGCTCATCGACGATATCGCTATTTACGAAGATCCAAGAATTGCTCAAATGAATTTGCGCATTTTGAGCAACGTCCACGTCGGTCAAGAAGAAATTGTCAAGCATTTAGGGCTCGATGTTAAACCGGCTGAAAAGGGCGCGAATTATCGGCAATTTCGCTACCGGCTGGGCATCGGTGAAGGCATCGACGATTTGCCTGTTGGCAAAGCTCTTCCTCTTGAAGCGAATTGCGACTATTTGCACGGCGTTAGTTTCCACAAAGGTTGCTATATCGGCCAAGAATTAACGGCGCGTACTCATCACACCGGAGTCGTGCGGAAACGACTGATGCCTTTGACGATCGAGAATTGGGAAGGCAAAAATTTTAATTATGACGATAATTTGCTCGACGAAACCGGCAAAATTATCGGAAAGTTTCGTGGCCTCGAAGGCTCCTTCGGCCTCGGCCTCGTACGAATTTCCGAAGCCCTCGCAGCACGAACTATCAATATTTCCGATTCTCGGGTTTTCGTCAATAAACCTCGATGGTGGCCAAAAGAATCTCAACAGGATCAAGTCACGGCTGATTCTAGGAAATGATCACATCCATGAAAAAAAAAGAATTGTTGTATCGCGCAACCTCGCAATTTGACGATACGATTAATTCACCATGGCCGCCATTTTCTTTGTCGCTTTGTACCAGCCGAAAAATTATTACAACAAAAAAAACTCAAAAATTCATCGCAGCATCTTTTCAATTTTACGATAATCCATTTTTACCCTTTGACCTTATTTTTTTCACCTCTTCCTGTAACCCGAGGTCACGATCGACCTTAATTTTGAAAAATTCATATCTCCGGTAAAATTTGATGAAAATCGTTCAATTTGGGCTCATTCTTTTCGTTTTTCGAAGCAGGATCGCGTGAGGCTGAGGCAATTTTGTTTCGAGTCAAAAAATTAGTGAAAAATGCGGTAAAACAAAGGGAGCGGAATGAAAATATTAGAAAGTGGTAAAAAAATTGTTTAGCAAGCAAATTCCATAAAATCTGTTAAAAATAAAAAATATCTCGAAAATGCAAAAAAAAAAAACTAAAATATCGAAATGATAAAAATGAACAGTTGCCAATGAAAGTTGTGAAATAAATAATTTGCCACACAAAACTTACAAATGTTTATTTTGTCCCTTATTTCTCGGGTCCTTGCAAACAGGATGGCGGCTTTGACGAGCGACGATTGCCAATTGCGTTCGGAGCAAGGTGGATCGTCGGAGAAAGAATCAAAACCGCGAGATCCCGGAGGAAGCTTCAAATGCGAATTCTGTCGTTTGGAGGAACATTACGATTACAAAGGTCGAAAACCACCGTTTGCTAGACAAATATATTTTTCCGAAGAGTGTTACGTCATGAAGGATCCATGGAGTGCCCCGAACAAGGCTCAAGTTTTGGTCATCGGTGGAGATTGCAGTCTCTGCTTAAAGTCCGTTTGTATCGGCTGCAGTATTTTTTACACCAAGAGATTTTGTCGCGCATGCGCAAATGAGAAAATTGATAGTTTTCCCGCGCAATTACACACGAAGATAAAAAATCTTAAGAGCGAGCAGCAGGCCTAACGCGAGGGATGTAAATAAATGATAAAAATCAAAATGCCTTTTGTTTCATGTTTTTATTCTCTAGTACAATGTTCTCCTATTGGATGAATAACCTTTGGAGGATGAAATTGAAAAAAAATTGAATATTCGATGAGGAAAGTCGAAAAATGAGGTAAAACGAATTACACGCAAAGGTAAAAAAATCTGAAGAGCGAGGAGCATGAGGTTTGACGCGACGGATGTAAATAAATGATAAAACTTAAAATTCTTTATTTTTTTTATTTTTTTTTAATTCTCTAGCACAATGTTTGCTCATGTTTTCCAATATGTCGTTAGCATCGATCTCTACATATCTAACATGAATAACGTGTTATATACATTCGTATCTTTTGAAGGATGAATTTTAAAAAATGGAACATTCGATGGGGAAAGTCGATGATGCATAAAATCTTAACACTTACTTTCGAACCAGGTACAGAATTAAATTCTTCAGAGCCATGGTTGAGGAATACATTGTGCAAGATCGATGGTCTATGCGAAAAGATTCAAGTGGCTAAAAAAACGATAAGAAAAAAGAATTAGAATAAATTATTTAATTGGCCGACGATGGTTTTTTCGGCTTGGCAAGCAACTTGGCAGCCATTTGTTTCTTCTTTTTTGAAGTTTTGTCCTGTTTCAATTTTTTGTTCTTTGCTGCACCCGTTTGACCTTGGAATTTGGTCGGACTGCTCGCGTCGCTCTTGGGGCTGCTCGAGTTGGATTTTGATCTTTGTTTGTCGCCCTGAGAGCGTTTTTTCCCTTTTTTCGTGCGCCTCTCAGCGTTGACGCTGTTGTGAGTCTAAAATTTTCATTCATCGCTCTACATCTTGCCACTTTTTGTTTTTTTTACTGAATTAATGGAAAAACAAGTTTTTCTGTTGAAAATACTTACCGCACGCTCGACGCTTCCGGAATCGTCGGTCTTGACTTTCTTCGGAGAATTGTTCGATTCACTTTCCGATTTGTGCTTCCTTTTGCCTCCGTTTTCTGGCGTTTTCTCCTCCTCCTGCTGCTGCTGCTTCTTCTTCGCTGCTGCCTCTCGACCACTTATCGACTTGACACGAATCTTACGATCGCTGATTTCTGTCCCGTCCAGACTCAACGCCAGCACAGCACCCTCCGAAGTTTCAAAGTTTATGTAACCGAATCCGCGCCCCAGACCAGTCCCACGGTGCCTGATTATACGCACCGATTCAATCCTTCCGCAGTCTTTGAAAGCTTCCCATAATATGTTGTCTTCGACAGCTAGAAAAATAGCAATTGCCGATCAAACTATCAAATTCGCGAAGATAATTTTTCCTTCAGGAAGAGGATTTTTTTTTTTAGATCGTTCGAAATTTAGGCTTTTTTCAAATTTTTTTATAAACGTTCTTGGCACCGAAACCAACAGTTTTCTCGGGTGAAGGAAAATTTTCTGACGTTTAGAATTTGAGATTTGCAATTTTTTCGCATCCAAACGCATGGAAATTAAATTCACGTGTCGTTCGCAAGTCGCAAGAAAAAAAAACAAGAGATTTCGATTCACATGCGTTTTGATGGGAAAAATAAGAAAATTTTTCGTCGAGGAAGAGGATTTTTTTTAGATCGTTGAAATTTAGGCTTTTTTCAAATTTTTTCATAAACGTTCTTGGCACCAAAACCAACAGTTTTCTAGGGTGAAGGAAACATTTTCTGACGTTTAGAATTTGAGATTTGCAATTTTTTCGCATCCAAACGCATGGAAATTAAATTCACGTGTCGTTCGCAAGTCGCAAGAAAAAAAAACAAGAGATTTCGATTCACATGCGTTTTGATGGGAAAAATAAGAAAATTTTTCGTCCAGGAAGAGGATTTTTTTTAGATCGTTCGAAATTTAGGCTTTTTTCAAATTTTTTTATAAACGTTCTTGGCACCAAAACCAACAGTTTTCTCGGGTGAAGGAAACATTTTCTGACGTTTAGAATTTGAGATTTGCAATTTTTTCGCATCCAAACGCATGGAAATTAAATTCACGTGTCGTTCGCAAGTCGCAAGAAAAAAAAACAAGAGATTTCGATTCACATGCGTTTTGATGGGAAAAATAAGAACATTTTCCGTCGAGGAAGAGGATTTTTTTTAGATCGTTCGAAATTTAGGCGTTTTTCAAGATTTTTTATAAACGTTCCTGGCACCGAAACCAACAGTTTTCTCGGGTGAAGGAAACATTTTCTGACGTTTAGAATTTGAGATTTGCAATTTTTTCGCATCCAAACGCATGGAAATTAAATTCACGTGTCGTTAGCAAGTCGCAAGAAAAAAAAACAAAGGAGATTTCGATTTACATGCGTTTTGATAGGAAAAATGAATAAAAAATCAGAAATTTTTCGTCATATCGAAAAACTGTTAGTTTTCGCGCCAAAAACGTTGATAAAAAATTTCGAAAGAAATTTGACGAAGTACAGAGAAATAGTAAAAACGAAGTTGGCATTTTTTTGGTGCGGATGAAACGAGCAAAAATGTACGTGGGACTAATGGGATGGGAAAATATTGACCAGGATTAATAAAATGAGTTACTTACTGAAGGGCAAATTTCCCAGAAATACCGATTTCTTTTTGTCACTGGCCTTGGGTTTTTGTGAGCGATCGACCCTCAAGTAGTTACCCTCGAATTTCTTTCCGTTCATGCCAAGAGCTTTCTTGACAGACTCTTCGTTTTCGTAACGGATGAAAGCGCAAATGTTTTTACTTTTTTCGTGGAAGTTTTTCTTGATAGCAGCGACTTTCAATGACATTTTGGGATCGCCAGGAATGATACCGCGAAGCCTGACGGTTTCGATGGGACCGAACTTTTTGAATTCTCTCGTCAATGTTTGGACTTTGGTGTCCTTTGGAATGTTACCGACGAAGACTGTTCTTCTATCGTGTTCGGCCTTCAGTTGAGCTTTTTCTTCAGGGGATAAGGAACTGTATTCAGAGTCTTTCTTCTTTTTGGACTTGGGGCTCGCGCCGTCATCTTCTTCGCTGCTGATGTCTTCGTCCTGGTCGGCGTCGTCGTCATCGGCTTCAAAGTCATTGTCGTCGGACTCGTCGACGAGGGAAGTTCCAAGGAGATCGCTGACATCCGCTGAGGAGTCATCGTCGTCATCGACGTCTTCTTCTTCGTCGTCGTCGTCGGTGGAAGTGACGTTGGACGAGTTGAGGGATTGGTCCATGGTTTCTTCATCGGATTCATCTTCCTCGTCATCGTCATCATCCTCTTCGTCCTCGTCGTCCTCCGAAGTTTCCATACCCACAAAGTCCTCGTCGCCAGATTCGTCTTTTATGGAGTCGCCGAGAAGAGCTGACAATCCAAGCGCCGGCTTGTCTTCGTCCTCATCCTCCTCGTCATCCTCGTCATCTTCATCTTCGTCGTCGTCCTCTTCAGATTCCTCGGCTTCTTTGTTGGGCGCGTTGATGCCTCTGAACATCTTGACTCCCTTATTCTCAGCAGTCGTAACGTCAAAATCAGCGTCAGACTCATCCGTCACATCGGGCAAAGTTGTCGTCAGCACATCGGGTACAGCATCGTCTTCGGACGAATCGTCATCGTCTTCGTCTTCTTGTCCGCTGACAATTTCGCTGATGTTGATGCCCTCGTTGAAATCTTCCTCAGAGTCGTCGTCATCTTCTTCCTCCGCCGGCTTTTTACTTTTCGGAGAGTTTTTGGCTCCTTTCTTACTGCCCGCCGCTCCGTTCTGCGCTTTGGGAGAATGCGGTGATTTTGGCGACTTCGCTACGCCGTTACCGTTCTTGGGGGACATTTGTTTAGCCCCAATTTTTGACGGGGTGCCATTTATCAGGGGAACTTTGCCATTCGGCGTGTTTTTAAATTTCTGTTGTTTTTTTTTGTGGATCGATCCATCTTTGGCATGTTTCAGATGATTCTTTGAATTGTTGACGGCAACTTTTGCTTTCGTCATTGTAGTAGCTAGTCGTTTGTTTTACTTGCGATTGACTGCGATAGAAATAAAATGGAAACAGAAACTTAGTGGAATCTCAACATCGTCAAGATCGCGACGTTTGTTTTCGGTTTACAAGGCAACAAAAAAAAAACAGAAAAATCGTCGAAATGACGGAATTTTCATAATTGACGAGCCTCTGGGGATAAAGATCGTGGCGAGATTTGATTCCGGCCAAGAACTGACGGGGAAAAAAAATGACGAAAAATTCGTTAATTTGAAGCGCAATAATGATAATTTTCTTTTGTTTTATCGGCAAATCAGCGTGTCTACGAAAACGTTTGATTCCGAATACGATTTTTTCTGTACCTCGGTATGTGCTTGAATTTTAAATAAAAAAAAAAAACAGGAACACCGTCGAAATGACGGAATTTTCATAATTGACGAATCTTTGGGGATAAAGATTGTGACGAGATTTTTTTTTGGCCGAGAACTGACGGGGAAAAATATGACGAAAAATTCGTTAATTTGCCACGAAATAATGATAATTTTCTTTTGTTTTATCGGCAAATCGGCGTGTCTACAAAAACGTTCGATTCCAAATACGATTTTTTCCGTTCCTCGGTATGTGTTCAAATTTTGAATTCTTTTTTTGATACTTTTTCTATTAATCGCTAATGAGGATTCGATGATCGTTTCGATTTTATGACGAGCAATTATTTTATCGAGAGTAAAATTTAGCTTCGATAGCAATCGCGATCTTATTTGGCGGTTTGAAGAAAAATAAGGCGGGCGAGCAGGTTAGACCCACGTGGATTAACGTTATCGTCGATTTTCCATTTTTCGAGAGATTTTCTCCTAGAATTGCGTGCTTTTTTGGAATTTTTATGAAGAAGGGCAATTTCCTTACCTGGAAGGAGCCTTGGAAAAGCAGCTGAAGCACGAATGAAAGCTCAATGCCGGCTTTTGTCGATCTGCTTCAACGTTCGCACGAAAAATATACGTTGGTTGACGAAGAGCAGCGCGCGAACCTCGAAACACGTTAGCGATAGACCGGAAGCGAGAAACCTCGCTAGTCGTTACGAAATTGCGTTTGGACTGCAAACTTTATCGATTAAAACAAAAAACTCTTTTGTTTATTCGATTATTCCATTGTGAATTATTCCGACCGAATTTTCTTGAAAAATTCGAACATTCACGCGTTTACATATTTTTGACAATATTTTTACGAGTAACTGTGACTTTTGTAGTACAGCGAATGCCTTTGTGTCCGTGCGTGTGTGTGATAAGCGTCGTGTTCCGCAATCTATCGTGGCGCTATCGACGCAGCCGAGTGAAAAAAGTTTGTTTTGGTCTCCGTTGGTATTGGTCACCTTCGCAATGCTGTCTCGATGAAAACTGTATTTCCATCTCTTTGTTTATGAATCTCTGAGCGGCGTTTGGTGGTCGTTGAGCGAGATACGGTATCGCATCGAAAATTGTCAGTTGTGTTTGAATTTTCCAAAATGTGCATTTCAAATAAATGCTCTTCGATGTTTACCCAATTTTTTTTGTTTTTTTTTTTAAATAATCGGCCGGCCATTGAAACACTTCCCAGTCCAGTTCCGTTGATTTAGTCAGAGAACTGAACACGAATCCTCCAACGGGGCAAGCAGCAGAGCGCTCTATCTGTTTTATTCTTAATGAAAAAAAAACTTTCCCTCAATTTTCTATAGAAATTTTTTTATAGAAAACTGTTTTTTTTTCTTTTTTCCACCGAAATTTCTATTTTACCGACACTCCAAGAAGGAGATTTCTCTTTTCGAACGTTACACACAGTAAATCATTTCGTAAGGTCTCGAAAACGAACGCAGCGAGCGTTTGCAATGTTCCACAAGGTCTCGGGGCGTATAATATACGCGAGGGATGCTTTTTTGTCATAGTTCGAAGTTGTCAAGGGCCTGCAGTCTCTGCTCCTGCGTATATAAGCGCAAGCCACGATAATTAAGACATTTCCATTTAGAATTGACGTTGAGACGGAAAGACATCGGAATAAGGCTCTCGATTGACGCGGCCGAGCTCTTTCGACAGATGAAACGTTTCGCTATATGCATACGAACTTTTTGGTGTCGCGACTATGACGATATACTGCCATTTCTCATACTCGATTGCATTTTGATTCATAAATTGATAAAAAAACAAATAAAACTGTATATTTGGAATGAAACGTGATAAAAACTCATTCCTCGATCTGCATTCGTAATTATAATGCCCCGGAAGATCTACGTCGTGTTATTTATCGATCGAGCAGCATTATTATCCAGTAGGTTCCTCATCAACGTCGCTGTCATCGCAAAAAATCACACTCTGAATTTTTTATCTCTTCGTGAACATTACAGACTCCATTGTGCTCGCACTATTATGCTAATCACTGCTGGAGTTAGTCTTTTATCATTAAACTTGGAAAATAATTACGACTCGAAGACTCAACGAGAGGATTCGAATTAACGATTGATATTCACGCCTCCAGATTGTGACGTAAATGGTAATTGGGGGTGTAATCAACTCCACTCACTTTGGAAAGCGATAAATAGTTGAAAAATCGTTGAAAAAAATAAAATAAAAATGCTACGATGTATTTTCAACCCTTGAGTAATGACCATGATGATTGTATTAAATTCGTGTAATTTTTAATATTGAAAAAATGTCGAAAAAAAAAATTCTGCAAAAATGACTTTTTTTATTTACAAAAAAATGATGCATAAATCGTAATTTTGAGAAAAAAAATCGTTTCATAAGCCATAATGCTTTCAGGTACCGCTTCGAATCTAAATCAGTTTCTTCGTCGAAATATTAATTTATTTCAAACGTGTGAGACAAATATTTCCAATTTCGAATGGTTGTGTTCATCGCTCTGTCCGAGTGCGAGTTTTATTGTTGTAGCTTATTGAGGTGATGAAAAAAAAAATTCTGTTTATATGTTTTGCCTCATAACACAGCTATGAAATTTTAGGTGACGAAAATGGCCATTGGCCATTCTCTTCTTCATATTCTTCTCCCTTTTAACAACCCTTTCCCTTTCTCTCTCTCTCTCTCTCTCTCTCTCTCTCATTCGCTCTCGCCTTTACTCCCCTATAAGTAGATATTTCACATTTTATTTATTATCGTGTCTCTGTCTGTGAGCTTCTTTTCTCAGATCCCATCGAGTACAGAAAAGCGATGTCCACTATAGCGGGTGTCCATTTCGAAATAACTGACCGCTAAAATTACCGAACGAGCTTCTCCTCAAAATGATTATTCTCTCAAATTTTGCATTCCAAATATAAACTAAATTTCCATGAGTTTTTGAGGCCAACCTAGTTACACTTCCAGATTTTCACGTAATAGTTATTGGGAGGGTGTTATCAACCCCACTCATTTTGGCAGGCGATAAATAGTTAAAAATCGTTAAAAAAAAAGATAAAAATACTGCAATATATTTCCAACCCTCGAGTAACGACCACGATGATAGAATTCAATTCGATCAATTTTAAATATTAAAAAAAAATGTCGAAAAAAAAAATTTTTGCAGAAATGACTATTTTTTTACAAAGAATGATGCAAAAATTCCAATTTTCCATTTAAAAAACAAAAAAAAATAGTTTCATAAGTCTGAGATAGCATGCTTTCAGGTGGGACTCGTTAAATTACCGATCGTTCCAAAAAGTATACTTTGGAAGGCGATAAATAGTTGAAAAATCGTAAAAAAAAAATAAATAAAAAATTCTACAATGTATTTTCAATATAAAAAATGTCGAAAATAAAAAATGTTGAAAAAATGATTGTTTTCATTAAGAATGATGCAAAAATTCCAATTTTCCATTTAAAAAACAAAAAAATATAGTTTCATAAGTCTGAGATAGCATGCTTTCAGGTGGGACTCGTTAAATTACCGATCGTTCCAAAAAGTATACTTTGGAAGGCGATAAATAGTTGAAAAATCGTAAAAAAAAAATAAATAAAAAATTCTACAATGTATTTTCAATATAAAAAATGTCGAAAATAAAAAAAATTTGAAAAAATGATTTTTTTCACAGAGAATGATGGAAAAATTCCAATTTTCAATTTAATAAACACAAAAAATAGTTTCATCAGTCCGAAATAGCATGCTTTCAGGTGGGACTCGTTAAATTAGCGATCGTTCCAAAAAGTATATTTTGGAAGGCGATAAATAGTTGAAAAATCGTAAAAAAAAAAAATAAAAAAAAATACTACAATATCCCAAGAAAACAATATAAAAAAATTCTGCAAAAAATTCGTATTCTTTTTAAAAAAAATGATGCAGAAATTGCAATTTTCCATTCATATATGGTCATTTTTCTGACGTACCAGAAAACTAGTTTTGCGATCGTTGCTATTAGGACACCACGTATATAGTGAATATATATATAACAGCGCCAAATTCGAAAGCATAAAGGATGGCGGGTCGCGTTTACTTGCGGAATGTTGCTGGCAGGTTGTTTTATCCGTTTGCTTGACGAAATCATTAGGGGACTAAATCCAATAAAGGGCCCACGTCTCTGGCAACGCCAGAAGAAAACATTCTCGACTGAGGCGATCGCTCGCATCGTAATCGTCGTCAATGCGAGGACGAGCATGGCGACGCCGATGGACAGTTCGCTATATACTCAGCGCATAGATTACTGTATATATGTAACAAATGTTACATATATATTCGTCTCTCTCTCGCTCTTTCTTCTTGTCGCGATCGCGCGCCAATATTTGCCTTTGATAGACATTTTTTTTTTTTTATGTTATTCAATCCACTGCAGTAACCTCCCCAGCACGAACCTTTATCCCCCTTGTCGATCTCGCTATTAAATTAGTTGAATAAACCCACTAAATAATTCTGATCGCGCGACTTTACGGCCACATTTTTTTTCCCTTTCGTCAACGCTCCTTCTCGTGTCTTTACTCGTTGATCCTCTTTCTTTTCATCGAACGCCAACTCGGTAGCAAAAATCGTTGAGAATTAATCATTCCTTCGTTCAGTTTATACACGGTGTCTCCATTGTTGAGCCGAACATTTAAAACCTTGCGAATGCGTACTGGATCATATTGACTTCAACTATTTTCTGCACTGGAAATGACATTTTTTTAAAAATCGTCGATTTTTTTTTAACACGGTGAACTTGATTTTTTTTGTTAATTTCAAAATTTTCGTTATTTCGAATTGGTTCCTAGTGGAATTTCCAGCAAAATTTACGATCGGAACGACAAAAATTATATTTCTTGTGGCGATGACACAATTTTTGAAATTATTTAAAAAAAAACGTTTAGTTGAACGTATCGAACAAAATATCGATGTATTTTCTGCACTGGAAATGAAATTTTGTTCAAAATCGTCGATTTTTTTTTAACACGGTGAACTAAATATTTATTTGATAATTTCAAAATTTTCGTTATTTTGGCAGTTTATTTGGCTCCTAATCCAATTTCCAGCAAAATTTACGATTGGAACGACAAAAATTATATTTCTTGCGGCGATGACACAATTTTTGGAATTATAAAAAAAAAAACGTTTAGTTAAACGTATCAAACAAAATATCGATCTTTTCCAACTAAATTTTGTTCACAGTGTGTCACCTGAATAGTAGCAATTAATGGCAACGAATTTTTCGACATTTAATTCTCGTCTTTCCTTCAAAAAAAGTCTTTGCTAAGAAAAAAAAGAAATTATATTCACCGGTAGAGAACAATTTGAAAAAATTTTGAATTGCAAATTGCTTGCTCAAGATTGCGTGGTCGAAGCAATTTACAGCGTTTTTTTTGTTATCACTGGTCACAGGTTTTCAAATGAATTTCTTTCGTGATGATCGATTGAATTATTTCTACGTTTTTTGTTTCACTGTATTTTTTTTTATTTAAATTTTTTT
Organism: Hyposoter didymator; assembly: GCA_037952995.1. Taxonomy (NCBI): domain Eukaryota; kingdom Metazoa; phylum Arthropoda; class Insecta; order Hymenoptera; family Ichneumonidae; genus Hyposoter; species Hyposoter didymator. The sequence goes on along the minus strand of JBAJMU010000003.1, from coordinate 11,969,860 downwards.
TATTGGCGTCGAGGACACGCAGGGGCAAGATATGAAAAGCAAGGCGCGTTATCAGTGGATAACTCGAAAATGTCGGATTTTTATAACAAATTCCAAACGCAAAATGTATTTTTTTTTAATTTCACAAACTTTTCAAAAAATTCAATATTTTTGTTATTTTTTTCGTAAATGCAAGGATCGCGAAGTTCGATTCTAGAGAAAAAGGGAAATAAATAAAAAGAGAGAGAGAGAATGAAAAGATCGCGAAGGAAACTTCGCTCAATTGGTCCCTGGCGCGCGTTTCATTAATATTTATGAAATTGTTATATATTTATAAGACGCGCGGCAAAAGACAACTATATAGACTCGATGGTGGGCCTTCCTCACTTCCTTCCACGTCTCTTGCGCAGCGAGATCGAGACTTTCATCTCTTTTCCCTTTTTCTCCTTATCGCTCCATGTCTCTTTCTCCTTTTCTCTCTTTTTCTTTCCTTCTCTTACGATTCATCCATGCAGACTCGTGAACGCCCGCCCTCGGACCTCCATTCGAAAAAAAAATCTGCAAGAGATTTATCGGGACGCGGTGGCGCGCGGACAGCCATTTCTCCCTCGATCGTACATCAACTCTCGCTGTATATACTTCCAAGTTGAGACGTAACTATAGACGCGAAATACATTCGCACTATTCACCTTTCTCTCTCTCTCTCTCGAGTTTGTAATTCTTAGTTTCAAGTTTTGGCTCTTAGTCTCGTCATGCATTTTGTTTTATTTTTTTATTTTATTTTTCTCATATTTTTTTTCTTCTTATTCGTATTTTCATTTTTTCTTATTTTTCATTTCTCTATTATTTTTATGAGGTGATTCCTCGATCGTTATCATTTTGTATGGAAATCTTTTATGTTACTTGTCTTGCTCTGAGTCTCGTCATGAATTTTGTTTTTTGATTTTATTTTTCTTATATTTTTTTTTCCTTCTTATTCGTATTTTCATTTTTTCTGTTTTTTTTTTCTTATTTTTTATTTCTCTATCATTTTTATGAGGTGATTCCTCGATCGTTATCATTTTTTATGGAAATCTTTTAGGTTACTTGTCTTACTCTGCGTCTCGTCATGAATTTTATTTTTCTTATATTTTTTTTCCTTCTTAATCGTATTTTCATTTTTTTCTGTTTTTTTTCTTATTTTTTATTTCTCTATTTTTTTTTATGAGAGAATTCCTCGGGTGTTATCATTTTGTACGGACACCTTAAAAAATGTTTGATTTTTGTGATCTAAGTGAATGAAAATCTGTAATTCATGGGGACTCATGGGGATTGAGTAATCGGATTCAATGCTCACCGCGTTCGTTGAACGGATCAACGAGATTCTCTCGTTCGATTATTTCCCCTCTGTATCGCCTTCACGTATTTTTCTCCATAGCTTCCTCGTACGGATAGCTCTGTTTACAGGAGTAGTTACGAACGTAAGAGAAATGTACTCACGACTGGACCACCGCCGCACTCGATTCTTTTCGTTATCCACATAAACTGGCATATTAATTATCAAAAATGTTTATAACGATGAAAAAAATGCTTTTTATTAATAATTTCAATTTACCTTCAGCCATAATTTTATAATTAATTAATTGATTAATTTATTTGAGTTGAAAAAATTGTTTAAAAATTTGAATCCACATTCAGAGGATTCAATTACTTTTGGTTTTTTTTTCATCGCTTTTCCTTTTTCTTTATTTTTTTTTCGTTCTTTTTTATTTTTTATTTTTTTTTCTCTCTGCCTTGTTTGGTTTCATCTCCAGTAACGATAATCGTTGTCACTCTAAGAGGGAGAGACAGTCGCGACTAATTAATGCACATGACCTTTGCACCTTACTAATATTCTCGCGAGACGATGTCTCGCCGACTCGCCTTTTAGACACGATATGTTTATTGCATATGAGCTGCTGAACCTGACGACGTGGAAAATCCTCAGTGCGGCAGCTACCGACAATCTCCTCGTTGACTATTCGAGGATAAAACATTGCGCTAATGAGTACGTCAGATTGCGTTAATCTGGCGAGAATTTATTATTGTATAAAAAAATCGTGGGACTTT